>CM061228.1:121888425-122603098 GCA_030844895.1 Ambrosia x helenae
AAGGTTGAGTTGGGTTGTGATAGTGGATAGTCTTAGGGAGAATTTCACTACATATTTTCTAATTATTGTTATTGTTATTGTTATTGTTATTGTTATTGTTATTGTTATTGTTATTATTATTATTATTATTATTATTATTATTATTATTATTATTATTATTATTATTCAAACAGTGCACATTATGTCAGCCAACACGTAGGGGTGTTATCGGCTTAGTTTTTAGTTTATTTGATTATGGTTTTTAATTAGTCATAACTGAGAACCAAAATGAACGAAACAAAATAATAACCTTGCTTAATCGTATCAGTTTGGTTATTAAAAACCAAATTAACTGAAGTAGCCTAAAGCAGTCGTATAGAGTTACTAGCTTGGTTTTGCTTATTTTTTACGTTCCGCACAGTAGCAACAAACTCAAATAACACATTTTTAATGTATCTAAAAACAAAGAGTTCCAAATCACAATAAAACATAAATAGTTGAAAAAAATTGTTAAAAGGATTAAACTTTTGTAATTCAAATGTTGTGTTAAATTGGGCTAATATTGTTTGTCCAAGTTTTAATATTATTGCAGGGCTTTGAGAAGGTTATGTGGGCCATATCAATTGTCAGCCCATCTCCATTCAAAGGTGTTCGTTTGTTATATGGGCTTTGGAGCCCAAGGCTTTTTGGCCTCAGTATATAAAGCAGCTGAATGGTTCTCAGCCATTCATTCACTCTCTCTCGATCAGATATTTCTCACACACACACTTCACATCTCTCTCATTCTCTGTATTAGGGTTTGTATTTTTTCGTAAGTGTTTGTGTATTATCTGAAACTTTAATGGGTCTGGTTGGGTGATTTCTGGTTTGGGTAAACTAATAAGATTTTGGTCACTGTTTTTGTCACTATATTCTTGTTTTCTGGTTGTGTATTGTGTTTGTGTTGTTATCGAGAGAGATTGAGAGGTATTCGTCTTAGATTTTCTACATGGTATCAGAGACAGGTTCTGATCTGTGGTGTTCTTGTGTCCTTTTTTTGTCTTCTGCTGTCTTTTCTCTGGTCAAGAATCTGATGTCTTTAATAGATCTGATTCTTTGTTGATTTTTTTTAATAGATCTGATCTTGATAAAGTGGATCTGGTCTATTACTCTTGTCTTTAGATATTTCTTTATAGATCTGATCTTGATATAGTAGATCTGGTCTATTATTCTTGTATTTGGTTATTGTTGGTTGAACAGGTTTGGATTGGTCAACGTGTGTTGGCTGTTGATCTATTGGAGCTCTTGGATTGGAATATTATAGCTACAGTTGCTCTCACAACTCAACACCCTAAGTGAAGGTGTTGGTTGTGAGTTGGCGAAACCCTAACTTGGGTTCCCCCTCACTGTGAGATCGTTCTTGCTCTCTTGTATTGTTTGTTGTGTCTAGGGCCACTGACTGGGTTAGGTGGACCGGTATTGGGCCAACTCTGTGGTGTCTTGGTTGATTGTCTTCTTGTTTGGTATTTGTCTGTGTGATTTATTTGTTCCTTTGTGTCTTGTCTATACTATACATATAGTTAATAAAGAACTCCCGTGTTAAGATCTGGGTGGGCACCTATGAGTGATGAACCCACTATCTGAACACTGACACGGCTTCGTTCTATTAGGGTTTATTATCTGTTCTTGTCTTGTCAGCTATTGCTGACTGTCTGATTGGTTGTTTTTTCTTTTATCTGTATTGATTGTCTTTGGTTGCTGATATCATGGGTGAACCTGGTGGTGGGGTTGCCCTCACTAATCCTGGTGGTGGAGGTCCAGAGAATCCTAATACTCTAATTAGTAAATTAGATATTGGTGATCCTTTGTATATCCACCCAAGTGATACTAGCACGTTGTCTGTTATCAGTATCAAACTTAAAGGTACTGATAACTATTCTGTTTGGGCAAGTGCAATGAAGCTTGCCCTTGAAGCCAAAAATAAGTATGGCTTCATAGATGGTTCTGTCACTAGGTCTGTTACTGATGAAGTCTTAGGTAAACAATGGGATAGATGTAACTCAGTAGTACTTACTTGGTTACTCAATTCTGTTAGTGAAGAGTTGTTCCTAGGACAGGTTTTCTCTAAACTGGCCAGAGATGTTAGGCTTGATTTAAAGGAAACCTATGATAAGGTGGATGGATCAGTTATGTTTAGTTTGCATCAAAAGATTAATTCATTAACTCAAAGTGGTAGTTCAGTTTCTGAATACTATCATAAGCTAAACACAATGTGGAAGCAGTTGGACTCAATGGTTCAACTGCCTTCATGTTCATGTGCTGCTTCTGGAAAATTTAATGATTTTAATGCACTAATAAAATTGATGCAATTTCTTATGGGACTTGATGATGTTTATCAAACTGTTAGATCTAATCTTTTGATGCAAGATCCTCTACCTAGTGTCAAAACTGCTTTCTCTATCATATCTAGAGAAGGGTCACATAGAGGAGCTAGTTCTAGTGTAAAGGGATCAAATGTATCCTTCTTTGTTAGGTCTAATCAACCTGTGGATAATAAAAGAAAACCTGTTAGGGGTCCTAATCCAAATCTAAAATGTACACATTGTAATATGTTAGGGCACACTGTTGATAGATGTTATGAACTTGTTGGGTATCCTCCTGGTTATAGGAAGAAAGTTCCAAACCAGTCTGGAAAACCAACTAGTTCTGGTAATGTGTTTAATGCTAAGGCTAATGTGACTAGTAAAAGTCCTGTATCAGCTACTGCTTCTCTGCCTTTTACCTCTGAGCAGATCTCTAAGCTGATGAATCTTATTAGTGAGAGACCATTGTTAGGATCTGAGTTTGTTTGTTTTGATTGTTTAACTAAATGATGGTAATAATGAAATGAAAATAGAATGAAAGTGCAGCGGAATAATAAACTGTAAATCAAAACAAGAGAGTAAATGTTTTTAGATCGAATGCTTTCATTAATTCAAAGATTACAATCGTACAAGTTACTCCCCCTCAGCCTGATCACACAGTGTTTGTCAGAGAGAATGTTTTGTGTGTGATGCAATAGAACAGTACAAGCATTGTTCTATTTATAGACTGACTCAAACCACTGATGACCTAGGCTGACGTCACCTAAGACAGTGACCTCTAACAGAATAACAAACTTAAACATCTGCTATACAAACTACTGTTACATTGAAAGCACTGATATTAAACAGCTGTTGAAGATAAACTCTGATGGTCTTGTATCCACTGCTGGAGCCTAAGTGCTGTTGGTTCCAGCAGTGCTTTGGTCTTCAGTACTTGTATCAGCAGTTGCTCTTCATCAGACCTTTGGTCAGCAGTTGTTCTTCATCAGTTGTTTCCTCAGCAGTTCTTTATATCAGCAGTTGTTGAGCAGTTGTTTGGATAGAACAGTAGTTAGGGTCAGCAGTCTTTTGGGAGAAGCAAGTTGTAAAGACTGTTTATTCAAGGATCAAATAGATAGCATATTTTGGCTTTCTAATCATCTGTTCTTCTCCAGGTCAGCAGACCCAACAATCTCCCCCTAGAACAGATGATGCCAAAACTCAGCTTTATTTATTGATCTTTATTCCTCATCAGACTTTCTCTGATTTGACCTTTGAATTGTAGTTCAAAGTTCAAAGCAAATAAGTCTTCTTCATCTCTTTCTAGATCCAGATTTAGCAATGCTTGGTGATCTTCTGCACATAGGCTGTAAGCATCATCCATGCTGATCTTCTGAACCTTTCCATCTGACCTGAGCAATGTCAATTCGTGGTTGTCTTGGTTGACCTTCCACTTTAGAATTTTTGAGTCAGTGGATTTGCTGAGATGAACCTTTATTCTTGATGAGTTGGGTGAAGGAGGTCTTCCAATGAGTTCTCTGAGTTTCTCTGTTGTAGGATCAGAGAAATAATGTATTTGATTAAAGAGCCCTTCCTTGATAAATGTATCAGCAAACTTTCTTTGATCTTCCTCTGACATCTCCTTCTGCTTTTTGAACTGTCTACTTGCAGCAGCTGTGAGATCAGAGGTTTCAAGTAAGCTGTCCAGATTAAAAGTCTGTTGGGGTCTCTTCATCATTGGCTCATCAGTGTAAATTGGTTTTCTTGGAAGGCTGGGATCCTTCTTTCTATTTTCTTCCAGACTTTTGTAGGTTTCAACCAACCTTAACTCTGACCATCTGGAAACAGACCTCATCTCCCCATAGTTGGCAGCTACAATCTCCTGCCTCATCCTTTTGAATTTCAAGGCTCTGACTGGGTCTCTGCCTTTGCCAAAATTAGGAATGGAGACTTTAGCTTTGGGGTCTTTGGCCATTTCTTCAATTCTGATCAGTTCTTCTCTCAAAGCATGAGTAGTCCAACCATTGAACTGCTTTTTGTTTGCTTTGTAAGGCTTGGTTGCCATTATCTGTTCAAGAAGGGATTCCCTTATCTCCTTTTCCAAATCTACACTGAGTGGCATGGAGGACATGGAATTGCTCAGGGTCTTAGCAAAGTCTTCAATCCTTCTGAGTTTGCTAAGCTCTGCTGAATGGATGCCCTGAGCAGTCCTGTCATCCTTCCCTTTGCATTTCTCCTTGATGATGGCATCCACCTGCTCACCCTTGTATTTCAGATAAGTATCAATATTGAGGGGAACAGGGAAGTTTGGGAGAGATGGGAAGGATCTTTCAGATGGTTGTTCAGTATTGTAGAAGGATTGTAATTCCCCCTTGAGTAGATCAAGTTCAAGGGGATACTGAACAACCAATGGTGTAATGGTTGGTGGTGGTCTATGGGATTTGAATTTGGATGTATGTGGTGAGAATGATGTGAGTGGAATGGCTGTGATGGGAGGAGTGGATTGGGCGGTTGAAATGGTGGTTGGTGATGTGTGTATGTTTTCATCATGCACAACAAAGGTTGTGTAACGCCCCAAAACCCGAATTTTAATTTTAGTAGCATGTTTTAGTGTGTTATGGCATGGGGTGAAATAACTAAGTATCTAATTTAGTAGATATACAAGTAGAAGGAAATATAATAAGATTTTAGTCAAAGTTGGATGGGCATCAAACATGAAGGGTTGAAATTGTGAAGAACCAAAACTAAAACACAACCCACTTTTGGTGGGATATATCATACGACACACACACACACTTCAGGAGAATGTGTGTGTGTTTGTGTATTTGTGGGTGCTCTCTACCACCAAATGAACAAGGGAAAGGGAGATTGCATGTAGGATCTGAGAATGGAGAAGTGTTCATCACCTTCTAAGCACCAAGTAAGTATCCATCCTCTATTATGAAACTTCTTGGTTGAAGCTATTGGTGGGTTTTGATGAACCAACCCTAAATTGGGTAAATTGTAAGCATTAGATGGCTAAATTCATGTTTTGATGCACTAATCTAGTGTCATTAATGATTTTGGTAATCTCAAGTGGCATTTTGATTAGGGTTCATGTTCAAGGAAAATGGGGGTTTTTACCCATGATCATTCTTGAACAAATTTGATAAATAGATTGGAAGAATTTGTGTTTTGCTATGTGGATATCTATTGAAAGAAGGGTATGTAATGTAGGCAAATAACGCGATGATTGGTGATATGAGTTATGAAAGTAGGCATAAAATACTTGTACATTGAGCTTAGAATGTTGTATGCACACCAATTGTTCGATGAAATGTCTAGATGAACTTGCGTGCAAGTAATTGATGAATATGAATGGAATATGATGATTGTTAGTAATTAACATAAAGGATGTGTTTGATGGAAACCATGTGTGAATTAGAATGGATTGTATGTAGGTATATATGTGTATGCACATAAGTGCTCTTATGGTTAGAGGTGTCCTATAATATGTGAATTTGTATGCAAAACTCGACAAGTATGAGAGTAATGTGATAATTGGTGCAATTGATAGTAGGTTAACATAAGGATTTCGTCTTAAAGAGTAATCATGTGGGGACTTGGTTGATTGTATGAGATGGTAGGAAGTATGCATTAGTAATGTATACACTAATGCTTAAATACTATGATTGGAATGATGAATAATCTTGCATGTTAATGTGATAGGAATGTGATGTTTATGGTGTGTTTCATATGATCTAGTCATCAATATGGACATATGTTCTAAGTAGGAAGTTTGTATAGTTGGAAGTTGACTTTCTGAAAAAGTCAACAATGTATGACTAACATGGTTATGCTTCCTAACATGATTGTGGGATTTAGGAAAATCATGTGATATATGTGAGATTATCTAGGTGTCATACATGATGATATGTTGGATTGCTTGATTGATAAACAATGTGGTAGTTAATTATGTGATATGCATATTAGTAATTGACCAATGAAAGTCATGGGAACAAGTAAATGTAATATGATTGATAGTATGCAAGGTTGTGTATGCTAACGGAATGGTGGAAATGATAACATGAATGCGTAGGCAACATGGGCTCAAGCATGAGTGGCTAATGGGTCAAGTGGAGGCAAGTAGCAAGCATCAACTTGGAGGACATAAGGTAAGTGGTTCTTATTCCACTTAGGATAATGAATCTTAACATGTACATGTGTTTGTAAGTAGTATGAGGACCGTGAGATGATGGAACGTAAATAACGAGGCTAAGGCTTGAATGGGATTTTATAATGGAATAAACGTGGCTTCGAATGGATCGGCATGGATGGGTCTAGAAGGGGTGGAAAGGAGAAACAAAAGGGGAATGTGCAGAGTCCACCGTAGGGGTACGGTGGCACCGTTCCCCTACGGTGGCCCCTGCAACGTTTTCCCACCGTAGGGCAGAGGGGTACCACCGTTGGGATTTGAGGTCCACCGTAGGGGTACGGTGGCACCATTCCCCTACGGTGGGACCTGGAACGTTTCATTTTTGTTTTGTTCATTCTATCGTATGTTGACGTTTCGCTTATGTGGGCGACCCGTATTTGCGTTTAACGCATCAATTAACATCGTTGGACCTTGTGTAAGGCTATGTAGGGGTGTAGCATGTAATAGAAATGTCGGTTTTGTAAATATGATCATAGTACAGATTGATACAAGTGTGTGTAGTTTAATTGATACATTGTTCGATGGTATCAAATACGGTAAGTATATTATCATGATTATGTAGATTGAAGATGTGATGTACATATGGGTACTCATGATCGGGTTAGAGAGAGAGAGTTTCATGTATGTAAGGGTTGGAAAGTATGCGTAGATTGAGTATAGGAATGGAACGTTATATTCGTATTAGAGATCGGAGAAGAAAGAGTAGCATGACGGGTCAAAGTAAGTTATATAAGTGAATTGTATACTTGTATGTATGGTGGTATTATATAGGGAATTGTATACTTGTATGTAATGTGGTATTATATAAGTGAATTGTATACTTGTATGTATGGTGGTATTATATAAGTGAATTGTATACTTGTATGTATGGTGGTATTATATGAGGGAATTGTATACTTGTATGTAATGTGGTATTATATAAGTGAACTGTATACTTGTATGTATGGTGGTATTATATAAGTGAATTGTATACTTGTATGTATGGTGGTACTATATGAGGGAATTGTATGCTTGTATGTATTATGGTATCATAGGAGGGAAGTGTATGCTTGTACGTATGGTGGTATTATAAGAGGGAATTGTATGCTTGTATGTATTATGGGATTATATGGAGGAAATTGTATGTTTGGACATATTGTGGGGTTATTAACCTTTGTTATGTGAATGATAGGAAACGTAGGTATGTACGTATGATTGCAGGAGACGTGGAGGTTCGGATCGGGGTAACCCACCCGAACTCGAATGAAGGCGGTTGGACAGGATCACGGAGTATTGTTGGATGTTACTTCCGCGTCATGAGTATATTACATGAGGTTACCTATTGAACTAACGAAATGGTTTTGTGGTGAATGCAGGATGTCTTGTCCATCTTGAGAAGCAAGGAAAGGACGGAGATCGAGCGAGGAGGCGGATTGTACGTGGTCACGGTCACATAATCAAATGGAGATGAGTCACGTAGAATGTATTAAGAAATATTTTAAGATGTAACACCAAAAATACATATTAGAATCGGTTTCTAAACGTTCAAGGTTGTTATTAAAGAAAAGAATTTTTCGGTTGGTTTTTCCGCTGCCAGTTTCTATAAAATGGCATAGGGTGTTACAAGTTGCTATCAGAGCCCTGGTTTGAGTGAAATCTAGTACAAGGAAGTATGTACTTGAACTCAAACTTGTGTGCTCCTAAATATAGTGACCCGTACAATCCAAGGCTCGATCAAGGCCCAAAGGTAGAATTTAACATTTACTCACATGACATGTTAAAAGCTAAGTGTAGTGTTTGTGTTAAGGCGAGCTTTTGGTGGATAATGAAGAGGTCTCAAGGACACGATTCAAGATAGGTCGCGGAAATTGTAGATAAGATGGAATAATCACAGGTACGCGATAATTAACTATTGGTACCGGTGGGAGGAAAATCCTTTGGGATGGTAAAACATAGAAGGAAAGTGACCATGTTGTTAAGGAAGTAAATTGAAATGTGGCTCGAAGCTGAAAACCAGTCCCTAGGCATAAGGTAATGATTACGTGAAGGCACGTGGGTAGCATGTGGACTGTACACCTGGCCAGTGCACAAGAAGCATGCGATACACGTGAGACCATGAGAATCATTACAGGTATGCCTGGTAGGATTGGAAAGTAAGTGGCCGTGTGGGTGAATAGTTGGAATGAAAGGTTTGAGTCCATAGATAAGTATGGATCAAATCAAAATGGTGGAAATACCCTTATGGGTTAAAATGGTAGAATGACCATGATGGGTCAAAATGGTGGAAATACCCTTATGGGTTAAAATGGTAGAATGACCATGATGGGTCAAAATGGTGGAAATACCCTTATGGGTTAAAATGGTAGAATGACCATGATGGGTCAAAATGGTGGAAATACCCTTATGGGTTAAAATGGTAAAATGACCATGATGGGTCAAAATGGTGGAAATACCCTTATGGGTTAAAATGATAGAATGACCATGATGGGTCAAAATGGTGGGAATACCCTTATGGGTTAAATGGTAGAATGACCATGATGGGTCAAAATTGTAGGACTACCCTTATGGGTCAAAGTTGTAGAAGTACCCTTGTGGGTCAAAACGGATGGGAAGACCTTAGCGGGTCATAAGGGTTGGGAGGACCTTAACGGTTCATAGGGTGGAAATCATGTATGATAGGTAGGAAAACCTTAATGGGGCAAGGTTGGAAGGACCTTGATGTGTAAGGATGGGTAAAAATACACGGTAGTTAACGATAGAACCAGATTGTAAAGGAAGGAAATGTATATAATTAGACGTTACAAGTGAAAGAAAACTTGTATGGACCAATGAAGGTCAATTGTCATGAATGTAAGGTATATGCCTAACCAATAATTTTGTATATACGAGTGGTTGAAATTATGGATTCGATGAAATCTACAAGATAGGTGATATGAAGCTAACGAGTTGGAACTCCTTGTGAAGGAACTAAAGCAAGATAAGTATGGCATGGAATTATTAGGGAGGAAGTCAAGCCGACGACTAGATGGTCAGTTAACGTTGCGAAAGGAAGGTTAGTGAGGTCGGTTATTTTGTGATTGTTAAGTAGGAAATTGATATGTCGAATAGTACCCACGTATGAATGAATGATATCTTACGTATATTGTAGCTCGGAAGGTTTGACCTTTAAAGGTCAAAAGATGAAGGAGTATTAGCTTAGATTCGGTGTGGTAAGTAAAGGGCATACGTGTCGACGGTAGGTAGTGCATGAAAGCTTGTGTTAATTTAAGAAAGTATGGACACATAACCATGTTTGTTTTCGATTGGAATCGTTGTATAGCTTATAAGGTGGGCTCGTAGCACGACATGAAGTCTTGAATGAGGGAGAAGAATAGCTAAATAAGTGGAAATAATGTTGGTTAGGGATTTAGCGTTATGTAGAATTACTAGCCTTGATTGGCTAGAATTAATGCCTAAGGATAGCGGTGGAATGGGTTGCAAGAAATGAAAACGGTTTCGGGGACGAAACCTTCTTTAAGGAGGGTAGACTTGTAACGCCCCAAAACCCGAATTTTAATTTTAGTAGCATGTTTTAGTGTGTTATGGCATGGGGTGAAATAACTAAGTATCTAATTTAGTAGATATACAAGTAGAAGGAAATATAATAAGATTTTAGTCAAAGTTGGATGGGCATCAAACATGAAGGGTTGAAATTGTGAAGAACCAAAACTAAAACACAACCCACTTTTGGTGGGATATATCATACGACACACACACACACTTCAGGAGAATGTGTGTGTGTTTGTGTATTTGTGGGTGCTCTCTACCACCAAATGAACAAGGGAAAGGGAGATTGCATGTAGGATCTGAGAATGGAGAAGTGTTCATCACCTTCTAAGCACCAAGTAAGTATCCATCCTCTATTATGAAACTTCTTGGTTGAAGCTATTGGTGGGTTTTGATGAACCAACCCTAAATTGGGTAAATTGTAAGCATTAGATGGCTAAATTCATGTTTTGATGCACTAATCTAGTGTCATTAATGATTTTGGTAATCTCAAGTGGCATTTTGATTAGGGTTCATGTTCAAGGAAAATGGGGGTTTTTACCCATGATCATTCTTGAACAAATTTGATAAATAGATTGGAAGAATTTGTGTTTTGCTATGTGGATATCTATTGAAAGAAGGGTATGTAATGTAGGCAAATAACGCGATGATTGGTGATATGAGTTATGAAAGTAGGCATAAAATACTTGTACATTGAGCTTAGAATGTTGTATGCACACCAATTGTTCGATGAAATGTCTAGATGAACTTGCGTGCAAGTAATTGATGAATATGAATGGAATATGATGATTGTTAGTAATTAACATAAAGGATGTGTTTGATGGAAACCATGTGTGAATTAGAATGGATTGTATGTAGGTATATATGTGTATGCACATAAGTGCTCTTATGGTTAGAGGTGTCCTATAATATGTGAATTTGTATGCAAAACTCGACAAGTATGAGAGTAATGTGATAATTGGTGCAATTGATAGTAGGTTAACATAAGGATTTCGTCTTAAAGAGTAATCATGTGGGGACTTGGTTGATTGTATGAGATGGTAGGAAGTATGCATTAGTAATGTATACACTAATGCTTAAATACTATGATTGGAATGATGAATAATCTTGCATGTTAATGTGATAGGAATGTGATGTTTATGGTGTGTTTCATATGATCTAGTCATCAATATGGACATATGTTCTAAGTAGGAAGTTTGTATAGTTGGAAGTTGACTTTCTGAAAAAGTCAACAATGTATGACTAACATGGTTATGCTTCCTAACATGATTGTGGGATTTAGGAAAATCATGTGATATATGTGAGATTATCTAGGTGTCATACATGATGATATGTTGGATTGCTTGATTGATAAACAATGTGGTAGTTAATTATGTGATATGCATATTAGTAATTGACCAATGAAAGTCATGGGAACAAGTAAATGTAATATGATTGATAGTATGCAAGGTTGTGTATGCTAACGGAATGGTGGAAATGATAACATGAATGCGTAGGCAACATGGGCTCAAGCATGAGTGGCTAATGGGTCAAGTGGAGGCAAGTAGCAAGCATCAACTTGGAGGACATAAGGTAAGTGGTTCTTATTCCACTTAGGATAATGAATCTTAACATGTACATGTGTTTGTAAGTAGTATGAGGACCGTGAGATGATGGAACGTAAATAACGAGGCTAAGGCTTGAATGGGATTTTATAATGGAATAAACGTGGCTTCGAATGGATCGGCGTGGATGGGTCTAGAAGGGGTGGAAAGGAGAAACAAAAGGGGAATGTGCAGAGTCCACCGTAGGGGTACGGTGGCACCGTTCCCCTACGGTGGCCCCTGCAACGTTTTCCCACCGTAGGGCAGAGGGGTACCACCGTTGGGATTTGAGGTCCACCGTAGGGGTACGGTGGCACCATTCCCCTACGGTGGGACCTGGAACGTTTCATTTTTGTTTTGTTCATTCTATCGTATGTTGACGTTTCGCTTATGTGGGCGACCCGTATTTGCGTTTAACGCATCAATTAACATCGTTGGACCTTGTGTAAGGCTATGTAGGGGTGTAGCATGTAATAGAAATGTCGGTTTTGTAAATATGATCATAGTACAGATTGATACAAGTGTGTGTAGTTTAATTGATACATTGTTCGATGGTATCAAATACGGTAAGTATATTATCATGATTATGTAGATTGAAGATGTGATGTACATATGGGTACTCATGATCGGGTTAGAGAGAGAGAGTTTCATGTATGTAAGGGTTGGAAAGTATGCGTAGATTGAGTATAGGAATGGAACGTTATATTCGTATTAGAGATCGGAGAAGAAAGAGTAGCATGACGGGTCAAAGTAAGTTATATAAGTGAATTGTATACTTGTATGTATGGTGGTATTATATAGGGAATTGTATACTTGTATGTAATGTGGTATTATATAAGTGAATTGTATACTTGTATGTATGGTGGTATTATATAAGTGAATTGTATACTTGTATGTATGGTGGTATTATATGAGGGAATTGTATACTTGTATGTAATGTGGTATTATATAAGTGAACTGTATACTTGTATGTATGGTGGTATTATATAAGTGAATTGTATACTTGTATGTATGGTGGTACTATATGAGGGAATTGTATGCTTGTATGTATTATGGTATCATAGGAGGGAAGTGTATGCTTGTACGTATGGTGGTATTATAAGAGGGAATTGTATGCTTGTATGTATTATGGGATTATATGGAGGAAATTGTATGTTTGGACATATTGTGGGGTTATTAACCTTTGTTATGTGAATGATAGGAAACGTAGGTATGTACGTATGATTGCAGGAGACGTGGAGGTTCGGATCGGGGTAACCCACCCGAACTCGAATGAAGGCGGTTGGACAGGATCACGGAGTATTGTTGGATGTTACTTCCGCGTCATGAGTAGATTACATGAGGTTACCTATTGAACTAACGAAATGGTTTTGTGGTGAATGCAGGATGTCTTGTCCATCTTGAGAAGCAAGGAAAGGACGGAGATCGAGCGAGGAGGCGGATTGTACGTGGTCACGGTCACATAATCAAATGGAGATGAGTCACGTAGAATGTATTAAGAAATATTTTAAGATGTAACACCAAAAATACATATTAGAATCGGTTTCTAAACGTTCAAGGTTGTTATTAAAGAAAAGAATTTTTCGGTTGGTTTTTCCGCTGCCAGTTTCTATAAAATGGCATAGGGTGTTACAAGTTGGTATCAGAGCCCTGGTTTGAGTGAAATCTAGTACAAGGAAGTATGTACTTGAACTCAAACTTGTGTGCTCCTAAATATAGTGACCCGTACAATCCAAGGCTCGATCAAGGCCCAAAGGTAGAATTTAACATTTACTCACATGACATGTTAAAAGCTAAGTGTAGTGTTTGTGTTAAGGCGAGCTTTTGGTGGATAATGAAGAGGTCTCAAGGACACGATTCAAGATAGGTCGCGGAAATTGTAGATAAGATGGAATAATCACAGGTACGCGATAATTAACTATTGGTACCGGTGGGAGGAAAATCCTTTGGGATGGTAAAACATAGAAGGAAAGTGACCATGTTGTTAAGGAAGTAAATTGAAATGTGGCTCGAAGCTGAAAACCAGTCCCTAGGCATAAGGTAATGATTACGTGAAGGCACGTGGGTAGCATGTGGACTGTACACCTGGCCAGTGCACAAGAAGCATGCGATACACGTGAGACCATGAGAATCATTACAGGTATGCCTGGTAGGATTGGAAAGTAAGTGGCCGTGTGGGTGAATAGTTGGAATGAAAGGTTTGAGTCCATAGATAAGTATGGATCAAATCAAAATGGTGGAAATACCCTTATGGGTTAAAATGGTAGAATGACCATGATGGGTCAAAATGGTGGAAATACCCTTATGGGTTAAAATGGTAGAATGACCATGATGGGTCAAAATGGTGGAAATACCCTTATGGGTTAAAATGGTAGAATGACCATGATGGGTCAAAATGGTGGAAATACCCTTATGGGTTAAAATGGTAAAATGACCATGATGGGTCAAAATGGTGGAAATACCCTTATGGGTTAAAATGATAGAATGACCATGATGGGTCAAAATGGTGGGAATACCCTTATGGGTTAAATGGTAGAATGACCATGATGGGTCAAAATTGTAGGACTACCCTTATGGGTCAAAGTTGTAGAAGTACCCTTGTGGGTCAAAACGGATGGGAAGACCTTAGCGGGTCATAAGGGTTGGGAGGACCTTAACGGTTCATAGGGTGGAAATCATGTATGATAGGTAGGAAAACCTTAATGGGGCAAGGTTGGAAGGACCTTGATGTGTAAGGATGGGTAAAAATACACGGTAGTTAACGATAGAACCAGATTGTAAAGGAAGGAAATGTATATAATTAGACGTTACAAGTGAAAGAAAACTTGTATGGACCAATGAAGGTCAATTGTCATGAATGTAAGGTATATGCCTAACCAATAATTTTGTATATACGAGTGGTTGAAATTATGGATTCGATGAAATCTACAAGATAGGTGATATGAAGCTAACGAGTTGGAACTCCTTGTGAAGGAACTAAAGCAAGATAAGTATGGCATGGAATTATTAGGGAGGAAGTCAAGCCGACGACTAGATGGTCAGTTAACGTTGCGAAAGGAAGGTTAGTGAGGTCGGTTATTTTGTGATTGTTAAGTAGGAAATTGATATGTCGAATAGTACCCACGTATGAATGAATGATATCTTACGTATATTGTAGCTCGGAAGGTTTGACCTTTAAAGGTCAAAAGATGAAGGAGTATTAGCTTAGATTCGGTGTGGTAAGTAAAGGGCATACGTGTCGACGGTAGGTAGTGCATGAAAGCTTGTGTTAATTTAAGAAAGTATGGACACATAACCATGTTTGTTTTCGATTGGAATCGTTGTATAGCTTATAAGGTGGGCTCGTAGCACGACATGAAGTCTTGAATGAGGGAGAAGAATAGCTAAATAAGTGGAAATAATGTTGGTTAGGGATTTAGCGTTATGTAGAATTACTAGCCTTGATTGGCTAGAATTAATGCCTAAGGATAGCGGTGGAATGGGTTGCAAGAAATGAAAACGGTTTCGGGGACGAAACCTTCTTTAAGGAGGGTAGACTTGTAACGCCCCAAAACCCGAATTTTAATTTTAGTAGCATGTTTTAGTGTGTTATGGCATGGGGTGAAATAACTAAGTATCTAATTTAGTAGATATACAAGTAGAAGGAAATATAATAAGATTTTAGTCAAAGTTGGATGGGCATCAAACATGAAGGGTTGAAATTGTGAAGAACCAAAACTAAAACACAACCCACTTTTGGTGGGATATATCATACGACACACACACACACTTCAGGAGAATGTGTGTGTGTTTGTGTATTTGTGGGTGCTCTCTACCACCAAATGAACAAGGGAAAGGGAGATTGCATGTAGGATCTGAGAATGGAGAAGTGTTCATCACCTTCTAAGCACCAAGTAAGTATCCATCCTCTATTATGAAACTTCTTGGTTGAAGCTATTGGTGGGTTTTGATGAACCAACCCTAAATTGGGTAAATTGTAAGCATTAGATGGCTAAATTCATGTTTTGATGCACTAATCTAGTGTCATTAATGATTTTGGTAATCTCAAGTGGCATTTTGATTAGGGTTCATGTTCAAGGAAAATGGGGGTTTTTACCCATGATCATTCTTGAACAAATTTGATAAATAGATTGGAAGAATTTGTGTTTTGCTATGTGGATATCTATTGAAAGAAGGGTATGTAATGTAGGCAAATAACGCGATGATTGGTGATATGAGTTATGAAAGTAGGCATAAAATACTTGTACATTGAGCTTAGAATGTTGTATGCACACCAATTGTTCGATGAAATGTCTAGATGAACTTGCGTGCAAGTAATTGATGAATATGAATGGAATATGATGATTGTTAGTAATTAACATAAAGGATGTGTTTGATGGAAACCATGTGTGAATTAGAATGGATTGTATGTAGGTATATATGTGTATGCACATAAGTGCTCTTATGGTTAGAGGTGTCCTATAATATGTGAATTTGTATGCAAAACTCGACAAGTATGAGAGTAATGTGATAATTGGTGCAATTGATAGTAGGTTAACATAAGGATTTCGTCTTAAAGAGTAATCATGTGGGGACTTGGTTGATTGTATGAGATGGTAGGAAGTATGCATTAGTAATGTATACACTAATGCTTAAATACTATGATTGGAATGATGAATAATCTTGCATGTTAATGTGATAGGAATGTGATGTTTATGGTGTGTTTCATATGATCTAGTCATCAATATGGACATATGTTCTAAGTAGGAAGTTTGTATAGTTGGAAGTTGACTTTCTGAAAAAGTCAACAATGTATGACTAACATGGTTATGCTTCCTAACATGATTGTGGGATTTAGGAAAATCATGTGATATATGTGAGATTATCTAGGTGTCATACATGATGATATGTTGGATTGCTTGATTGATAAACAATGTGGTAGTTAATTATGTGATATGCATATTAGTAATTGACCAATGAAAGTCATGGGAACAAGTAAATGTAATATGATTGATAGTATGCAAGGTTGTGTATGCTAACGGAATGGTGGAAATGATAACATGAATGCGTAGGCAACATGGGCTCAAGCATGAGTGGCTAATGGGTCAAGTGGAGGCAAGTAGCAAGCATCAACTTGGAGGACATAAGGTAAGTGGTTCTTATTCCACTTAGGATAATGAATCTTAACATGTACATGTGTTTGTAAGTAGTATGAGGACCGTGAGATGATGGAACGTAAATAACGAGGCTAAGGCTTGAATGGGATTTTATAATGGAATAAACATGGCTTCGAATGGATCGGCGTGGATGGGTCTAGAAGGGGTGGAAAGGAGAAACAAAAGGGGAATGTGCAGAGTCCACCGTAGGGGTACGGTGGCACCGTTCCCCTACGGTGGCCCCTGCAACGTTTTCCCACCGTAGGGCAGAGGGGTACCACCGTTGGGATTTGAGGTCCACCGTAGGGGTACGGTGGCACCATTCCCCTACGGTGGGACCTGGAACGTTTCATTTTTGTTTTGTTCATTCTATCGTATGTTGACGTTTCGCTTATGTGGGCGACCCGTATTTGCGTTTAACGCATCAATTAACATCGTTGGACCTTGTGTAAGGCTATGTAGGGGTGTAGCATGTAATAGAAATGTCGGTTTTGTAAATATGATCATAGTACAGATTGATACAAGTGTGTGTAGTTTAATTGATACATTGTTCGATGGTATCAAATACGGTAAGTATATTATCATGATTATGTAGATTGAAGATGTGATGTACATATGGGTACTCATGATCGGGTTAGAGAGAGAGAGTTTCATGTATGTAAGGGTTGGAAAGTATGCGTAGATTGAGTATAGGAATGGAACGTTATATTCGTATTAGAGATCGGAGAAGAAAGAGTAGCATGACGGGTCAAAGTAAGCTATATAAGTGAATTGTATACTTGTATGTATGGTGGTATTATATAGGGAATTGTATACTTGTATGTAATGTGGTATTATATAAGTGAATTGTATACTTGTATGTATGGTGGTATTATATAAGTGAATTGTATACTTGTATGTATGGTGGTATTATATGAGGGAATTGTATACTTGTATGTAATGTGGTATTATATAAGTGAACTGTATACTTGTATGTATGGTGGTATTATATAAGTGAATTGTATACTTGTATGTATGGTGGTACTATATGAGGGAATTGTATGCTTGTATGTATTATGGTATCATAGGAGGGAAGTGTATGCTTGTACGTATGGTGGTATTATAAGAGGGAATTGTATGCTTGTATGTATTATGGGATTATATGGAGGAAATTGTATGTTTGGACATATTGTGGGGTTATTAACCTTTGTTATGTGAATGATAGGAAACGTAGGTATGTACGTATGATTGCAGGAGACGTGGAGGTTCGGATCGGGGTAACCCACCCGAACTCGAATGAAGGCGGTTGGACAGGATCACGGAGTATTGTTGGATGTTACTTCCGCGTCATGAGTAGATTACATGAGGTTACCTATTGAACTAACGAAATGGTTTTGTGGTGAATGCAGGATGTCTTGTCCATCTTGAGAAGCAAGGAAAGGACGGAGATCGAGCGAGGAGGCGGATTGTACGTGGTCACGGTCACATAATCAAATGGAGATGAGTCACGTAGAATGTATTAAGAAATATTTTAAGATGTAACACCAAAAATACATATTAGAATCGGTTTCTAAACGTTCAAGGTTGTTATTAAAGAAAAGATTTTTTCGGTTGGTTTTTCCGCTGCCAGTTTCTATAAAATGGCATAGGGTGTTACAGGTTGATTTTCTCTTCCTTGTGTACATGATTTTTGGTGAAGGTGATTTGGTAGCAGTGGTTGGATTAACATCTGTTGGCTTTTTAGAAGAACCAGCAGATGTTGGGGTTTTGGCTGGTGATGTAGGTTTGGTGGTTGTTTGTTCAGGTGTGTGTGTTGGTTTGGGTATAGTGGTTTCAGTGGTTTGGGTAGTTTCAGTGTTTTGGGTGGCAGTGGTTTCAGTAGCAGTGGTTTTATCAACAGAGGTTTTCAACTTAGATGGTGGTTTTCTAATATGCTTGGCAGGTCTTTTCATCCTTTTAGAGGATCCCACATCTTCTTTCTCCTGCTGTTGTTCTCTTTTGAGATTCACCAGTAACTCTGCTTTAGCTTCCAAGGTGTCAGCCCTCTTTTGTTTGGCCTGAGCTGCCTTTTCAGCTTCTATGTTTGCAGAGTCATCTACTGCTTTATTCTTTTCAGTGGTTTGTTGTGGTGGTGCTGTTGGTGTAGCTTGTTGTTGTTGTTGTGGAGCTGATTTGGTAGACTCTGGTTTCTTGGCAGACTTGGCTTGACCTTTTTGAGAAGGAGGACAACCAAAAGGATCTAATTTTGGTAGCCTATCTCTGCCACTCTCCCCCTTTTTGGCATCATCAGCCGTGAAAACATCATCATTTTCATCCCTGAGGATGGTGGTAGGGGCAGAGCCAGTAGTCTTCAGCAGGTGATCCTTGATGGCTTTGATATCAGCATGGGTATCTTTGTACCTTGCATCTACCATATTCCTGATCTCAGCCATGTAGGTTGCATGAGTCTGATCAGCCAATTTTCTGTGAGCTATGATGATGGGGGAAACTGATTTCCATAACTCATTGGCTATATCAGCTGTGGATGGTTGACTCTTGGAGAGATCTGCAATTGAGCTCAGTAGAAGCTTGACATCAGATTTGATGTCAGCAACAGAGGTTTCAATAACAGAAACTCTGTCCGTCAATTCTTGGTATTTTGACCCATCTCCTAAATTAATAGGATCATCTGAGTCCCTACCAGTGGTAGTTCTACCTGATTCAGGCCTAATAGGTGAATCAGATGCCCCTTTGTCTTGGTACTGGGGACTTCCAACTGTTTTTGGAGACACTATAGTGGCTTCAACAGTTGTTGCCTTCAAGGGAGTCTTAGCTATGTAATCACTATCCTGATGTGAGACAGTGGTCTCTACATCAGTAGTGGCTGCTCCACTTGAAAACTCACCTAGAGTTTCATTGAACCCAGGTGGTGTAACCTCCTCTTCTGTTTGTGGGATAGCAGATTGAATATTCTCAGGGCCAGTCACTTGTTGGAGTATACTCTCAGTGACAGGTGGAAGAGAGGAACTGGGATCTTCCTGAGATTTTTCAATTGCTTCAAACAGAGGTTGCATTGTTTGTGGGACATGTGATGGTGAGAGTGGAGGAGTAAGAAGAGAATTAGCCCTGGGAGAGGGGCTTGTGAACATATGGTCAAGTGACTCAAATGCATCATGATGTGTGTCCCCTTGGCTTACAACATGATCCTTTTGAGAGGATTCATGAGGAGTTTGGTCAGGTGGAGGTATGTCCAACTGTTGTGAGGAAGTAACAACAGTGGTTTCAGGTTGCTTTTGTTGTGCAACAGAGGTTTCTTCTGGTACCTCAACATCCAGAAGCCTCATTTGTGGTTGAGTGGTGGTTTTTGTGGATGGATGTTTCTTTTTGGAAGTGGCTGGTGTGGGTTTCACAGCACTGGATGTAGTGCCACGATCACCAGGAGCAGTAGGCTCAACAACAGAGGTTTTGACAACAGTTGTTGCCTTTGTCCTCTTTGTTTGTGTTTTAGAAACTTTTGACACTTTAGACACTTTTTCTTGGGTGGTTCCACCCAGCATTCTTGTGAAAGTTTCATCTGTTAAGCTTTTCATTTGCATAGCAGCACCCTTTTTGAAAACTTTTTCTGGTAAAACTTTTTGTAAGATTACACTAAGAATTCTTGGGTAAATAAGAAAAGCATTGTTTGACCCAGACTTGACTGCTTTCACATTTGATACCAAGTCCATGAACAATCCCTGGGAAAGATTGAAGTCAGAGTTTGACAACATAGCATAACCCAGATATTGCATCCTTAATGGAATTTCATTAAAGGATGTGGACTTAGCAGAGACACAAAGAAGAAGAGTATGGAAGAAAAATTTCATGACTGGAGGGAAAAACTTTTTGAAAAGAGTTGATCCAGTCATCTGACCATCATACCCTCTTTCTTGGAACTCAGTGTGAAGCTCTGTTTTAGTAAAGGAATCCTTACCTGCCAGGTCATTCAGTGTGAAGGTTGTGGATATGATTTCAGGGGTAATGACGATACTGGTTTCTCCAATTTTGGAAATAATGGAAGTAGGCTTTTTGTCTTGTAGTAGAAACTCAGCATTCAACCAAAATTCTTGGAGTGTATCAAGATAAATGGGGGCGTTGGCGGTTAGGATGGGTAAGTATTTGGAGTTAAGGAAAATGTCGATGGTGGAATGGAATGGAGTGTTGTCATCTGTTTTAATCAGATAGGGAAGACAATTGTGTGTAGCTTTGGCTTGAAGATCCATTGTAATGGATTTCGAAGGTGAAAATGATTGAAGATTGATGAAGGGTTTGAGAGTGAAGAAGGCGGTTTACAGTATTTTGAATACAATGAGACAGTGTAACATCTGTTGTGGTAAAACAGGGTTTTTATAAGCTCAATGAAACCGCTGATGTGGCCAAACCTCTGCTTATATGAGCAGACGTGGCAATCATCTGATGGATGTAACATCTGGTGGAGAACAGCTGTTTTTGGTAAACAACTGATACAAACAGCTGATGGATCCAACTGTTGAGTTTTTTTTTTTTTTTTTTTAAATATTGTATATATATATATATAGGCGGACAGTTGTTTTATCTGAACAGATGTTCTGAAACAGATTTTTCAACTAACAGTTGTTTTATCTGATCAGATGTTTTGAAACAGACTTTTCAACTAACAGAGGATATGAAAGAAACAGTGGTTGTTTTATCTGATCAGATGTTATAAACAGATTTTTCAACCAGACAGCTATTAAAAAAAATT
This sequence comes from Ambrosia x helenae, assembly GCA_030844895.1. Taxonomy (NCBI): domain Eukaryota; kingdom Viridiplantae; phylum Streptophyta; class Magnoliopsida; order Asterales; family Asteraceae; genus Ambrosia; species Ambrosia x helenae. The sequence continues at coordinate 121,909,881 of CM061228.1, forward strand.
GAATTTCTGAACCATTTTAAAAAAATTTATTTGTTTAATCCATGTTTAACATACCAATTCTGGAAATCAGATTTGTAAAGGTAGATGTGTCTAAAGCTTTTGTTAACACATCTGCCAACTGATCCTCTGTTGGAACATGGTGTAAAGAAATCAAACCTTTTTCATAGCTGTCTCTGACAAAATGATGTCTTATGTCAATGTACTTGGTAGTGGAATGAGAGACTGGATTCTTGATGATATTTTCAGCAGCTTGGCTGTCCAACATGAGTGGAGTCCTAAGTGCAGTTATCCCAAAATCCAGTAGTTGATTTTGAAGCCACATGAGTTGGGCTGTACAGCTTGCAGCAGCAATGTATTCAGCTTCAGCTGTTGAAGTTGAAACAGCTGCCTGCTTTTTGCTTTGCCATGAAACTAAGGCATTCCCTAGAAATTGGCACCCTCCTGAAGTGGATTTTCTTGTGGTGTGACAGCCAGCAAAGTCACTATCTGAATAACCTGAAAGCTCAATGTTTCCATTAGCAGGATACCAGATACCAAGTGTGGGAGCACCTTTGAGGTATCTGAATATCCTTTTCACAGCAATAAGGTTTGACTTTCTGGGTGAAGCCTGGGATCTGGCACAGACACAGGTAGCAAACATAATGTCTGGCCTAGATGCAGTTAGGTACAATAAAGACCCAATCATACATCTATAATGTGTTTGATCAACCAGTTCATCCTTGTCATCAATAGTGAGCAGCTTGACTGTACTCATAGGTGTGCTACATGGCTTACAATCATTCATCTCAAATCTGGTTAATAAGTTCTTTACATATTTGTTTTGGTGAATGAATGTGCCATTTTGCAGTTGTTTCACTTGAAGACCAAGGAAACACTGAAGCTCACCCATGGCACTCATCTCAAACTCTGCTGTCATGAGTTTTCTGAACTCTTCACACATTTGGTTACATGTGGATCCAAAAATGATGTCATCCACATATATTTGAACAATCATTAAGTGTTTCCCTTTCCATTTAAGAAATAAAGTTTTGTCAATTTTACCTCTTGTGAAGCCAATGGATAAGAGAAATGTGGAAAGAGTTTCATACCAGGCCCTTGGTGCTTGTTTGAGTCCATACAAAGCTTTGTTGAGCTTGTAGACATAGTCAGGATGGAATGTGTCTTCAAAACCAGGTGGCTGACATACATAGACCTCCTCCTGAATTTTGCCATAAAGGAAAGCACATTTGATGTCCATCTGATACACCTTTATGTTGTGGTTGACAGCAAAGGCTAAAAAGAGTCCGATGGCCTCTAGTCTAGCTACAGGAGCAAAGGTCTCATCATAATCTATTCCTTCTTCTTGTCTGAAGCCTTGAACCACAAGCCTGGCTTTATTCTTGACAACAATACCCCTTTCATCAGTCTTGTTTTTGAAGACCCACTTTGTTCCTATAGGACAAACATCCTTAGGAAGTGGTACAAGCTCCCATACTTGTTGTCTTTTGAATTGAAGGAGTTCTTCTTGCATGGCTTCTACCCAACTGTTGTCTTTCAGTGCCTCTTGGTACTTGACAGGTTGTGTGAGGGATAAGAAACCTGCAAAAAGACAAATATTTGAGGATTGGCTTCTTGTGAGCACACCCTCTCTGATGTTGCCAATGATCTGGTCTGGTGGATGAGCTCTTAAGTAAATAAGATCTCCTTGATATGGAACAATGGCATTTTGAGGTGATGGACAGAGGTTTGGTGACTCTGTTGGTGTAACATCTGTTGGTACTTCTGTAGTGCCATCAGATGTTTGAAATGGTAATGGAGGAATGGGTCCAAGTGGTGTGAAACTTGACTGACTTTTGTCAACAGATGATTGACTTTTGTCAACAGATGATAGGTCAGTGGTTGTGAGGGGTGAGGCAGAGGTTTGAGGATAGGACTGGCCAACAGTGGTTGACACAGCTGTGGCAGAGTTTTGACAATTGTTTTGAACAGCTGCTTCCTCTGAGGCAGAATAGACTTTGTAGTGACTGGGGATCACAACATCTGTTCTGTAATCTTGCTGTGGAGACGGTGGAATACCTGCATTGTTAGTTTTAACAGTGATATCTTCAAATTTGAATTTATCTAAATCAAATAATTCAGCAGGGTTTGTAGGGATTTTTAGAGATGAAAGTTCATTGAACTTAACATTCAAAGTTTCTTCTATTGTCTTAGTCCTTGTGTTAAACACTTTGTAGGCCTTAGCAGTAGAAGAATATCCCAGAAAATAACCACAGTCTACTTTGGCTGCAAATTTTGAAATGGAATCTTTGAGATTTAAAATGAAACATGGGCAGCCAAAGATTTTGAAAAATGAGATTAATGGTTTGATTTTGAACAAAATTTCATAAGCAGTTTTTTGATGTCTGGGGTTGATCAAAACTCTGTTTTGAACATAGCAAGCAGTGTTTACAGCTTCTGCCCAAAAGGACAGTGGCAAACCAGAATCTGCTAGCATGGTTCTTGCAGCTTCTATAAGAGTTCTATTTTTCCTCTCAACTACCCCATTTTGTTCTGGTGTTCTTGGGATGCTGAACTGCCTCACAATCCCTTTTGACACACAGAAGTCATCCAACTCCTTATTTTTAAACTCTGTTCCATTGTCACTCCTGAAGACTTTTACTGGCAAGTCATATTGCTTTTCAACCTTGGTGACAAAGTCCTTCAATATACCTGCAGTCTCATCCTTAGAGTGCAAAAAGTAAGTCCATGTAAACCTAGAAAAATCATCAACTATGACAAGACAAAATCTCTTTCTTCTTAGACTCATGATTTTAACAGGGCCAAACAAGTCCATGTGCAACAGTTGTAAACACTGACTAGTTTTGGACTCATCAATGGATTTGTAAGAGCTTTTATGTTGTTTCCCTTTTAAGCAAGAAACACAATGCTCATCACATTTAAATTCTTTTGATGGTAAACCTCTGACAAGGCTTTGTTTTGAGAGTGTGTTGATAGTATTAAGGTTGGTGTGACCCAATCTCCTATGCCACAATTCTGTCTCCTTAGTGGAGGCAGCAGAAAACAGACAGACATTTGCCATAGGATTGTCCTTTAACATATCAACAACATACACATTGCCACTTCTATGAGCAACAAGCTGTGCTTTGCTCTCAGCAATAATGGTATCAATCTTTTTCACCACTTCTGGCCCAATAATCTTACAAGTTTTCTTTGTGAAAAATGAGCCATAACCTTTGTCACTCATTTGTGAAACACTCAGAAGATTAAACTTGAGATTATCAATAAGATTGACATTTTCAAACTTGAGTTTTCCAGCCTGTACAGTCCCTGAACCCAACACCTTACCTTTAGAATCATTACCAAAGGATATATCACCCCCTCCATGAGCCAAGAAGTCCAGAAGTAGGGCTCTACATCCTGTCATGTGCCTGGAACCTCCACTATCTACATACCAAAGACTATCTAAACAAGCAGAAGCTCCCTGCACATCAGTAAATGATTAGTTTTGGTGAGTGTCCAAAGCCAAATTGGCTTTGGATGGGTCCTCAGACCTTTCAGACTCAAGCTTTGGAAGGTGATCAGTGGTTTGGACCAATTTCTGAATTAAGGTCAACAACTGCTGCTGACCATTTGCCAGTGCTTGGATGTCAACACTTGGGGCAGCAGTTGTTTGATCACTTCCTGACAGATGATAATACCCATATGGATTTCTGTTCACTCTTGGTTTAGAGGGTCTTTTTGGCTCCTCATAAACATGTGGCAGACTGTGACATGGAGGTTGACCATAACCTCTTGGGTATTTGCTTGTGGGTGGAGCATCTGTTACTTGGACATCTCTAGAAGCAGATGTTTCAAGCCTTTTTGTAACAGATGTTTGGACAGGGGTGAATGTCTGTTTGGGCTTTCCTTTTGGAGTACTAACCACAGGGTTTGCAAGAGTTTTAGCTTTGTATTCTTGTATTTTTACATCAAAATTTTTGAGATACAAGCACTCTTTGGTCTTGTGATTCTTTTTCCCACATATTGAGCATGTGGCTTTGGAATCACATTCACTTGTTCCTTTGTTGATATCATATGCTTTTAGAAGAAAACAGTTTTTGGTGACATGGTTCTTCTTTTCACAGAAATCACAAAACAAGTTAACAGTCTTTTCTTTCTTCTTCCCCTTTTCAGTCTTCTTTTCAGCAGATGTTTGAGCATCTGCTGGAGAATCTTTCAGGGGAATGACTTTTGCCAAGGGAATGACCCTTGCCTGAGGAGCTGTCTTTCCCTCAGGAGTTTTAAAATCAACAGGTTTATAATTCTCAAGAGTATCACACTCATCAGACCAAGTAGGTTTAAATTCATACTTTTCAAGTTCAGCAAAAGATGAGGAACCTTCTGGTTTTTCAAGAACAATTTTCTTACCATTTGGTTCAGTGATTTTAATCTCTTGACCCTGCAGGTTTGTTGGTACTATCTCAACAGACTTTTGACTCTTTGTGTCAGTGTTTTCAAAAGCTGGAGCAGTGGTTGCAAAACCAAGGCCAAACTTCACATGACTTTTGGTTTGTTTGTTGAGTAGCATCTCAAAACCTCTACATGATTCCACCCATTTTTTACATTCAACTTGGGTGGACTCAAGCTCACTTTTACAACTCTGATATTTTGTTATCATAGTTTGGAGCTGGTCTTTGGTTATAGTTGCTTCATGTTTTAAACTGCTAATTTCAGACTCTTTTTTTGCAGTTAAACTTGTTTTCAAATCTTTTGTGAGTTTTTCAAATTTAACTTCATCATCCAAAATTTTCTTTCTAAGGTTTTCATTCACCTCTTTGATGTTAGCAAATGCTATTACACATTTGTCAGAACACAACTCTTTAAGAATTTGAGGAGATACCTTAGCAGCAGCCATCAAAGCACAATCACACTTGCACTCACAGTCATCAGATGCACCCCAGGGATCTGAGAGATTCACAACCTCTTCTTCTTCAGGTTTTTCACCTGCAACAGCTTCACTAACAAGATCATCAGTCACAACATCAGATTCAGTTACCACTTCCTCAGATTCAATCTCATCAACCATAGCCATGAAACAAAAATTTTCTGGTTCATTTTCAGCTTTGGCAACTAGTGCAAAATTCTCATCTGTTAGCTCATCAGGTAGACTGCTCCAATCAACAAAGCCTTGTGTAAAGAAGCTCTGTTGACTGGTCTCTGCAGGAGCAGAGGATGGAGCAACAGTCGTTTGTACAGGTGTTTGAGCAACAGGTGTTTGCACATAATGAATCTGAGGAACAGTGGTTTGGACATACTGGACAGGAACAGTGTTTTGCACATTTGGTCCAGGGGTATTATAGGAATTCTGATAAGTGTTGGTCTGTGGTCTTTGATTTGGATAGGTTATCATAGGTGTACCATGTTGACCCCTACATTCCCTAGCAAAATGACCAAACCTATGACATTTATAACACTTGATCTTTGATTTATCCAACCCAACCTTAGATCTGCCAGTCAACCCTGGAAACCTTCTCCCAGTTTTCTTGTAAAAATTATTAGTTCTTACACTGAGAAGGGCCAATTGGTGCATAATGTCCATTTCTTCCAAATCATCAGGGTCAAAGTATTTCAGGTCATCATACTCAAAGGATATATTGTCAGATGCCTGTATATCACCACCACTTGCTGTGAAAGCATAGTTTGGTGAATAAGAATCAGAGTTAAAACCTGAGTTAAAACCTGAAGTTATGTCAATAAAATGATCATAACTCTGATCCTTTGTGTTTCCAGGCACCTCATCATGACCCAAAAGTGCTGTATTCCCAAACACATAGTCATCAGACACTTTTCCAGAGTCCTGGAGCTTCTTTTCTGGTTAAGCTCTCTTTCATAGGTCAAGAGCTTACCATGAAGCTGGGTCAGTGATAGGTCTTTAAATCCTATTGAGTTTCTCATTACAATAGCAATAGTGTCCCATTTGTCTTGTAATGATCTTAAAAACCTATGGTTCAAAGTTGAATGAGGGTAAGTAAGACCAACCAATTTTAGTTCACTAATTAAGCAATTAAATCTCTCAAACTGTTGAGTTAATGACTCTCCTTTGACATGACTGAATGTTTCATATTGTTGGTTAAGTATTTCACGGTTGTTTTCAATAACCTCCTCAGTCCCACCAAACTGCTCTTTCAGTGCATCCCACAACTCCTTTGCACTGTTACAGTGTAACAACCCAGCATATATATCATTGGGTAGAGCCATGGCCACAATACTGAAGGCCTTAGCATCTAGCTCAATTTTCTGAAAATCCTGGTCGGAGTAGTTTTCAAGTTTCTTTGGCTCAAACACTTTGGGATCTTCAGTACTCGGCACAGTCGGAACATGTGGTCCGAAGATAACCGACTTCCAACACCCAGTGTTTTGTTGAGCTAGAACATGGCTCATCCGACGTTGCCAGATATTGTATTCAGATCTGACAAGCATCGGTGGCTTGTTGTTCGTGCCAGTGTTATGTGGATCGTGATTGATAGAAGCCATTCTCTGATTTATCAAAAAACAAAGTCTGTTTAACAACGGTTGAAGCGAAATTAAACTATTACTCTGTTTTCAATCAAACTGACAAACGATATCAATAATTGTGAGCTGATTATTAAATTGATTTGTTAGATCGAATTTAATTGACCAAGCTCTGATACCAATTGTTAGGATCTGAGTTTGTTTGTTTTGATTGTTTAACTAAATGATGGTAATAATGAAATGAAAATAGAATGAAAGTGCAGCGGAATAATAAACTGTAAATCAAAACAAGAGAGTAAATGTTTTTAGATCGAATGCTTTCATTAATTCAAAGATTACAATCGTACAAGTTACTCCCCCTCAGCCTGATCACACAGTGTTTGTCAGAGAGAATGTTTTGTGTGTGATGCAATAGAACAGTACAAGCACTGTTCTATTTATAGACTGACTCAAACCACTGATGACCTAGGCTGACGTCACCTAAGACAGTGACCTCTAACAGAATAACAAACTTAAACATCTGCTATACAAACTACTGTTACATTGAAAGCACTGATATTAAACAGCTGTTGAAGATAAACTCTGATGGTCTTGTATCCACTGCTGGAGCCTAAGTGCTGTTGGTTCCAGCAGTGCTTTGGTCTTCAGTACTTGTATCAGCAGTTGCTCTTCATCAGACCTTTGGTCAGCAGTTGTTCTTCATCAGTTGTTTCCTCAGCAGTTCTTTATATCAGCAGTTGTTGAGCAGTTGTTTGGATAGAACAGTAGTTAGGGTCAGCAGTCTTTTGGGAGAAGCAAGTTGTAAAGACTGTTTATTCAAGGATCAAATAGATAGCATATTTTGGCTTTCTAATCATCTGTTCTTCTCCAGGTCAGCAGACCCAACAACCATCAAATGATCCTCAACCTTCCAGTGTTGGAGGTGAGTCTGTCCTTGTTGATGGTTTCTCTAATGCTTCTGTCTTGAACAAAGTCTGTGATATTTTTAGGAATTTTTCTAGTTGTTCTAATTTAGTCAAGACTGCACTGTTACTCAAATGGATCATGGACTCTGGTGCTAATCAACACATGGTTAGCACTGATGAGAATATGATCAATTGCCTTGATGTTTCCAGTTATAACATGTCTGTTAAACATCCTAATGGCACCAGTGCTAAGGTTGTTAAAATTGGAGACATCAAATTGGGAGATGATGTCATTCTTAATGATGTCTTCTATGTCCCAGAGTACTGTGTAAACTTGATTTCTGTCCATAAGTTAGCTAAGGACAACAAGTTAAGTGTATTGTTTGATGATCATGCTTGCTATGTCCAGGATTCCAAGTCCAGGAGTGTCCTGGTGACTGGTAAAGAGCATGATGGATTGTATTTTGTTGGTGACAATGTGAGTATGGTCAATCTGTGTTACAATAGTATAAGTGAGTCTAATCTATGGCACAGTAGGTTAGGTCATCCTTCTAATGAAGTCCTTGTTGTGTTAAAAAAGGGTTTGAATGTGTCATGTAAAGAAAAAAGTTTTTGTGAAATATGTCATAAAGCAAAACAAGTTAGAGTTCCATTTCCTCTTAGTGAACACAAAACTACTGAACTAGGAGAGTTAATTCACTTAGATGTTTGGGGCCCTTATAGGGTAACAAGCAAGGAAGGGTATAAGTACTTCCTAACAATAGTGGATGATTACTCTAGGGCAGTATGGTGTTATCTTTTGAAAGGAAAGGGAGAAGTCTTTGAAAACATACTGATTTTCTATGAATTGTTAAAAACTCAATTTAAGAAAATTGTTAGAACTTTTAGAAGTGACAATGGAACTGAATTTGTTAATAAACAAATGACAAACTTTTGTCACCTAAAAGGATTGTTCATCAAACCTCTTGTGCTTACACTCCACAACAAAATGGTGTTGTGGAGAGGAAGCATAGACATTTATTAAACATAGCAAGAGCTTTGTTGTTTCAGAGTTCTGTGCCTTTAAATTTCTGGTCTGAGTGTGTACTGACTGCTGCATACTTAATAAACAGGCTTCCTTCTTCTGTCTTGAATGGTAAGAGTCCCTATGAGAAAATGTTTGGTTTCCCCCCTGTTATAGACCATTTAAGGAATTTTGGGTGCTTGTGTTTCAAAACTATTTTAAATGAATCTGATAAGCTGTGTAGTAGGTCAGATAAATGTGTTTTAGTTGGTTATTCACCTTTTAAAAAGGGTTATAAATTGTGGAGTTTAGATAAAAAAGAATTTGAATTTTCAAGAGATGTCAAATTCTATGAAAATATTTTTCCTTTTAAAACTGATAAAGAAAAGGTTGTTTTTAATGATATAAATCATCTAAACTTTTTTGATCTATATGAAACTACAAGCACTGAAACATCTTTAAATGATCATAGTAATAATAATAATAATATTCCCAATGATGAAGGGGAACCAAATGGTGCTCATGAACAATCACCTGGTCAAGGGAAGGATAACTTTCCCAGAGCTGCCAGGGGGGTTGATCATCACCATGATCAGCAGCCTGGTAGTACAGGTTGTAGAGAGTCTGACCCTTCCAGTAGTGAATGTTCACATGATGAGACATTTACTCCTGAGGGAAATAGATTTGATAGTATTAGAAGGTCTCATAGGAACTCTGTCTTACCAAAAATTTTTGATAATTTTGTTATAGAAGGAAAAGTTAAGTATGGAGTAGAGAAAGTTGTCAATTATTCTCTTTTGTCTCATGAAAATTATTGTTTTGTTTCTGGTCTTAATAAATCTGTTGAGCCCACTTCCTATTCAGAAGCTTCTAAGGATCCCAAGTGGGTAGAAGCTATGAATCAGGAAATGGAAGCCTTGTACAAAAATAATACTTGGGTCATGAGTGATCTGCCCAAGGATAGAAAACCCATTGGTTGCAAGTGGGTTTTCAAAATAAAATACAAGGCTGATGGGTCAATAGAAAGGTATAAAGCCAGACTTGTTGCCAAAGGGTTTAACCAAAGAGAAGGTCTTGACTTTGGTGAGACCTTCTCACCCGTGGTTAAAATGGTGACAGTTAGATGCTTTATATGTATGGCTGTCCAAAATGATTGGCCATTGTATCAAATGGACATAAACAATGCCTTTCTTTATGGGTCAATATCAGAGGATGTTTATATGACACCTCTTGAGGGTTATTATCCTAAAGAAGGGAACAAAGTGTGTAAGCTTGTTAAATCCTTATATGGGCTTAAACAAGCTCCAAGAAAGTGGAATGAGAAGTTAACTTCTGTTCTGCTTAGTATGGGATTTAAACAGAGTCTTTGTGATCATTCTTTGTTTATAAAGAATGAAAACAGTGTGTTTGTTGCATTGTTAGTGTATGTAGATGATATTGTTATTACAGGGAATAGTGAATCTGAGATCAATTATGTTAAGAGTTTACTAAAAAACAATTTTCAAATTAAGGATCTTGGTAAACTAAAATATTTCTTAGGAATTGAAGTCTTATATTCTGAAAAGGGAATTTCTTTAACTCAAAGAAAGTATTGTTTAGAATTACTTAATGAATTTGGGTACTTAGGTTGTAAACCTGTAAGTACTCCTATTGAACAAAGTTATATTGTTTCAGGTAAGTCTAAAACTGAAGTCTTTCTTGACAATGTGTTAGGATACCAAAAGTTAATTGGTAAACTGTTGTATTTGTCTCTGAACAGGCCTGATATCAGCTATGCTGTTCAGTTCCTGAGTCAGTTTATGCACAAGCCTACTAAGTTTCATCTTCAAATTGCTCTTAGACTTTTGAGATATCTTAAATCCTCACCTGGAAAGGGGTTGTTATTTAAGAAATCTCATACAATGAGTTTAAGTGGATTTGCTGATGCTGATTGGGCTAAGTGTTTAGTTACTAGGAAATCTGTTACTGGGTTCTGTATTTTCCTTGGAGAATCATTAGTCTCATGGAACAGTAAGAAGCAAAACACAGTATCAAGATCTTCAGCTGAGGCTGAATATCGAGCACTATGTTCTGCTTCTTGTGAAGTAATTTGGCTTCAAAACTTGTTAAAAGAATTGAATATTTGTATTCCTGTGCCTGTTACCTTGTATAGTGATAGTAAAGCTGCTCTTGCAATTGCAGCTAATCCTGTTTTCCATGAGAAAACAAAACACTTTGAAATAGACCTTCATTTCCTAAGGGAGAAAATTTCTAGTGGTGTTGTTCAAACTGAAAAGGTTATTTCCAGTGAACAAACTGCTGATGTTTTCACAAAAGGTTTAAGTATTGATCAGCATCAATACATGTGTAACAAGTTAGGGATGATTGACTTGTTTAACATTTGAATTATGGGGGCGTGTTAAAAGGATTAAACTTTTGTAATTCAAATGTTGTGTTAAATTGGGCTAATATTGTTTGTCCAAGTTTTAATATTATTGCAGGGCTTTGAGAAGGTTATGTGGGCCATATCAATTGTCAGCCCATCTCCATTCAAAGGTGTTCGTTTGTTATATGGGCTTTGGAGCCCAAGGCTTTTTGGCCTCAGTATATAAAGCAGCTGAATGGTTCTCAGCCATTCATTCACTCTCTCTCGATCAGATATTTCTCACACACACACTTCACATCTCTCTCATTCTCTGTATTAGGGTTTGTATTTTTTCGTAAGTGTTTGTGTATTATCTTGTATTATTTTCTTAATCATCTGCTGATATTTCATCAGCAGATGTAAACGATCTTGTATCATTAAGTTTCAGAGTTTATCTGAAACTTTATTGGGTCTGGTTGGGTGATTTCTGGTTTGGGTAAACTAATAAGATTTTGGTCACTGTTTTTGTCACTATATTATTGTTTTCTAGTTGTGTATTGTGTTTGTGTTGTTATCGAGAGAGATTGAGAGGTATTCGTCTTAGATTTTCTACAAAAATAAATAAGGAGGTGGTAGGGGTGGTTGATTGACTAGAAGAGGTGTTCGATAAACTAAAATATAAAATTGAGGGGCATGACAAACAATTGAATAAGGGTTGAGCCAGGAGGCAATGGTGGTCCAAAGGAGTTGTATTGGGGTGTTGAAGTCATATGGGGTTGTCAAGGCTGAGCAAGGGCTGCCCCATGCTCGTAAGAGTGAAACAAGCAATGAACTAATATGCAAATATTAAGGTAAGTTCATAGTCTCCTTTAAAATGGCTATAAAGATGGATGATAACTAAGTGCGTTCTACTTGTTGTCATCGCGGGTGTATAGGATCATTTGGGTTTATGACTTGTGTGTGATTCATGATTAGGGCCCTTTACGTACTTATGGTTGTCTCCGTACTACACCCTAATTCACTTACCCATGTTAAGACCATTTACATTCAATTATCTCTCTATAGTTTAATTCAACTCATATTTCCCTATTAATTTTAGCAGTTAAAGAAAAACCATATTCAATTCTACGTATTTATATGTGGTTCACTAAATAATTCTTTTATCTATATCTCTACTACATTATAAAGAGGGAGCAATGAGCAAAGATGTCAAACTTGGCAAAGTTAAGATGACATCTCAAAAGCCATATGTGTAATCTCCAAATTTTTACCATCTTTGTTCTATTTATACCCTTGTGTACCACCTTTAATACCCAGGGTACAAAGTAACAAAATATTACACTAATTATTTTAACTCGCTACATTTACACCTAATTATTCAATGTTATTATAACTGGTTATCGGTAAAGGTACATACAAGTTATAACATTAAATGCTATTATAACTTACACAATTCAATCGTTTATCATTCAATGGCCCCCTCCGTTTTCAGCAAATCCCCATATTAAGAAGTGGGCCATTGGCCCTGATTTCTCTTCACCAACGTCTTCTCAATGCTATTTCTGTTACAATTTGGGGGTAAATTCGGACAGTGTACAGCTCTATCATATTCGCATATGATGAATGCTAAATGATTAGCGATTATATTGATTTTTGTACGAATATTAGTTTGCTGAAACATCGTTTCATCTGGTTAAATTAGAGGTAAACTACTGACTGCTTTTTGATTGAAGTTTGGATTGTAATCCATTCTACATAGTTTCATTTTACTGTAAAATTATAGAGCAAGTTTGATATTGTTGTAAATTTTCAGTTCTTTAACTCTGTCATGGACCATTCGGAGATTCAAGAGAATTTGTTTGCACTCCGTGAACCAAAGGTACGTAATAGTCTTGTTCTTTATCACATGAAAACTAGGATAATTCCTAAATTGCTATATTTCTTAAAGAGGATGCAAAGTTTTTATCATTAGAAAGATTTCATGATTCACTTACCTTGTTTGTCACCGTAGAAGACTATTTTGAACATTTGATAGTAGTTTATGGTTGTGACATCCGTCACCCTCGTCTTTCATCTAATTGACAATAATAGTCCTTTAAATATTTCCATCATAGTCCCTGTAAGTTTTGTCGTTTTCAAAATTTATATTAAAGCGAACTAAAAATTTATCATTTATATTTATTATGGATCGGGCATACGTTTTAATCAAATGAGTATGTTTAAATGAGTATGGATCGGGCATACGTAAAAGATTTTATAAGAAAAAAAATATACAAGTTTTAAAAAGTTTTAGAAACTTTTATGTTAAGTTAGTTAACTTGGTTAGTGTTTTATTAAAGAAACTTAACTAAAAATCACAATAAACTTAACCAAACTAATAGAGGGACCAAATCTGCCAATAGCTGAAAGTTTTTAAAACAAAAAGAAGCTCCATCTTGTTCCACACGTTTTTCCGGCAAAAACAGATTCCGGCCGCCGGAAGTGATTCCGGCTAACCCCAAATCCGGCATTTAAACTCTTGTTGTCTCAATTTAATGATACCTATACGTTTCTCCCTCAAGTAGTAACTGATTCCAACATTTAATCGAAACAAATAACGTGTTTTTATTGAGTTTTAATCGTGGGTTAAGTGTAACTGATCGGAATTCTTTAAGCGAAATAAAGGCCCGGTTTTACTTAACAATCATATAAATTTATTGTCCCATTTCGTTTCTGCATCATTCCACTATCCAAAACCACTAAACCCTTGTTCTGATCACGTCTCTACAACTATTAATCGGCTCGCATGTTTCGGAGTTTGCAGCCCCATTTTCGATTGTTAAACTCAATGTGAGTCAACTTGTATTATGCCGTTTTGTTGTTTGGTTATTCCTCTTTAAAAGCCCTATGATTGCTGAGGCTATTTATTTCAGTTTTGGGTTTATTGAATTAGGTTCTAGGGTTAGGGTTCATAAGGAGAATTGGGGAAGAAGATAGGATAGCTACAATTGTTTAAAAAGATTTCGTTTCAATTTCTTAAACAAAAGCAAAGTTGGTTTAGTGGTTAAGTTGCACATGTTATACAGAAAGAGGCATGGGTTCGAAACCCATGACCAGCATCCCTTTTCTTTTATTTTTTGTTCTTTTTAGCTAGTTTCCTATTTGCCATATTTAGATTGTATAATAATTATTTATAATTCTTATAAGTTTGAAATATTTATAATAAATTCATTTTTACTCCAAAAATTATGAAAATTTAGGAGTAGCTTCTTGACACCTCATAGAAAATTATCCTACTTTTAATTTCTGGAAAATGTTTTATTTTTATATTTTTATAGAATTAAATTTTTTTAATCCATATTTAATTGATTAAAAATTCATTTTTAATGATTTTAATCTCAAAATTTTTGATAAATTATTTTTAATCATTGTGAACTAAAATAAAAATATTTAGTTCAGAAAACATTTATTTTTATTAAATTTCCTATTTTTAATCATTTAAACATGATTTAATATTATTAAATCAGTTTTAAATATAAATAAGTTTATAAAAATTATGAGAAAATTATTTTCATTAATTTACATAAGAAAGCATCCATTTTCTATAAAAATAGCATTTTTGGGTCATGTCTTGTATTATTAACATTATTTATGTTTAATTAGACATAATTAAACATTTATTTATTTATACTATCTAAACATCTATTTTATAAATATTTTTTCTTATAAAATAGAAATATTTCTATGTTTGAAAATCTTAATCACCATTTGTTGGGTCATGGTGTAACCCATAAGTATTTATTTAAACAATTATGATTATTGTATTTATTTACAATAACTTAGTGAAAGAAATTAATTAAATTACTTTGTCTTAATTATTCAAACATATTTTTTTATCTAAATATTCAATTGGTAATAATTATATTACCTAAAACACATTACACACTTTGATATATTATTTTGACATAAAACTTTCACACTAACGCGGTTTATCATAAAACCTCTATTTCCCCAAATTGACTTAGCAACCCTAATGCCTTAAACCCTAGATACCTTAGACTTTGTAGACATTTCCTTATTAGTATTCTTATACATTATAGGTAGAATTCTTTGGAATTCCCATTTCTTAACTCACGACAGCTTAAGTTGGATTTTGATCGCTTTCGCAAATTGTGAGTATATCTTTCCCCTTTTTACTGTTTTACATGTTGGGGTGACTCATGTACTTACAATCAAGTTTCTATTTCTTTTACTAAATGCAATTCTCATGTGTGTTTGCTTTATGTTAATTGGTGTGTCTATGACTTGTCAAAATCATTAACCGTTGGGCGGCCTAGCATTTCAATGAATAGTACTATGGTATACCCTCTTGAGACTCTGTTGAGAGAATCTTGGTCATTGTCTTGTTAATTCATTATTCATTTGGTTAGTCATATGTTAGTCATTATTCATAGGCTTGGTTTTGAACGGATATTACTTATTACATAATTGCAAATGGTACCGCACATGAATTGCTAAACACTTTTCCTACTATATTTACTCAAACAGGGTATGCTCACCAATACAATTTTTGTATTGACCAAATTATTTTGTACATGTTTCAGGTTGTTTTGAGATGCATCCTTTAAGC
Source organism: Ambrosia x helenae (assembly GCA_030844895.1). NCBI lineage: Eukaryota > Viridiplantae > Streptophyta > Magnoliopsida > Asterales > Asteraceae > Ambrosia > Ambrosia x helenae. Next base: position 121,925,213 of record CM061228.1, read on the forward strand.
TTTCGGATTTATATTTAGATTTTGATTCATTGTATTTCAATTTAGTTGACCGTTAGAATCGTTGTATTTCATTTTAATGTAATAAATTATTTAATCAATGTATTCAAATTTACACTTTAGTCCATGAGCTATTGAACAATCGTCACTACGTGACACCTCGATGTTTCCGCCATCGGTTGGGGTGTTACAATGGTTCTATTGTTAAGTTTCTTGGATATATCTACTAACTGATCGATGATGATATAGTTGTAGTTACACGAAGGAATGTGCTCAACACTTTCTTTGATCTATGTCAAAGTGTTAAACTATCTTTTCCGACCTAGAAGCAGCGAGGCCTTGGAGTACTGCATGAATCCAGGCGTTATGACGGGTCAAAATAGGTTATGTTTTGAGACATGCTGTATTGGGATGGGATGATCCTAAAACACCTGTTGTGTTCATTTTTTTATTCAAGCAAGGAATGATTTACTTAATCACAAAACACTATTATTACTATAATAATCTATATACTTGAACAAAATGAAATATGATTTTAGGTGGATGCACTAAAAATATAATTTGAGTGGCTTTCAACCCTTTAGATACACCTAATCAACCAGTTGGCCCCATTTGCCAATTAGCTAATGCTTTTTAACTCAAATCAACATTCTTAATTCTTAAGTAAACAATTCTCCGTTTTTGGTTTTAATCCTTGGATGAGGTAACTAAATCTTCATGTACACCACTACACGAAAGGATAGATAAACTCAATATAGAGTATCACTTTGTATATTATCGGTCCTGCGGCAACACGCGGGCTTCCTACTAGTATTATTTAGTTATTATTATTTCTCTTTCTTATAGTCAGAGTATCCGCATAAGCATCTTCATCCTTAATCTCTATAATTACACTAAATATCACTATGTTTTTTCACTCCTTTTTAAATAAATAATATTTTTATACTTTTATCATTACATTGTCTTTTCCCCCACTCACAATCACTACAAAAAAAGTATTAAAAAATTATTTGGGGTGAACGCTGTTGTGAATGCTCTCATCTATATCTATATTGTATATTTATATATTTATATTGTGTGGTTATAATATAAAGAGTTAAGTTCACGTACAAATAGGCTTTATCGTACGAACAGTACGAACTGAAGTAAAAAACACGCGGTGGCATTTCTGTAAATATTGGAAACTTTATATAACTAGAGTAATTATATAATTACTCTAGTTATATAACTAGCATAATTACTCTAGCGTAATTATATAACTAGAGTAATTATAAAATTACTCTAAAGTAATTATATAGCGTAGTTATATAACTAGAGTAATTATATAATTACTCTAGGGTAATTACTCTAGAGTAATTATATACACTAGAGTAATTATACAACAAAAGAGTGGTGGTCATTATTTACGAAAATGTCACCGTTACTTTTTTTTTGTTCTAATTATATACACTAGAGTAATTATACAACAAGAGTGGTGGTCATTATTTACGAAAATGCCACCGCCACTTTTTTTTTGTTCCCTTCGGTTCGTACTGTTCGCACGATAATTTTGTTTGTATTTGATCTTTTGTCATAATATAAATATATAAATATACAATATAGATATATTTATATTGTGTGGTTATAATATACGCCCCACCTACGGTGTGCGCATATAATGTATATGTGTATTGCCCTTGGGGGGCAAAAGTAAAGTTGCACTAGTTTTAACGTTATTTTACTAATTTCGTGAAAATAACATTAAAAACGACGGACGGTTAATCATGCATCATGTAGTGGCGTGGATAGCCAAAAGACAAAGGGGTACATGCACCGATCGGGTTTGTCCTGATTCCTAAGTGTTTAGTGCCTTATGTCCAAGGCTTGATACCAAACCACATCGAGCCGGGGGTCTCACTGGAAGCAGCCTCTCTATTCTTAGGGGTAGAGGTAAGGTTGTCTACATCTTACCTTCCTCAGACCCTACCTTAGCTTTGCTATAGGTGGGATTAACTAAGTATGATGATGATGATTGTGTGGTTATAATAAAAGAATAGAGGCGACCTGTTGTGAATGCTCTCATCTATATCTGCTTATCAAAATACAAAGAACTCACTCACAATATTATAGAGGACATGTTGTGAATGCTCTCGTCTATATCTATATTGTATATTCATAATAAAAGAATAAGGGCGAGAGACTTGGTAAGGTCATCCCTCTAAAACTATTAAGTTGTCCTTTTCTCTCTCAGGCGCATGGCACATGCATTTCCTCCATGATTTTTTTAACGTTAATAACTTTTATATACGACATTTAAAAAAATTACACCAAATTAACGGGGGTGGTAGATGGCGACGGCGGCGGCGGCGGTGGTGGTGGGTGGTGGTAAGTGACGGTGATGGTGGGTGGTGACAGTGGGTGGTGACGGTGGTGGTTGATGGAGGCGATGGTGGCTAGTTGTAACGACCCAGGTGGCGCAGCGGATTAGCATTAACAGGTTTAATTGTAATGATTACATTAAACTGAATTTCAATACTAATGAAATACATAAAATGTAGCCATAACATCCTCTTCTTATCCAGATCTTCTAGTTGTCAGCTTTCTCTTTAATAATCTTGTATAAATACCTGACCACATGCTTAAAGTACGTTAGTATTTTCATACTAGTGAGACATGCCGAGATTTTAGACATACTAATAATAATAACTCAAGTTTAACAAACATACAACTCTTTCTATATGGTTCGGTCATTCTAAGGTGGAATATATTATCGATGGAGCACCGTACAAATGCTTATTGTGGTTCCAAACCTCTGCTTGGTTCAGAAAATATATTCCTGTGATACCGAATGGATCCATTCTACGTGATTTCTATTCAACCGAATTCTATTATATAACATGATCATGATTCGATGATATTCTATTAACAACTCGATAACACTTTTATAATATAAACCATATAAAATACTTTGATAATGACTGGACAACATGTAATCAGCCCCAAAAGCTTTATAAATAAAAAGGGGAAGGTCATGTACTCACCTTTAATAATATTCTCCCGGATTCTGTAGTCTATTTCTTAACGGTATATTCTCCAAATATTGTACCTAATATATTTTATAAACATTAGCGCGTGCAAGGCTTATGCACGTGATAACTGTGGGGACAATCCTTTAATATAATATTCTTTTATATTCTTGTATGATTATCGTGTTATATTCTCGAGTTAATATTACCGTCCCACACGTTTCACGTTTATAGTAATAATAATAATATAATAACATAATAATTATCAAAACATAACCTCTCTTTGAAGGGTTCGGGTATTCCACAGAAGATATTCGGGTGTTGACGGGTTCGAACCCGGGTTGTATAAATGAACCGAGTCCAACCGAGTTCGCCAAGCTTGATAGCTTATAAATGGTGACGGCGTGTGTTTGGTTGAAAGGAAACGGGTTCAACTTCTAAACCAAAGAGTAGGAGTCGGAGACGGAACCGGTTAACAAGAAGTAGGTTTTCGGGTGGTGGTTTTGTTTAGTCGCCGGAGAAGACGAGCTCGGCCGGAGAGGATGACCGGAACCGGCCATCTGCGACCTTCTTTCTTCTCTCTTCTCACGTTTCTCTCTCTCTTTCTTACGTTTCTTTCTTTCTTTTTCATTGGTGCAGGTTATCATGTAGCTAGTTAGTGTTTTGTGTATATATATATATATATATAATATCTCTAGTGCATGAACCTCATGATTAGATGATGATGAGGATAGGTTGTAATGATCACTTGATGATGAGGTTTGGGACACATATGCATGTATGTGCGTAGGGTATAAGCTGAGAAAAGGGGCTGCATGTGCAAAGGAGAGGTGCATGAACACATGAATCCTTATCTGAATGTATATGTGTGCGTGTAGAATGGTAGGTAATAAGGAAGGCATGTGCACATATAAGTTGTCATAACTTGGAAGGAATGTATAGAACTTGTGGTGTCATGACTCTTTTCCTTTATATACTTTTCTTTTCTTTATTTTATAATTGAATTTCATAAATAACTAAATATTCTTTAATACTTATGCTAATCCAATATTTAGCAATACTTATTATTATAATCTCGGATTCGTAACACGCGGGTGTTACATTCTCCCCAACCTATTGGAATCTCGTCCTCGAGATTCGATTCAAATTATCTTATAATGTTTAATAAATATCTTTTAGTTATTATTATTATTTTTTTTTATAATCTTTATACTTATTATTAGGTTCTCCCCAACCTATAGAACTTGTCCCCCTCTTATTTTTCTGATAATAAAAACTAATCCCTATAAAACAAAATTAATATCTTGGATTCTTAATCTTTCTAATCCTTTCCCGTTTGCTTATATAATCAAGATATGAAGACTAAGACGGTTTCTTACTTCTGGGTGTTTTCTATAATATTTCTTTATCATTGGCCAATCCTTTGGCCATACCGAGTCTTATCATAAAGTTCTAAATTCTTATACGGACACGGTTAAAAATTTATGGATGTCTAATCCTGAAGCTTTCCCTTAAGGGTTATATAAATCAGACTATAAAACTAAGGTTGCTTTCTATTTTCAATGGTTTCTCATAATATTATTTATCTTTGGCCAATCCTTTGGCCACATCGATTATCATTATAAACTTTCTTGTGGTGGTATAATATCTTCATACCTCAGTATCTCTCTTAAACAATGATATTCATACTCATCTAATGTATATAGTTTACCTATCTATACGAATTATAATTCTTATAATAATTTATTCTTAACACGTTGCTCTTATATTCGTTTAACTAATACGAGAGATAGAAAGAATACTTCTATAATAACTTATTTATACTTCATAAAATTCTTGTATATAGATAATTCATACTTAATGTATTTCTTATATTTTGGTATTTACCAAAGAATTTTCTAGAAATCAATCGTGCCTGTAAATTCACAATTTTCTGGCCATTAAAAATTGTCAACTTACCTCACAATATTATTCTAGTAATTTCCTTAATAATTTTTCTGTACTTTTTTATAATTTCTATTGACATAAATTTCTTTTTAAAATACTTTTGGTTGATCTTGGATCAGAAGAGGATTTCTATTAATTAAACCTGCTGCTCTGATACCACCTGTAACGACCCAGGTGGCGCAGCGGATTAGCATTAACAGGTTTAATTGTAATGATTACATTAAACTGAATTTCAATACTAATGAAATACATAAAATGTAGCCATAGCATCCTCTTCTTATCCAGATCTTCTAGTTGTCAGCTATCTCTTTAATAATCTTGTATAAATACCTGACCACATGCTTAAAGTACGTTAGTATTTTCATACTAGTGAGACATGCCGAGATTTTAGACATACTAATAATAATAACTCAAGTTTAACAAACATACAACTCTTTCTATATGGTTCGGTCATTCTAAGGTGGAATATATTATCGATGGAGCACCGTACAAATGCTTATTGTGATTAAGCTTTTTTGTTAGACTTTTCTATATGGTTCGGTCATTCTAATTCTAGATGTTTAAAAGAGTTCAAAAGTCAAATAAGCAAATTAATACACAATGTAATTGGTTAAGCTTTTTTGTTAGACTTTTATATTGTTCTAAACAAATAAATAAAGTAAACCAATCAACATTAATTTATTGCTATCTATACTAATAAAAGACAACACATGGAATACTAAGAACTCCCTCATAAAGCCTCCCATTTTCTTATTTAAAATAATACATTTATTTTAATTTGTTTCTTTATTTAAAAATATTTTTAATTTTTATTACTTACAACTATAACTATTAATATCAAAATTTAGTTTAATATATATATATATATATATATATATATATATACTATGTCTTTGTAAATGAATTAATATGATTATATTTTAATACAAAATTAGAAATAAATTACTAGACATGATTTGAAAATGTTTATTAGCTAACAGAGGTAAATATTTGTTTAGAAAAATATTCATTTTTTAAGATAACGTATTTATATGTTATTAAATTTAAATTTAAATCGTGAACGTTAATTAACCTATTTTTTTATATGTGGTCTTTCACTCTAAGTTTAAAACTATATTTCTTATAGTGTTCTGAACAAACAAAATAAAATAAATCAATCCCCATTAATTAAATATTTGATTAATTAAAACTAAATATGCTTAGCTATTTTTGTATTATAATAGCTTGATATATAAAATACATTTTATATATGAACAATCATTGTTTGAAATTTTCATTGACTATGTTGTTTCAAGTTACTTTAACAGAGAAATACAATATCTATGTGGCAACAGTCTTTTCATTAGTAATTCGTTTTAGCTTCATTTTCACGCTATTAAATCATGAAATCCTTTTTTTATAATTACAGTCATATTGAACCAATAAATGGCATTATGTTTAAGGACCTTGATGTTAGAAAAAAATGATTATACACTCAAGGTTAGAAATATTTTTGCTTTGCAAGAAACTTGATGTCAAATCCAAATTAACGATACTCAATTGGAATGGTTTAACGGATGAGGAGATATTTTTAAATTAATTTCATTTTTTACATCTTAGCCTAAACAAATTTATCTTATTACTTTTGATTTTTTTTGTACCTGCAGAACAGCCACAGTATGAAAGATATATGCTGAAAAGTTTGGAAATAGTTTTATGTGAATATGAATGTCTTTACAAGAAATTATTTAGGGGCTGATGAATATTTAATATTTTTCAGTTGTAAAGGCAATTTTATTTATTTTAAATATAACATGTAATCTAATTTTTCTTAATTTTATATATAATATATATAATTTAAATTGTTCAACCCGTGTATCACACGGGTACATAACCTAGTAAGGATGAAATGAAAAAAAGAACTTGGGGGATAGATGAAATGGTTTTGTAGGAATGGAAAGCATTGTGGAATTGATGATTCCATTTCATTGACAGCCAAACACACAATATTTCATTACCTCGTGATGGTCCATTCCATTTTGCCTTCCATTTCAGCATACCAAACGCTACCTAAGAGCGTTGTAAAAGAATTATTGGTGTAATAGCATAAGATGTGTAACATTTGCCGTTTACAAAAAATAGTTAACTTTATCGCCCGTTTACCCGTCACCTCCTCATGTAAATGGTTTTATTTGATGTATGCAAAATAGGATAAATAAAGTAATGTTTTTTTTAAAGATTTTGTTCAGTGGAAATCTTTGTACAACCCTAACCTAGCGGTCATAAGTTTGAATCCCTACCCACACCGGTGTCCTCCTTGCCTAAGCTCAAACCGTCACGAGAAATTTTTTTTTGTGGTGTGCATGGATCGAACCTGTGACCTACCCCTAGAATGAGAACCAATCAACCCTACCTCTAACCAGCTAGGCTATTTTATTATAAAATTTTTAGAGGGTGTTTGGGATTGAGTTTGAAAATGCAAAAGTGCTTTTGGTCAGAAGTGCTTATTGGCTTATGTCTTTTTTAAAAGAATTTTAAAAAAATGTTTGAATTAGCTTTTGAGATGAGAAACGTCAAAAGTCAATAGATTGTTGTTTTTTTAAGTGTTTCGCTTAACTTATTGTGAATATTGGTTGTATGTGTGGTAGATTTGTAATTTGTTTTTTCAAAAGTCAAAAGCCAAAAGCCAGGATTTCTAACCTCTTAAAAACAGTTTTTTCACCCTTAAAAGCCAAAAGTCAAAATAAAAAATGCTTTTGAGTTTAATAAGTTGTTTTGAAACTCAATCCCTAACACCCACCCTCTTATTTAAAATCAGTGAAACTTTAGATTTTCGAATTTCAAATCTTAAGCACGGTCTCTCCTTCTCGAGTTCCATCCCATTATCCCAAGCCCTAGATAGATACCCCTCCCCTGTCCTTGCAATCAATAGAAACTCTGGATGTTTATTACCAGACACATATTCATGTCCGTTATGCCATTCGTTGCACTTCTCTAATAGGTAACTATTTTCCTTCCTTTCATAGTTTCATTGTCCCAAATTCATATAATTTGAATTCCGTATCTTATTGTTTCATAATCATTAGTACATCAACTTTTTTATGTTTACCATTTTACTGACCTAAGACTAAATCACGCTCCTCTTTCTATGATTATCTCGTTTTCTGCACTTAATTTTGTGAAAAAATGTCTTATTTTTTTCAATATTTTTCAGTTTATTGCTAAAGGGTTCTTTGAGCATTGTTCGATACTTTAGCGATTCGCCTATCAAGTGCATTGCTGCATCCTTTTGAATAGGACTTATTATTTAGTGCCCAAAGCTAGGCCTAGGGGTGAGCATGTGTTGGTTTCATAATTGATCACTTTTTTTGGTTACAAGGGAAAGCAGTTAGGTTGATTCGATTAACTGCCGCTGGGTCAGTTCAGTTCAATCCTTATTTGGCAAAATAAAATAAGATGCTCTTTAATTTATAAAAGAGAAGGGCGTAAGTGATCATATGATCATACGGCGATACATTGTTTACAAAAAATGTAATATACTATGCATACATGTATACAACTTGGTTTAAAAAAGCGCGCCTCGCACAAAAGCGACGAGGTCTAAGCGCATCGCGCAAAGCTCAAAAAGCGTGGGATTTTCGTACCCGAAGCGCACACTAATTATATAATTTTTTTTTATATATCCCATGAGTTTTTAGTTTCATTTACCCAAAATATAGCGATAAATAAGGTTTTTATGCATAAAAAATACCCTGTGTGGCTGTGTACATGAGGCGCGCGCCTCAGGGAGAAAAAGCGACTGAAATTTGACAAAAAAGCGCCTGAGGCGCGCGCCTTTGGGAAATTGGGTAGGCGCAAAGCCCTGACGCGCCCTAGGCTGCGCCTTGCGCCTAGTCGCGCTTTTTAAAACCCAGATATACAATATAAAGCCTGGGTTTTCACTGCGGTTGGGTTCAGTTCGTTGTTTATACTTAAAACTCGGTTATAAAAAGAACTATACTCGAATCATCGATTTCTCAGTTGGTTTGATTATTGCAGTTCCTTTTTTCAATTATAGTTCTGTTATTCCGTTTCTCGGCTCACCCTTACAGCCTTACCTAGCATGAATTGTTTTTTCTTATATCATTGTTGTTTTATTCCTTGAAAAATCAAATGCATCCCTTTAATCTTTATTAGTGGTAAAATTTAAAAGTTGTTCATGTGGCATTCAAAGTGGACCATGACAACCAATAGAAACTGGAAGATGTAACTTTGACGGTCTACTATTAATATCAAGAAGTGACCATGGTTTACTATCCGGTGAGCACCTTATTTATGGGGACTATGGGACACTTGTCTTCACATAAGAGCTGCTCTTATGAAACATAAATTGTTTACACTGTAAATCTGTAATTGCATATCAATATTTGACAAATGTGACATACCATGTTGGACCTGGAATTCCTATTAAGATTTGGCTGCTACTATTGTTATACATAGTAATTAACTGCATAGTTGTTAAAATCCATCGCCTCTTGCGCCTAGGCCCATTTTTTAGGCAAGGTGATGCATTTGCGCTTTGAGTCGAGGAAATTGCGCTTTAATTCTCCAGGTGATGGTTTAGGCGCAGATTTCAGCTAGATTCCCGAATTCCAAAGAGTTTCCAGCCAAATTCGTTAAACAATGGCTAAATTCCAGCTAGATTTCTACTGTTATCTAAGCAAAACTACTTCTATACGCTAATACATCAATATTTTAAAATTTTTGATACAATATTTTTTTTTTTTTCTTTGTTCGCTTTTTTTATCTTAGGCCCCCACTTTTTTTTTGCGCCTTGCGCCTAGGCCCCAGGCGAGGCACACTTGCCTTGAGTGCGCCTCGCGCTTTTGATAACTATGATTAACTGACATACTTGATTTAAATAATTTTGTAGTTATTAAAACCACAAGACAGTTTTCGACATGGCGACCAAGTGTTCTATTGCTCCAGACGTTGTATGGAATTGGGTCATTGAAGCCCTAGCAAGTTCTGAACAAGTAGATATATCTACTTTAATTGGTATGCTCAGTATTCTTTTTATTATTACCAGAAGCTTTCATTCGGTATGATTGTTGATCAAAATTTTCTTTTTTTCAGATCTAGTAAAAACGGCTCCTGCAATCTCAGGTGATGCAGGGAAAGATACAAGGGAGATCGTCTCTTTAAGAATTTTGAAGAGCTTGTTTGATCATGGTAATGAAGCTACAGTGGACGGTAAAACCCCTAAAGTCAGTTTTGATCATTCCGAGCGCTGTGAAGACGTTCTTAAGAAGATATTACATGAGGTGATATTGATAATTGCTGGAATATTAGAAGGGATATAAACATGTTGGAAAGTTCGGTTTGTGCTTATTTAGGTTTTTGTTTGTAAATGTAGCGCACACCTGAGCAAATGACGAAATTGGAAAAAGAAAAATGGGATGTTGGTCCTTTCCTAAAGCATAAAAGATCTTCCTTGCCTAAATGCGTGTTGAATAAGGTGTGTATATCTCAAATGGTAGAAGAAAATAGGATTTGTCGTTGATTTAGATATTGCTAACCGGGCTGTGTTTTGTTTCCGATAAAACAGTTAAAGGAAGCGATACTTGATGATAGCAATCCACTTCTTGCATCACTAAAAGAAAAGAGTAACCTAGTAACCTCAAATGCATCTGAAGATACGAGTTCGGCGAATGCTGAAATACCTTTAAACCCTAGTGAAGATAAAAGTAAGTTTCAAGAAAACGCTTTGCAAGATGATAATGTGCCCCAAGACACATATACAGAGGGACATAACGAAAGGGTATCCGTTGATAGCATAGAAAATTTGGAAATCGGTGTCAAATCTAAAGATTCCAACAATATTGTCCAACCAAATAATGAAAGAGCCAATTATGATGATGATGGTGACGATGAGAGAACTGACGTTGCTGCTAAAAAAGAAGCTTTTTTTAAGTCTCAATGCGCAATCAGTCAGGATTCGTTGACTTTGACTGAATGGTCAGAGATAGATCGTTGTATGAAGTGTAACGAAAGTGGTGAGTTACTACTTTGTAGTTCTGATTCCTGCCAGTTACGGTTTCATGAAAGCTGTCTGGGCTCTGCTGTCACACTTGAAGAAAATGGGGATTTTTTCTGCCCATTTTGTGCATATTCGCGTGCAATATCCAAGTATAAAGAAGCTAAGAGAAACGCTTCACTGGCTAAAAAAAATCTACAAGCTTTTTTTAACTTCAAAGCGAAACCTGGGCCAACCAAGTCCTCTACAAAACAAGGTGAATTAGAGGGAAATGAAGATAGACAAATGGACGAGAACAACAATAATTGTATGTCAAATGAAAAAGATTCTGTCCAACTCCAACCTGATCCTATTATACCAGATGTTAATGATGACGATGATGATCCATCTCTTGGGCAAGCTACCGAGTTGCCTCAGAATCCAATACCGGAACCAACTACCCCAAAACAGAAATCTAAGGAAAAAGAAAGTCAAAGGTCAACCGAGTCTAGTTTGACTATAAGACTTCGCAAGAGGAAAGCGAAACAGTAAGTTTTTCTCTTTGGACTAAAGGAAAATATGTTAGTTTGTCGATAAAAACACTTGCCTGGTGACTAATTTAAACAGTGAATAACCTCTTAATTTGAATTCATAGCACTCCTCCGCCGGTTCCAGTGTTAAGGCGAAGAAAACTTCCTTGGACAAAATCAGAGGAGGAAACACTAAAGGTAAGTTTGTATATTTGTTTTGTGACTAAATATAATAAGTTTATTAGCATATGTATATGTATATTTAAATGGTAAGAGATGTAATTCAAGTGAATTGTTTCAGGAAGGTGTTGAGAGATATTCAAGTGGTAATAACAAAAAAATTCCATGGAAAGAGATATTAGATTTTGGACACAATGTGTTCCACAAAGGGCGTACGGCTATAGACTTGAAAGATAAATGGAGAAACATATGCAAATGAAATTCACATGTGTAATATTTTTTTTCAGTCTTTTTCTATTTCCGATTGGTTTTGTTTGTATAAAGACCGTCGGTTATGTGTAGTTTTAGTAGCCCTTTGAGCATTGTCGTTCTTCTTTTATGCGTGAAAGATGTTTGGTTGAGTGTGTTTAGGGCCTTAGGCGGTCGACCAAGTAAAATGGCCTCCAACCTTCTAGGGACGTGCTCATTTCTATTTGGCTGGTTTTGGAGCTAAATCATTTGACAAAACCTGTAATCCTGGCTTGAATGCAAGGATTCAACTATTGTTATAATAAAAGGTTTACGATCAAAATAGGTCTACACCATGTTTTTATTGCAGGTAGTAGCAACATCGAACAGGGGGTAAAGGCGGTGGTGGTGATGTGGCCATGTGCCCATGTCAGTGTCAGCGGCGATCAGTAGGTGGCAATGATAAATTGTGCAGGCTGTGGCGCTAAACCCATTTTGATTTCTGATAGCTTAACCAGTTTCATAATAATTATTCATTTGATGTGTCGTGTAGACTAAATAACTCTTTTAGCTTCTAAAATTCTAAAATCAGTTTATTGAAGAATGGGTGATAATTGTAGTCAACAATGTTGTATGGTTCAAACTAGCATAAGATGTTTTAAAAAAACCAATCAACTGGTAACAGTGTAAATTACAAATTGTAAACCAGTACCATAAATATCATAACTTACTATTTAGAGGGTGTTTGTGATTGAGTTTCAAAACAACTTATTGGCTTTTCCAAGAAACCAATAAGTTAATAATCTGTTTGTGCAACCCAAAAACACTTTCTGTTTTGACTTTTGGTTTTTAAGAGTGGAAAAACTGTTTTTGAAAACTTAGAAATCCTGGCTTTTGGCTTTTTACTTTTGGAAAAAAATTACAAATTTAACACCAATACAACCAATATTCACAATAAGTTAAGCGAAACACTTAAAAAACAATCTATTGACTTTTTGACGTTTCCCATCCCAAAAGCTAATCTAAACACTTTTTTAAAACGTTTTTTCAAAAAGTCATACGTCAATAAACACTTTTGACCAAAAGCACTTTTACATTTCCAAACTCAATCCCAAACACTCTCTAAGTCTTATTACTAAAGGTTCCAAGTATGCCACCAATGGAAATTCTAATCTAACATATTAGTTGAGATTGATTATCTTCATTTGCTCCAAATTTATTTGTAAATAAGAGCATATGACGTCCCGGTCCAACACAGATCACCACTCCAATCACATCACGAAGAACTCTAGGATCAAATGCCAAGACCAGTGCAGATACCACCAGCTGATGGACTTGAAGATGTTACAAAACGGGCATGTTGCCTACTTGCCTTCGAAGAGCAAACATATTGCCTTCGAAGTTATAGATAGCGTGTCCGGCATTAGCTCCACCCTATGGAATGCCAACAATGTTACATTCTTGGTTTTAAAACGCGCGCATTAGAAGCGCATAATACACTCACCACATGATGTGACGTGTTTATATGGGCTAAGATATTGGTAATCCTAGTGACTAGTCACATATTCCTCAAGAACCTAAAATATATATTGTAATGATGTAACTAAGAGGACATCATGATTCATGAGTGGTGAGGGTTTATAAGTCTCATATAAGATAAGAGTGAAGGGTAGAAAGATTGTATTTTTCTCTTGTAGTTAAAAACCGTAATTAATAAAATACTAAACATCCCTATATTAGTAATCAAACAAAACCAACATGAGTCATTTAACTTAACCATACTCCGTACTCGATCAAATTAGTTTGATATATAAAGTAACTAAGATGGTTGTTGGGCAGGCGGATGTCGGTTGATGTTGAACGACAAATGCTAAGTAACATGAAAACACGATGGTTGACGCACTCAAGTGGTCGTAACTCGTGAGTGTAGGGCACGATAGATGAGTAATGTGAATGAAACTAGGAAAGACACCATATAATGACTTGAAACAAAAATGTGCTTAGGACATGCAATATCCACTAACGGACTTATCTCTATTGTAGCTGGACCACATGAAAATTGCTTAGATTAATAAACTTGTATAGTTGTATGCAATGGGTCTATGTCTCTATGAGTCCTCTTGATATTTTATGGTGCTTAATGATTGAGGGGCTGTTTGGTTCACCTCTTAATGATTTATTAAGAGGGAACCTCTTAATCGGACAGAGGTATTGTTGTTTGGCAAGAAAAAATCCAACCTCTTAATGGCTCTCATTCAGACTTAACCATCCAGACTTTATTCAATGCTGAAAGAAAAAAAAGACCTCCAAGCCCTTTCCTCACGTGTGATTCCTTTCTTCCCCAAACCAAAACCAAAACCCTAAAGCAAATGGCTCCCTTTTCTTTTCCAATACAAAGAGACATCGTGATTGCTTGTTTCGCCATCCATAATTTTATAAGGAAATGCAATATTTATGATCAGTTATTTATGGAGTATGATGAGAACACGATGTTTCATGAAATGCAAAGTTGGGAAAATGATGGCCTGTTAGTTCAGGACATAGAGTGGGGTTCACAAGGTATTGACTATATGAATTATTTAAATGGCCAGATTGCTAATCAGTTGCTTTCAAATGATTCAAATTAAAATTGTATGCAGAGTTGTGTTATTTGTATTTGGATTTTCGTATGTTTCCAAGGATGTTAAAGGATTTATGTGTAATTTGGATTTTCTATGACGTTTTGTATTTTCCTTTTACAATTTTTCATCAATCTGTACACTATTCAGAACTCTGGCCAAACAGATAAATTCATTCAGCACATAATAGTTCAGAGGGGTAAAATAGTCATTCTGCATAGTCATTCAGAGATACAGCCGGCCAGCTCTTAATGGTTCAGCACTTACTGGTTCAGAGCCTCTTACCCATTCAGACCTCTTACTGATTCAGCACTTACTGGTTCAGCACTTGCCAAACAGCCCCTAAATCCCTATTATAATAAACAACTAGATTACACACCAGGAGTGTCCTGGGGGGCTTGGGTTGAGAAATCTAATATGACACATCAATTTTACATATGAAATAGACTGATGTATACCTCTAATATTAATATTTAATCTAAAACAATGTACAACTCCAATGCTAACACCTAACCTACAACAATGTAGAACTCCAATCTAACTCTAATATTAACACCTATCCTAAAGACTACACAAAGGTACAACTCTAACATACTAATATTGATACTTAACCTAAAACAATGCATAACTCTATTAACCTATTCGGCTCTGGTTGAAAATAGAATTTATATTTACTGGTTTGAACATAATTAGTGACTTGCATATACATGATTAATAAATTACCCGAACACGTGTTTTTCTTTCCTGTATGAACAATACCCCACAAAAAAATAGTCGTTTTTTTCTCCGTTTTTTATATAACACTATGGTACTCGTTGGAAAGATAATAAAACGCTCGTTAATTAGGGGTAATTTTTTTCTTTAAAAAATCTCGTAGATAAAAGATATTAACGTTTAAAAATTATAGGAGGAAATATGAAAGAGAAAAATCCAATTTTGTTTTTAAACTTTTTTTTTCCCTAAAATTACTTAATGCAACATGGCATCCTACATGACACTCTCAAAGGAGAGAATGACTATATGAGTGCCATGTAGGATTTGAGGCTTTCAATTATATAATAGATTCAATAAACAATTCAAGTTCATGTTCATTTTCTTTCATTTTTTTTCTATAATTTCTATTAATATTATTAATCTATCGCTATATATATAGTAAACGAATAGGGGTTTGACACATGAAACCCCTTGATTTCCCTCCAAAATTCCTTTTTAATTTCTATTAATATTATTAAAATTTCAAATATGATAATTAATATTTTTATCTTTATCTTTTCCTTATCATTCCCCACAATTTTTAAACTTTAGTAACTTTTATATACGACATTTGAAAAAAGTACAACAAATTAACGAGCGTTTTATTATCTTTCCAACGATCACCATAACGTTATACAAAAAAAAAAGACTTTTTTAGTTGGATTTTGTTCATGTAGAAAAAAAAAACACAATGTGTTTAAATAATTCATTAATCATGTCTAGGCAAATCACTAATAATGTTAAGATAGTTTATACGCTTTTGAAACTACTATTACATATAAGAACCCGCTAACTATACACACACACACACACACACACACATATATATATATATATATATATTCACAGATGTAGTTAGTTTGGTAAGTATCTTTTTTTTTTTTTGTATTTTGATTGGTGTTACTAGGAACATTGATTACAAAGGTTGCTAAGCCGGTTATAGACACCAGGTAAATTTCTAGCTGATAAGTGATAATTAATCACCCCACCATGCAAGCCTCTTAAATCAACCATTATCATGACATATCATTTGATATCAATTTGGTTGTTTTTTTCCAAGTTCACATCACAGCTTTAGAATGTCTTGAGAAAGTAACAAAGTTGTACAGAGGCTTCACTCGAGCAAGATGTGCACACGTAGAATTAGAAGTAGATTTTATGAGTTATCAAGTGTTTATCCTTTAAAAAAATCCCTAAAACATAACCTATTTCTTTTACGCTACACACATTTTATCGCTTCATATTAGATTTGTCTATGCCGGAAAGCACCCATGGTAATCTACTCTATAACATTTAATAATAATATGATAATTATTATCCTTTTGAAATTATTATTATTATCATCATCATCATCATCACATCATCTCTATTTTAATAAAGGATAGCCACCAAATTTCCTCTTCTATTCTTAATATATTTATCTTTAGGTTTACTATTAAATAATAATATTAAATTTCTCTCTTATATTAAATCATGGGTGGTTATATTTAAACCCCTCCACCTTCTATTTTAACCCCCTCAAAGCGCCTCGCTTAGGCCTAAGCGAGGCGCTTTGGAGCTGAATTCGAGGAGGTCAGTACGAGGGGCAGAAAAAGCTGTTTTTTTAATTCGAAGCGCCTCGCTTAGGCCTAAGCGAGGCGCTTCGAGGGGGTAATTTATTTTGGTAGTTGTTTTGATGTTTTGAGTTGTGTTTTTTAATTTAATAATTATAAAAAGTTAAAAAAATTTAAAAAATAAAGTAATAACCCTCAACATTGTCAATGACTTAAACTTGACATCATCAACCACGTAAAGTCAATGAATGCGGTATGCACGTTAAATTTCATTAAATGCGGCAACACAGGCAAGTCCTCGTCTGATAACAACCGAAAAGTAGCCGGTGCAAGTTATGTTGTAGCTTCCAAAACACGACGTCGTTGTAGCTCATATGTTATTATCTCTTCTCTTATTCTCTCTTTCTCAAGTTCTCGATGGATTATTGCTCTCATATCATGGATCAAAGAGATTTAAGCTAATTAAACTCATATCTCAAGCCGGTGCAAGTTATGTTGTAGCATCCTTGATCATCTTCTTGTAATTACTTTTCAGTTGTTATCCGAGAGATAGCAGTCAACGATGAAGACAACCTGAAAGTGGATACCATGGATCAGAGAGATTCAAGCTAATTAAACTCATATCTCAAGCCGGTGCAAGTTATGTTGTAGCATCCTTGATCATCTTCTTGTTCAACACACACCAGTTTTTTCATCACAGTTTCCAACCACTAATACCAGATTGATGATACTCAATTTCGGTTGATATAAAGTATATCAGAGAAAGATTTAGTTGAAAGTGGATACAATGGATCAGAGAGATTTAAGCTAATTAAACTCATATCTCAAGCCGGTGCAAGTTATGTTGTAGCAGTCAAGGTAGATCGTGGAAATCAATTACAGTTATTTGGAATGTTTCTGATCATTACAGTAACGAAATCATTCTCACATGAATATCCTTTGAAATCAATGGAAAGATAGATAAACAATCCTCATCCACAATATTCTTACCTATAGCTACCAACGATGATTGCCAGTGAGATTGATAACTGGACAGGTTAGCCAGGTGTTTGTCAAAAAGGTAGAGCACACCACTAGAGCAAAAAGTTGTGTGTATGAATAGTGACCCTCTGGCAAACCTGCGTAAAGTACTAAAGCCACATATCTTGCCATTAATACCAACGATGATTGCCAGAGGGTATGTACAATGGTTTTATTTATATATAAAGAACATTAATCAGTTTTATTTAGCGTAAAAAGTTCATTGTACATATACCTCCTTATCTAAAAACAAATCACATCATTGTACATATACCTGATTAGACCACGTACAATGATTCATCAAACTCATCGTTAGCGCCGATCCGATTGTTAAAAGTATCAAGACTATGAAATTAGTAAAACAACTGAATTTTACTTGCTTGCATGAAAAGTTCATTGTACATATACCTCCTTATCTAAAACAAATCACATCATTGTAGAGGTTACTAGGTTACTCATTACCGTTGGACGTTGAAGGTAAACATGGACAGTGAGAAGTGAGATTGATAACTTCTCTATGGAAGTTGCTAAAATAGTTAAACAAAAGCTGAAATTGAACAGTTATTTGGAATGTTCCTGATCATTACAGTAATACTTGGATCCGGTTTGAGTCTAAAGCTTCATGTGTCATCTTGGTCGAACTCATGTTGCAACATTCGTCTTGTGTGGCAACATACTTGAAATCAATGGGAAGATAAACAATCCTCATCCACAATGTTCTTACCTATGAGTTTAATTAGCTTGAATCTCTCTGATCCATGGTATCCACTTTCAGAATCTGAAGAGAAGCTATCATCTCAGAGAGATATCTGTCAAGTAATTACAAGAAGATGATCAAAGATGCTACAACATAACTTGCACCGGCTTGAGATATGAGTTTAATTAGCTTGAATCTCTCTGATCCATGGTATCCACTTTCAGAATCTGAAGAGAAGCTATCATCTCAGAGAGATATCTGTCAAGTAATTACAAGAATATGATCAAAGATGCTACAGCATAACTTGCACCGGCTTGAGATATGAGTTTAATTAGCTTGAATCTCTCTGATCCATGGTATCCACTTTCAGGCTGTCTTCATCGTTGACCGCTATCTCTCGGATAACAACTGAAAAGTTGTTTCATTAATCTATAAATAAATCCTTACAAAATATTTTTAAATTAAATCTTTGAGCATACCACACCCATGGCTGATCCACCAAATCATTTCTTCAAGTTTTTTTCACCAAACTCCAAGTTTAACCTCGTAAGTTTTTCTATGCATCGCATACTTAGAGGGTCACTATTCATACATAAAGAGTATAATCGTGATGTGATGGATTTTTATATCTGCAACTTAGTTCCTTTTTACCTGGTTGCAAAGGAACTTCAGGTCAGCCAGACCTTTGTCAAAAGCAAGTGTGAAGATCAAGATCAAGAAGAACAGTACGGTCAACGATGAAGGTGTGTTGTATGTATAAAATAGTGAATAATTGTAGTGTGTTCGGTGCAGTCGGCGAACATCATTCAAAATTTCAACTTCCCGTTCAGGTGCTTAAGTCCACCTTGAAGACTGGATACCATGGATCAAAGAGATTCAAGCTAATCAAACTCATATCTCAAGTTGGTCTAACAACTGAATTTGACTTGCTTGCATAGGAATCTTGTACGAAATTATACAGTTATTTGGAATGTTCCTGATCATTACAGTGAGATTGATAACTTCTCTATGGAAGCAACAAATTCAAAACAGAGGTAGGTTTGCCAGAGGGTCACTATTCATACATAAAAGATCAAGAAGAACAGTACGGTCAACGATGAAGGTGTGTTGTATGTATAAAATTGTGAATAATTGTGAGAGTCGATATGAGAGCAATAATCCATCGAGAACTAGAGAAACAGAGAATAAGAGAAGAGATAATAACATATGAGCTACAACGACGTCGTATTTTGGAAGCTGAAGTTCAGAGAGAACTAAATATTCGGTTGTTGATTTTCTTCTCTATACAGAGAGACGATAGGCGTTTTTGATTTCCAAATGAATCAACGACTTAAACTTGACATCATCAACCACGTATAGTCAAATATTTATTCTCCATATCCATACCTTGTTTCAAGTATCTTGTAAAATTCATTTCGTCTTCAAGACTCCTATGAGTCAACAAAGGTTGACTTTTTTGAGCATTAACAATGACTATATTACATTATTATTATTATTATTTTTTATTATATTTGTAATTTAGTTCCTTTGTTTTATTATTATAATAATTTATTATTATCAAGAATCGGAAATTAGTAAAACGATTTATGAAAGTATCAAGAATCGGAAATTAGTAAAACGATTTAATAAATCATTGCTCAGACGTTAGGGTTTGATAAACACAAAACTTATTATTTATAAAGCAACAAAAACACAAATCGTACCGTGAAATAAAGAGAGGCCCATTAGGAGTGCCGTGGAGGAAGATCGTCGGTTTGCTGTAGTCGATGATGGCACAGAGGTTAGCGGTAACTTTAAATTTTGAATGATCGTCGGTTTGCTCTCTATATACCAATGAGTTTGATTAGCTTGAAATCAATCTCTCTGATCCATGGTATCCACTATCAGGTTGTCTTCATCGTTGACCGCTATCTCTCGGATAACAACTGAAAAGTTGTCTTCAATGATTCTAAAAAACTTGAAAGTAATTACACCGGCTTGAGATATGAGTTTGATTATTATCGTATTTGCAACTTAGTTCCTTTCTCTCGAAAAACAATCTGATTGTTAAAAGTATCAAGACTATGAAATTAGTAAAACAACTAAATTTTACCTGCTTTGCATGAAAAGTTATTTTTAAATGTTTGTTAATATATTTTTAAATGTTTGATCTGCAATATTTGAAAATTATCATTTCTTGAATGCTTGGTGACACCTTGATCTGTAATATTTGAAAATTATCATTTCTCGAAAAGTAATTAAAAACAATTGTTGCGAGTTAGGTTTAGTCGGAGGACCACGTACAATGATTCATCAAAGTTGTACAAAGCTGGATGTTTTTACTGGAAAACCAAAACGAGCAATTAACGAAGCGAAACGGAGAGATATAATTTTCTTGGCTTGGAAACAACTTAAAAGAACCAAAAATGAATTAAAATTATTTTTTGGTGATTAACAGATAATTTTAAAGAATTAAAAGAAATTCAATTTTTTTTAAAAAAAGGCCAAAGCGCCTCGCTTTGGTCAAAGCGAGGCGCCTGTGGTCTAATCAAACACTAAAGCACCTCGCTTTGGTCAAAGCGAGGCACTAACGCGCCTCGCTTTGACCAAAGCGAGGTGCTTTGGCCTTTTTAAAAAAAAATGAATTTCTTTTAATTCTTTAAAATTATCTGTTAATCACCAAAAAATAATTTTAATTCATTTTTGGTTCTTTTAAGTTGTTTCCAAGCCAAGAAAATTATATCTCTCCGTTTCGCTTCGTTAATTGCTCGTTTTGGTTTTCCAGTAAAAACATCCAGCTTTATACAACTTTGATGAATCATTGTATGTGGTCCTCCGACTAAACCTAACTCGCAACAATTGTTTTTAATTCATTTTTAAGTGTTTTAATTACTTTTCGAGAAATGATAATTTTCAAATATTACAGATCAAGGTGTCACCAAGCATGTCAAGAAATGATAATTTTCAAATATTGCAGATCAAGGTGTTACCAAGCATGTCAAGAAATGATAATTTTCAAATATTGCAAGTCCAAACATTTAAAAATAACTTTTCATGCAAGCAAGTAAAATTCAGTTGTTTTACTAATTTCATAGTCTTGATACTTTTAACAATCGGATCGGCGCTAAACAATAGAAAGTAATTACAAATATTGCTAGAGGGTCACTATTCATATATAAAGAACATTAATCGGTTTCATCTTTGTTTTCTTGAGTTCAACTTTCCATGATCTACCTTTATCATCTCAGAGAGATATCTGTCAACGATGGAAGGGAACCTGAAACAATAGAAAGTAATTACAAAGAAGATGATCAAAGATGCTACAACATAACTTGCACCGACTTGAGATATGAGTTTAATTAGCTTGAATCTCTCTGATCCATGGTATCCACTTTCAGGTTGTCTTCATCGTTGACCGCTATCTCTCCGATAACAACTGAAAAGTTGTCTCATTAATTCCAATTCCACCGGTGCAATCAGAATCTGAAGAGAAGCTATCATCTCAGAGAGATATCTGTCAACGATGGAAGGGAACCCGAAACAATAGAAAGTAATTACAAGAAGATGATCAAAGATGCTACAACACCACTTGCACCGGCTTGAGATATGAGTTTAATTAGCTTGAATCTCTCTGATCCATGGTATCCACTTTCAGGTTGTCTTCATCGTTGACCGCTATCTCTCGGATAACAACTGAAAAGTTGTCTCATTAATTCCAAAACCTAAAGAGAAGATATCATCTCAGAGAAATATCTGTCAACGATGGAAGGGAACCCGAAACCATAGAAGTCTTGAAGACTAAAATGTCTTATCTAAAAAGAAACCACATCATTGTACATATCGGTGGAAATGGGAGCTGGCCATGCCTGTAGTGTTTGAAGCCTAGTTCTTTTGGCCACAGGTATAGAAAGGTTATAAATGATTTGGTGGATCTATCATGAGTTAAACAAAAGCTGAAATTGAACAGTTATTTGGAATGTTTCTGATCATTACAGTTATGCCTTTTTTGGTGAAATGAACTTGAAGAAATGATTTGGTGGATCTATCATGAGTTAAACAAAAGCTGAAATTGGACGGTTATTTGGAATGTTCATGATCATTACTTTTCATGCAAGCAAGTAAAATTCAGTTGTTGGACAGTGAGATTGATAACTAGACAGGTTAGCCAAACCATACGAGGGTGGCAGGAAAAAGTTGACATTTTGATCCAAAGGAACTTCAGGTTAGCCAGACGTTTGTCAAAAGAACATTTTTTTATAATAATTATATTAAAAAAAACAAAAAACTAACTCAAAAGACCAAAAAAAAAAAAAAAATTTTTTTGATCCGAAGCGCCTCGCTTAGGCCTAAGCGAGGCGCTTCGAATTAAAAATCAGCTTTTTCTGCCCCCTCGTACTGACCTCCTCGGAATGAGTTCAAAGCGCCTCGCTTAGGCCTAAGCGAGGCGCTTTGAGGGGGAGAAAATAGAAGGTGGGGGGTGCCAATAGACGGAGCCTAAATCATAAATTTTCGATTTCAATCATCATTTCCAAGTGTCGCTTAGTTATTTATTATGTATTTTCTCAACTATTTCTTTTATTTTCTCTGCTTATTAATAACAATTTATTAATCTAAAACCTCTTGTAATAGATAAGTTTTTAACTAAAGTAAAATGTTATAGTGAGTAAACAATACATCAAAGTTTATTTTAAAACATATATCTTGATGATTGTATGTGTTAATCGATTATATTATATTTATTCAATCTGTGTAATAGACGGGGTTCCAACCTAGTATACATCTGTACAAATAAATAATTAAGTAACTGATTGTGTCACGTGTCACAATTTTGTAAGCTAATTTTTTTTTTTCATATTGTATTCCTTAATTGTGAAAGAGTTAACTTCAATCATATTATATATTAGAGAAAGTATAGGATACAAAGTATCCTTAACCTACAAAGTGTAAGAAGCCACTACAGCCTGACACGTGTAAACCCTAGTTAACTCTAACTAACCCAATCCTAACCCAATCCAGGTTGATTTAAAAGGGGGAAAAAGGTAATGTTCCTTCATATCATTTTTTTAATAGTTCATTAACCACCACCACCACCGCTGCCTGACCCAACCGCCGGATCAAAGCCTCACCGATCCCTCTTTCCTCTAACCTCCGACGCCTTCAAAACCCTTCACGTTGTTCGCCTTCAACCCGACCTCAATCGTGGCTCAGATCTAGTCACTTCCTCTATCTTCGGAGAAGACAACCAAGAAGCCAACATCTCTGTGTCTCTGACTAATCACAAAACAAAGGAAAAAGAAGAAAAAAAAGAAAAAAACAACCAATCCATAAAAACCTTACCTCAAGTGTGTGTGAATATAGTTGTTTTAAAATAATATATTTGGCAAATCTATTACCTGTTCTCGTGTCAATCATGAACTCAAAATAAGCGGATTCAACGACTCCATTATCGCCACAGTAGATTGAGAATATTGCAGGAAAAGGTGAAATAGGGGGAAAGTTGAGGAAAATGTGAGTTTTTATTTATTCTAAATGCTTTTTACAAAACCAAGTGCGTTTTACAAAAAACAAGTGCGTTTTACAAAAAAACAAGTGCGTTTTACAAAAACCAAATGCGTTTTATAAAAACCAAGTGCGTTTTACAAAAATAAAATGCGTTTTACAAAAACCAAATGCGTTCTACAAAAACCAAGTGTGTTTTATAAAAAAAACAAGTGCGTTTTTTTGTAAAAACCAGTTTAAATAGTGTTTAAAAAACCAAATGCGTTTTATGAAAAACCAAATGCGTTTTATGATTTTCTATTTAACAGTTTCTGATTTTCGTCATCTGAAACTTTTTTGAAAGCCATTTTTTTCTTTAATTCTTCTTCTATTATCAACATCGTTCGTTTCTGTGAATAATACATGCATTGATGGTGATTTTTGAATATGATTCTACTAATTTTATCAATTGAATTATCATACTCTGTTTTTTTCTATTTATGCAAATACGTTTTGATTTTGTTTGTAATCGAATGTTTTTGATTTTTTAATCATTCTGAATGTTTAATCGAGTTGAAAACGATGAAAAATCAGGTTCAATCGTTGAAAATATTTGCATCGATTTGTCTGTTGTTACGATTCCACAAAAATTTAAACGCGTTTTTCCTACTTTATCCTTGGTTAGATTAACCCAAATATGATTAGGATTGTTAATTACCATCTTTTCACCGTCTAAATCTAATGGCTGAGAATGCTTCTTACACTTTGTATGTTGGAATTATTACATATATCCCCCTATTTAAAATCATAATTACATATTTACCCAACCTAAAAATTAAATTACATATCTCCCCTTACTATAGCAAAATGACACATATATCCTTTCAAACATAAAACAATTATACCATATGTCCATATTCAAACATTGATGTATTGGTACTGTAATGATCTACAACTCATGGTGTTTCTTAATAATAAAATTATTATCATAAAACCAAATGAAAATGATTATCATGAAACCAAATGAAAGATACAAATAGGAAAAAGAAAACTCCATTCAGACATGTTGTTCGAAGATTTTTAAACCCACAAATAGGAGAACATATATTTGCAGTACATCATTTGTTGTTTATTCATTGCAGGTTCGTCTCCTCCAATTGTCTGCGTATTTGTGTCTGGGTTTCGCCGAACAACCTACATATGGCATGTTAAACTGGTCTTGCCGGAAAAATGGCACCGGCTGGAAACAAAAACGTCCAGATCCGTTACAGATCAGCACCACTCCTGTTTTTTTTTCGGCGACGTTCGGATTGAGGATCCACCGCAGACGTGGCAAAACTGCTTGCCCTCCCTCTCTCTGTTCAATTTGTGTGTTTGGTGTTCGATCAAAATCGTACAACCATCTCTTTTCGCCAATAGTGATTATGTCAGAGTGGCAATGCTGGTTGCGATCTCTTTCCCGGTATCCCTCTCACCAACTTCTGGCTAGTAGTGTTTTTTCACCCTTCATGGTAGAGAGGTAGAAGAAGAGGTTAGTGATTTTGTAATTTCTTCAAAAAATTAAAAAGGGCAATCTAGTCATTTTTTAATATATTTTTATTAAAATAAATCAAAATGGGTATATTTGATATTTTTAATTTTCAGGAAGGGGATATATGTAAATTAAATTTTAGACTGGGTATATATGTAATTTATGAAGTTTATAGGGGGATATATGTAATTGCCCCTTGTATGTTAATAAACTTTGTACGTTATCTCTTCCTTATATATTAAACATAGATTTTTAATTGCTAAATATCCATTACTAGCTATTTAATATTTACTCACGCACGAATTTATGATCTAGTTCAGTAATAAATTTTTATTAATAGGTCCTGGACCTAGGGGTGTTCAAAATCGGATAATCCGAATTTCGGATATCCGAATTTCGGATAATCCGAAATTTCGGATAGTCAATATTGAGATTCGGATTCGGATCATCCAACGGATAATCCGAAACTTAAAAAAAATTAAAAGAATAATAAAAAATAATAAAAAAAACTATAAAAAACGTTCTCCTTTATGCCTAAAACGTGAAACTATTAAAAAAACAAAAATCGAAGTTAGATAAACGAAATTTGAACAACAAATATATAAAAAAAAACTTATTATTTTGATGGAAGGGGGCTGTGGAGGGCGGATACGAGGTGGACGGGGGCTGTTATAGAGGAGAGAAGAGAGAGCAACAGCTATGGATTAGAGGAGTATGGACTTAGAGTTAGACCGATTAAGGATTTAGGATTGTGTATTGTGTTATGTAGTGTATATAATATTATATATTTATATATATATTTTTAATATTCGGATTCGGATAATCCGATTATCCGAAAATTTTCAAAATCAGGATCCGAATCCGAATCCGAAATTTCGGATAATCCGATTTTCGGATATCCGAAAATCGGATTATCCAAAATTTCGGATAATTCGGATTCGGATTTTCGGATTTTTCGGATTCGAATTTTGGATTATCCGATTTTGAACAGCCCTACCTGGACCACCACAAAAGATTAAAACAAACAAAATTGATGATTAAATGTTGAAAAAAAAATTATAAAAAAAACATGTTATAAATTCAATATGAACTAAATTAAATTGATTTCCTATTATAGATCGTAATTGCAAATATAATTTCAACTAGCTATTTAATATTTACTCACGCACAGCGGCATCTTGGTGGTGAGATAAGACTTAGGGACCATAAGGTCATGGGTTCGAATCTCACAAAGGGGGTTTTCTCATAATTATGAGTTTCCTCCTGAATTGGTGACTTGGTGGTGGAATATGATCGCGTGGCAACATTGGTGGCACGATGATGCCCCAGTGTTCCGTGAGTGATTCCAATTTGTTGGCTGTTCAAAAAAAAAAAAGTTCAGTAATAAATTTTTATTAATAGGTCCTGGACCACCACAAAAGATTAAAACAAACAAAATTGATGATTAAATGTTGAAAAAAAAATTATAAAAAAAACATGTTATAAATTCAATATGAACTAAATTAAATTGATTTCCTATTATAGATCGTAATTGCAAATATAATTTCAAAATTATATAAATCTATCTATATATATAAAAGAAAACATATATGCTGACGTGGCATGCAATGGAGGCCTCAATCTTCCATTGAGAGTGCCACGTGGCATCATAATTGAAAGATTTTAGTGTTTTTGAACTATTTCCTTTTTTAATAAAAAAAAAGATAAACATAAAACCCTAAATTAAATTGAGTTATTTTAGGAAAAAAAAAATTTAAAAATAAATTCAAAATTTTATCTCTCATGTTTCCTCCCATAATTTTTAAACGTTTATATCTTTTATATACGGGATTTTTTAAAGAAAAAAATTACACCAAGTTAACGAGCGTTTTATTATCTTTCCAACGAGTACCATAGTCCTATATAAAAATCGGAGAAAAATCGACTATTTTTTGTGGGGTTTCGTTCATACATGAAAAAAACACACAAAGTGTTCATGTTATTCATTAATCATGTTTTTTCTTTTAAACCAGGTTCTTATCTACGATGTTGAAAATCAGCCCAATCGCCATGTTATCATTGGAATTTTACTAGGTATACTTCGTCAAGAGAAGTTAGGAGAAAGAATCGCGCAACACTGCAACACATGGTGTCACCTTATAGCAAGGTTATTTTTTTATTTATTTAATTACAAGAGTAATGATTATTACTATTAGTATCAGTATTATTAGAATGGTTATATTTTTCAACTCCGGGACGCTCCCGGAAAGAATTGATAGTTGCTTACGTGACGTTCAATGGTGGCCTCAACCATCTCTTGATTATGCCACATGGCATAATGAGATGCAATGATTACAACTTCCAACTTAAGTGTTTGTTTAGTTGATTAGGTTAGGAATTATAAGAGCCATTAGAATGTGCGAAATTAGAGAGATGTGATGAGTTTTTTAATAGTTGCAGCTTATATAAGTGATTCTTTAGATGATTACTGATTAGGTTTTAGATTAGGGAATATGAGTTATTACTGATTAGAATACTATGAACATGCAATGATTGAGAGATTTTGTGGTTAGTTAACTTGAGCCATTTGCAATAGGTTATCACGTAAAATTAGATTTTTCAACCCCGGGGCCCTCCCGGGGTAATCAGCTAGTGTTCTTATATCGTAACAAAATCGCTATTTTAATAAATACAATACTAACCCGTCAAACTTAAATTTATTTATTCACATGCCCTTCAATTTGTGTAAAGTTTTTTGTAGTAAAAATTTCAGTTACTTTTTTAAAATTTTGTACTACTATTCTTATTGTTATCATTACTGTTTACTGTGATTCTTAGATATACTAGTGGGGTGCTCGCGTGTTGCGGCGGGTAACATAATATTTAGATTAGTAATTTAGGGGTGTGAACAGGCCAGTATTTTGGTTTGGAGTCGTAACCAATACCAAAATTTTCGGTTAAGGTGTTTCAAAAGCCGATTGGTTTTGATTATTTTAGTTTTTGTTAATCAATATCTAAATGATCAAAGGCAGAGCCAAGGTTGGCTCGGCGATACCCCGAAAATTCAGGTTCTCACTTTAACTAAACTCTAGTTACATTCCTTGCATTATACTTAACTAGGGTTAGTTAGATAAGACATACGTGCATGGTTATGAGTCAAGGTGTGATTGCATGATTAGTGAACCTCGGACGTTGGTGAATAATAAACTTATGGGTCTCGGTGATACCTGACAAACTTATGTGAGAACCATACGTGATTATGTGAACCTAAACCGAACACGTTAATAGAAATCATTAAAAGTGGAGCATGAGGTTGATTAGGGTCTTAATGCATGGGGTTACACTTGTTACGGTCCGAAATAACGAAAACGTCGAAGGATAACGCGTCGGGAGGCGAAACGAGGCAAAAGCGCGCCACCCGGACCTGTGAGCGGCCGCTCACAGGCTCCGAGCGGCCGCTCGAACCTATCTGACGGGTTTAAACCGCCTCAAACTCGTATATAAGCATCCTTAACCCCCATGCAGCCCTCATACTCAACCCTAATCGCCCCCTTACTGCCCCACACGAATATTTCACTCCAAAAACTCCTGCTAAGGCTCAAGATCATCAATTGGGAGGCTCCAAGGCGCGCGATTGATTGATTTGAAGAGCTAAGGGTATAACTCATGATTTCTTACGCTTTTTACTTTATGTTTTATTGTAAAAATCATATAACAAGTTTGTCCAGGTCTGAATGGGTTTAATAAACATTAAAACATGAGTCTTTTTGAAGATTAAACCTATTAATAAACGCGTAGTAACATCATAGGATGCTTGTTGCGCAAGTTATTGGTGTTTTGATCCTAAAAGCTTTGATCTTGACATGTTTGATAATAGGATCTGATGGGAATAGGTATTAGGAAAGTTGTATGATGATTATTAGGTGTTATTGATTGATATAATGCAACTAGGGTTTGATATAATTGATAATATTGCACGATCAGAATCTGGACAGATTCTGAATGTCGACTTGTAGGGTCTGTTTCGTGGCTTGAAAATAATTGGTTTGATCGATTCTTTGCATGATTGTAACGTACAAGGTCTTAGCTTTTCATAATGGGCAAAACCATCGAATTTGGACATCGTTTGAGTCGTTTTTGGAATTTTAAATTGATTAGGGGTCATATCAGATTTTCGGAATTGTAAACTGGGCTAACTTTAAATGGTCATAACTTGAGATTTACAAGGAATTATATTATGAAATTTTTCCAGTAGGTCAATACTGGAAAAATAGAGCTTTTCCAAGTGGATTCATCTCGTTTGGATGAATACACAATTTTTAAGAATTTTCCTACTAAACTGACCTGTTGAGGAGATTTTCTGGACATAGCTGTGTTGTACGAATTTTCATAATTTTTGTGTTTGGAGTTAAGACTAAACAAAAATAGGTGTTGCCAAGTGAATCCCAAAGAAAATTCAGTAAAAATTTGGGAGGATAACTCACTGGTTTACTATTTTAAATAAATTCGTTTTGATGACGCACAATCTGTCCTGAAAACACAGATTGTGTATTATGTGCTTATGTGATTACTTGAGGTCTTAGGTGATCTAAAATTGACATATAACGGAAGTACACATGTTTATGACACATACGGGCTGTAGAAAACTAATTATAACCAACTCATTCACCAACGAGTCCGTAGGGTTTACTATTGCATGTAGAATCACTAGGCGTCGCATACACACTTTTGAACATTAAAACGCCTTGGACAAACGAGTTATATGGTGTAATGATGTTACGCCTATACTCACGTAGTGACACTGTTATTAGGGTGTCGGTAGCATATAATACTTCCTGTTCGGATTCTTTGCTTACGCGATAAGGTGAGTTTCACTACTCTTTTCTCAAAAGCATGCGTCTCGGGTTGAGACAACTACTTAACGTTTCTAGTCCGGTTCGGGACTACTTTTACACATCCCGGGTTTGGGGTGCATGGTTCACGTGGTGAATCTATTTTTACTAATTCATATATATGTCCTTGATGAACTAAACCAAACACATCGTTTAAGTCCTTCAAAATACCGAATCAATTGCCGGTTGGGCAAGCGGGTTAATTAGTTGATAGCGCTATTAGGTCTAACAAACCTCACATCGTGCTGGGAGCACGGATGTGAACTATTAGCTTCAAACATAATCATTGTCGATGGACAATGATGCAAGGCATCCTTATCCCGGTTATGGGAACTTGTTCATTAGTAGTTCGGTATTCGCCGGTTTTAGTTATCATGAGTGGGCTAGCTACCCCTGACATTTGAATTAGCTATTGTTTACAGGGTCTGAGAGACCAACGCTGTACACTTGACTTTTGGGGTTTTGAGAACCTACACTTTTATTTACATCGCTTACTTATATTGTGAACTCACCAGCTTTATGTTGACACACGATTTACATGCTTTTGCAGGTAGTTAGCTTCCGGTGCCAGGATTAGAAAGCACCGTACACTTCACTGCATTTGGGCTCTCGGGCATACACATAAATTATATATCATGCTTTCGTATGGTTTAAATTTGGGCGCATTGTTTTGCGCATAGTTTTTTTAAAAAGGTTTAAATTTGGTTTACGCTTCCGCAGCTTAACTAAACTTGGTTTTCGAAAACGAACTAAATGGTTTGGGCATTTAGAGTTCGTTCCTGTGACTTATGGCTATGGGTTCCTGGTTTGTCATGCGCCTCGCGGTATAAACCCCGCAGTGGAAATTTGAGGGTGTGACAATTCATTTGGCTCGACTAACATCACACTTTTAGATTAATATTATATACCTAGATAATAACATACGGTTGCAAACTTTGATGGATGAACTTCTTGAAATCATTGGTATGAACTCTTGGGTTGCAAACAAATGCACTAAAAAAAATGCAATTCTTAAAAACTAAATGTAGTAAAAAAAATACAGTAACATGCTTATTATATTTGATGTTTAGAAATAACGATAAAAAACAGAGAAAAAAGTAAAAATTAAAGGTACAACGAAGGAAAAAAAATAAGTATATCGGTCCTAAATCACCTAGAAATAACAAAGCGCGTATTTTTTTTTTGTCCATCCCATATCGGTCCTAAAGTACATGTAACTTCAAGGTGAAGAACCCACCTTTACGTATTTAAAGGCTTGGATGAATGTTCAGTTTCAAAACAATCATCTATAATAACTTGCATTAGTAATTTGTATAATTGGTATTAAAAATTGTACATAAGGGCATAAATGGAAGAAAATGGATAAAAAAAATAGAGAATTATACTTATGTCTCTTGATACGCCATCTTAACTTTGACAATATGGACATATTTGCCCATGTCTTCCCCTTTATAATGCAGTATAGATTAATTTAGTAAGTGAACTAATGTAAGTAGACTAAAATGTTATGCAAAGTTGAATTAATGTAATGGGTTGGGTTATCCTACAAAAGCTATAAAAAATGAGTAGGGTGAAAAGCCACTACAAAATGACACGTGTCCAAATGATTAAACAAGTGGGAGGGGTAATTTTGTTAAAAAAAATATGCATATGTAAGTCACATGCCATTTCCACCTTCATTTTTAAATGTTCGTAACTTTTTTATACGTCATCTTTTTAAAAAAAAAATATACCATAAAATTGAGCGTCTTTTTATCTTTAATATGAGTACCATATTGTTATAGTTTTGAAAAAAAAAATTCAAAAACCCACCTGCGTAAGACACAATGAGCACAAATTAAATATAGGGTATAAAACATAATCAAGAGTCTAGTAAAACACAATGGACGACATACTAAAGACACAATGAATAGAAGACTAAAACACAATGAATACTTTTGAAAAAAAAAAGTTGAAAACCCAGTTGCGTAAGATATAATGGATGACATACTAAAGACACAATGAACAGAAGACTAAAACACAATGAATACTTTTGAAAAGAAAGTCAAAAACCCAATTGTGTAAAACACAATAGACGGCATAATAAGGACACAATGAATATAAGATTAAAACACAATGAATACTTTTGAAAAAAAGTTGAAAACCCAGTTGCGTAAGACACAAAGGAGATAACGTAAAACACAATGAGTACCAATTAAATATGCAATGAACAATAGGGTATAAAACACAATGAACAGTCTAATAAAACACAATGGACGACATATTAAAAAACACAATGAACAGAAGACTAAAACACAATGAACAACATAATAAAACACAATGTACACCTAAATACAAACTCATTTGCGTAAAACACAATGAAAAGTATACTAAAAACACAATAGACAAAGTTAAATTATGTGTAGACTAAAAAAACACAAATAACATATTTATAAAGCACACGTGCATACTATAACACAATGAACGAACAGAAGACACAACGGAGAAGAAAACCCATTTAACACGATTTTTTTTTCAATTTTAATATAGCAATGTGGTCATATTAAAGATAAAAACACACTCGTTAATATAGTGAAAGTTTTTTTGAAAAAAAAAAATATCGTATAAAAAAGTTATAGACGTTTTAAAATGATGGAGGAATTGACATGTGCATTGCATGTGGAGAGAGAAAGTCAACAAATGTGGTTTTCCTTTTAATCTTTTCCTCTAATTTATTATTTATTTTTTTCAAACAAACTAATCTCAACCCTTCAAATATATGATCAATGGATCACAATCCTTCTCACCCTTTCTAGAAAAGTGTCTTGTGTATTTGATTCTAATCATTAATGAAATACTAGCTTTTATTCCGGGAGCGTCCCGGGGTTGAAAAATATAACAATTCTAATAATACTAATACTAATACTAATAATTATTACTCTTGTAATTAAATAAAAAAATAACCTTCTATAAGGTGACACCATGTGTTGCAGTGTTGCGCGATTCTTTCTCCTAGCTTCTCTTGATGAAGTATACCTATGCATCTTTAAAAGAGTAAAATTCCAATGAAAGCATGACGATTGGGCTGAATTTCAACATCGTAGATAAGAACCTGGTTTGAAAGAAAAAACATTATTAATGAATAACCTGAACACTTTGTGTTTTTTTTCCTGTATGAACGAAACCCCACAAAAAATAGTCGTTTTTTCTCCGTTTGCACTATGGTACTCGTTGGAAAGATAATAAAACGCTCGTTAATTTGGTGTAATTTTTTTCTTTAAAAAATCTCGTATATAAAATATATTAACGTTTAAAATTATGAGAAGAAACATAAGAGAGAAAAATTTAAATTCGTTTTTAAATTCTTTATTCATAAAATAACTCAATTTAAATTTAGTAGATTATGTTTTATATTATTTTTTTTATTTGCCACATGACATGACACATGACATACTCAAGGAGGAAAATATCTTCTTGAATGTCATGTCATTAAAATAGCTTTCTTAGGCTTTCATTGATTTCATTGAGGCTATGGGGTGTGGAACCCTTCCCCCTTCCCTCCCTCTTGTCCACATCAGCGCCACGTCATTTTCCACTTTCCCTCTCCAAAACCAGGGAAATGGTTCCCCTTTCTTCCCCCTTCCCCTTTCCTTTTTTTTTTAATATATTTTAAAGGGAAGAAGACAAAAAATATAAATATATTATATTAATGGTGAGAAAAAGACAAAAAAAATCTATATCTATACATATAATAAACCAAAGCCATTTTGATGACATGTCATAATATTATGCAATCTCTCTTTTAAGAGATGCCACATAGGATGTGATGTGGAACTCTAGACCAATTAAAAAGAAGGAATAAATATGGTTTAAATATGATTTAACATAATCTATTAAATATCTAATCTATTAAATTTAAATATTAAAACTTTATTATTTTCTCTCATGTTTCCTCTCATAAATTTTAAACTTTAATATCTTTTATATACGAGATTTTTTATAGAAAAAAATTACACCAAATTAACGAACGTTTTATTATCTTTCCAACGAGTATCATAGTGCTATATAAAAACGGAGAAAAAACGACTACTTTTTGTAACCCGACAGGTATTGTGTCAGGTTTGGAATTAGTTTAAAAAAAATTGTGGGTTTGGGTCAGGCCTGGGATTAGGTGATACCCGACCCAATTACCCTTTTTTATATTAGAATATGATAACTTATGGCAGAGATTTGTTTAAAATAATAATAATAAAAATATTCATTAATCATATATTTGCAAGTCATTAATTATGTTGTCATATTAGATATTTTATTATGTCATATTAGATATTTCAACCCGGGACGCTCTCCAACAGGTAATTGCTATATAGATGCCATTTTTATAGTTTAGATACTTCTAATTTTATTTACTTTACTTAGATTTCTCAACCCGGGACGCTCCCGGTGTATAAGCTAGTGTGTATATATATATATATATATATATATATAGGGGAAAGTTATTTTGAGAACACCTATATTTCGTGTGAACCGTGAGAACGACATCTAAAATCATTCAAATTCAAAATTTCTTTTTACACTTGTCTTTATTACTAAAATACAATCCCCAAAACACAAATTACGCGTAAAAATTCAAACGTATACGAAAATAATTTGTTTTTACACATGTGTAAATTTACTGTTTATAAATGTGTAAACTGTTTCATTTACACATGTGTAAAAAGTTAATTTGAAAGTGTTTTTGCAAGAAAAGATGGATTATTTGAAAAGAAAATTCATTTATTAATGTTGTATTTTGATTATAATGAGGTTTGTATTAAATTTTTTTGATTTTGATTGATTTTTTTACTTGTTCTCACGGTTCTCACAATATTTAGCGTTCTCAAGATAACTCTCCCATATATATATATATATATATATATATATATATATATATATATATATATATATATATATATAATATTCATTAGATCATCGGGGAGAACGGTGAAATTTCACCCATTGCACCGAAGGGGGAAGGGGGGCGCGGTGTTCCCCAAGGGGGAGGAGTGACACATCATCTCACCGATGGCCCTCACCGATCCATACCCCATAGCCTAAATGACAACTCATCAATTTTCAATTCTTTTATTATAAGTTATAGATAATTACTTGTTTTATATAATTTAAATTATATCATTGGAGATGAAAAAAAGATAAAAGAAAGAAACGTAATATTGTTGAGAGATACGGTATCCATGGTAAAACATCTTTATGTTCTCTTCTACTTTGTTGTTTATGCAAAGCCACCATCTTCGTATTTTTATACTTTAAATGTATTTTTAATGTTTTTATTGATCATGCATAACAACAACTCGGATAAGCGTAGAGTTACTATTTTTAACAACAAATAAGGAAATAAGATAAACCAATGCAAACTAAAACTTTATTATATCTATATTTTTTTAAATCCTGATTTTTGAGATAATATTGTCAATATCTTCTTGATTGCTTCCACCGCAAGGAACATAAGTTAAAATTGGTAACTTCCCATCACCAAATTCTTCTTTTACCATAATTAATCTTACTCTTGTTTCGGTGGTTACTCTATATAAAACCCTCCTCTCTTTATACTAATCAATATAACACATCGATCACAAATTATATGTCGATGAATAGCGTTCGTCGTGGTCGTGGTAGGCCCGCAAAAGACCTATCGACGATAGTAATGTTGGAAACTTGTTACCCTTATTTGCATCAATAGGCAGAAAACCTAGGACCAAAAGAATAGAAAAGTGGTTGCCAAGGAAGTCGTTTCTTGCAATTTTTCATCACCTAACGAATCGCATCTTTGTTCATCGAGTACAAGTGAAAGTGTCAAGATCGAAGATAAAGCCTTGGATAGTCGTGTGGCACCTTCTGATGATCGTTCAAGTGAATCTCTACCCTCGCTATCAATGTTTGATATTCCGGGACCTATTCCAAATCTTGATGCCTTAAGGATGCAAGCATACCGGTTGGATAGGTTTTTCGATGACATGCCCGATTTTTGAAACTATGCAAGAAACCTCCATAAAACATCATTACTGTAGAGGATTTTTTTATTTTTTAAATTTTGATTTATCAATAGTACTATTTACTTCTTTTTTTTAATTCTTTTTAGATATCCTTCTCGTGTTTTATGTGGATTTGAAAACTTAGAATTATCTCTAGAATTTAATTAATAATAGTTTTCTTGATTTTAGGAGATAGATAAATAATTTAATTAAAACTATTATTAATGAAAGATTTAAGCAAATATACTACTTTTATGTTTGAGATTTTGTTTTAATTAGATTTGTAGGGTTAAAATCAAATACATATGACATTTTTTTCTAAGAAAGATGAGAAAGATTGTGATCCATTAATCATATATTTGAAGGGATGAGATTAGTTTGTTTGAAAAAAATAAATAATAAATTAGAGTAAGGGCATAAAAGGAAAACCACATTTGTTGACTTTCTCTCTCCACATGCAATGCACATATCAATTCCCCCATGATTTTAAAACGTCAATAACTTTTTCATACGACATTTTTTTTTTCAAAAAAAGTCATCATATTAACGAGCGTTTTTTTATCTTTAATATGAGTACCACATCGCTACATTAAAGTTGAAAAAAAATGTGCTAAATGGGTTTTCTTCTCTGTTGTGTCTTATACTCGTTCATTGTGTTATAGTATGCATGTGTGCTTTATAAATATGTTATTTATGTTTTTTTAATCTACACATGATTTAACTTTGTCCATTGTGTTTTTAGTATGCTTTTCATTGTGTTTTACACAAATGAGTTTTGTATTAGATGTACATTGTGTTTTATTATGTTGTTCATTGTGTTTAAGTCTATTATTCATTGTGTTTTAGTCTTCTGTTCATTGTGTTTTCAATATGTCGTCCATTGTGTTTTATTAGACTGTTCATTGTGTTTTATACCCTATTGTTCATTGCATATTTAGTTGGTACTCATCGTGTCTTACGCAATTGGGTTTTCAACTTTTTTTTTCCCAAAGTATTCATTGCGTTTTAATCTTCTGTTCATTGTGTCCTTATTATGTCGTCCATTGTGTTTTACACAATTGGGTTTTTAACTTCTTTTTTTCAAAATTATTCATTGTGTTTTAGTTTTCTGTTCATTGTGTCTTTAGTATGTCATCCATTGTGTCTTACGCAACTGAGTTTTCAACTTATTTTTCAAAAGTATTCATTGTGTTTTAGTCTTCTATTCATTGTGTCTTTAGTATATCGTCCATTGTGTTTTACTAGACTCTTGATTATGTTTTATACCATATGTTTAATTGGTGTTCATTGTGTTTTACACTCCATTGTGTCTTACGCAAGTGGGTTTTGATTTTTTTTTTAAAAGTATAACAATATGGTACTCATATTAAAGATAAAAAGATGTTCAATTTTATGGTATAATTTTTTTAAAAGATGACGTATAAAAAAGTTACGGACATTTAAAAATGAAGGTGGAAATGACATGTGACTTGCATGTGCATATGTTTTTGACAAAATTACCCTTCCCACTTGTTTAATCCTTTGAACACATGTCATTTTCTAGTGGCTTCACACCCTTCTCACTTTTTGTAGCCTTTGTAGAATAACCCAACCCTAGATTTGTATACCTTTTGAATCGCGTGAGATCCCAGATCCCTTTTAGATTAAAGTATTTCGTTCATACACAAAATCAATAATTAAATACGAGAGTTTCTCTAGGAACACAAGAAGTTTTCTATATGAAATTCAATGCTTAAATTTACCAAACAACTTCAAATTATATGTGGGTTGAACCATATATTATGATGTTCCAGTCACTTTTGAAAGAAAAAAAAAACTTGACATGTATGCGGCATATGGTACACCCGCTGACCTTCCATACGTTGGTTGAGATGCCATATGTCTAAGGGAACTGTTATATGCCAGACATATGACAGTAAGCGTTTTAGTGGTAGCATACATTACACCTAGGTGCAAAGCTTCGGTGATGATCATTGGGGTTTGGTTTTAACTACTTAGGTTTAATAGATGTAAACTCACTTACCTAGTTAACTTTGCTAGTTAATTGAATACATACACTTTTAGGTAAACCACTAAACAAAGGTTGATCAAGATCAAGTTTCGGGGGGGGGGGGGGGGGGGGGGGTGGGTTTATGAACACTATTAAATATTAGTTGTTAAAATATTATGTCAAACTAAAGTAATCACATGTCACCATAGTCCATAGCATTATAATATGTGGGATGTTTATAAGGATGTTGTAAAAGAACTCAATGTGACTAATTATTGATGTGTGAACTCATTGGAAGTTTCATACGGATAACACACACAAAAAAAAAAAAAAAGAACAAAAATTTGAGCTCCTGATGAGCAAAGTAAATAATGTTGGTCGAATGTTAAAAATTTCCAAAGTCTTTCTAGTTAAAGGTAGTGTGTCCATCTTTAACAATTTATGGTAGTTAAAAAAGATCACACAGTCAAAGTCATGGTACTAATAGGCACCTTGATTTTAAGTTTTTAGGTATTGTGGCAATGGCGGACCAATTTGCGGGTGATTGGGATTGCCCGCACACCTTGAATTTTTTTAGTATATATTTGATTTAATCTAGAGTACCATCATGAAATTTTGATACCAACCCTATGAAATTCGAGACCTAGCTCCAAGATATTATTATATCAACGTTGAAGAAAATAGTTTACATTTTTTAAAAGCCCTCGGACCCGGACATGGTAGAAGAGGTTCTGATCTAATTTTCAAAATCAACCCGGATTGAAAAACTTGGAAAATGATGGTAAATGTAGTTTAACTAAAATTTGAAGACTTTGGCTAAGTAGAAATGAGAAGGTGTTTAGGGGGCAGTCAATTCCTATCAAGAAATCGGCGAAGCTTATAAAGGATGACTCTTTTTGTTCGGATGAATTGTAGATAGAAACTTAGTTCTTTAGTATGGGAAAATGGCCTAATTTTTATGTAGTGGAGCTGTTGTAATTTGGTTTTCTTGATTCGGGTCTAGTCATTTGCTGGGTTCTACAATTATATATAAAAGATGTTAAAAAAAACTTTAAACCCATTAAACATTTGAACATAATAACCATTTAAAACTATCAAGCTCAAATGCCCAATAACCATTTAACCCACCTATTTTTAACAATTGTAGATAAATCTAATTTTAAAAAATTAGCGAATCATCTACTAGAGAAAAAATAACCAAAACAAAACTCAATCAACGCTTCTTCGTACCTATATTCAAATTGCCCTGCCTAGAAGATCTCCATCGCCCAATTCCAATTGTCGATTGATGAGCGTCTACAACCTATTAACGTGCTTTTGTTATGCATTAGAAATTTAATTTGGTTGTCTTTTTTGTATCATGTGACCTTACCCAAACCCAATGATTTGAGGGTGTTTAACTATGATTTACGATGTTTAATTATGTGTTTTTAACTATTTATTGTAAAAAAATTGAGTTTACTTTTGAGGTTGATTTGATTTGCATGTTTTAAGTGTTTAAAGGATGCTTTTTGGGGAGCACAAAAAGGTTAGAATGTGTGTAATTGGAAAGGAGATTGATATCGTTTAAAGTGAATATATGTTTGAAGGTTGTTTGTAATTAGTTTGGATGAAAACCGGAAGCAAAGACTTAGAATACTATCGATAGAAAATAGGCAAAACTTTATTTGATATCGGACTATAAAATGGGTTATGGGGCCATGATATATA
This sequence comes from Ambrosia x helenae, assembly GCA_030844895.1. Taxonomy (NCBI): domain Eukaryota; kingdom Viridiplantae; phylum Streptophyta; class Magnoliopsida; order Asterales; family Asteraceae; genus Ambrosia; species Ambrosia x helenae. Next base: position 121,965,285 of record CM061228.1, read on the forward strand.
CTTTTGGATGTTTCGGCGAGCTGGGTATGAAAAAACTAAGAAGAAAGCCAGGGTGCGCAAGCTTGCGCCCTCTAGGGCGCAACTTGAACTCTCATCGGCAATTAAGGGCGTATCGTGGAGCGTAAAATAGAAAGAAAAGAGAAATTTTAAGGCAAGGGCGCAAACTTGCGCCCTATACCGAGGATTTTGCCTCCTTATTTAAACCTAACCCACCCAATCGAAAATCATTCTCCCCCCAACATTTCTTAGGCATTCCAAGGTGATTTTAAGGCTTTCCAACATGTTCCAACCAATCAGTTAATAAAATAAAGATCTACAACAATAGCAAGTGAAAAATCAGCGACGAGCATAAGTGGCATCACTTGTGAACATCTCTGGGACTAGGATTTGTTTTAGTGGCCGAGTTTAACCGTTTCTTACATACTTTTCGATTTGGATTTTGTTCTAATATTCCGGTTAGCTAAACCTTTATGTTTACTTGTTTTGGTTAAAGAGTTTTGGATTTTGTTATAATAAACATAAATTTGTTTCCATCAATTATTTGATTTTGTTCACCAGGATTAAGTCCTAAGTTGTCATTGTTTCTTTTACCTTTAACCAATGAATTCGATTGTGTTCTTGCCACCCAGAATTGGTAATTAATGGGGTTGCTATTTAGTTGCACTAGTCATTCGATTTTGTATCGTGAATCGTTGTGACCAGATAAACTATCTTTTAATTATCTATTGAAACAAGTACGTTAACACATCATGTCTTTGTGATTTCCAATTTGTAACAACTAGGTTATTTGATTCGCTTCACAACCCAAAACGTGGATATTGATCCATTTTCTTTGTATTGTTTTCAAACCTTAATTCAAGTTTTGTTCAAATTTTACAAATCGTCAAATCAAATCAAATTTCTATTTTAATTTTCCACTGGTTCCTTGTGAATTAGACAGTCTAGTTTTGCTTACTCGTAAAGTTGAATAGAGCCCTCGTTTTTGCTTAACTTTTTAGTAACATCTTGACACCAATGATGTGACATGACCTGAACTAGCCCGACCCTAAGCGGACTAGAAAAAAGTTGTATACACCGATAGATAATTTAGCCCCAAAATTATCGACTACCATGAAAAAGAATTTTGAGTCCACCACTAGGCATTGATTGGTTTTGTATAAATGATGATAACTATGTAATATTTCTTCTTCTATGCTTTATAATTTTTTTCTATGTTTTACTAGGTTACAATCTCGTATATTATACGGGTTGATAAATGTATTGTTATGTAATGAACTTTATTTGGTTAATAATATAATAACTTTTTTTTTTTAAATAACCTCCAATCTCATTAAAACAAAATACGAAAGTTATATCATGATAGAGGTAGACGGGCAACAAGCTGCGCCGCCACCCCTAATTAAAAAATATAATAACTCACTAATTAAAAAATAATAATAGTTATCCTTAATTAAGTAGAAAGAAAAACTTGTCGAGACTTATATCAGTTTATTGGATTTAAACAATAGATAGCAGCTATATCAAAATATGTAAGGCATGCATGTTCTTATACCCATTACATCAAATAAAATAAAAAAGCATGAATCGAAAGCTTTTAAAAGTATTTTTTGAAGAGAACGAAACATTAAAAAATATAAAAAAAATAAAAAAGTCACTAAAATATGGAATAAATATTTGAGACTTCAATAATAAAAATGTAAAACTTATTCAAAATAGCAAGATCTCATCACAAGTGTAAAGCCACAAGTCATATATCCACGTGGAGTCCCACATGAGGCTGTTCAGATACTTCCACTTCCAACAAACATTAACACCCACGCAACAAACTCATACACCACAAACAAATAACATTCATCTTTCTTACTATTTCATTAACAAAATTCCCAACCATCAAATATTAGTCACACTTTTCATTCTTTTCCAACAAACCTTTAACCTTAGTCACACCAAAAAACATGAATTCTCTTGATCTTAATAACATTTGTTCCCTTTCATCAGTTTATACCAAAGTCCCTCATACACCCACTTCACTTATGTGTTATAAACATCGAGTTTCTTGTTTTAATGTTAGTAGTTATCGTAATAAGTGTAAAGTGTTGCCAGTAGCTCAATCTTTACATAACACAAAAGTGAACCCACAAGTTGAAACTAATAAGAAAATGGTTGAGTCAATTGCTAAAGGTTTGATTGGGTTTGCAGCTGCAGTTTCTGTCTGTTTGGATTCTCCTGCTATGGCTGAATCTTTGACTATAGCGTTCCCGGCTTCTCGGACTCATGAGGTAGTTAATTGTCTTGTTTGTAGTTTGTTTTGGTTATGCAGATAAGTTGTTTGATATTTTGCCTGTATGGTTTTCTTGGTTTCATTCAAGTTTGAATTTTTTTTTTTTTTTTTTATAAAAATTTTAAGATGATAATTTGTTTTAATAGGTGAACACGGTACAGCGAACGCTTGTGGAGACTTGGGGTTTGATTAGAGAGACTTTTGTTGATCCGACTTTTAATCATCAGGGTAAGGGTAATTTGTTTGTGTAATTGTGTTCTTGATTCATATTTTGTTTCCATTATATAAGCCGAAGGTCGAATATAGAAGAATAATAGTCGTTACGAATATTAAATTTTATAAACCTTTGTTTAATTTGCAGACTGGGACTCAAAGCTACAGCAAACAATGGTGGAAATGCTGCCTCTTAGAACAGCTGATGCAGCATATAGCAAGATCAGAGGGATGCTTTCTACACTTGGAGACCCATTCACTCGCATTGTTAGTCCAAAGGTACATTGATCGGTTTTCAAGTTTTTGTAACATTAACTACCATTATTTTTAGTTTTCTTGTATTATGTAATGCTGAGTTATGACTTAAACAAGCAGGAATACCAAAGTTTCAGAATTGGAAGTGATGGAAACGTGCAAGGAGTCGGTCTCTTTGTCAATAATGAACCAAAAACCGGTCATCTGGTATGTGTGACATCCTGTTTTCGACGTATTTTCTTGATTGATTATGGTTTTCTACAGTGATGAAACGTTGTGAGTATCTTGTTTCAGGTTGTACTATCTTGTGTTGAGGGTAGCCCAGCTGATCGAGCTGGGATCCATGTAGGAGATGAGTTGGTTGAGATCAATGGTATGATAATGGCTGTTATCTGTAATTTTCCTTCAGGATTTATTTGTTTTACTTATATAAAAACAATATATATACTTTTCTTCTGTTGTTAGACAAGTATGCAAAGTCAACTTAAATAATGTAATAGCAGTTTTAATGAGCTAATATTATTTGATGATTTTTACATTCCTGACAATATCATTAAAATGCAAGTTATTGAATCTTGTTCATCACCAGGAGAAAGGCTTAACGGGATTAGCGGTGAGGCAGCTGCACAGAAGCTCAGAGGTCATGTTGGGACCAGTGTTACAGTCAAAGTTCATAATGTAAGCTTACAAACTTGAATTTTATTAGAGACTTGTGCAAAACGAATAAACGTTCTGATGTTTATTGTGTTTCCACAGGGTAAAAAGTTGGCAATTGACTCTAGTTTTAGAGAAGTTAGATTACCTCGTGAGTTCATTAAGCTTTCTCCGATATCAAGTGCCATTATTCCTCACAGAACTCCCGACGGTCATGTCTCCAAAACTGGATATGTAAAGTTGTTAGCCTTTTCTCAGGTGCTTAATTGTCATATTAAGTTTATGTTAATTTCCCTTTGTACCTTAAACTGATCAAACTACTGTTGTAAACAGACTGCTGCTGATGATATGAAACACGCGATATACGAACTGGAAAATCAAGGTGTCGAGTCATACATCTTGGATCTTAGAAACAATCCGGCAAGTACCCAAAAGCCAACTTCTTAAAACAACTTAAAATCATGTTTTGTTTGACCTTTCTGTAAATCATACTTGAATGACCATACTGCAGGGTGGTTTAGTCAAAGCAGGACTTGATGTTGCCCAAATATGGCTAGATGGAGATGAGACTCTTGTAAACACTATAGATCGAGACGGGAACATGCTGCCTATTAACATGATCAACGGGCATGCACTCACACGTGATCCGCTAGTCGTTCTTGTAAGTTTCATTAATCTTCTTGAAATTTAGTCCAGTTTTCAAGACTTTTATATAAAGTCTATTCAATTATTATCTTTAATGAAAATAGGTAAATGAAGGGAGTGCAAGTGCAAGTGAAATCTTGGCAGGTGCACTCCATGACAATGGCAGAGCCAAGCTTATTGGCAACAAAACATTTGGGAAAGGAAAAATTCAGGTTATTCTTTAAATCTTTCCATCTGCAGCCAGTTTTTTTTTTTTTTTTTTTAATTTATGAACCATATATTAACTTGATGAAATGATATGTTTATGAAGAGTGTGACTGAACTACATGACGGATCGGCTCTTTTCATTACGGTTGCCAAGTATTTATCACCAGCACTTCATGCCATAGATCAAGTTGGGATAACACCTGATGTTCAGTGTACAACAGATATGTTGAATTCACCCAAAGAATCAGGGCTCCTGAGGAAGAAGAGTGCAGTCTCTTCATCTTTGGAAGGAGATTCTTGTATTTTGGTTGCAGAACATGAGTTGGATAATCAAGAATCTAAAGGCTCTGCATCCTGAAATTTTAGTTTTAACCGTCTCATGGTCAACTAGAGGTCTATAAAATGTTATTGAATCAATGTAAATATGTCTGTATGTGTATATATATAGTTGTAATCAGAGTATATTGATGAACCAGAGATATTGAATCGAAAACGTCCAGTTTTCTACATTTGGTTGTGCTAAATTCTTGTAGTTTTTGGTTTGAAGTAAGGTTTTTCTTTATTTTTTAACGGCTACATATTACTCTCTCCAAACTCAAACTCCTGTATTTACAAATAATATAACCTTTGCTTGGGATTGAACCCAAGACCTACCGTTAAAAGGCAAGAGTCTCTACCAAGTGAGCTAGCCCCACTTGGTATAAAGGCGGCTCTCAAGTGGTTAGCCCATCGCCCTTGTCCTGGGCATGTTGGATGTTGTGCACGCTCATGACTGCCAGTGAGTGTGTATTGCTATATATAGGAATGTTTGAAGTAGATTTATGTACAGGATCAACAACATAACCTTAATCAAACATGGGGTTCAGTACAGAGATCCACTTGCATTTACATACAATGCAACATACACACACACAAAACATGATATCTAGATAATAAACTAACAAACATCCCTTAAGATCATCTAGTCAGTTAATCTAATAAAGCCATAGTTGATGCATTGATCAGCCCTCAGTTCCTAATGTGGGCTAATGCAGTCAGGAAGAAAGCCAATCCAATGAAGCCCCCCGGGACTGTTAAGGCGAACCCGGCTCCCGGGTTAGGAGCAGGTGCCGGCGCAGGTGCCATTGCTGATACTTCAGAGGCTAATGCTGCAACGAAGAAGCAGAACAGGATGGCGGTGCTGCTAACATGTGCCATTTTGTTGATGACTGAATTAGTTATGAGAGTTGGAAGAAGACATGCAGATGGAGATGTTTATATTAACTGATAAGAGTGTTGATATGTGACAACACAAAGGTGGTAATTGGGTGAGAGGGGAGGCTGGTGTACACGTTTATGTTAACTTTTAGTTTTAGTGTGTTTTGGGTCCAGTTATTGTCCTGGACAAATCAGTGGTCTTCGAATAACGTGTCATTTGTGCAGTAGCTTAGGCCTTTAGGGAGAATTCATACATCTACTCTAGTTTTCAAATTTCAAGTAGGATTTATAAGTTTAAAGAAGGATGTATGAAACTGCTACTCTAAACACACTACTCAAAACTGTTTCAATCATAACAATTAATAAATCATCATATAATCCAAATCGAAGTTGATCAAGCTGTCATAAGTTGATTAAGGGTGTTTATAAAACGATAAAAAGTTGACCGTTTAACCAATTCAAGATTATGCAATCTGTATAGCCAGAGCTTTTGAAACTGATTTTAGCATTGTCAAAACCAATCAAATTGGACCATAGATACCACCGGCTGGAGACAGGTTTCAATTCTACCTTGAAATCAAAACAGAAATAGAGTAGATGCGAAATATTGATAAACTAGTTTCTAAAGGCAGCAGATAGAACCAGAAGACAACCGGCAGGATAATATAACAGATAGATTATGTTTTACTTGGATTTCTTAGAACCCTTGCGTTTCTGGAGTTTTTCCCTTGCAGCTTCAAACTCTTCGTCGGTGGGTTCTGAAGACGGTTCACCTCCATATTTACTGACCAAAGACGAAAACATCGCGTCTACACGTCCTTTCCTTTCGTTTTGCCTTTGTGAAATAATAGCATATAGATCATCTGACTCTTTCCTCGGCCTGCATTCATTCAAATGTGAGAACTCAAAAGAATATAATAAGCACCACGAGACGTGAATTGAAAAAATATCAATCGATCTATATTTATGTGTGATAGGACTCACTTTCCCCTACGCTTCAACGGGTTTGTGGGTGGTTCTGTTTCAGAAACTTGTTTACCCCATTTTTGATACGCTTTGGTTGACTTCAGTTCTCCTGCAGTAAAACTAATGTTACAAGATCTGTCTTTATGCGAGAAAGAAACGCATCCAAAAACTTACCGGCAGAAATAGCCTCATCAAGAATATCTTTGAATCGGTGTGAATCAAGCTTAGGATCTGAGCATAGCATGGAACAGAAAAGCCTGTGGAAAATTATGAAGGTCACAAAAACGAATCTCAAAACGAAATGAATCATAGGTTTAAAAATGATTATGTAAACGTACCTGTCCATACGACCTTTGTACTTCTTGTAAAGATCAATCAAATCACTTTTCTCAGACTCGGATCCTCTGTAATTGGATTCAAACTCTTCAATATCAGCTTCTGTAACCTACACAAGAATTTGTGTTTTCTGTCTTATAACATGAAACATAGTGGCGTTTATAAATTACAAATCTTTCTAAAAGTCTTATCATACCTTTTTATACATGGTCCGAAAGAAATCCTTCAAATTTTGAACCACATCCCCAGCAAGATCCTGTAAGCAGATAAATAATATAACAATAAAGATTAAATTTAACAAAGCTCGGGATAATATGATATGATGCGAAGGACGGTACTCACAGCATCATCAACACATCCAGTCTGATCATAAACTGCGCGTTTCTCCTCATCACCAAGTATTGAAATGACTTTCTGCAGATGCTGAAACTTTTCTTTGGCATCCTATATACGCATATGAACAAGTTAATAACAGTTAAACCGTCTGAACAATAACTTGAGAAATAACTGATACAATAAGATTCAAAATTTCACCTCGTCACCGGGATTCTTGTCAGGATGTAGCCGCAGTGCAAGCTTATGATATGCCTTTTTTATTTCCTGTTGAGATGCTGTTTTTTCCACCCCAAGAACCTACAGGACACAGAATCGTGATAAAATATTATTCCCAAAATCCCAACCGTATACAACTATATGTAAAGTTGTAAACATTAAACAGCTATAATTATATTCATATCTAGTTAACCTTAAGAACATTCTGCACTCTATATGATTAGAAGGTATTCAAGTGTTATAATATTCTCTAATCTCTATACATAGAGCCACTACGTAACCGTATTAGACACAAGTATACATATATACACTCTTCAGATTTGGAAGTCCTGGCTAATACGGGCTCTAACCAATTAAAACATGTATATATCTTGCAACAAGAATCCATAAGAGCTCTAACCAATTAAAACACATTCTCCTTTCAAGCAACTATTCGTTATATAAACCTCTGTTGTCAAGGGTCACCAAAGCTTGCGCCTAGACCCACTTTTCAGGCCCAACACAGCCTTCTCGCTTCGCTTCAAAAGCCCACTTTCAGCGCAGTTTTCAAAGTTCCGGCAAAATTTCAGCCAAAAATCGTCTGAACATATCTGAAACACTTATACAAACCCTAAACAAGCCTGGAGTCAACCTAAACTAGCCCTAAATAAGCGTAAAACATGTCTATAAAAACCCTTAAAAAATAAAAACTACTGTATTTTTATACTATACGCCTCGCCTAAAAAAACCGTCAGTGTTTTAAGTGCCTTACACTTGGGCCCAAGGCTCACCCTTTCGCCTTACGCGCGACAACTAAAAAATAAGCAACCCCCAATTCAGGAAGCCAACAACCTCAAATCTTGGTTTATACTAATGAATATTTATACTCTTTGTCCTCAATTGATGGCCTAAACTGTTTAAATACAGTGCTCCATTAAAAAAAGATTAACTAAAATAAAAGGCCCTAATTCACTAAAAAATACGGTGCCCTAAATATCTGAGAGTAAAATTAAGTGGAAATAGAAATGGTAATAGGTGGATGAATAGAACAAAGATAAGATAGATACCTCGTACAAGCTCTTATTATCATTGGAAGAGGATGAAGATTGGGCCTGATTTTGTTGTTGCTCTTCTTCTCCTTCTATGTTTTCTTCATGATGAACTGATGATGACTTCTTTCTTTTACCCATTTCAAAGCAACACACAACGTATACTACAAGAAGAAGAAGAACCCACGCACACACCCAGTTGATGGTAATCAGAGGATGTATACTGATAGCAGCAGGGTGTTTAACGGAACCAGAAACTTCGAGGGTTTCATTTTCCCGCCATCATATTCCTAATTCCCGCGGCTGATGCTATGGGTGACAATTCGCCCAAGGGTTTAAACGAGCCGAGCCCGGCTCGGTTCGAGCCTATAATTCTGGGCTTGAGCTCGGCTCAAAAGTAAAACTAAGAGCTTGAGCTCGGCTCGAGGTAATTTGAAAATGATTTTAAATGACTTAAAATCTCAGCTCGAACTCGCTTCAATAGCTTATACGAGCAAAAGCTCGGATCACCAATATTATTAATTAAAATTGAACATGTTAAAATGACAAAATTAGGGTTGATAAATCGTGTCTTAACAGGTTTAACAGCTCATTGACGACGTGAACAAACAAGATCTAAACTTGAAAACTATTTTTTTTAACTGTTTTATATCGTATGTTTATAACACATTTATATGTTTTATGTACCAACAAGGAGATATGATGAATCATATCATCTTAATTTTATTTTATTTATAAAAAAAGTAAAATTTTACATAGTGTACTTTTTGTTTAAGAGATTTAATTGTGTCTTATACGGGTTACCTATTGCCAGCCCTAGACAAAATCACATAGATAAAAAAAAATAATATAACATTTGTTTGGGCTCGTCTAGCTCGCGAGCCTAAACGAGCTTTGTATGTAAGGCTCGAGCTCGGGTTCGCTAAGAGTCGGCTCGTTCGAGCTTTTTACCGACCCGATCTCAAGTAGCTCTCGAGCTGCTATGTGTCATTCACACCCCTACAATTCACAAACTTGCCAATTCCTTCCTAAGGCCCTTTTTTTTAAATGAAACCCAATGTTTTAAAAACTGGATTGGTAAGCGAACTGATTCACTGATTAGACTGGATAGACTGGTTGGGCCAGTAGAAAACCAGTGGTGCCAAAATTAATACGGATGTTAAAAGCTTGTAAATATGACACGTGTTCATGTATTTTTCTTTGTTACGTGTGTTTTGAAGCTTTGAATAATTGACGCATTTGTCTTAAAGCTAAAAACAAGCTAAGATGGGGGGCGCTATGCGTTAAAATTCTGAAATTGGCGTTACAAAAATAACGCAAGACCATTTTTAAACCAACCAATCCAAACATCACACGTGGAGGCCAAGAACATTCAAACGGTCAAATATGTGACAGTTATTATTTTTGAACGGCTCTTTTTTTTTGTTTATTTACACACACATTTTATTCACACAAATAATACACAAACAAAAATCAGCATATTATTCAAACAAAACACATATTACCAATATTTTTAAAAAATGGGTTCCCCCGCGTCATCATCCGTTGCCAGAGAATATTACAAAGAGTTTCTAGGCGATGAGGGTGAGTCGACAGACGAAGAGTTGGAGCAAGATGCGGTTACGAGTGCACTTGCGCTTGCGTCGAGATATATGGAACAAACTAGTGCGCCTACACGTCCAAAACTGACTAGATAATATTACAAACGAGATCGTGAATCGGCAAATGATCAATTGATGAAGGATTACTTTGATGAAAACTCGACTTACCCCGACCCAAAGGTGTTTAGTGTGACACCCGGCAAACTCAGGTTAGTAACGTTGACTAAACTAGTAAGTCTACCTTAGCGAGTCATACATATTACGTACTTAACGGAGTCGGTCGAGTCGGTATGATGATTCTGGGGAATCATCGGGAGTCGTTACGATGATCCGCGGGGTCATCGGGAGTCGATCCATAACCATGTGTACAAGGATTGGTGATTCGTGGAATCGCCGGGTTTAATGCACACACGAGTCTCGAGTCCCGGGAATTGGTGAACGGATGTCAACGTGTTAGTTATCATGCATTATATGTTTGGAATCATTATGTGACTTATCGGTATGTGAATACGTGGTTATATGTGTTAAAATAGCGTTTAACGCGCCGAAAACCCAACTTGGTGGGTTTCAGGCGATTAGGACCTGGATGAGGGCCTAATCGCCTATATATATAGGCGAGTAGGAGTGATAACAGGCGATTGGGACCTAATCGCCTGATGTATCATGCGATTAGGCCCCCAATCGCGTGACATGAGCTGCTAATCGCCTATACAGCAGAGTCCGGGTCAAAACACCTATAAATAGAACCCTTAACTCCCCAAACACCTCTAGAACAACCCTAGCTGATCCCAAGCCACCCACACACCTTGAAACACATCTGGAACTCATTTTTGCTACAAAAATCACCATCTCCAAGCCTACACACCTTTCTTTAACAAAACCCAAGGTGTGTTCTTCATCCCTAACCTTTGTAAAGTTGTTATTTTGGTTCCCCAAAGGTCCAGACCTTGTTTTACTAAGTTTGTGTCTTTAAAAACCTTTCAAAAGAGTTCTAAACCAAGTCTACACCTTAATGCTTGTTATATGTGAAGTTTACATGCATATGTTGGTCTTCTTGGTGATTATAACATGATTGTTTCCAAGATATGATTGTACTTCTGCTATGTAGAGATTATTAGGAAGGTTATCTTAGAGTTTGAGCCATTATTGTTGTGTTTTGATGAAAATGTGTATTTTGACCCATTTGAATGTTCTTGAAGATTTAAGATGATTATGGCATGATTGTTGATGCAATGTTGTTAGGATTTGTACTAGGAAGATGTTAGATCAGAGGTTTGATGATTTACAAGTTTGTAGAGATTGAAATCTGATTGTTTCCATTTAAGGAAAGATAAGGTTGGTTGGTGAAACCTAGTACTTTGCCATTTTAGGAAATAATTGCTTAGAACATGTTAGATCAGTGATATGTTGGGGGGTTTTTGCTTGGGATGGGTTGGTAAATGATTTAGGTTTGATATTGGGTGTTGTTGCATGTTTCGGATCTGATTTGGAGGGTTAAACGCGCGAAAATCCGTTACACAGCAGCAGCAGGCGATTAGGAATCCTAATCGCCTGATGCTGAGGGCGATTGTGCAGACATTCAGGCGATTAGGACCCTAATCGCCTGATATAACAGGCGATTGGGCCCCTAATCGCCAATAGGTTGATGCTACTCGCGTATTGACTTTCCCAATCGCGTGTACTGCTGTCGTAAACGCGTTTTGACATCCCGGAACACGATTTGACACCTAGGAACATGCTAGATACCCCGGGATACACCCAATGACTTAGTAAGACGTGTTCGGACCTGATTATGCGTTAATCGAACATTATGCTAGACTAGGTGAACAATTGCACGTATTAAGTGTTTAATTGCATATGTTGCATGATGTCTTGTGTCTACCTAACACGTGGAATGTCGGGTCACCAATGGGATGTCGGGTCTTGTCTGGCATGGTCGGTTTTAACAGTTAATGATGTTTTCAAACGTTTATGGTCACGGTCTGGACATTCGGGGACTAGTTAGCCTGCGGGTTATTAGTCCAATACTTATACACATCTTATGATAGGTCGCCGCTATTTGGGGCTATCATAACATAATTACTTAACTGTTTTCAAGTAACGCAATCCGAGGTGAGTTTCACAGCCCCACTTTTACTGTCTTGCTTTTGGGGGAGAAACATGCTTTGTACGAACTATTTAAAGGTCATGTTATACTATGGGCACTTTATGTTACTATACGGCTTTTATGGAAAGTCCCAGGGGGAAACCATGAATGTGCTGGAACGCACAACGGGGGAAATGTGGATAGATCTATTGGGCCTCACAAGCCCCACTTGACGGCGGGGCCGGGCGGGTGCATATTGTCTCTACCTATCGGGTTACCGAGGCATCGGTAGCCCAGTCGTCTGGGCTGGTATCATCTTTTGGTTCATGTTTAGTAATGGGTTCCCAACTGTAGTAGTGAAAACACTTAACGTCTAGCTAACGTTCTTATGACATAGTATTAACGAAAATGATCTTTGTGAACTTGTGACAACACTTTTATAAAAGAAAACCTGTGAACTCACCAGCATTATATGTTGACATTTTTGGCATGTTTTCTCAGGTCGCTAAGGTAGCAGTCAATGGGCTAGGCGCACGGAGTCATGCACAGCGTCTAATATTTTGAAGCATATTAAACAATGTTTTGTAAACAATGATATGTCTTTTGGTTGTAAACAAGAATGCTTCCGCTGCTGGTTTACAGCTCAAAGCATGATATTTTGGTCTTAAAAATATAATTATGAATGCATGTTTGTTGTATGTTTATTGTGATCGTTGACTGAGATCCTGGTGTGTCACGCGCCTCGCGGTAAAACCCCGCACGTGGAATTTGAGGGTGTGACATTTAGGCGTCGTTTTCGGATGAGCAAACGTTTATTTCTACGTATTACCGGAGACTTGGAAAACGCGTTTCCTTACTTTCAACAAAAATCGGATGCTAGGGGGGTGATGGGATTCATGGCTATTCAAAAGTGTACCTCGGCACTGCGTATACTCACATACGCAACACAACGGATATCAACGACGAGTATTTAAAAATGGCCGAGAAAACAACACGCGATTCTTTAGAGTATTTTTGCCAAGGTACATCACTTTTTTTTAAAGTAAATTCATTTACTTTTTTAATATATTTTTGTATATAGTTACATCACTTTTTTAAATTATATTAATTTACCTTTAAAGTAAATTCATATATTTTTGTATTTATTTTTTTTAGAAATAGTACAGTTGTACGGAGCCCGTTATCTTAGAAAGCCCACTTGGTACGACTTACAGAAAATTTACGAGGTGCTTACGAATGAACATGGATTACCAGGAATGATGGGTAGCATTGATTGTCGTCACTGGCGGTCGTATAATTGCCCAACCGCTTGGCGAGGTCAAAACACACGTGGTGACCAAAAAGGACCATCGATTATTCTTCAAGCGGTGGCTTCAGTCGATCTTTGGGTTTGGTCGGCCTATTTTGGTGTTGCGGGTTCATGCAACGACTTAAACGTTTTTGAGCAGTCGCTTATTATTGAGGATTTTATTTCTGGCAGGGTAGCAAAGGCGTGCTTTTATGCTAATGGAAACTACTACCCACACAGATACTATTTGGCTGACGGAATATATCCGAGGTATAGCATTATCGTTAAGACGTTCAGCAACCCGTACGATGAAAAAAGGGCACACTTTAAAAAAGTTCAAGAGTCCACGCGAAAGGACATAGAGAGATGTTTTGGGGTTCTTCAACAGCGTTGGCATCACATAAGAAATCCTGCTCGTGCATGGACCACAAACAAGCTGCGAGATGCTATGTATGCATGTATAATCATGCATAATATGATATTAGAAGATGAAGGTAAAGCGATATGCCAAAATTATGTACCGGGAGCCGTTCAGGATCTACCACAAGCTAATATGGAACAACGAATACTCAACGCACATGAACTTTGTGACCATGATGCACATGACGCGTTAGCGGCGGATATGGTCCAACATGTGTGATCGGTTCGGTATATTCCAAACCCAGGTGAAAGCGAAGAGAGCGAAGATGAAGAAGAAGACGAAGAAGATGATGAAGAAGAAGATTACGAAAGCTAAGATGAAAATTAATATTATTTTTGTTTTTATATATTATTTGTGTGTTTTTTTAATATTATTTGTATTTTTTTTAATTTAATTAATATTAGTTGTGTGTTTTTAATATTATTTGTAATTTTTTTTATATTTATTTGTCTTTTATTTTAATTATTTTGAGTTTATTAATTAAAAATAATAATAAAATAAACAACCAATCAGAAACAGGGGCATTATATTTTCCCCTTTACCACTACACCCCTTTTTCATTTCATTTTCCTATGCTGACTCAGCTGCCACGTGAACCAATCAGAATCGGGGACGTTATAAATAACCCCCTCCACTACACATGGTTTAATAGCCCATTTAAAAGATAGCCCTAATTCAAGGGTTTTATATTCCCACAAACTTATTCCTAATTTCCCCTGCTAGTATGGGTGACAAATGAAGTCGCTCTTGTTCAAAGCAAGTTCATTACTATTTGTTTCTAGATTTTTTTTAAGCAATAGAATAAATCAAATTTCATTAGGGTGGGAGGGCCACTTGCATTGACACCCATTTTATCCCATTAAACCTTGAGGGACTTCCATCTTGAAACCCATTTAAATCTATAATTTTTTTTTTTAACAATTATATAAAAAACACATTCTTGTATAACATATTTTAATTATCAACGGAGTCTTAACATCATCTTCTTCTCTTTGAGATTCTCCATCTTCTACGTTTAGTTCTTGCACTTCATCCTCTTCTTCATCCGAGTCATGAACAACACAGTTTGGTTTGGTTTGGTTTGATTGGAAAGGGTTCATTTTTTCTTTTTTCTCAAATCTCATGTAAATTTTTCGCGGTTATGTGTTAATAAAAATATTATAAAAAAAATATCATGTAAATGGTTTTTTTAACAATAACCTCATCTAAATTTAGAAATGTGTTATTAGTGATAAGAAATTAGGGGAGGGGTAAAATTTTGATTTGGTTTTAGTTTAGGAAAAATTACAGAAATCGTCCTTTATGTTTACCTGTTTTTTCAGTAGGTGTCCTTAAACTTCAAAAGTGATGAGAATCGTCCTATATGTTTTAAAATCTTTCAAGTCTCGTCCTTTAGCATTAACGTGGTTAGATTTTCTGGTTAAGTTTGGTCATATGGCCTCACATGAGGGCAAAATGACAGTTATGCCCATTATCTCTATCATCTTTATCACCACCACCACTTACATTCTTCAATAACCACCACCTCTACCACCAACCTGCCACACCACCACCTCTACCGCCAATCTGCCACCACCATCATCATCATCATTTAACAATCACTACCTAACCTTAACAACCTTAACCAGTACCGGAACCCTTCATCACCACCGTAACCACCACCTCTAACTCCACCGTCTCTGCTAAACAGTCCACCATCACAATCATCCATCCCAAACCCATCATTAATATCAAGATATAATAACCCTAATAGATGATGGATCTTACCTTAAACAGATCAGACACCGGAGAACGTGACAAGCTCCACCAGTACAGATATGTGTCGCCGCCATCAAAAACCCCCAAATCGAAACCCTAGTGCACCACCACCATCTGTCGTTCTTCTTCCCCTGCTAACTATAGGACGATTCTTGTCTCGCCGGAGATGGTGACCACCGCCACCGTCACCGCCACCTAAACCCACCATGAACAGCCACCACGTCGTCTATGAACAACATGACCACCAAAAACCACGGCCTGACAGCTGCAGCCGGACCAAAACTCACGAAAACTTGACCTGATCGAACCCAAGACGAACCCCAAACATAAACCCTAAACCTGCAATCTCGAACCCACCTTTGAAACACCAAAACATTACTGTCTCTGCTTGTTTTTTGGGGTTTACAGCGCCGCCGCCACCATGATAGTGGTGGTCGGCCGTTCTTGTGAGAGGAGAGGGAGAAGGTTAACGAGAGAGGGATAGAGAGAGAAAGGAGAGATCAGGTGAGTGAGAGGGAGCCGAAGAGAGAGAGAGAGAGGTGGGTATGGCTGCACAAAATGGGGAAGAAGATGGTGACCAAAACAAGAGATGAATCAGAGGGTAAAATGACAATTATGCCCTCACATGTTATGCACGTGACATAACTTAACCAGAAAATTTAACCACGTTAGTGCTAAAGGACGAGACTTGAAAGATTTTAAAACATATAGGACGATTCTCATCACTTTTGAAGTTTAAGGACGCCTACTGAAAAAACAGGTAAACATAAAGGACGATTTCTGTAATTTTTCCTTTAGTTTATTAATCGTTAATGTTCACATCAATGGTCTCATGACCCTTCCAAACGACTATCTACCTCCCTAACAACGGGTTCAAAAACTCATGATTTGTAATCAATCCCGTGAAATCGTCTTACATGAGTTGCGACAGTGTTCCCAATGGTGCCTTGGATACCCTTATATGTATTAAATTTGTAAATGTTTTTATAAATATAAAAAAATGAAGTTCGAAAAAATTCCCTGTAACGGTTTGAGATAACTTCAAAGTGGACACCGGTGCGTGGGTAGTGATTCGAACTCGGATTGAGGGGTTGTTTGTCGATTGGTTTCACCGCTGAAGTACACCTTCCAAAAAAAAAAAAAAAAAAAAATGATATATGAATCTTACTTGTTTTTAATGATTATTATCTATTAATTTTACTTAAACTAAACAATTATGAAACTTGATTGTTATTTAATGACTATTTGAATCAAAGTAGGGTCGAGCCTCTACTAATATTTGTATGAACATGTGGCAACATTCGACATTAGTCTAATGTCCAGCACCAGCTACTCTTGAGATCATATGCAAGTGACCTTCGGTATCATCATATATTTTAACGCTAGCAGGAATCTTGATCTTGTTTTGAAACTTGAAGTTTGCTATACTCAAGGAGAATCATGATAAAGAGCTAGGCTTGTAAGACCAATACATCTTTTGAAAGAAAATGAAATATGTTTTTATAGTTATTAAAAAAAATGGAAGAATAAAAGTTGTAGGTGTTACAAATGGTGTAAAAGATGTCGTGTCACAATTTACATAGGTTTCAGATAGGTGACAAAAATGTGTTATACGTAGTTTTGAAAGGCATAGCATTCCATGGTTTAACATCAATAACATTATATATTGATTCATGAGACAACTAATGAGGAACCATTTGAAAATTGCAATACAGTTCATTCAGAAAAAGAGAAAAACGCATGGACATGTCTACAAAGAATAATAGAACGTTCAATGTTACATGCTCATAACATTTTTTTTGTCTATGTAGCAAGTAATCTAAAGATTCTAACATTGGCGGATCTAGAAAATAAAATAAAGGGTAACATTTTATAAAAATTATTTTAAGGGGTAACAAAAAAATTTGTTTTATTGGTAACATTTTATAAAAATACCTTAAAAAATAATTATTTTCTACTTCTCCAGAATAATCGAGGGATAACAGATATATCCCCTGGTTCTTAGTTGTATCCGCCCTGGATTCTAATACAAATTCGAAAGTACAAACATGCTTTCTTTGTCCAAGTAGCAAGTAATTTGAAGATTTTAAAATCAAATTTTAAAAGTACAACCATGCTAGTAACGATTCTTTGTCCAAATTGCAAGTGATTTATAGATTCTAAAAACAAATTCCTAGTATAAAGTGAACACAACTAGAAATAAGAATTCATCGATGAGTAATTTATCTTTTCTTATTAAGTTTATAAATAACATACCACTTTAATTTAATTTGTTTTTAATTATACAATATATTAGCTTTTTGGTCATAGGTTATGAAACAAATGGGTTCTTGATACTTTTCCTCTTGGGTCTCAATTATATAATTAATTACAATCCCTATTTTTGGGATGATTTACAAGCGATAAGGAAAGTGTTTAAATTACAAATCATACTATACATATTATCTATTACACCCTCGCAGTTGAAGCCGGAGGAGAGCGAAGGCTGAGACTGGATCTAAAATCTTCAAACAGTACGTGCGGTAAACCCTTGGTAAATATGTCAGCAATTTGATATCTCGAAGGGACATGTAGAACTCGAATATGACCCTTTTGGACTTTTTCTCGAACAAAGTGAATGTCAAGTTCTATATGTTTTGTGCATTGGTGTTGAACCGGATTACCTGACAAATATATTCCGCTGACATTATCATAGTAGAATATCATGGCAAATGCATGTGGACGGCGAAGTTCCAAGAGTAAGTTTCTAAGCCAGCAAACTTCTGCTACAACATTGGCAACGCCACGGTACTCGGCCTCGGCACTGGAACGTGAAATGGTAGCTTGTCTCTTTGAGGACCATGAGATAAGATTATCACCATAATATATACAAAAACCACTGGTAGAGTGACGTGTATCTGGGCAGCCGGCCCAATCAGCATCAGTGTAAGCAATTAACCGAGGCTCCTTTGAAGGAGCAAGAGTGGGCCGAAGATGATGGTCCCCTGAATGTATCGAATAATGCGCTTGAGTGCATTCCAGTGATCTGTCTTAGGAGCATGCACGTGAATGCATATTTGTTGTGCCGCGTAACTGATATCCGGCCGAGTGAATGTGAGGTACTGAAGAGCACCTGCAAGACTACGGTATAAGGAAGGGTCATGAAAATCGGTTCCCGCGTCTAAGCTAAGCTTGGAATTAGTATCGACTGGGGTGTGTACGGGTTTGCATGAAGACATGCCAACATGTTCAATGATCTCCTGAGCATATGCTTGTTGGGATAGAAACATGGTATTGTTGTGCCGCTTAACTACGAGACCAAGGAAGAAGCTTAACGGCCCGAGGTCTTTCATGGCAAATTCTGTTGAGAGATGAGACATAAGTGTGGAATGAAGAGATGCAGAAGATGTAACTAGAACAATGTCGTCCACGTACAATAGGAGATACGCGACGTGTTCCTCTTCATGAAACGTGAATAGAGAAGCATCACATTTGCTTTGTGCGAAACCCAAGGTGAGAACATAGTATGTAAAGCGTTGATACCACGCCCGTGGAGCCTGTTTTAACCCGTATAGAGACTTTTTAAGCCGACAAACATGGTCCGGAAAGTTTTTTATCCCGGAAGCCCAAAGGTTGGTACATGTAAACTGTTTCATGCAGGTGGCCATGGAGAAACGCATTTGTGACGTCTAAGTGATGAACTTGCCAAGACTGAGATAAGGCAAGTGATAGCACAGTACGAATGGTGGCAGGTTTAACCACCGGGCTAAAAGTTTCTTCGTAATCTATACCAACCTGTTGGAGGCGACCATCACAAACCAACCGCGCCTTGTACCTTTCTAAGGACCCATCTGATTTAAACTTGTGTTTGAAGAGCCACATACTATGTATAACATTCATGTCTGGTGTCCTAGGTGTTAATTCCCATGTCTCATTTCTAATAAGAGCTTGGTACTCATCGATCATGGCGTTATGCCGTCCATTGCGCGGGTGCGCATGGTGCGGGTAGGTGGTTGTGGAGGTGGGGGCAGGTCTGGTATATGTGTAGAGTGAGGGGTAGTGTCGGGTTGTGAAGTGAATGGTGGGCTGTCCGGTTCAGTATGCGTGGGGGGAGTGGGCCGGGTGATGAGTTTGGATGTGTGGGTGAGTGGGCCGGATTAGTGGAAGGTGGAGTTTGAGGGTGAGTTGGGCTTGAGGTTGGGGAGAGTGGTGTGGCGGGCTGATGGGCCGAGGAAGGGGGCGGTTGGGCATGGGGTGGATTGGGCAGGTTGTTTTGTGTGGGAGTATGTAGTGTGGGAAATGGTAAGACGTGAAGCTAGAGTGTGGGTGGAAAGACCGAAATAAAGTCATAGTTCGGGGGCGGGGTTATGGTGTTTGCGAAGGGGAATGTGGTTTCATCAAAGGCAGCATGGCGTGAGATTATGATCTGTTTGGTTTTGAGATTGAAGCACTTATAACCTCGATGGGTGGTGGGATAACCCAAGAACACGCAAGGCATGGATCGTGGGTCAAGTTTGTGTATAGTAGTGGGGGGATTTAGAGGGTAACAAAGGCAACCGAAAACACGAAGGTGGTCATAAGATGGTGTGCGATGATATAGCATTTCAGTAGGTGTTTTATTTTGCAAGTGTTTGACGGGTAGGATGTTGAGGAGGTAAGTGGCGGTTTCAAGTGCATGATGCCAAAGTGTATTTGGTAACGAGGCATGGGTAAGGATGGTGCGGATCATGTTATTAATGGTGTGAATTATGCGTTCCGCTTTACCGTTTTGAGACGACGTGTGTGGGCACGAACGTCTAAAAAGGATACCATGTGTGGAGAAGAAGGTTTGAAAGGATGAGTTAATGTATTCGGTGCCGTTGTCACATTAGAAAGTTTTAATGGGTCTTTCAAATTGGGTGGCGATTTGTTTGTGAATTTGACAAAAAAAATGGAATATACTTGTGATTTATTTGACAAGGGATAAGTCCAAAGAAAATTAGTAACATCATCAACAAACAAAATGTAATATCTATGACCATTAGCACTCAAAATAGGTGATTTCTATAAATCACTGTGAATCAAGTCAAATGGGAAATAAATACGAGTATTAGAATTAGCAAATGGTAGTATAATGCTTTTGCCAAACACACACGATTGACAAATATTATTATTGTATTTGGAAAATTCAATAAAAGTAGAATTCTTCAAGGACTGAAGAGGTGCCCGGTCTGGGTAACCGAGACGTCGGTTCCAGAGGGTGGATGTGATACAAATGACTTATCAGCACCCGAATCAAATAATATAGAAGCATAGTGGTTATTAACGAGAAACGTACCATTAACCACCTCGTTGTTGTCGCGAGCCTGATTAGCATTGAGGTTGTATGCGCGACCTCGAGCACCTTGGTTCTGGTTGCGGTTCTGGTTTTGATTGCGGTTCTGGTTCTGGTTTTGATTACGATTGGGGCAGGCATTGATATAGTGGTCTGGGCTGCCACACTCGTAACACTGACCACGAGCAGGCCTGTATTTTTGTTGGTTAGGAGCTGGGGCATTTCTAGCTGGGTTATTTTGGGCAGCAGGGCCATTAGCAGGAGGAGCTCGACAGATATTCACAAGGTGACCATACCTTTGACAATTAGTGCAAAAACGACATGGCACCTGAGCTGGGTGATGGTATTTGCAAGTGTTGCACAAGGGGTGAGGTCCGGTGTATGGCTTCTTATTGGGTGCGGGGGTGGCAACCACTGTAAAGTTTCGGGCCTTACGTTTCTTGTTAACAGAGTGCTCAGTCTTAATCTCCTTAGCCGGCTCTGGTGTAGCTTTTTTCACATCTTTCTTAGCACCTTTGCGAAACAGAGTACCATTCTTCACGTGATTGTCAGTCAGTGTAGCCGCTAATCGTTTGGCTTCTTCCAAGGTGGCAGGATTCCTTCCCCATACCGTGTCTCGAATTTGCATAGGTTGACCACCGATATACTTCTCGATGGCTACAGACAGGGGAGTGACCTTATGGGGCAACAATAAACTGAGCTCATGGAAGCGGGTATTATAAGCAAGGTTTTCCCCACTATCCTGAGCAAGGGTGTGGAACTCGTCCTCCAATTTCTTAACCTCATTACGGGGACAAAACTCAGCTTTCATTATCTCCTTGACTTGATCCCAGGTCATAGCAAGTGCAACTTCAGCTCCGCGGGTGCACTTTTCCTCATTCCACCAAGTGAGCGCTCGTTTGTGAAGAACACTCATAGCATAACGGACCTTAAAGTTATCAGGACACTCACTGTTAATGAAGGTATTCTTAATACCCTCGAACCATTGTAGGAGACCAGTAGCTCCTTCATCTCCACTGAACTTAGGAGGATTACAGGTATTAAAGTGTTTGAGAGTGCAGGCTGGGAGACCATTCCCGTTTCCATTTTGGTTTCCATTGCCGTTTCCATTTCCATTGCCGTTTCCGTTTCCATTGCCGTTTCCATTCATTTGGATGACTTGAGCCAGTAAGTTAGGAACCAGGGTTGCGATCTGTTGCGCCATTTGTTGAGAAATGATCGCAGCCAGTTGGGCATCACCTCCATTGTTGTGGTTAGTGTCGTGGTTATGGTTGTGGTTGCTGCTCCCTTCCTCATGATTTCCACCACTGTTATTGCGAGTGCTGCGACGTGGAGGCATGATCTGTAAGAGACACAATGAAATGAATGGGGTAATTTAAGGAATGTAATCATTTATTCATTAATTAAAACGAATAAACGAAAATGTTGACTTATCAAAGATTCTAGATTCTAATAACATAGTGAAGACATGCTTTAGCCTATAAGTGAACACTCATCCCGAGAATTCCCAGGTAGGCATCCGGGTCCCTCGTCTGATTGGGATATATGCGCAATGCCAGCCTAGACAGAAGACTCAGAATACAGGCGTTCACCCTTCCAGATTGCACGCGTTCGTTATTAAAATCTAGAACTTCGACGAGATCTCAAGGTGGTCCAGGCTAAGCCTGAGGATTTTGTCCTATTAATCTAATGGTGGATCAGGATTGCAGCAGACGAATAAGAGCAGTCAACTTGTAAAGGCTTAGGATAGGGATAGGATTAAGGAAGCAATTAGGGTTACAAGTAAGAGAAGCAAGTATTGTTTTAAATTCCTAAGGTTATAGTCTAGATTATTTTTCTAATAACATAATTCCCTATAACCAAGGCTCTGATACCAATCTGTAACACCCCAACCAATGGCGAAAACATCGGGATGTCACGTATTGATGATTGTTTCAGTAGCACATGGTATATATTGAAATTTTAAATAATTTATTCATAACATAAGGGTTGGGTTGTGTTATTCTACAAAGACTACAAAAAATGAGAAGGGTGAGAAGCCACTAGAAAATGACATGTGTCTAAAGGATTAACAAGTGGGAGGGGTAATTTTGTCAAAAGCATATGCACATGCAAGTCACATGCCATTTCCACCTTCATTTTTAAATGTCCGTAACTTTTTTATACGTCATCCGTTTTTTAAAAAAATTATACCATAAAATTGAGCGTCGTTTTATCTTTAATATGAGTACCATATTGCTATACTTTTGAAAAAAAAAATCAAAACCCACTTGCATAAGACACAATGGAATGTAAAACACAATGAACACCAATTAAATATAGGGTATAAAACATAATCAAGAGTCTAGTAAACACAATGGACGACATACTAAAGACACAATGAATAGAAGACTAAAACACAATGAATACTTTTGAAAAAAAAAAGTTGAAAATCCAGTTACGTAAGACACAATGGATGACATACGAAAGACACAATGAACAAAAGACTAAAATACAATGAATACTTTTGAAAAAAAAGGGTTAAAAACCCAATTGTGTAAAACACAATGGACGACATAATAAAGACACAATGAACAGAAGATTAAAACACAATGAATACTTTTGGAAAAAAAGTTGAAAACCCAGTTGCGTAAGACACAATGGAGATAACGTAAAACACAATGAGTACCAATTAAATATGCAATGAACAATATGGTATAAAACACAATGAACAGTCTAATAAAACACAATTGACGACATATAAAAGACACAATGAACAGAATACTAAAACACAATGAATAATAGACTTAAACACAATGAACAAGATAATAAAACACAATGTACGCCTAAATACAAAACTCATTTGCGTAAAACACAATTAAAAGCATACTAAAAACACAATGGACAAAGTTAAATCATGTGTAGACTAAAAAAACATAAATAACATATTTATAAAGCACACATGCATACTATAACACAATGAACGTGCAGAAGACACAACGGAGAAAAAAAACCCATTTAGCACGAATTTTTTTTTTCAATTTTAATATAGTAATGTGGTACTCATATTAAAGATAAAAAAACGCTCGTTAATATGGTGAAATTTTTTTGAAAAAAAATGTCGTATGAAAAAGTTATAGACGTTTTAAAATGATGGGAGAATTGACATGTGCATTGCATGTGGAGAGAGAAAGTCAACAAATGTGGTTTTCCTTTTATGCCCTTTCTCTAATTTATTATTTATTTTTTTAAACAAACTAATCTCAACCATTCAAATACATGATCAATGGATCACAATCCTTCTCACCCTTCCTAGAAAAAGTGTCTTGTGTATTTGATCCTAACCCCATAACATAAATATCCAAATGAAATGATGTCTAAAAATCCCAAATACATAATATCAAATAAAACAAATAACTTCAAATAACTTCATAGTATTTCCTCATGCATACTCTAAGCCTCAGCTTCATTGTTACCTGAAACATGTTAATTTTGAAAATATTTTTGGGTCAACAAAAGTTGGTGAGAATTACATAGGTTTTGATAATTGAATAAAGCTTGTACAATTCAAGTGTCATGGCAAGTCTAGTCCATATGTGAAAACATACTATCAGGTAAATCGAGTGCATAATCAACCCTTGTGTCACACCACGTCTAAGGCGGAAACACGTGGCGCGACGGTTCAAAAGTATTAAGCCAAGATTAATGCAAAGCACAATATTAATTAGAAAACGGGCATTTATTCAATGCTAATAATCATGTCAAATTATTCATACATAATTATAAATTGTTTTCGAAATTGATAAAGAGGCTTCTCCCTTTATCCCTAAATCCATGGAATAAAGAGATAAGACCCCGTCACGACATTCCCAACGCCCAATTTGGAGACATCCCCGACCCTGCTCGCCATGCTAACTTCCATCAATCAATTACCTGAAAGATATGTTTGAAAATCGTCAATATATAAATATTGGTGAGTTCACAGGTTTTAATTTAATAAATCTTTATAGAGTGGGAATATCCTTGTTATGACATTTATAGGAGTTGCAAAGTCCTACAATTTACTTGAGCCTATAACCAAACCAAGACAATTAATAATGCCCCCGCCCAAAGTCGTTACTCGGTATTCCTTCGACTTTATTTCAGAATAAGTGCACCCCAGGCATACGCCGATGCATAATCGACGCTATCGATTAGGGGTGGGCCTTGTCAGGCACCAATAGTACTATCCAAATATCCCTCTGGTTTCTCATTCCTGAATAAATGATTATAGTGGGGAGGTCTCAACCCCGAGTGGCGATCTTTACTCAAGTATCCAACCCGTCATACAATCCCAACATATCCTTCCCCCGTAAAAACGTTAAATAGTTTAGAAATGGGGCCGTGAGACTCACCTGTAACTGTGCTCGGCTCAAAGAAAATAGTAAAGTTTGTGATCCCGTACCTACAAAGGTTCTAGGCGTATAAGTCACTTACACCTATGGTGTATGTGCCTTGGCAAGTTGTACACCCAACTTCCCGACCACGTCTTTATCCCAATTCCCGTTTAATAGTTTCGTATCCTAGGTTCAATGGCGATGGATTACCCTTTCTTACAAGTCATATATTATTCTTATAATTATTCTTTATGACTTGTACAACATTATACTTGACACGACTCCACCCAACGTATAATTATTTTCCCATTCAAATAATTATACTTAGGATCTATTCGCTCAATATAAAGTGTTTTCTTATTAACCGACCCGACTTACTTTGCCACATATTTATTTTCCCATTTAAATAAATATGCTAAGTCTTTGTCGTTTGGTAACATAATCTTAACGCCCGACTAGACTTACCACACCGTACATTTATTTTCCCATTTAAATAAATGTACTAGAATCTTGTCGGTATTCACGCGTTCGTAGATATATCTCATCTACTCGTCTCGGTTTTCCTTCTCGCACATCTATTTTCCCATTCAAATAGATGTACTAGAATTCCGTCGGAAACGAGTACACGTACATATATCATCGTGTGGATACTACTTGTTAAGTTCATGTGTCGTTTAGCGTTTTTAGTTTGTTACGTTATGTTTCTCCTTTCCCACGAATATTGTTACTACACTTAGGAAAGTGTTACGCACGCTTCACCCTTGTTATATATATTTTATTTCCGTAAAATATATATGTATATTTTTATCTCGACGTAATAAGTCCGTTTACGTTGGTTCGTGTAACTAAGTTCGTTAGTTAGCGTTTTTCGTATTTATTCCCGTTGCGCGTTCTTATGGAAGCATTGTTCCAACTTCCGATTTCCGAACGTTTATTTCTTGGAAAATATATCATGTACGTTTTAGTCCGACTCGTCCAACTTGTTACCAAAAATGTTTCCGATACCTTTATATTCCCATTTATATAAAAGTATCCCATTTTTGTACAAGTCTTCCCAAGTATTTATTTTATACAATCTTACTTTATAAAATACTCGCGTTACTCCATTTATTTTTATAAAACGTCCATTTTATAAAAAAACATACTTTTTACTTAAAATGCCCAAGTAGGCTATTATTATTTACCAACTCAACCTTGTAAATCATTACTTACACTTTTTGACACCGATATTTCCATCTTTGTGTTTTTGGTCCAATAACTTTCTAAAACATTTATTTTAGTCCATTGGCTTCCAATGTTGTCATATTAGTACTTTAATTTACACTTGTAGCATTTTTCACTAAATCTTTCAAGGTTATTATTTTTCTTCCACTTTAGTGGACTTTGAAGAATCCTTTTCACCATGTTTAATTGTTTTTACCTCTTTTTACTTCTAATGTTCTTTTAATCCATTCAAGGTATCAATAACATGTTTATTTCATATTTTTATCCAAAACATCAAACTTTCACTCATCCAAGTGAGTGGACTTTGAAGAACTAATTTTTCCACCTATGGCTTTCTAACCCATTTTAATACTTTTATGACTTTATTATATCATCCTAAGATGATTAAAACCACTTTTCATCATATTCAAGTTACTTTTAAAAATATAGCTTTTCTCATCTTCAATCATCCAAATATGTTCTTATTATTACACTTTCTTCAAAATACCACTTTTATTAGTAATAATCTAAGGTTTTATTATATTATTATTCTTTCATCTTCATCTTTTAATAAAAACCCATTACTTCTTTAGAACTCATTTTTATTACCCACATTGTACAAGTTGCATCATAGCACAAAAACATGATATTTAAATTAATAAAACAATGCAAGACTTACAACTAGCTCAAGGCTAGGGAAGACAAGTTCTTGGATTTTGGATGTGGTTTAGTGTGTTCTTCCAAGTGGGTTATGCTCCAAGCTCTTAAACACACAAGAAGGGGTTTGAATGAGGATGAACTAGAGGTAATTTGGAGTAGTAAAAATTGAATGAAAGGTGTTGGTGGGGTGGTGGAAATCCACGGCCAAGAAGAAGAAAAAGAAAGGATTTTTGTGATTTTTCTCCAAGTGCTCTTCAAGTGTTTATATGATCTTTGCAAATCCTCCAAAGATTATCAAATCTTGCTTGGATTGGTTAGTGAGATTATGGAAGGATTTGTGTTAGATTATGAAAATCTTATAAAGATATTAAGAGGGTGTATGGGCCGAGTTTTAGAGAGAGGGAGGAGAAATGATTGGGTTAATTCCCTTGTCCAATCCTATTACATGCACTCTCATCATTACAAATGATTTGGAAGGGATTTTTACAAAAAACTCAAGTGAACTCCACTCTAAGTGGCCCTTGGCCGCCCCCCTATGGGTATTTGGTGGGGTCCACTTTGCTAATTAACTCTTCACATTATGTTTAAGCTAGTCCCTTCCGGGTACCGCCCGGGTATTTCTCGAATTTTCGTCGCGTTTTCCCTCGATATTAAAATACCGTTAATATTCATAAAATTATGTCCAGTTAAATTACTGATAATTTATTTCGGTTTCTGTCGGGTGAATTTACGTGTTACGCGCGTATCGGGTGCGGTACGCGCACTTTATTCGTTACCGGGAGATTTGTGCAATAAGCTTTTACGTATGGCTTTGGGTTTCCAAAACTCATAATATTTTGTGAAAATATTATTTATTTCATATTCCGGGTGTCCGGTGTTCGTTTCGCTTATTTCAGTTTTACCGGGTAATCGCCAGTGTCCATACCGGATAGTTTTGTCTGCGCACGATCCTATCATGCTTTGCTATTAAACTCATGCATTCCTATGCATTATTTGGGAATTCCTATCTTTCTAAGGCCTCGATTAAATATTCAGCACATAATTACAGTTAATTACGTTAATCGCGTTTAATTAATTAGTACGGAATTACCTTAATTTTGCCGGTTGTTACATTCTCCCCCCGTTAAGAGAATTCCGTCCCGGAATTCACTTTGAGCTCTCCGGTATAGGGGTCTTCTTAAATAGGGCGGGATACTTTTGCTTCATCTGGTCCAGCCTTTCCCATGTGAACTCCGGTCCACGCTTGGCATTCCAACGCACTTTGACCAACCTGATCTTACTGCGTCTTAGCTTTTGGACCTTCCAATCGGTTACTTCGATTGGCTCTTCGACGAAGTGTAACTTGTCGTCAATGTGGATTTCGTCTGCGGGGATGATGAGGGTCTCGTCGGATAAGCACTTTTTCAAGTTCGACACGTGGAACGTGTCGTGTACACCGTTAAGTTCTTGTGGTAACTTGAGCTTGTATGCTACGGGGCCTACTCTGGACAAGATTTCAAATGGTCCAACATATCGTGGGTTTAGTTTTCCGCGCTTCCCAAAACGCGCGACACCCTTCCAAGGTGACACCTTTAGTAGGACCCTGTCTCCGACTTGAAATTCCAAAGGCTTCCTCCTCATGTCTGCGTAGCTTTTCTGTCGGTCACGTGCCGCTTTGAGACGTTCTCTAGTCAGAAAGACCTTATCCGTCGTTTCTTGAACAATTTCGGGCCCGGTAAGTTGCTTTTCGCCAACTTCGGCCCAACATAGAGGCGATCTGCACTTGCGTCCATATAGAGCTTCAAAAGGTGCAGCTTGAATGCTCGTGTGGTAGCTGTTGTTATACGAAAACTCTACCAGTGGCAAGTGAGTATCCCAATTTCCGCTGAAATCGATTGCGCATGCCCGTAGCATATCCTCCAGGGTCTGGATGGTTCGTTCACTCTGACCATCGGTTTGTGGATGATATGCGGTACTCATATCAAGGCGAGTACCGAGGGCTTCATTCAAACTTTCCCAAAATCTTGAGGTGAAACGACTATCTCGATCGGAGATGATAGAAATAGGCACACCGTGTTTTGACACAACTTCCTTAATATACAAACGGGTTAGTTTCTCCAACTTATCCGTTTCGCGAATGGGGAGGAAGTGTGCAGATTTTGTCAATCGATCAACGATTACCCAGATCATATCATGGCCGCTTGTTGTCCTGGGCAATTTGGTGATGAAGTCCATAGTGATCCTTTCCCATTTCCATTCTGGTATTTCCGGTTGCTGGAGCAAACCGGATGGTCTCTGATGCTCGGCCTTGACCTTCGCGCAAGTCAAACATCGCGCAACATATGCCGCTATATCTCTCTTGAAATTCGGCCACCAGTAAAATTCCTTCAATTCATGGAACATCTTGTCTGCTCCAGGGTGAACCGAATATCGCGAACTGTGGGCTTCGGCTAATACCAGTTCACGCAATCCACCGTACACTGGTACCCAAATTCTATTCATGAAATACAGAGCTTGATCCGCTTTTGACTCTAGTGACTCAACCATCTTCCGCAATCTTTCACCTTTGACATTCTCGGGTTTAAGAGCGTTAGTTTGAGCTTCACGAATCCGGTCAGTCAGGTTCGTGTGGATGGTTAGACCCAAAGCTCGGACACGCAGTGGCTTAACCCGTTCCTTGCGACTCAAGGCATCGGCTACGACGTTTGCCTTCCCGGGATGGTACTTTATCTCACAATCGTAATCGTTCAATAATTCGACCCATCGCCGTTGTCGCATGTTCAGTTCCTTCTGGTCAAAGATGTGCTGCAAACTTTTGTGATCAGTGAAGATCGTACATTTGGTTCCGTACAGATAGTGTCTCCATATCTTGAGAGCGAATACCACGGCTCCTAGTTCCAGATCATGTGTGGTGTAATTCTTCTCGTGAAGTTTTAGCTGTCTGGAAGCATAGGCTATGACCTTCTCTCGCTGCATCAATACTCAACCCAATCCCTGATGAGAGGCGTCACAGTAAACTACGAAGTCTTCTGTACCATCGGGGAGTGCTAGTATTGGTGCACCACATAACTTATCCTTCAGCAACTGAAACGCTGCTTCCTGATTTTCCGTCCATTCAAACTTCTTATCCTTTTGGGTTAGCATGGTTAAAGACTGTGCTATCTTAGAAAAGTTCTCGATGAACCTTCTGTAGTAACCCGCAAGGCCAAGAAATTGTCGTACTTCAGTAGGCGTTCTAGGGGCGTCCCAATTCTTGATTGCTTCGATCTTGGCGGGATCGACATGTATACCCCTTTCATTCACCACGTGGCCTAAAAAGTGAACCTCTCGAATCCAAAAATCACATTTTGAAAACTTAGCATAGAGCTTCTCTTTGCGAAGTACCTCGAGGATTAATCGGAGATGTTCCTCGTGTTCCTCCTTAGTGCGTGAGTAGATCAAGATGTCATCAATGAAGACAATAACAAATTTGTCCAAGTATGGTTTGCACACTCGGTTCATCAAGTCCATGAAAACAGCTGGTGCGTTAGTTAAACCGAAAGGCATAACCAGAAACTCATAGTGTCCATAACGAGTCCTGAATGCTGTTTTTGGCACGTCTCCTTCTTGAATACGTAACTGATGATAACCGGACCTTAGGTCGATCTTGGAGTAGAAACTGGATCCTTGAAGTTGATCAAACAAATCGTCGATCCTGGGAAGAGGATAGCGATTTTTAATAGTTAGCTTGTTCAGTTCCCGATAGTCAATGCACATTCGAAAAGTGCCATCCTTCTTCTTCACGAATAAGACGGGAGCTCCCCAAGGTGAGAAGCTTGGTCTTATGAAACCTTTGTCCAACAACTCTTGCAGTTGTTCAGACAGTTCCTGCATTTCTGAAGGAGCTAGGCGATATGGCGATCGCGCTACAGGTGCTGCTCCTGGAACAAGGTCGATACGAAACTCGACTTGTCGGGGTGGTGGCAATCCCGGCAAATCCTCTGGGAATACATCTGGAAAGTCTCTGGCTATCGGGATGTCTTCTAGCTTTCGCTCGTCGGCCTTCTTGTCTACCACGTGCGCCAAGAATGCGACGAGACCTTTCCTTAGGCACTTCCTGGCTTTCATGCTGGTAATAATTCTCAGTGGCGTTCCACGCCTTTCCCCTTGGATCGATAAGGTTTCACCGCTCGCGAGGGGAACTTGAATTACTTTGTCATTGCACACGACGATGGCGCGGTGTGCAGATAGCCAATCCATGCCAACGACTATGTCAAAGCTACCCAGTACGACTGGTAATAGGTCAATGTCAAACTCATGACCACAGAGATCCAACTTACAACTCTTTGCTACCTCTCGAGTTTCTATAGTCTTACCGTTAGCTAGTTCAATGGAATATGGTGTGTCTAGCTTACTAGTCTTTAAACCAAGTAATCTTTTAAATTCGACAGATACGAAGCTAAAATCAGCGCCAGTATCAAACAATACTGAAGCATAATGACCATTTAGAGGGAACGTACCAGTGACCACATTAGGGTCTTGTCGTGCGTCACCGGCACCAATCACGAACGCTCGCCCACGGGCTTGGTTGTTAAGTTTGGGGCAGTCCCTCTTCCAATGATCGAGCGATCCACATGAGAAACAGGGCCTCGCTCCATTGTTCTTTGGCGCTCCTGATCTGCAGTCTTCAGTCTTGTGCCCCGAACGACGGCACTTACCGCAGATTACTTCGTTCTTGCCCTGATAACCTTGCTTCCCATTATTTCCACGTCCAGTGGCTACATACCCTTTTCCCTTCTTCCCTGAACCTGATGATCCATCCTTCTTCCTCTCGTCGCGCTTACGCTTCCCAAACCTTGGCCTATTCCCCTGTTCACTTGACCCAACGGCTGAACTTGTACCCAGATTCTTACCCTCAACGCTGCTGGACTCAGTAAGTTTCAACCCTGACACTTTCCGGATTAGAGTGCCCATTCGGATGGCGTCTTCAGTGAGGCTCAAAGCGAGGTCGATGGCTTCGCGCATGGTTGTAGGCTTGGAAGCAGTAACCATGCCGCGTATCTGTGGTGCCAGTCCGAAGAGGTATCTTTCCACCTTTTTGCTTTCCGGGGTGACCAGGCGAGGCACTAACCGGGAGAGGTCATGGAATCTGGACGTGTAACCAGCTACGTCCGGTCCAACCATGGTGAGGTTCCAGAACTCAGTCTCTAGCTTCTGCACTTCACTTGCCGGACAGTACTCGGCGATCATTAGTTCTTTCAACTCTAACCATGATAAGGAGTAAGCAGCATCATCTCCCAGTGTCTGCACTTGGTTGTTCCACCAGGTCAGAACTTGGTCCAGAAACAGGTTGGTGGCATACATGACAGCCTGTCGCGGGGTACAGCTGCTAATACGAATCACAGCTTCGGTTTTCTCGAACCATTTGACTAGTCCGACAGAACCTTCAGTGCCGCTGAAATTCAGTGGTTTGCAGTCCAGGAAAGCTTTAAACGTGCAGCCACGTTCTCGTGAGGCCGTTTCTGCAATAATAAAGCAATGTTAAATATAAGGTAGGAGTTTCACGAAGACTCCTGTCGCATATACCCGACGTCTTCTTACCGTTTCTGCAATAATCGTAGATAATCACAACACATATTTTACCATAACAAAACTTTCATTAATTTCAATACCAAGTACAATGATTTGTTCATAATAACAAAAACCGAGGATACCTTCCTCTTACATTGCTCTTTGAAATACACTAGAAATATAATGTCATATGCCGGCACAATCCCGCTCGGCTAGGCAAAAAATGCAGATGGGTGCTATAACCCATGCTGTGCTATCATACTACTACTACTACTGCTATGTCCGCGAGTGATCTCCCAAACGTCCCTGATGCAATGCTACTGTGGTGGTGGCGGCGGCGGGTGCTGGTACTGGTACTGAGGTGCGCACATGCTGATGGTCATACTGATCGCCATAATGCGATCGTACAAGAATTGGCGATGCGCAAAGTGTGCGTCGCCCGTAAGGCCACAATGAGCATCCATGCTCAGCAGCTCCTCAGCATAATGTGCCAGTGCATCCCTGGCATCAATGATCCTGGCCCACATGAGCTGGGCCTGCTGCTCCATCTGACTCACGGTGCGCTGCACCGTGTCGGTGAGGGTCTGGAAATCTCTCTCCAGTGAGATCACCGTGGACCATGCGGGTCCTGACAGTGGGGCCATCCCGTGGGGCTGCGACGGCCCGGGGATGTCAGTGTATGTCGGCTGAGACGGGCCGACGATATCGGGTATGGGTAGTGGTTTGAAGGGTGGGGCAAAGCCCGGTAATCCAGTGAAGCAGTAGGGTGGTACCTGGTATGGGTCTCCTGCACCTAGAGTATACGGTGCGAATGGGGGTGTCAGAAATGGGGCTCCTGCATCCATAGTGAATGGTGCAGGTGGTGGTGTAGGGAGCATCTCGGGTAGGGGTGGTAGTGTGGGAAAAGTGGTGATGGGTAGTGTCGTGGATAAGGGTGTGGGGACTATAAGCTCGGCGAGTGGAACCATGAGTGGCTGGGTGACAGTGACCTACTCTAGAGTAGACATCACAGTGGTAGGGGTGGGAGGGCTAGCAGTGGCGTGAGCTGCCAGTCCTGCTCGGTGCAACTCAGAACTGCGGGCTGAGCTGCCCTCAAGGATGTGCCCAGTAGAAGCTGGCCCATCCTGTGGTATGGGCTCGGGCATGGTAGGTAAGGTGGCTGGGGTGGCGGTAGCATGCCCTATCATCGGAGCGACGTGCTCCTCCTGGCCTGCTGGTGGGATAGGCACAGCAATGTGCTCCACCGACGCAGTTGACTCATCGTCAGAGTCATCGGAGATCCACCCGTTGTGTCCCCGGCAGACAGGCACAAGCCTCATGCCGGAGGGAACGGGGATAGGTGGGGTGGGTAAAGGCTCACGATCGACTGGTGCGTGTCGGTCGTATGGAGACTCGACAGTCTCCGACTGTGTAGGGATAGGTCTCGAAGGACCTGCGCAACCTACAGGGAAGTCCCTGACGGCGCGGATAGGTAGTGCTGGTAGTGGTGCTGCCTGGAATGGCACTAGAGGCAAGTCGGCCTCGGCCATCGGTAGGTCGGCCACGGCGGCCATGTCGTCTCCAGCGGGGGCCCACGCTGGGTCCTCGCTCGGGTCCGTCTCGTCGGAGCTATCTCCGTCGGCGCCCTCCATGGCGGCATCAACGTCCATCTCATCATCCTCGGGATCGAGTATCACCACCTCGATCGGCTCCGCTGGTGGTGCTGGGATGATCTGGAGGCTACTGTCGTAGCTCGGTGCTACGCTCCCTGCGTTCGACATCCTGGCAAAAGAACCGTACTAATATTTAAGTATTATTCGTTAGGTAGTTAAGGCACATATCTAAGGTACTCTTCCTAACCTTCTAACAAAAATAATACGCATACTTACCATGGCTAGCTTGGTCGGAATCTCCATATACCCAAATGGTCGTTGGAAAAATTTATTTTATTGCGTTTCGCATTTACTTTGAAAGATTTTGAACCATATCCGGTTATAGTTTAGGTTTTTAAAATGCTAATTCGCTATAACCTTGGCTCTGATACCACTTTCTGTCACACCACGTCTAAGGCGGAAACACGTGGCGCGACGGTTCAAAAGTATTAAGCCAAGATTAATGCAAAGCACAATATTAATTAGAAAACGGGCATTTATTCAATGCTAATAATCATGTCAAATTATTCATACATAATTATAAATTGTTTTCGAAATTGATAAAGAGGCTTCTCCCTTTATCCCTAAATCCATGGAATAAAGAGATAAGACCCCGTCACGACATTCCCAACGCCCAATTTGGAGACATCCCCGACCCTGCTCGCCATGCTAACTTCCATCAATCAATTACCTGAAAGATATGTTTGAAAATCGTCAATATATAAATATTGGTGAGTTCACAGGTTTTAATTTAATAAATCTTTATAGAGTGGGAATATCCTTGTTATGACATTTATAGGAGTTGCAAAGTCCTACAATTTACTTGAGCCTATAACCAAACCAAGACAATTAATAATGCCCCCGCCCAAAGTCGTTACTCGGTATTCCTTCGACTTTATTTCAGAATAAGTGCACCCCAGGCATACGCCGATGCATAATCGACGCTATCGATTAGGGGTGGGCCTTGTCAGGCACCAATAGTACTATCCAAATATCCCTCTGGTTTCTCATTCCTGAATAAATGATTATAGTGGGGAGGTCTCAACCCCGAGTGGCGATCTTTACTCAAGTATCCAACCCGTCATACAATCCCAACATATCCTTCCCCCGTAAAAACGTTAAATAGTTTAGAAATGGGGCCGTGAGACTCACCTGTAACTGTGCTCGGCTCAAAGAAAATAGTAAAGTTTGTGATCCCGTACCTACAAAGGTTCTAGGCGTATAAGTCACTTACACCTATGGTGTATGTGCCTTGGCAAGTTGTACACCCAACTTCCCGACCACGTCTTTATCCCAATTCCCGTTTAATAGTTTCGTATCCTAGGTTCAATGGCGATGGATTACCCTTTCTTACAAGTCATATATTATTCTTATAATTATTCTTTATGACTTGTACAACATTATACTTGACACGACTCCACCCAACGTATAATTATTTTCCCATTCAAATAATTATACTTAGGATCTATTCGCTCAATATAAAGTGTTTTCTTATTAACCGACCCGACTTACTTTGCCACATATTTATTTTCCCATTTAAATAAATATGCTAAGTCTTTGTCGTTTGGTAACATAATCTTAACGCCCGACTAGACTTACCACACCGTACATTTATTTTCCCATTTAAATAAATGTACTAGAATCTTGTCGGTATTCACGCGTTCGTAGATATATCTCATCTACTCGTCTCGGTTTTCCTTCTCGCACATCTATTTTCCCATTCAAATAGATGTACTAGAATTCCGTCGGAAACGAGTACACGTACATATATCATCGTGTGGATACTACTTGTTAAGTTCATGTGTCGTTTAGCGTTTTTAGTTTGTTACGTTATGTTTCTCCTTTCCCACGAATATTGTTACTACACTTAGGAAAGTGTTACGCACGCTTCACCCTTGTTATATATATTTTATTTCCGTAAAATATATATGTATATTTTTATCTCGACGTAATAAGTCCGTTTACGTTGGTTCGTGTAACTAAGTTCGTTAGTTAGCGTTTTTCGTATTTATTCCCGTTGCGCGTTCTTATGGAAGCATTGTTCCAACTTCCGATTTCCGAACGTTTATTTCTTGGAAAATATATCATGTACGTTTTAGTCCGACTCGTCCAACTTGTTACCAAAAATGTTTCCGATACCTTTATATTCCCATTTATATAAAAGTATCCCATTTTTGTACAAGTCTTCCCAAGTATTTATTTTATACAATCTTACTTTATAAAATACTCGCGTTACTCCATTTATTTTTATAAAACGTCCATTTTATAAAAAAACATACTTTTTACTTAAAATGCCCAAGTAGGCTATTATTATTTACCAACTCAACCTTGTAAATCATTACTTACACTTTTTGACACCGATATTTCCATCTTTGTGTTTTTGGTCCAATAACTTTCTAAAACATTTATTTTAGTCCATTGGCTTCCAATGTTGTCATATTAGTACTTTAATTTACACTTGTAGCATTTTTCACTAAATCTTTCAAGGTTATTATTTTTCTTCCACTTTAGTGGACTTTGAAGAATCCTTTTCACCATGTTTAATTGTTTTTACCTCTTTTTACTTCTAATGTTCTTTTAATCCATTCAAGGTATCAATAACATGTTTATTTCATATTTTTATCCAAAACATCAAACTTTCACTCATCCAAGTGAGTGGACTTTGAAGAACTAATTTTTCCACCTATGGCTTTCTAACCCATTTTAATACTTTTATGACTTTATTATATCATCCTAAGATGATTAAAACCACTTTTCATCATATTCAAGTTACTTTTAAAAATATAGCTTTTCTCATCTTTTATCATCCAAATATGTTCTTATTATTACACTTTCTTCAAAATACCACTTTTATTAGTAATAATCTAAGGTTTTATTATATTATTATTCTTTCATCTTCATCTTTTAATAAAAACCCATTACTTCTTTAGAACTCATTTTTATTACCCACATTGTACAACTTGCATCATAGCACAAAAACATGATATTTAAATTAATAAAACAATGCAAGACTTACAACTAGCTCAAGGCTAGGGAAGACAAGTTCTTGGATTTTGGATGTGGTTTAGTGTGTTCTTCCAAGTGGGTTATGCTCCAAGCTCTTAAACACACAAGAAGGGGTTTGAATGAGGATGAACTAGAGGTAATTTGGAGTAGTAAAAATTGAATGAAAGGTGTTGGTGGGGTGGTGGAAATCCACGGCCAAGAAGAAGAAAAAGAAAGGATTTTTGTGATTTTTCTCCAAGTGCTCTTCAAGTGTTTATATGATCTTTGCAAATCCTCCAAAGATTATCAAATCTTGCTTGGATTGGTTAGTGAGATTATGGAAGGATTTGTGTTAGATTATGAAAATCTTATAAAGATATTAAGAGGGTGTATGGGCCGAGTTTTAGAGAGAGGGAGGAGAAATGATTGGGTTAATTCCCTTGTCCAATCCTATTACATGCACTCTCATCATTACAAATGATTTGGAAGGGATTTTTACAAAAAACTCAAGTGAACTCCACTCTAAGTGGCCCTTGGCCGGCCCCCCTATGGGTATTTGGTGGGGTCCACTTTGCTAATTAACTCTTCACATTATGTTTAAGCTAGTCCCTTCCGGGTACCGCCCGGGTATTTCTCGAATTTTCGTCGCGTTTTCCCTCGATATTAAAATACCGTTAATATTCATAAAATTATGTCCAGTTAAATTACTGATAATTTATTTCGGTTTCTGTCGGGTGAATTTACGTGTTACGCGCGTATCGGGTGCGGTACGCGCACTTTATTCGTTACCGGGAGATTTGTGCAATAAGCTTTTACGTATGGCTTTGGGTTTCCAAAACTCATAATATTTTGTGAAAATATTATTTATTTCATATTCCGGGTGTCCGGTGTTCGTTTCGCTTATTTCAGTTTTACCGGGTAATCGCCAGTGTCCATACCGGATAGTTTTGTCTGCGCACGATCCTATCATGCTTTGCTATTAAACTCATGCATTCCTATGCATTATTTGGGAATTCCTATCTTTCTAAGGCCTCGATTAAATATTCAGCACATAATTACAGTTAATTACGTTAATCGCGTTTAATTAATTAGTACGGAATTACCTTAATTTTGCCGGTTGTTACACCTTGTGACTAGAATATTGTGGTCCATCCCATACGCTCATGGTTCACTCGATTATGTTATGCGATAACAATCACCCACGCTACCTATGTAGGAGGTACACGTATCCGGGTGGGATTGTCAGTCCAATAGATCTATCATTGTATACCGTCGGCTGATCAATGTTAATGATTATGCTAGAATATTGTGCTTACCCTAGTCATGTTTAAGACATAATGCAACATAGAATAACACATAGACACTTTATGATTGAATTGTAGATAGAATGTTGTAACATGTTTCACCCCAAAAATAGTGAAATAGAAAAGGGGTTATGTAAAACTCACCTTAGCAAAATGTTAAGTCTCGTGAAAATAGAATATGTGTAGCCCAACAATGCCAAGTATTACCCTATATTTAAGGTAATAAATATGTCTAAGTCTTTCTAGTCTACAAATATTTTCTAGGGTTTCGAATTTGGGGATAAGTATTCGTTTGATTATTAATTAAATAAAAGAAATTCGATAAATAAATAAAAAAAAAGTCTTTTTGTAGACTTTAGATTAAAGATGGTCACATTATAAGGTTTTAAGTATAAAAATAATTTTTATAAAATTATTTTCTTAAAAATAGAATATTTAGTCTATTTATTTCTATTTTACCAAAATATAACTTTAATATCTAAAAATATTAAAATTAAAGAATTTTTTAAATTAAAATTTGTATTTCTGTTCTAAATGAACAGAAATAATTTATATAAAATTTTGGTGCAAAAATATTGAAAAATGAATTTATTATGATTTATTTATGATTAAAATAACAAAAATCGATTAAAAATATTAAATAAATGATTTTTCGAAAATAAAAATCATTTCTGGAATGTTTATTATTTTATAAACTTAGAATAATTTTTGTAGAATTTTATAAAATCGTTTTGATATTTTTATAGAATTTTATAATTATAATAGAATAAACTTGAAATATTTATTATATATAATAAATAATTAATTTTTGGAAAACTAAAAATTGTATGATAAACTTTTCTATTAGAACATCATAAAATAATTTTTGTAGAATTTATAAAGTAATTTTAGTATTTTAAAACCATTTTTAAAATAATAAAGAATATATATATAAGTATAAAGGGTTAAAAAAATGTTTGTATGTGCTAGGGGTCGAACCCGTGTCAAACCCTGTTCGGGGTTTTAAATCACAAGCCCAGACTAGTTGGTCTGGACCCTGAGAACGAATAATCTTGGTTTGAAATTAATTATATAACATAACAGATTTGTTTTCAATAATATAAGAAAAAAAAAGATTCATACGACGGGACTTGAACCCTGGCCTTATGGCCGGTTCGTGTCTTAGACAATAGAAGCCACACCAACTGATTTGTTGATCAGTTGGTGATGAATATTGTTCTGTATTATATAAATACTAAGGTCTACAGATTCAATTATCCCCAAATTCAAAGCTTCGAGCCCTAGATTTTCAATAATCACAATTGACGAACAATAACCCGATTATTCATGGGGTTATTGTTGTCAGGGGGCCGATGAACAAAACCAAACAAAAACATTGAACTTACAAACTGTTTCTCGTGTGATCTTGAGCGGTCAACGAAAAAGTCAAACACGCGAACGATTGGAGTTTGAAAAGGGATTTTTAGTAGAAAATTAGAGAGGGGAAAGGGTATTCAGCGAGTGTAGCTTGTGAATGAGGGTCCAATTTATAGTGAAATGCTCGGATGTTCGAATTGGTAAGGTTGACCCGTCTTAAAGACAATGACGCGTGATAGAGTCCAATTTTGGTATGATTTCGTGATAATTACGCGTGATGAATACGCGAGTTAATCTTCTAAATCAACAATCATGCCTTAATGGGATTAAAAACGCAGATTGATACACAATTTTGGATGATTGGTTCGCAGTTGACTTTTCAATAGTCAACTGCACTGTTAATCAATATATATATATATATATATATTATAAATCAGAGTTAAACCAAGTAATAGCTGTAGACCAGCTGGTTATGTCTGTGAGTGTGTGTGAACCGACCTAGGGCACGGGTTCGAACCCCGGCCCAGGCCTTTATTTTTTCTACATTAATTTCCCCACTTTAATAATAATATATAATTATAGTATAGTTCTAAGAGTCCAAATGCGTCATGAAATATTTTTAAAGGGTACGATAATGATAAAAATTCGGCGTTTTATTAATAACTGTCGTACATAGAATTAAATGCGAAATGTTACAATAGCAGCAAAGGTTGAAGGGAAAGTGGTGGTTCCGGGCCCAAGCATGAGTGGATAGAGATCACTGCTGCCGTTGTACCGGATGATAGGGATCCGACTCTTGTAGTCCTTCACAAGAAAACCAAATGGGTCAAATTCAATAGAGACAGGGTTGTCGGTTGTGAACCGACGAACTGAAATTAAATTTTTAAGGAGCTTGGGTGCATAGAGGACGTTTTTAAGGACAATTGGTGGGTAGGGTGGTGGTAAGGTTATGTTGCCATGTCCATGAACTGGTATGGTTGAACCATCACCGACAACTATTTGTAAGCCCAAGTTATTATTAGAAAAAGTATCGAAATTAACATAGGTATTAAACATGTTACCTGTGACGCCGGTGTCCATGTACACTGCCGGCTCTTGGTGCGAGTTCAGTGACATGGCGTTCAGTGCCTGATCGATATCCGTTGGTGTGTATGCAGTATGATGAGCTTGATTTGGTTTGGACCCGAGAATACCTGCAGTATTATTATTATTATTAGTTGGCCGGTTAGATGTGGTGGGGTATGGGCATGGTGGGGAGGCCCATGAAGTGGGAAAATAAGGCGGATGGATCGGAGCAGGCCACGGACTGAAGGGAGGTATCAGCCACCTCCATTGCTAAGGAGAGCTGGCCCAGTAGCCATACGGGTTAGGGTTTCGACCATGGCCCCACTAAGATCTGCCGCGGGAACAGTCGTGTCCCCGTGATCTATCAGTGGAGTAATCAACCGACTGTTGGGGAGGATTGACACGGGAAGATGTTTGTAATGCCGTGCCAGCCGATTTGGAGGCATGAAGTGCCTATTCAGCTTTCTGCGATTCAACCATGCAGAGCTTTTGACCGGGCCTTGTAGAAAGGCGGTAAGGGTCTTGGCATTGAAGGATAGTACCTAGGCTTTCGTATTGCTCGGTGAGGCTGGCTATGAGTTGGAGAAC
Organism: Ambrosia x helenae; assembly: GCA_030844895.1. Classification (NCBI taxonomy): domain Eukaryota; kingdom Viridiplantae; phylum Streptophyta; class Magnoliopsida; order Asterales; family Asteraceae; genus Ambrosia; species Ambrosia x helenae. Next base: position 122,006,742 of record CM061228.1, read on the forward strand.
AAGGTCATCATTGGAGACGGGGTGACTAACACTAGCAAGTTGATCGGATAGGGTTTTCAATTGTTGACAGTAGGCTGAGGCGTTTTGGAAGCTTTCAAGGCGGGTGTTCGTGAAACGGTGTTTGAGGTGGAGAACACATGCACTCTTGTTATCTTGAAAAAGATCCTCAAGAGCGGTCCATGCCTTGTAGGCGGTTTTGTTTTGACCGGGTTCGATAACGGTGTGTACAAGATCTTGGGAGATCGTGCTAAAAATCCATTGAAGCACAATGGAGTCTAGACGTTCCTAGATCTCATTTGTGGTGGATGAGGCAGCCGGCTGTTTGTCTTTGTCGGCTAGCAGAGGGGCAGCGGGTCGTGGTCTTGGTAAGAAGTGGTCGTACACTTGAAACGCCTTGCAGTGTATCTTGAAAAGTTCCGACCAAGAGGGCCAGTGTGCGGTGTCCATCTCGAGTTTTATGGGGATAAAGTTGGAGATGTTGGTGACTGTAATGGCTGGATGAAGTTTGTCAGACATGGTGATTGGAGAAGGAGTATGGGTCGGTTTTGAAACTGGTGCAGGAAGGTGTCAGGATCGGGAATAGGGAAAGGACAGAGGTAGTGTTACGGTGGAGAGGGAGAGGGATTCAGAAAAGAAGGCAGGTGACCGAGGAAGAAGGTCGGATGCCGGAGGATTTAGAGGTAGGGTTAGTTCATGGTACTCGTGATACCATGAAACAAATGGATCCTTGATCCTTTCCCTCTTGGGGTCTCCATTATATAATTAATTACAATCCCTATTTTTGGGATGATTTACAAAGCGATAAGGAAAGTGTTTAAATTACAAATCATACTATGCATATTATCTATTAGGTTCGATAATAAAAAATGTGGATAAATTGAAATAATCAAAAATTTTATTTAGGTTAACTAATCTACACTACTTATAAACAATCCATATACTTTCATTCCAAGACAAAGAAAATTAAATCAAGAAAATGGACAGACGGACAACAAGCTGCGCCGCCACCCCTTTTTAAATAGCAAATCCTAATCTACTTAAAACGTAACGCTGCCCACCCAGAACCGAGACATTACTTATTAGTTTACTGTTTTTTTTTTTTAAATGCAATAAGTTATAAGTGTTTGCATGAAATCAAATGCTTTAAGCTTTAATAATTTGTTTTTACAATAAGCTTGATTGTCATTTTTGTCTTTTGGTCATTCAATTTACTATCAACCAATAATTATGTTATTTTACGAAGCATTCTTTGATAACATAGCCTCAACATTTCAAGTTGTGCTACTTTCTTTTAAAGGCTATGTCTCTCTCCATACTTTAACCTTTAATCTCCAAGTGAAACCCTAGTTTAGTTTTGGTTTTACTAAATGGATCCAACTCTCATCCCTCCAATTTATGGGGAATTACAAAACTAACCGTTTGACTGGTATATTGAAAAAAGAGAAAATCACCAAAATGAACATTGACCGACATAAATTACCAAAATGAACATTTGATACGTCTAAATCCAGAGAAGTCAGTAAAACAAGTGTTCAAACGATGCTACGTGCATGGGAGGCTTTTAGTGTGGTCAGGGAGGACTTACGGCTAGGGCCCGTTTTATTTGAGGACACATTTTTTTAAGAGTCACTTGCTTTTTTAAAAATCTAAGAATTGGATGTTCGATACACGTGTTATCCTCTAGCCATATTTGTTTTACCTGAACTCTCTATATTTAAATATGTATTTTGGTAATTTATGATGACTTTCGTAATTTTTGACTCTCTTTACAAAAATAACACTTGACTGGTTTCCTTACCCCAAGGCATTTGAAAAATAATAGTTAATTAAACTTACATCCAATGTTTTCAGAACCGGGTCAGACATCAAATCAGACGAGGTACTGGTTTACTGGTCAGACCGGTTGAACCGGATTTAAGAACCGGATAATGTATTTAGCTTGAAAATATATAAGAGTACAAAAAATATACCAAAATTACATACTAAAATAACATTGCAATATATTGAAGAAGGAAAAGAATTATAAACATTAAGGGGCTGTTTGGTTGATTAAGTGCTGAATTATTAAAAGGTCTGAATGGTTAAGAGGTCTGTATGGTTAAGTGTTGAATCATTAAGTTGGAACTCTTAATGGTTAGTTTTCTTGTCCCACATTGGTAAGAGAGTTTCATTAAGGTTCAGCCTAGTTCAGTGCTTAATGGTTCAGCAACATCTCAAGTCTTAATGATTCAGCCTTAACCATTCTATTCAGAGGCCGAAACAAACGCGTTGAATGCTGAATCATTCAGCATCGCATGGTTAAGAGTCTCATTAAGAGGCTACCAAACAGCCCCTAAATCTGTTACTTAAAGGTTAAATGGAAAGACAATAAAACAAAATAAAACAAAAAATAGTGAAAAAAGCTACACCATGTAAGAAAGTTGTTTGTTTCATTTTCAAAGCACTCTTCATTCTTTATTTATTATTTTTTTTTACGAAGCACTCTTCATCTAAAAACTCCACTTCAATATTTCATTTACGAGAAATACATCTAACTATCCGAATGCGGACAAGACTAAATGGTGGAAATTTACAATTTTTGATAATGGTTAAGCGTCTCAATTAAACGGATTGGGATCAGGGTGGTTTCGGGTTGTCTTACCATTGTAATACTTTGTTTTTGGTGTTTGGCCCAGGTAGCCTCTTGCTAAATGTGCCGGGGCGATTCTGGGTGGACGGTCTATTATGTATCATGTTTTGAAAGTTTAATAAAGTGCTCCATTTGATTGGTAAAAAAAAAAAAACTATCCAAGTGTCCATACTTTAAAGTTTCTTCTCCAATTGCTTCCGGCAGCGTCCCCACCGTGCAGTCCTCTCCGACATGCCCCAAAACATTGTCTATAACTATTTCTGCAGCGAGGTGTTGTAAATCCGTCGAGTTCTACGAAGACCTGACCGACTCATACGCATATCAACGAACTGCTGTGAGGGTTAAGCGTTGTTTAAGGTGGAAAAAGGAAAAAAAGCAAAGTTACCGGTCCGACCGGCCGGCTCACCGAACCTCCAAAACCATCAAAATCAACGAACCGGCCGGTTTTTTGTACAGGTGACGAACTGCTGTGATCGGATCGGTGAATTAGGCGAACCCCGCTCGAACCGGTCGGATCGGCCGGTCCGATCCCGGTCGAACAAAACCTTGCTTACATCACACCCTGTATACTTCCAATTTTTTTTTTTTAATCCTAAAAAAAATAAGTTATGAAATATATTTAAAAAAATCTAAGCGTTTATAATTTAAAGTTTTAAACATTAAAAATATGAATTTCAATTATTTTAAGTTTTTAAATATTTACAAATTTAATTACTTTAAGGCTTCCATTTCAACTTGATTTAGTTCATTTTTTAGTAATTTTGGTTTATGCTTTAATACATCCTTTAATTTAACAATAACTATAATTTGTGATTGTTACTGGAATCAATGTGAAAAATCTTTTAATAAAATCTTTGTTTTAAATATGACCTTTTCTTGTTCTCATGGTATAATTTGAAAACTAAAGCACACACAAGAATCCATTAGATTTCATGGATTTCCAAAGAATAAAATCACATACCTGCTGTTTTCTTTTTCCTTGCTATAAGTAACATACAAGTCTACTAGCACTGCATCTCAATCTTACAAAGATTATTTAAAAAAAAATATGATGATGGAGGTGATTGAGCATGAGTATCCATTGAAACTCATTGATTTGCAGGTACATGATGAAGATGTAGACGAATCTGATGAGGAGGATGAGGAGGATATGGTTATACAAGTTGAGTTTTCATGTACTTGTAAGCGGTGCCGCGAAGATATCAACGAATATCATAGGTATTACTATAAATGTATTGATGATTTATGTGATTTTTCTCTTCATAAGTTCTGTGCAGAGGTCCCAACAACACTTAAACACACATCACACGAACATACTCTTACCCTCTTCAAATCTTACTATGATTGGAGATGTGAGTATTGTAAAAGACAACACGAGAAAGGTGAGGTACGTTATGTAGGTTCATGGTATTTCAGCATTGATGTAAATTGTGCTGTGGAAGGAGACAAAAGGAAGATCTACCACCCTGGCCATCCACACCCATTGGTGTCTCTCCTCTCCAAATCCATTTTATGTGAGTGCAAAGCTTGTGGGAAGGAACATAAAGGGATATTCTTTCTATGTACCACATGTTCTGACTATGCCATACACCGCGATTGTGCTTTCCTACCAAAACGTTTGTTAATTCAACAGACCACAGATGCCATTTTCAGCCATATCCATCCACTCACCCTTTCTTATTCCTTCCCAGAAGAAGAGAAAATAGCTAAATATTACCCTACATGTAGAATATGCGGTGAAGATTTTATTTACTGGAAGAATTTTTGGATTTACAAATGCGAGAAATGTATTTACTATGTCCATCTAAATTGTGCAACATCAAGAGGAGAGCCATTTATGTCGATTTTATCTACTGGTAATTAGTAAATCTTTACATATAAGATTCATTCCGTTTGATCAGTTATTTTATTTATGTGTACTCATATGTATTTGAGAAACATTAACCATGTTATTCCTTTTTCAACTGCAGGCGGACGTAAAGATGTTAAAAATTTTAAAGATATCGACTATCATAATCTTCTCCATCTACCATTTCTTGATGAAACTTATAACGTACAAAAACATTTATTTTTCAATAAAGCTGGACCTACCACTTATGGTAATGGTAAGGTAAGCCTACAACATATCAATCATCAACATGAGTTAATTTTAGTTGATACAGAAAGCATTGGGTCAACCTCCTCAAAGATCAATGAATTGATCATGTTTCATAACCCAATGAAAAGGATACAATTGTTATGCAATGGATGTGTAAGACCAATAACAGAGATGCCGTTTTACAAGTGCAAGGCCAATGAAGATGAGAGTTGCAACTTTGCTCTTCATGAATGGTGTACTCGGTTGCCAACACAAGTAGACAACCACCCAGGTCACCCACAACATACCCTTGTTCTAATGTCAAATGCACCATATGAGTTTTTCAACACATTTTATTGTGGAGTTTGCCGCTTACCCTGCAATGGATATGCTTATGGTTGTCTCGATTGTGGATTTTATGTTGATGTTACTTGTGGGCTTATACCTGAAAAAATCACACATGAATCACACCCAAATCATCTTCTTTCAGTAGCTAAGGTGGAAAGATACTCTAATCCGTGTCTAATCTGTCGGATAACTTTGCTCAACATTACACAGCTAATTTTCACTTGCAGTAGTTGTAATGTATATATACATTCATGGTGTGCTTTGCTCTTGCCTAAGACAATTAGGCACCCTTATGACAAACATTCAATGCGCTTAAGTTATCTCCCAATTGAAAATCACAAGAGTAAATACTTTTGTGAAATATGTGAGGAAGACTTGAATCCTAATACTTCTTTCTATCATTGTGATATGTGCAGTCAGTCAATACATTCTGATTGTGCTCCTTTAATACTTCAGTGTGAAACAGAAACCCATTCCTTCATGCCATATTGTTCTAGCATTTATAATTTTCTAAATGTTAAGTTTGGGAGCACTCATAAGATTGATGGTCACCCGCATCCCTTATTGTTTGCCCAAGGGATTGAGAATGATGGTGGATGCAGTGTTTGTGATGAGATACTACAGTACAAGATCATACTTAGGTGTCTCGAGTGTCGGTTTGCAGTACACAGCTCTTGTTCTAATCGTTTGAACAGGATCATTCTGCCTGTCTGTTAATTAAGAAGATAATAGGTTGTATGATATGTAAAATCTCACTAGTGTTTCTTTTGTATCTTTTATGTGTGAAGGTGAAGCAATGAGAAAAATACTTTGTATTTGCGTATTCATTCTTGTGATGCTTTTGTTCTTTTGTTGTGGTTTTAATTTTCAAAATAATATGTAAAAAGAAAATATTTAAAACATATAAAAGAAAGAATAAAAGATAATACTAAAATTAAAAAGAACAGAAAATCACAATCAAAGCAGCATTATCCTGTAGCTCGAGCCTCAAAGGTATAAGTTTTTCCTTTTTATCCAGTGGCCCACTAAACCACATCCTCGGGGCAACAAGACCTGACCATGTAACAACACTATAAGTTATTTATTTATTTAGGTAAAATAAATAAAAATTAAAGAATGTAAAAAACATTATAAAAGTTAAAAACCCTATTAAACTATCATACAAAAACAAACATAAATGAACACGTTACCGAACATTCACGAACATAAATAAACGCATTACCTAACGTTCACGAACATAAACGAATACGTTACCGAACGTTCACGAACATAAACGAACGAACACGGCCTTTGTTCATCTTCATCCGTTTAACTAAACGAACAAAATATTTTGTTCGTGTTCGTTCGTTTAATAAACGAACGAACACAAACGAACTTCCCGCCAACGGTTCGTGAACTGTTCGCTGAAAGTTCGGTTCGTTTGCAACCCTTTCTACGAAGATTCTTGTGATGTCTACAATATTGATGTAAATTGTGTTGTGGAAGGAGACAAAATTAGGATTTACCACCCTTGCCATCCACACCAATTGGTTTCTCTCTTAAAGCCCATTTTATTTGAGTGTAATGCTTGTGGGAAGGAACATAAAGGGTTCTTCTTTCAATGTACCACATGTTCTACCTATGCCATACATCGCGATTGTACTTTCCTACCAAGGCGTTTGTTAATTCAACAAACTACAGATGCCATTTTCAGCCATACCCACCCACTAACCATTTCTTATTCCTTACCAAAAGAAGAGAAAATATCTAAACATGACCCTAAATGTAGAATATGCGGTGAAAAAATTTATTCCCGGAAGAGTTTTTGAATTTACAAATGCGAGAAATGTATTTACTATGTCCATCTACATTGTGCAATGTCAAGAGGAGAGGGTAATTACTAATTAGTAAATCTTTACGTATAAGATTCATTTCGCTTGACCAGTTATTTTATTTATGTATGGTCATATGCATTTAAGAAATACTAACCATGTTATTCCATTTTCAAATGCACGGGAGGTAAAATCGTAAAAAAATTTATTGATGTCGACTATCCTAATTTTCCCCGTCTACCATTTCCTGATGAATCTTATAACATACAAAAACATTTATTTTTTAAAAACGTTGGACCTACCTCTTATGGTAATGGAAGGTAAGCCTACAACATATCAATCATCAACATGAGTTAATTTTAGTTGACAAAAAATGCATTACTACTAGAAAAGTGGCATTTTGCAACAAATTTTTTTTTACGGAAAAAAATGCGTCACAAATTTAACAAAGTGGCTACTCATTTGTGACGAGAAAAAAACTATTTTTTAGCAAATTTGCGAGACAATATATCTACAAATACTTAGGAAATTGCGTAGGAAATGAGTCACAAATTTCCTACACCATCTTTTCGTAGGAAATGCATTGAAAATTGCGTAACAAATGTGTGGGAAGTGGTTAAAAAAAATGCGTCACAAGTTTCCTAGTATTTGGGTTATGACAAATAGTAGTGTTGGGTCAACCTCCTCAAAGATCAACGAATTAATCATTTGTCATAACCCAATGAGAAAGATACAACTATTATGCAACATGCGTGTAAGACCAATCACAGAGATGCCCTTTTACAATTGCAAGGACAATGAAGATGAGAGTTGCAACTTTGCTCTTCATGAATGGTGTACTCGATTGTCAAAAGAAGTAGACAACCATCCAGGTCACCCACAACATACCCTTGTTCTAATGTCAAATGCACCATGTAAGTTTTTCAACACATTTGATTGTGGAGTTTGCTGGTTACCATGCAATGGATTTGCTTATGGTTGTCTTGATTGTGGATTTTATGTTGTTGTTACTTGTGGGCTTATGCCTGAAAAAATCACACGTGAATCTCACCCAAATCATCTTCTTTCAATATTTAAGGAGGCCTTCAACAATAAATATTGTCTTATGTGTGGACAGTTACCAGGCAAGCTGAGTTTCGGTTGCAACACTTGTGGTGTATATATACATACGCGTTGTGCTTTGTTCTTGCCTGCGACAATTAGGCACCCTTATGATAAACATCCAATGTTTCACAAGACATTAATCTTTGTATCCAAATGATTAACTCTTTATTAACCAAAGATAACAAATACAAAAAAACTCACAATAACAAGTAAAAAAATAAATAAAAATAGATCCAACCCTGAATCTGTACAAAACAATACATATTCAAATATACCCATAAGACTAAGACAATCTCCACTAACAAACTTCTACCGGGACTGTAAACATGATCAAGACCCTAATATTATCAGATCTGATTTTGATCTGATAATATACAATACAAGAGACTACTGATCGAATACAAAGAAAACCCTAGAATATTGTGTGAGAGAATGACAAAGGAAAGCTCTAGAAACAAAAAATGATCGAATGAGTTGAATGATCCAGGAGAGAGAGAAAGACAAGAATTTATATGGCCCTCTTTCATTAAGGCAATAGACGACCAATATTAAGTCCCTAAAGATTGATCAACGACACACATACTTTTGTGCTTTCTCCCATGGATTGCCAGCTTGGACACAAAACCTGGCACTTGGGCCCCTGAGCCTAACACTGCAACTGGACTAGACTGCAACACACTTGGGCTACTACAAGACCTGGGCTGCAAATCATGAACATTGAACATGGGCTTCCCTTTAGACCTACATACCTTATGCAAAATGTCAAAGCCCCAATAATAAAGACAAAAAACAAAAGAGAATATTAACAAAAGTAAATATTAACAAGTATTAACTTGTCAATATTTAACACCCCCCCTCAAGTTGATACTTGAAATGGGTCAAACATATGCAAAACTTTGCACAACTGTGACACCCGGCATATTTGGCTTAAAGATTTTAGTAACATCTAAGTCTACCTTAGCGGGAAACGTTTATAAACGAACTTAACTAGGTTGGTTGAGTCGGGTCAAGTTAGGATTGTCCAGGGTTCAATGATCTGGAGGATCATTGGGAGTCATTTTGGGAATACACTAGTACCGGGTCCCGTCGTTGGTGACATTACATGAACTAATTAAGTGTATGTGTAGATTATGGGTCGTGTGGTGGATTATATGCATAGATGTGTTTAAATGATGTGTAGATGATTATCCGTGCTTAAATATGTTAAACATAGACTAAGGTTGCATGTTCATGTGTTAAGGTGTGTTAAAATGCGTTAAACACGACAAACTGGAAAACTAGATATACATAAGTCCTGGTTCGACCACTTCGAGTGGTCGAAGGAGGAAATGTGTCTTGGTTCGACCCTTTGCAAAGGGGCGAACCTGGGATATGGAATTGGAAGAATTTCATTCGACCAAGTCAGGGTTCATTCGACCCTGTGAAAGGGTCGAAGGAGGCCACATTCGACCATTGAATGGGGTCGAAGGTGGAATAGTATAAATACCAAACTTTGTCATTTTTCACCATTTCACAAACCCTAACCGTCCCAAAACACTCTCAAATGATTTTAATCACTAAGGAAGGAGTTTTTGCTCTTCTTTTTCATAATCTAACCTATCTACAACATCTAAACAAGAATCCAAGGTGTGTTCTTAATCCTAAATCTTTTTAAGGCATTTTAATCCATTTTTATCTAACCCTAAATGTCCAGATCTGTTCTAAGGAAGATTTTATCAATAAAAACCTTTTAAACATCTTTCTAAATCTAAACCCTATCATTAAACATAGGTTTTGTATCAATAAACATATGTTAATTATGTGTTATGTGATGTTATGTGTTGTTTAATGATTTGCTGCTGTTCTAATGTTAGAAACATGATCTAGGGCTGCTATGAATGATAGTTTAGGATTGTAAAGGTTATTATTAGATAGATGATGATATTATGGGTATTTTGTGGATTTTATAAAATCTAGGGCTTGTGCATGTTGAGTATTATCAATGAAATGATTGGGGGTTTTCGATTACAAGATAAACTGAGCATTTGTAGATGATTATGGGTTGGTATTAGAAAGTTTCCTAATTGGGTAAAGATTTCATGCATGATGTGACATTTCCATAATTTTACCATTTTGGGAAAGTATTAAAACAAGCTGGTTTGGGGGCAAAATTGGTGGGGTTATGTGGGGATATGTTAATCATACTTGACTGCTGTGTTTGATGATGTTTCGGGATGTTTCGAATGTGTTTGAAGCGTTTTTAGGAAAATTATTAAAACAGGGGCGAACCTGGACTCATTCGACCATTCGAATGGTCGAAGGAGAGAATCCAGGGTCGAACCTGGAAAATTTTGGGCGAACCTGATCAAACGGTCGAACGTGGAAAAACGTGCGAAGGAAAACTTAAAAACGGGCGAAGGAGACTTAAAATGGGCGAAGGAGATTGTATCTGACTGGTTCGACCGTTTTGATGCAGAAATGAGATTTTTGATACTAACTAAGTGTTTTATGCTTGAACCTTGTGTGTAATCTATATGTACTTGATTAGTTAGGGTAATGAGTCACCAACGGGATGTCGGGTTGGTCTAATGTGACGGTTAAACATTTAAACACACTTTAAAACATACTTGGTTGCGATCTGGACAATCGGGGACTAAATAACCTTATGGTTATTAGTCGGACCACTTATGTGAACATTTTGATAGATCTCCGGTAGAGGGATTATCAAGAGCTTAGCATTTTTACTAGTAACCGAAGAACGCTATCTAAGGTGAGTTCACGGCCCCACTTTTACAGCTTTAACTTTTGGGGGAGAAAACATGCGCTAAAGTATTTTGGTAACATATGTCACACTATGGTTTTAACTTGTATTGCTATACGATCTTTGGAAGTCCCGGGGGAAACCATGAATGTGCGGGGATGCACAACGGGGGAAATGTGGATAGATCTATTGGGCGTGACCTGCCCCACTCGACGGCTTGGAGGGCCGGGCGGGTGCATGTTGTCTCGAACTTTGCTAAACATGCTGAACATATTCGGGCTGCTTAAACATATACTAAACATTGCTAAACGTGTCCAGTATTGGTTTCCAATCGTAGTAGTAATAAAACATACGCCTAGCTAGCGTACTTGGTGACATTGGTATAGTATGGACATGGCAACGTTTTGGTAACTTTGGTAACTTATTGAACAAACCTGTGAACTCACCAGCATTATATGTTGACGTCTTTTTGGCATGTTTTTCTCAGGTCGCTAAGGTAGCAACAGAGGACTAGGCGTACGAGTCTGCATGGCGTCTAGGCTTAGTTTCATGTTTTGAATAAAGTTTTTGAACATTGTCGTACATGGTTTTGTAACTGGTTAAATGCTTCCGCTATGGTTTTATAAATTGAGAACTATGTTTTATGTTTACGTATTTCATATAGTGTTGTTTATTGTGACCGTTGACTTGGATCCTGGTTTGTCATGCGCCTCGCGGTAAAACTCCGCAAGTGGAAATTTGAGGGTGTGACAACAACTCCCAATGATGATTTGGAAACAATCCTTTGGTAAAAACATCAGCTACTTGATGTTCAGAAACAACTTTTTCTGGCTTTAAAAAACCTTTTGTTATTTGATCTCTGAGAAAAAACAAGTCTATCTCAAAGAGCTTGGTTTTTTCATGAAAAACAGGATTAGCAGCAATAAATAATGTTGCAGTGTTATCACAAAACAACTTGACAGGTAATTGAATCAACTCTTTAAACAAGTTACTAAGCCACATTAGCTCATAGGTTGCAGCATACATAGCCCTAAACTCAGATTCACCTGAGGATCTAGAAACCACAGTCTGTTTTTTACTCTTCCAAGAAATCAAAGATTTCCCTAATAGAATACAAAAACCAGTTATGGATTTTCTAGATTAAAGACATTTTCCCCAGTCAGAGTTTGAATAGGTTGTGACAGTAAAATCAGCCTCATTACTAATCAAGACTACTATTCCAGGGGTCTTTTTTAAATATCTAAGCAACCTCATAGCTATTCTCATATGACCAGATGTTGGTTTATGCATATATTGACTTAGAAAGTGCACTGCATAAGCAATATCTGGTCGTGTATGAGATAAGTAAATCAATTTTCCAACAAGTTTTTTATAACCAGTCATAGTCTCTAAGTTAACACTATGTTCTTTACAAATGCCTGTAATAACATGGTTTTGTTCTATAGGACCATTGACTTGTTTTGAACCAATTTCCCCATAATCAGCAAGTAATTCCAAACAGTACTTTCTTTGAGACAAACAAATGCATTTTTCAGACTTAATGACTTCAATGCCAAAAAATATTTCAGTTCACCAAGGTCTTTAATAAAAAAACTTGTTTTTAGACATTCTTCGACCTTAATAATTTCCTCTTTATTATTAACAGTCAAAACTATATCATCCACATAAACAAACAGGTAAACCATAACAGAATCAGTCACTATAAAAAATAACGAGTACTCACATTTACTTGTTTAAACCCTAAACTTGTTAAAACATTCAGAGATTTTTCATTCCACATCCGTGGAGCTTGTTTCAACCCATAAAGTGACTTTTTCAGTTTACACACATAGGGCTACAAACGAGCCGAACGAACACGAACAAGGCATTGTTCGTGTTCGTTTATTAAGGAAAATATGTGTTCACAAATAGTTCATGAACACTTACCGAACGAGATTTTATGTTCGTGTTCGTTTGTTAAGAAAACAATCATGTTCGTGTTCGTTTGTGTTCGTTTATCAATTTTGTTCATGAACAGAAATAAACACAAACGAACATATATTAACTTTATAATAAAATCGAATTCACATACATATATGTTTATTTATTTGTTTGGGTTAAATAAATAAAATAAAATAATATTAAGACAAATTATAAAAATTAAAAACCTTATTATACTATTGAACATAAACAAACATAAACGAACAAGTTACCGAACGTTCACCAACACAAACGAACTAACGTGGCCTCTGTTCATGTTCGTTTGTTTATTAAATGAACGAACACAAACGAACTTCCCGCCGAACGATTCATGAACTGTCCGCTGAAAGTTCAGTTCGTTTGCAGCCCTATACACACATGATTTTCAGTAGGTGAATAATATCCATCAGACAATGACATATAAACATCCTCCTTTAGATTACCATACAAGAATGCATTGTTAACATCCAACTGGTACAAGTGTAGCCTTATATCTTTCTATCTCCCCTGTGGATTTGTATTTTATTTTGTAAACTCATTTGTAGTCAACAACACTTCTATTTTTAGGTAGTTCAACAAGATCCCAAGTATCATTCCTATGAAGAGCTTCAATCTCTTCATTCATAGCTGCAATCCAATTTGGATCTTTGGCAGCTGCATGGAATGATGTGGGTTCATGACTTATATTTAAGGTGGATACAAAACATTTATATTCATTTGACAGCCTAGAATAATTTACCACATTTTCTACTCCATATTTGATTTTCCCATCTAGGACATAATCCTTTAAATTTCTAGGTAGACAAATTCCCTAGCAGATTTTGTAGTAGCAGTTTGACCTAACTGTTAATCATTAATTGTTCCCAGATACAGCATCACTAGTGTTATCACTTTTAGGTATCACATACCCAGCCCTATCAGTCTCTTTCTCACTTAGACTAGGCTGCTAGACACCAGCCAAGCCTTGAAGTCCAGGATCATAAAGACCTTATTGCTGGGACCTATGTGTCTCTGAATCAAGACTTTCTTGACTCTTTCCTTCATCGTTGGGAACTTGAGATTGTGGTTGCCCAATGTTTTCAAAAAAAAAAAAAAAAAAAAATCTATGTTTGATATGTTATTTTGAAGACTTTCATTTAATGAATCACAAACAGTTTTTTCCTTGAAAGGAAATACTTCCTCAAAAAATTTCACATCTCTTGAATAAAAAATATTTTTATTTTCAAGGCTGAAAACTTTAAAACCCTTTTTTTCAGTAGAGTAACCTAAAAACACACACTTTTCAACTCTACTACTAAGTTTTATCTTATTCATTTAAAATGGTACAAAAACATAAGCAACCAAACAATCTTAAGTGTCTAGAAAAGGTTAAAACTTATACACTACCTCATAGGGAGTCTTTCCACCTAGAACTGAAGAAGGAGTTCTATTGATCAAATAAACAACAGTTAAAATACACTCAGACCAGAATTTAACAGGTATATTGCTTTGAAATAATAAATCCCTAGTAACATTTAATAAGTACCTATACTTTCTTTCAGCTATACCATTCTGTTGGGGGTGTATAAGAACACGTGGTTTGATGAATAATGCCTTTATAAAGAAACTATTAACTTGACTATTAACAAATTCAGTCCCATTATCACTTTTAAAACATTTCATAGTTTTCTTAAACTGAGTTTCAATAATACTCACAAAATCTTGTATGTTTTGAAAAAACTTCAAGTTTAGTCTTCATCAAACACACCCAAACAGTCCTAGAGTAATCATCAACTACATTGAGAAAATATCTAAAACCCTCTCTACTAGTAACTCTATAAGGATCCCAAACATAAAGGTGAACCAGATCCCCAATTTCAGTTGACTTATCTTCACTGAGGGGAAATGGTTCCCTATGTTGTTTTGCCTTATGGCATACAACACAAGGATCTTTACTTTCAGAAGAACTAAGATTTAATTTGTTTCTAAAAATTTTGATAGCATTATCAGAAGGATGACCAAGCCTAGCATGCCACAATTTATCATTAACAGTACTACTATTACACACCTTAGCAGACAACACAGAATTTCCACAGAAATATAAATCATCCACTTGACTACCAGTCATTAGGGTCTTCTTGGTGACTAAATCCTGTGTATAGCATTTGTCCTCATCAAATCCAATATACAACTTATTGTCTTTAGCCAGATTGTGAACAGAAATCAGGTTTACACAGTATTTGGGGACAACAAAAACATCTTTTAAAACCACATTTTTTGCAAGTTTTAAATTCCTAATTTTAGTAACTAATGCATCAGTACCATTAGGGTGTCTTACTCTAATGATAAGCTCAGACACATTTATGCAACCGGTTAAACCTTCATCATCTTTTACCATATGTTGATTAGCCCCCGAATCAGTGATCCACCCTTTTTTTGTGTTTATTTTTACCATCACTAGCAAAACAATAGACAGGACTGAACAGACCAATACTAGCACATAAGGGTGTAAAACTACTACTTGTCACATTGCAGCTTTGATGACTCTCGTTAGTCTTATCTCCTAATAGACTCAACAGCCTGCTAATCTGATCACTTGTTAAAGTGTTAACAGGTAATTTGGTAGTATCAGCACTACTATTATTACTAACAGCCTTTTTTGCTTTAGATTTCATCCAGGCAGGATATCCAATGATTTTATATCACTTATCAATAGAATGTCCCACCTTGTTACAATGAGAACATTTTAAATTTTGATTAGAAACTTTATTTGATTTCTTAAACTCAGGAGGCTGAACAGTTTTAAATTTCAAGGCTAGAGGCTGACTCCATTTACATAAGTTGCTTGCATTTCTATGAGATTCCTCTCTAGAAATGATAGCAAAAGCCTCTTTAATAGAGGGAAAAGTATCTTTAATCAGTAGACTAGTCCTAACATTTTGATAAACATTGTCCAACCCCATTAGAAACTGCATTAGTTTAATCATGTTATTAAAATCATTGAATTCCTTGGAAGCATTGCAACTACAAGCAGGTACTTGCAGTATCTTTTCCAACTGTTTCCACATTATATTCAATCTATGATAATATTCTGAAACAGGTGAACCACCCTGGCTGAATGAGTTTATTTTTTGATAAAGATCAAAAACAATAGAGTCATCAATTTTATCATAGGTCTCTTTTAAATCCTCCCAAACATCACTAGCATTTTTAGCAAATACATGACCCATATAAAGTTCTTCACTAACAGAGTTCAAGATCCATGTTAAGACAATGGAATTACATCTATCCCATTGTCTGGCCAAAACATCATAAGTTTCAGATTTCACACAAGATTTATCAATAAATCCCCATTTGTTTTTAACTTCTAAAGCTAGTTTTAATGCATTAGCCCAAACCATGTAGTTCTCAGTCCCTTTGAGTTTAACAGTTATAATGCTCAAGTTGGCAGAATCACTAGGATGCAGATACAATGGGTCACTAGCATCTAATTTACTTATTAAAGTAATAGCAGGGTCAGGGTTAACAAGAGGTCCACTAGGTCCACGAGCTTGTGCACCACCTATGATTAAACAAGACACAAACAAGCAGCAACCAAACAAGATAAACTAGATAAACAAATCAACACAGACCTCCTAAAGACGAAGCTGTGACAGAGGCCAGATTCCTGGTTCGTCACTCAAAGGGTGCCAGTACAAGCGTATCACAGGAGTCTTTTCCCTAGACACACTCACTAAAAACTAAAACAAGTAAAAATATGAACCAGCAAATAATATAACCACAGATCAAACAGAGACAATCAAGAATTAAAACACGTTGTTGGCTCAGCTACCAGTCCTAACCCGGTCAAGTAAACTCTAAAAAATAAAAACAAGAAGTGAAAAAATAAAGGAAAGATCTCACTGGTTTGCACCCAAGTTAGGGTTTCCTGTTATCACCCTTTGATTGGGGGTGATAACTGCGTTTGTCAGGGCTTTTACGACCCTAACTTATCACCTTCTGTTCCAAGAATCTAACAAATCCTAATTAGGGTTTCCTTCAGACTCACAGATCACCACACAAGCAATACCACAAAACCCAAAACCTTATTAATACACAGCGGAACAGACCCAAAGAGCTAACAGAGCTCTGATATCATGTCACAAGACATGAATCTTTGTATCCAAATGATTAACTCTTTATTAACCAAAGATAACAAATACAAAAAACTCACAATAACAAGTAAAAAAAATAATAGATCCAACCCTGAATCTGTACAAAACAATACAGAGTCAAATACACCCAGAAGACTAAGACAATCTCCACTAACAAACTTCTACCGGGACTGTAAACAAGATCAAGACCCTAATATTATCATATCTGAGTTTGATCTGATAATATACAATACAAGATACTACTGATCGAATACAAAGAAAACCCTAGAATATTGTGTGAGAGAAGAACAAAGGAAAGCTCTGGAAACAAAAAATGATCGAATGAGTTGAATGATCCAGGAGAGAGAGAAAGACAAGAATTTATATGGCCCTCTCTCATCAAGGCAATAGACAGCCAAGATTAAGTCCCCAAATATTGATCAACGGCATACATACTTTTGTGCTGTCTCCCACGGATTGCCAGCTTGGACACAAGACCTGGAACTTGGGCCCTTGAGCCCAACACTGCAACTGGGCTAGACTGCAACACACTTGGGCTGCTATAAGACCTGGGCTGCAACTCACGAACATTGAACATGGGCTTCTCTTTAGACGTGCACACCTTATGCAAAATATCAAAGCCCCAATAATAAAGACAAAAACAAAAGTAAATATTAACAAGTAAATATTAACAAGTATTAACTTGTCAATATTTAACACAGTATACTTGAGCCATCTCCCAATTGAAAACCACAAGAGTGAATACTTTTGTGAAATTTATGAGGAAGACTTGAATCCTCATTGTATTTTCTACAATTGTTATATGTGTAGTCAATCAATGCATTCTGAGTGTGCTCCTTTAATACTTCAGTGTGAAATAGAAACCCGTTTTATTGGAAACATCTATAAATTTTTAAATGTGAAGTTTGGGCGCATTCATAAGATTGATGGTCATCCGCATCCTCTATCATTTGCCTAAGGATTGAGAATGATCGTAAATGCAATGTTTGTGCTTGGGGATTGCGGTACGAGATCATACTTAGGTGTTTCGAGTGTCGGTTTGCAGTACATCACTATTGTTCTAAACGATTGTACCGCTCAAGAAGAAGGTATTGCAGTTTCATCTTCTGCATGCTTTCAAAACACAAGATGCTTAGGCAGCCTATCTTATCTCATTTCTCTACTTAATTTTGACTATTTGTTAATTAAGAAGTTAATAGGTTGTATGATATGTAAAATATCAATACTCTTTCTTATGTAACTTTTATGTGTTAAGGTGAAGCAATGAGAAAAATACTTTGATTTGCGTGTTCACTCTTGCTACTTTCATTTAAATTGTTAAGTTTGCGATTTTGAAAGTGTTAAATTTAATTATTTGATTAATAATAACTGTCTTGGAGACTTTCAAAATCGCCCATACCTAGACTCTTGCTACTTTCATTTAAATTGTTAATGGGCGGATCTAGCATTTAACTAGGGTAGTTTAGGCTACCCTTAACTTTACCTGCGAACTCCGAAATTAGTGCAATTTTTATTCTTCTATGTTTTATGTAGGTAAAAAAATAGGCTGCCTTTGAGGGGTTTTTTTTCCTACATTTCACTGAATGAAGTGTCTGGAATGAAATGGATATAAATTTGGACAAATTATATATATAACATTTCCCATCCTTAGGAATAGTAACCTCGCTAAACGCGAAATAAAAGGCCTTTAGTTTCGATTTAATTACGAAAATGCCATCGTAGTAATTTTATTATTAAAACCAAAATAAAAAGCCTTTAGTTTCGCGGCAATTACGAAAATGTCATCGCTTTACTTTTATTAGTAAATCCTCTTTTTCAAGCGGTTTAGGCGCTTTGCTCGGTGCAACGTGCACCAGCGTACCGACAGAACAATACGACTCTCTACGTTGTGTTATCCGATTAGCAGACCCTCGCAATACCGTTGGTGTAACTCCGCTGTTCGTCAGAAAAATCTGTAGCTTTTCACGAATCGGCGCCGGTTATGTTTCTATGCCGCGCTTAGCGCGGCGCGTAATTTACTAGTTATTAAACAAAGGACGTTCATGATCCTGGCCCAATAGCCATCCACTTTCAGGGCCCTAAGGTAGACCGGCTCAATGTTTAAAAGTTTAAATGAGTTTCCTGAATGAAAAGAAAGTGATTATTTTTGTAAAAGTTTTTCATAAATTTATTCAGTTAAATTGGTACACGATTACTCTTTGGTTAACTATCGTTAAAAATATATTCCACAGAATACCAATTGAACTTACCTTCAAAATCACAAGCTACTTTATGTAAAAACAAAAAAAAAAATGTGTAACTAAAAAAAGTCAACAATATAGTCTTCTTTTTGTTTTTGTTTTTTTTTTTTTTTTGTTTTGTTTTGTTTTAACCATTTTAATTTTTTATTATTTATGATCTTGTCATCGCCATGATATTGAGGGTTCTATCACCAAATTTCTTTTGCATGTAACTATGTAAGGTGGGCAGTGAGCATGGGAAACACAATTAACGAAGTGTCCCCACCTCCCCTCTACTGTTTCAGGATGCTTATAATTTTGATGTTCATTGTGTTGACAATTTTTCTTAAATCATTCATCCATATCTACAACAACGACAAAGAGGGTGCTTAAAGTTTTTTCATTGTTCAGGACTTTTGGTATCTTTAGTTGTTAAAGGTACCAATGTTTGTTTCTTAATTATCAAATGTTGAACAAGTATTTTAATCTTACCAACAGATTATTTATAAATTGTTTATTCCACTTGTTGAAATAGACAATGGACATCAAACTAACCGTGTAATCACTTCGCATACTCTGACTGCATAAATGTTTTTTTTTTTTTTATTTTAGTTACAATATGTAGATATCCTACGTTGTAAGCCCATCAAAACATTATCTAGATGAACAAGAAAAACACATACACTAAAAAAATTTGGATAGAAATCATGCAGTTGATGCGTACTCCGACTGCATATTGGCAAGGCGAAAAGGGGACTGGTACATCATATAGAGACATACATGCACTACTAAGCTACGTTACCTAACAAACGACAAGTTGATAGTGTGATACGATATGTCATTATGTCGTCCAGCGAAATTATAAAACATATACAAATTGATAGTGTGATAAGAATTTTAGGTAAGGGGTCGTTATGGTGGTTTATCATATAGGGGGGCATACACATGCTAAGATGAATGTAAATACTAAATCATATTTTAATAATTTTATTTGTTTGTAGCTTACCTGATTTACTTTCATACCGTTCTTTATAAAAACTAACATTACCTACAAGGGAGTGATTAATATAAGAGGAAAAAAAAACAATAATATGCATATATATAAACTACAAAGTACAAACTACATATGACTACATTATAATTTGAAGGGTATAGTTGGAAAAGTTAAAGAAACATCACACGTGGGTGGCACCAAATGAGTAATTTGATGAATGCTAGTGATTACATGCCAAAGTTTAGCCAATTTTGAAGGGTTGAACACTCATCTCAACTTGTTGACTCGCCTTGGATTCTATGTTATTTACCAACATCCTTTCATTATGTTACTTAAAATGAAATAGCTATATTAATAACTTCACAAAGAAAAAAGAAAGAAAAAGCATCTTAGAAATTAACAACTTTATTATATAACTTTTTCATATTTTTTATGATATACTTGCAACACAGTGTAACATTTGGATCGTTACGGGTAAATCATAGGACTTACGATTTTTAGCAAGTATCTTTTCAGAGGATATATTTCTCATGTGTTTCAACTTTCAAGTCAACAAAACAAAACATCACAATACATTTTTATTACAAAACATTCAAGTAAATACACATGGTATTCATTTGTAAATTATGAAATACACATGATATTCATTTGATGCTGTCTCTGGTCCATTCGGTATAACTGTTTCATTGAAATATAACGGTGTGTGATATTTAAACACCATCAAGCATACATGCATTAAAAAGAGGGAAAATGGCCAAAATAGCCCGTTGACCGTGCGATTTGCACAAATAGCCCTCTCCACCCTCTTTGGAGAGACGGGACACGGCTCCCAACGAGCCTGAATCGTCTCCCGAGAGGCTTCCCATTTCAGCCAACAGAGGACCGCCACGTGTCGTTGTTGATCCCGAGACAGACCTTTCTCTCTCCTGAACCCCCTTTCTCTCTCCTGAACCCTCTTTCTCTCTCCTGAACCCTCTTTCTCTCTCTCCTGAACCCTCTTTTCTCTCTCCTGAGACGTGAGACAGACCTGAGACGTCTCAGAGACGCCTCCGGTGACGTCTCAGAGACGCTTCCCGGTGACGTCTCGAAAGACGTCTCCGGTGAAGATGAAAAACAAGAAAAAAACAGTAAACTTCGTCGGAGAAAACGGAGAACTCATCGGAGAAGACGAAGAAACAAGAATCAGTACACCAGCAGGGTCACCGGACCGGTGACCGGAACCGCGCCGCCGCCCTTCTGTTTCCGGCTTTCCGTTCTGGTTAAAGCGAATCAGACAGTCACCGAGTATGGTGACTGTCACCGGTGACCATCTCAGGCCGCCGCCACCTTATCTTTTCCGGTAAGTTACTTCTCCCCGGTTAAGCCCTCTCTTCATTTATTATAATAATCGGACAGTCACCGGTTTAGGGTGACTGTCGTGCGCCTGCTATAACCCCAAACCATTCTTATGTTCCTGATTTGTATATCGGATAACACAACCCCTTGAACTTGCCCTTCGATTCCCGGTATAGTTTTAAAGAAAGAGGCTGATGTGTGTTCAAGAGAGAGAGAAAGAGGGTTCAGGAGAGAGAAAGGTCTGTCTCGGGATCAACAACGACACGTGGCGGTCCTCTGTTGGCTGAAATGGGAAGCCTCTCGGGAGACGGTTCAGGCTCGTTGGGAGCCGTGTCCCGTCTCTCCAAAGAGGGTGGAGAGGGCTATTTGTGCAAATCGCACGGTCAACGGGCTATTTTGATCATTTTCCCTTAAAAAAATGAAAACTATCATTAAATATACACAAACCAACAGGCCTTTATTTGTCGTTCGTACAAACTACTGAACATACATAATAGTACACGTATTTTTTCAGACCTAATTATAGTTAAACAATCAGACTTTAATTAGTAGTACACGTATTTTTTTCAGACCTAATTGTTTTAGCCAGCTAATATAATATTAATATATTACAGATATTTTTTTAAATGATCAACAAACTTATATATTCAAACCAAGCGGCTAGCGGGAAACTAGTCATACACCAAGTACAATCATACACCAAGAAGTACAAGTAAAAACGATACGACAAAATTACATTAGAAACCAATCCTATGTAAATGAAAGCCCCGCCAAACGTTCCAGTCAAGGTTATACAAACGAGCTCTAGAACGGATCCATAAGAAGCTAAGAATCTTCACTTCGCCAAGAGTATGACTGACCGAGCACTGATGATGGTTGAAGACTGAGTTGTTCCTTGCTTTCCAAAGACACCAAAGAGTCGTGAGACAAATAGCATGTATAATTTTCTTCCTCTTAACAGATCCATCTTCTAATTGAGCAAGATCCAAAACATCTTTGATTCCAAACGCGTAAAACGGCTTCAACTTGCACCACTGTGACACCAGGTTCCAAACGGCCTGAGCGAACTGGCAATCGAGTAGAATATGATCAGTTGTTTCCTGGAATTCTGCATAAAACGGACATGTAGTAGATCCTATATTCACGTTTCTTCTTGTCAAAGCGGAACGAGTCGGCAACCGGTTTAAAGAAGCTCTCCAAGCTAGAATTTCTACCTTCTTCGGCACCCACGAGTTCTTTTTGCACTTGTAATTTGGTTCCTCGTTCAGTATCGATCCCAAGCATTCCTTTAACGACTTCACAGTGTAATGACCCAACCCGTTAAGAGCCCAACCCCAATGATCCGACCCCAAGGTAACTATAACACTTTCCAGCAGGGCCGAAAGATGTTGCAGTTCCGATAACTCAGCAGCGTTTAGATGTTCCCTTTTCCAATCCCAAGTGCAAACCCCAACCCCCTACCCACCCTTTCAGCGACCCGACACGTCTTGTTCTTCTCCAATGCGATCCGGTTCGGAAATTGATGACACAATGCAGCCTCCCCAACCCATTTATCAACCCAAAACCCAATGTCCAACCCCCACCCAATTTTTCGATAATAAGGTCGGAAACATCAATCCCAACCCGAAGAAGTTCCCCCACCGATCTCCCTATTTGTTTCCAAGGCCCAGAATGAGTGAGTTTAGCCGGAACGTAGCACCAACCCCTTGAACTACTATGGATCGACCATATCGCTTTCCACCAAAGTGAATTTTTTTCGTTTTTAAAACGCCACCACCACTTTGCCAAAAGTGCGAGATTCGCTTCCTTTAGCGACCCAAGACCAAGCCCACCATACTCGGGTGCCACCACCACGCTATCCCACGCTACCCAATTCATTTTTGCCTTCTCTTCCGAACCGCCTCAAAAGAAAACCCGCCTCAATCTATCTAGTGTATCAAGAACTTTCTCCTGAGCTCGGTAGAGAGAAAAGTAATATGTTGGTAACGAGTTAAGAACCGACTTGATGAGAACCACCCTACCCCAGAAAGAGAGTGTTTTTGCCTTCCAAATTGAGAGTCGTTTGCGAAACGTGTCTATTACCGGATCCCAATTTTTTACAAAGGTTCATATTAGCCCCAACTTGTAACCCAAGTTACTTGACCGGAAACGAACCAATCTTAGACTTAAGCATTGCCGCCATATTGTTGATATCCGTTTGATCCACTCCAATGCCGAATAAATGACATTTTTCCATATTCACCTTGAGGCCCGACACCATATAAAAACACCGTAGTATTCTTCTCAAATTCATTGTGTTTGTCCACGACCACTCTCCAAGAAACACAACATCATCGGCATACATTAGGTGTGAAAGAACTAGACCCGAATTACCGCAACGTAGACCTCTAAATAACCCAACTTGACAAGCTTTCCTCATAAACCCCGATAAAGCCTCCATAACTAGCACAAACAGGAAAGGTGAGATCGGGTCGCCTTGTCGCAATCCACGGTAACATTTAAACTCCAGTAAAGGTGACCCGTTTATGAGGATAGAAGCTCGAGCATTAAAAATTATAGAAGCCACCCAATCCTGCCACTTCCTTGGAAACCTCATCTGTTCTAGAATGTTATCCAAGAATCCCCAAGAAACTGAATCGTATGCCTTATCAATGTCCACCTTGAACAAGAAGCCTGCCCTTTTTATTTTGCGCATCCACCCAACCAACTCTTTAATTAAAAGAGGCCCGTCCATAATGCTCCGACCGGTCAAGAAGGCCAATTGCTCCGGCCCAACGAGCTTCGAAATAACCTTCTTCAACCGTTCAGCCAGCACCTTAGAAATAATCTTGTTAATGCAGCCCACAAGACTAATTGGCCTGAAATCAGCAAAACCCATCGGGTCCTTCTTCTTCGGTATCAAAGCTAAAAAAGACGGTAAGCAAGCTCCATTCAGGGCACCAGTGTTGTGAAATTCCTCGAACATACTCATGAAATCCGACTCAAAACATCCCCAGAATCTTTTCAAGAACTTGAAATTGAACCCGTCTGGGCCCGGGCCCGATCACCATCACAAGACCAAATGGTTTCTTTGACCTCCAATAATGTGAACGGACCAACTAATAATTCAGCCTCCTCATCCGAAATACTACTCAGATTAGGACAAAGGAAATCCGGACGAGTGGATAATGGTTCTTTGAATTTATCTGAAAAGAAGTTGAAGGCAGCGTCCTTAATGACCACCGGGTTGTCCACCCAAACTCCATCCAATAAAATACCGTTGATTCTACTATTAGACAAATTGGAGTTTATAATCCCGTGAAAATAACTAGAGTTCTCGTCACCACCACTAGCCCATTTAACTTGGGCCTTCTGGCGAAGATCCATGTTTTTCTTTCTATCAACCTCTGCCAAAAAAACCCGACATTCCTCCAATATATGTTTCTCTAATTGCACCAAGTTTCTGTTTTCAGCCAATTTTTCTAAACTTTCGAACTCCTTCTTTTTTTCTTTGACTTCAGCCGCTACTTTATCGTTCTCCACCCGAACCCAATCTTTGATTTTATTTTTTAGAAACTTGTGTTTTATGGCCAGTTTTTAGGTCATGTGGACCCGAGAATGCAAATGAGTTACTTTGAGCCACCACAAAGTCACAAAAACCATTCATTTCCAGCCAAGAGTTGAAGAACCTATATGGAACATGTCCAAAGTCGGCAGGGGATACCGACATTGTAATTGGGCTATGGTCAGAAGCGTACTTAGATAACGCAGTAACAACCGCGCCAGGCCACCTATCCTAAAAATCCCGGACACCAAGAATCTATCCAATTTACTTAACTTCTCGCCATTATCCGACATATAAGTGAACTTACTACCCCCCATGTTGTACTCATACAAGTCCGAACTCTGGATAAAGTCATTGAATTTTAAAGCATCAACAGCTACGAACTCAGAATTCCTTCTTTCGGATGGGTCCCTAACTTCGTTAAAATCCCCAAGGAAAACCCAAAGACCCGTTAATTCATTTTTCACCCTCCCTAGCTCTTCCCACAAAACTCTCCGTCTCGCTGCTTCATTAGACGCATAAACATTTACTATATTAATTCTATCCCCAGTAGACACCAAGACCCTATACACAACCATGAATTGTCTATCTTTTTTTACACCAATTTGCGGGAAAACCGCTGGATTCCACAAACATAGTAAACCCCCAGATCTACCCTCTGACCATACCTGGTCATATTGATACACAGAGTTGCCCCAAAGTGAATTATAGTTAAAAAAGGACTTACTTTCGAGTTTGGTTTCCTGAACAGCAAGAAACTGAATACCATAGCTAGAATTTAAACCTTTAATCCAAGATGTCTTCCTTGTATTTCTTACCCCCCGGATATTAAGCGACATAATATTCATTGTGCTTCGACATAGTCACCATCACCATTTGCCAATTCCTTGATATTATTCTCAAACCCTCCTAATTGAATCCCTATCAAAGCCCCGACTCTAATTGTTAAATCAACCTCAGCCCCAACAAAGTGGTCTTTATTCTCACCGTTTGCACCTTGATTCTTTTCCTGTTCCTCACCATTCGGCATAACTGTATCTTCTTTATCCCCATGTGTAAGACCCTACCCATAATAGGGGTAATTAAACGATAATATACTTGGTTTGTACTTGGAAAGCTAAAGCATTTCATAGTTTACTTTAACGCATTAACATCCAAAAGCGACATTGATTAGTACAAATATCCTAAATTATAGTTACGGCTTAGCATATTACAAAATAACCAAGTATCTTCATAAGTTTGTCAAAACATTGCGGAAACGGACGAGTTAAGCATGTTCGGTTCTTCAAATAAGCCTCGATCATCATCCGGTTCATGTAGCTGAGTACCTAAGGGTTTATCACAGTTAGACAACCCATAAATATGTTATCATGATTGAATTTAGATGCAAAATACCAAAAAAATGAGTTTTGGCTGATTTGGCATATCCTACGCCAGTTTTGGCGTATCCTACGCTATTGGCGTAGGGAGAGGGAATCTGGTGGCGTAGGACAGCAGAAATTAGCTCGGGCAACCTAACATTGGCATACCCTACACCAAATCCTGACAAGGTACGAAATGTTTCAGCACCAAGCTGCCCCTTTTGGGTCTGTCTAGAACTGCTCTCGGGGCTTCCAGGGACACGTTTAAGGGTTCTTGTGCGTAATACAAACATGATTAGATGTATATTTGAATTCCTTATTTGTAACGCCCAGCGTTTCCTGAATAATATAATAATATTTTAATCATAAAACGATTTTTAATTCGTTAACAATAATATCCTGTTAACAAGAAATACATTTATATCTATTAATAAATTTAATTATTTGAAATTGCCAAATAACGCGTTTTAAGCAATAACATACTAGTTGACCGACACTTATCCTTTTAAATTTTTAAACGCGACTATAGACATCTACATATGGTCCAAATACTCATTTTATGTCGGTTATTATAAATAGTTTACGTATTATATTTATTTAAGTGCTTAACCGAGTTGAAACGTTAATGAGAGACACGATTTAACGGGTTCGTACACGAGGTAACCTTCCACCTAGCTAACCCTACCTATTTAAACACCTTAACCCCTCTCTTCTTCTTCTTCTTCTTCATTCAACCATAAAGAAAACCCTAGCCACACTAACCTACAACCACCATTAACACACATTCTTCCTCTTCAATCCTCTTTTCTCTGCACTCCTTACCCACATAACAACCATCACCATAGAGGTCCTCTTTTCCCTCTCTAGATAACAATAGCAGCAGCAGCGGGACCATTTGAGCCGCCGCCAACAACCACCTTATCCTCACCATCCATCCACCTCAAAGACCACCGTGTACCCGCCGCCGACCACCACAGTCCACCATCAATAAACCCCTTTATTCATCTCCCTGCTCTCCTCCTTCACACTAACAACCACCCGAATCATTCATCTCCTCTCTACCTCGTCTGTCTATCCTCTCCTTCCCCTAAAATAAGCAGCGGCGGCAGTCACAAGGACCACCACCACCCACGCAGACCACCCGAACCACCACCTTCAGCCTCCTCTCTCTCACCCCAGACGCCGTCGCCATCAACCATCATCACCCCATCGTCCCTCTTTCTCCTCCCCTCAATAAGCTGCAACACAAAAGCCGCCGTAAACCACCACTGAACCCCACGGCTTTCATCCACCAACAACAACCCCACTTTTCCTCACTATCCGAGCAGCGGAACCAACACAGGGAACAAGCTTTTGACGCTTTACCCATGACCCGATGACACCTTATGATGGTCCGAGTGTAGGTTCCGGTCAGGTTCATCATTGTGAAACTTAGGGGTGTGGTTCCATGTTAGTTTGGTTGCTGTCGAGGTTCGTTTTCTTTTCGGGTCAACATTTGGTCACACGTCTCAGATTCGGTTAATCTTAGTCGATGGTCAACTCTGGTCAACGTTGGTCAAACATTCCAGATCTGGTCAACGCCAGTCAACAGTCAAAACTGGTCAACTCGGGTCGAGGCGTGCACGTGTCGGTTCGAGAGTTGTTCGCAGGAAGGTATAACGCGCCATGAATTTCGTTTAACTATTTTTATTCTATATTAGGTTGTAATTATATATTAAGTTATACATTGCGAAAACTTAAGCGAACCGAACGTATTATAACAAAGATTATTTTTATTGTTAGTATTGGATGAATCGGATAACGACGAGCTTATGTTCATGCGAGATAACTACTCAAACTACGCTTATATAAATGTATTACTTGTCAAAGCGTAAGATTTATAATAAGTTAACTTTTCGTCGTGTAAAATAGCTTTGTTAAATAATGTTGTGTTTTTGTGAATTCGGGCAATTGATGTTTTGAGTTAAAATAGACGACTTGTGTTGTCTGGTTTCTTACAAAAACAGAGGAAACTCTGCCCAAATTTTTATAAAATATAAGAACCAAATCGGCCTTTCGAGTTTATTATTATGTGTAAACGAGATTATGTTTTTACAAATAAATTCTAATTTCACATCTTACGTCATCAAAAAAAAAAATGAAATATTTATATTTATTAATAAGTACATATAACACGATCCAATCTGCGAAACGAGTCAACTTTTGAGTCAAGCCACGCAAGTATTATCTTTTTTTAGCCAAAACATGTCTTTATCAATAACATCAACACGTGACCTTGAATAATATATTAAAGTTTCTATATCAAATAACTATACGTACACAGATATTTTCGAGAAACAAAACCCAGTTCCTATCGGTTCGTTAAGTCATACACACTTTAAGACGCGCATTCATTCAATGCGAGTCTAAGTAGTTGAATAAACTATCTATACAATCAATAATCGAAACAAGCTTACTTGCATTAGAACTTAAGGCGTCCTTTACTTGTAATAGGATACAAGAGTTCAATTAATTCAAGTTCAGACTTGTTGCTACTTGCTAGTACTTACACAGTGAATTTCAGGTGAGTTTACGTAACCATGTTTATGCGATTCTTTATACTTGCAACATTTTAAGCAATTCAACATGCATGTCTAGTAGTAAACTTTATTGTCTCATGAATTAGTCAACAGTTTCAACGAGTTTCAACGAGTTTCAACATTACATAATCATTAGCTATGGCCAAGCCGGCGATACTCAATAATAGATCTATTGGATTGACAATCCCACCCGGATACGCGTACCTCCTACATAGGTAGCGTGGGTGATTGTTATCGTTCCAACATATTACTAAGGTGAACCGTAGATGACGGGATGGACCTAAACTAGTCGGAGGTTTGATTATGTCAACATATTATACTATTCTTGTAGACTTAAATTTACGATAGACATACGAATTGCTAAACTTTTATACTTAAACTATTTGCTTAACATGGATTATGTATTCTCACCAACTTCTAGTTGACCCCCCCATTTTTCCAAACTCTACAGGAAATACTGATGCTTGAAGTCTAGAGTTAGCATGAGGAGATGTTTGAAGTTTTTAGCTTTGTTTGATTATTTGATGTAGACTTTAATGTAATTCAATATTGTAATGTAATAAAGGATTATTTAAACATATGTATTTACCATGAGCTACTGAACAATCATCAATACGTGACATCCCGATGTTTCCGCCATCGGTTGGGGTGTTACAGATTGGTATCAGAGCCATGGTTATAGGGAATTAGGTTATTAGAAAAATAATCTAGTCTATAACCTTAGGACTTTAACCAGTACTTGCTTCAATTACTTGTAGCTCTACCTTATCCTTATCTCTATCTCTATCCTCATCCTTATTCTTAGCCTAACTTAGTCTTGCGTACTCTCTTTCACTTACTTGCTACAATCCTAACATACTTCTAGATTATTAAGGCAAATTCGTTGGGCTTAGGCCTGATCTGTTTTGATAAACCAACATTTTCGTTTGTTCGGGGTTAGATATTTACAATCTTTGTGTTTCATTTTCATTTATACCCTCTCACTCCCGTATAAAATCTAAGTTTTGAATCTCAAAATTTTTACAATTCAAATATATTTTCTTCTTATATAATTCTCCGATTAGCTTAAACTTCATGAATCATTTCTGGGTTTCACAATCCTAATTCATTTTACAAACTTATAATATTACCCATAAGTCTAATTATTTTTTTACATCTAACCCAAATCATATGTTTCCCTTTACATCATACATAAATCTATTATCTTTGAGGTTTCTAGCCAATTTTATTTTTAAACTTCCCCCCTACATTTTTATTTGTGTGTGTATATATATATATATATATATATATATATATATATATATATATTTTGAAGATACCATCAACCATAAAATTTCATCACATTCGAGATTTTAAAATCCTTGTTTAAACTGTAACCTTATAATCTGTGCATAGGAGATACTGTAGCACCAAAGCTAAAGAGTATTGAATTTTGTCAAACTTTCATCACTTGGGAATTTCAGAAACTATATATATATATATTTTTTTTAAGAGTCTTTTATTTCCACAAACTTATTTGACAAATTTCAAATTTTTATTGAACAATTTATTGGCGTAACAAATGATTTTCGATAAAAATGTTTTAACCTATTAATAATCACTTCTTTTATGGATTACTCGAAGCCTATTATACAAAACGTCTGAACAAAATCTTGATTTTTGAAATCTATCATCGTGTTTGAAACCCCCGACTCATTGAAATATTTCGATCTAGATCCATTTAGTTTGTACTATTTAATGACTTTTGCTTTATGTACAAAACCAATTTTGAAAATAAAATTTTTCCATCCACAAGAACAAAAGTTACTCTACAATTTTTCCATTGACACCCACTTATTTTAAACTTGTTTGAACTTTTGGATACTTTCCGCAATCATGTTTCCTCATACCCTTGATTTTAATATTTGATTCAAACCCCACGATTCATACTATTAAATAATCTCCTTACTATTTGTGCCTCTTTGGAAAACCCATAAACAAACCCTTTATTAACTATTTTTACGCGCATTATCTTTCATAACTTTGATGATACCTTGAGTTCTTCATCATCCTCTCAAGAACTAAATTCATACTCCTTACCCTCTTGAACATGAACTTGACCCCATGATAACCAAACTATTGAAAACTTAATTGTTCGTTGCATCAAACTTGAATATTAGTTATACATGAGGAGTTGATTATCTACCTGATCAATTGATTAGTCATGATACTTGAAAGTATGGAAAATAAACTATTTGCTATAAACACACCTAGAGTCATTAACCTTGTCTAGAGCAACTCTGTTACAACTCGCATGCTATACTCGATACTTGATGCATTACAAACTTGCTTACATGTATGTATTATCAATTTGCAACTTATGTGTTAAGCCAAAAACAATTGTTACACTTAATCAAATAACTGGTAGGGGATGAAGTACTTGCTCAACAGTTAGTAGAGTACCTAATAACCTGCTCAACGATTGGTAGAGGTCATCATGCCTGCTCAACAGTCGGTAGAGGTTCTAATAACCTGCTCAACGACTGGTAGAGGCTATCGCACCTGCTCAACAATCGGTAGAGGTTCCTACTCACTGACTGGTAGAAGTCTTTTTCCTGCTCAACAGTTAGACTCATTGATACAAAGATTCAATCACAATGTTATATTGCATTACTTACATGTGTGTTTAGAGTCATAGAAGGACACAAAACCCTAATGTAAGGTAAATTGGTGATTGCGGTCCGGAACGTAATCATGAATTTACAGGTACGTTAAGGTAGTGTGGAATTCTATCAAGGTTTTCGGTAGATAATCAATTATAAACGCTAGTTACCTAGTAATTTATTTAGTCTTTCCATAGTTAATCAACTCACACATATCAAAACTCTTACCCAAATTATTCGAAACATATTATCCTATTATTTATAAATTCACGTTGTACCTTAACCCAAATTGTTCCAAACCATAGTTGTCTTAACTTCTACCCAATCACACTCAACCCTGTGTTTTTAAATAACTTCGGGACGAAGTTTCCTAAAGTAGGGGAGACTGTAACGCCCAGCGTTTCCCGAATAATATAATAATATTTTAATCATAAAACGATTTTTAATTCGTTAACAATAATATCCTGTTAACAAGAAATACATTTATATCTATTAATAAATTTAATTATTTGAAATTGCCAAATAACGCGTTTTAAGCAATAACATACTAGTTGACCGACACTTATCCTTTTAAATTTTTAAACGCGACTATAGACATCTACATATGGTCCAAATACTCATTTTATGTCGGTTATTATAAATAGTTTACGTATTATATTTATTTAAGTGCTTAACCGAGTTGAAACGTTAATGAGAGACACGATTTAACGGGTTCGTACACGAGGTAACCTTCCACCTAGCTAACCCTACCTATTTAAACACCTTAACCCCTCTCTTCTTCTTCTTCTTCTTCATTCAACCATAAAGAAAACCCTAGCCACACTAACCTACAACCACCATTAACACACATTCTTCCTCTTCAATCCTCTTTTCTCTGCACTCCTTACCCACATAACAACCATCACCATAGAGGTCCTCTTTTCCCTCTCTAGATAACAATAGCAGCAGCAGCGGGACCATTTGAGCCGCCGCCAACAACCACCTTATCCTCACCATCCATCCACCTCAAAGACCACCGTGTACCCGCCGCCGACCACCACAGTCCACCATCAATAAACCCCTTTATTCATCTCCCTGCTCTCCTCCTTCACACTAACAACCACCCGAATCATTCATCTCCTCTCTACCTCGTCTGTCTATCCTCTCCTTCCCCTAAAATAAGCAGCGGCGGCAGTCACAAGGACCACCACCACCCACGCAGACCACCCGAACCACCACCTTCAGCCTCCTCTCTCTCACCCCAGACGCCGTCGCCATCAACCATCATCACCCCATCGTCCCTCTTTCTCCTCCCCTCAATAAGCTGCAACACAAAAGCCGCCGTAAACCACCACTGAACCCCACGGCTTTCATCCACCAACAACAACCCCACTTTTCCTCACTATCCGAGCAGCGGAACCAACACAGGGAACAAGCTTTTGACGCTTTACCCATGACCCGATGACACCTTATGATGGTCCGAGTGTAGGTTCCGGTCAGGTTCATCATTGTGAAACTTAGGGGTGTGGTTCCATGTTAGTTTGGTTGCTGTCGAGGTTCGTTTTCTTTTCGGGTCAACATTTGGTCACACGTCTCAGATTCGGTTAATCTTAGTCGATGGTCAACTCTGGTCAACGTTGGTCAAACATTCCAGATCTGGTCAACGCCAGTCAACAGTCAAAACTGGTCAACTCGGGTCGAGGCGTGCACGTGTCGGTTCGAGAGTTGTTCGCAGGAAGGTATAACGCGCCATGAATTTCGTTTAACTATTTTTATTCTATATTAGGTTGTAATTATATATTAAGTTATACATTGCGAAAACTTAAGCGAACCGAACGTATTATAACAAAGATTATTTTATTGTTAGTATTGGATGAATCGGATAACGACGAGCTTATGTTCATGCGAGATAACTACTCAAACTACGCTTATATAAATGTATTACTTGTCAAAGCGTAAGATTTATAATAAGTTAACTTTTCGTCGTGTAAAATAGCTTTGTTAAATAATGTTGTGTTTTTGTGAATTCGGGCAATTGATGTTTTGAGTTAAAATAGACGACTTGTGTTGTCTGGTTTCTTACAAAAACAGAGGAAACTCTGCCCAAATTTTTATAAAATATAAGAACCAAATCGGCCTTTCGAGTTTATTATTATGTGTAAACGAGATTATGTTTTTACAAATAAATTCTAATTTCACATCTTACGTCATCAAAAAAAAAAAATGAAATATTTATATTTATTAATAAGTACATATAACACGATCCAATCTGCGAAACGAGTCAACTTTTGAGTCAAGCCACGCAAGTATTATCTTTTTTTAGCCAAAACATGTCTTTATCAATAACATCAACACGTGACCTTGAATAATATATTAAAGTTTCTATATCAAATAACTATACGTACACAGATATTTTCGAGAAACAAAACCCAGTTCCTATCGGTTCGTTAAGTCATACACACTTTAAGACGCGCATTCATTCAATGCGAGTCTAAGTAGTTGAATAAACTATCTATACAATCAATAATCGAAACAAGCTTACTTGCATTAGAACTTAAGGCGTCCTTTACTTGTAATAGGATACAAGAGTTCAATTAATTCAAGTTCAGACTTGTTGCTACTTGCTAGTACTTACACAGTGAATTTCAGGTGAGTTTACGTAACCATGTTTATGCGATTCTTTATACTTGCAACATTTTAAGCAATTCAACATGCATGTCTAGTAGTAAACTTTATTGTCTCATGAATTAGTCAACAGTTTCAACGAGTTTCAACGAGTTTCAACATTACATAATCATTAGCTATGGCCAAGCCGGCGATACTCAATAATAGATCTATTGGATTGACAATCCCACCCGGATACGCGTACCTCCTACATAGGTAGCGTGGGTGATTGTTATCGTTCCAACATATTACTAAGGTGAACCGTAGATGACGGGATGGACCTAAACTAGTCGGAGGTTTGATTATGTCAACATATTATACTATTCTTGTAGACTTAAATTTACGATAGACATACGAATTGCTAAACTTTTATACTTAAACTATTTGCTTAACATGGATTATGTATTCTCACCAACTTCTAGTTGACCCCCCCATTTTTCCAAACTCTACAGGAAATACTGATGCTTGAAGTCTAGAGTTAGCATGAGGAGATGTTTGAAGTTTTTAGCTTTGTTTGATTATTTGATGTAGACTTTAATGTAATTCAATATTGTAATGTAATAAAGGATTATTTAAACATATGTATTTACCATGAGCTACTGAACAAGGATTATTTAAACATATGTATTTACCATGAGCTACTGAACAATCATCAATACGTGACATCCCGATGTTTCCGCCATCGGTTGGGGTGTTACATTATTCGGTTTCTAACCCAAGAACCCTGAATTATATGTCCATCAATATGTTGACCCGTTAACTTTTGCATACAGCCAAGTTTTTAAGATTTTATGATTTCCAAGGCCTAGTAATGATTTTTCTATGCTTATCAAGCCTCAACTCGACTAGGTGACCTCCGCCCAAGTCATTTATACCGGGTTTGCGATGCCTCGTGTCCATGGCCACATGTGCCATTTCTCTCGGTTTTGTTAGCTCGGTCTCTATGACTTGTAACGTGATCTAAGCATGATGTTTTCTTATAACCATTGGAATTCACAATCTCATTTCATCTAGAAGATATACCCACAATTTATACACCCTACATGAGCATATATGTATATATCCTACAAAGTCATAGATATGACTTACCTTGGCTCTCGCCTCTTTGCTTCTAGGCTAGCTTGATATTACTATCATAAAGTCTATAAATATGCTCAAGCCATTAACACAATCGATATTGGCGTAATATTGACCCTTGGAATGAATTCTTGTCTAACTAGCGTTTTACCCAACCGACCCATTAGTCTAATTTGGGATCTTGACAACCTTCATCTAAGGCCGTTTTCTATGAAATTAAGAATTACTTATGAAGCTTCTTTTGTGACACTTCAAATGTCTACTCCAACGTTAACTAAGCATATAAACATATTAGGAATATATATTGAGATTTAAGTCATCGAGTGACTTACCTTATGCGTGCTTCCTCTTTACCTCATTTCGAGATTCCTTGGCTATCCAAAGTTTCTTGTATTCGCACCTATGAGGTGAACGGCCACTTAGGTTGTTAGAACTAGTCTTTACATGTCTATAAGCATTATTGGTCATGTTTTACCAACATACATGTTTTCATCAAAGTATCTATGCCCAAGTGAAATCGAGTTTCATTGGGGCATTTTATCAAACACTTGGTAGGCGTGATTTTCTTAACTTTAATTCTAGGACTTAAGGACCTCATGGATCCATCCTTGACCAAGATTAATAATACTAGCATTTCTAACATCACCTTAATCATATATTATAACTAGTATTTCATGGTTTAAAGGTGGTTCCTACCAATCCACCAAAAACCCAATTCATTTTATAACATGAACTACTAGGATATAACCTTCTCACAAGGATTTTGTTTAACACACACAATTTCACACGTATTATGGTTTGCTTATACTAGAGTAACCTTCATAAGCCTTTAATTCACGTTTTCATAACAACCCATGATTTTCATCATAGCCAAGCATGAACATACCATCAAAATTAGCCAAATAAAAGGTTACCTTTGTGTGTTTTATGCTTGGATAATTCATTTTAGGGCTAATGCATTCAAAAGCCCTTTGATTCCACCTTGATTCAGGCATGTTCTTGAGTTCTTGAGGGTTTGGTGTGTGCGTGTGTGTTGATGAACGAATTTGGGGATTCTTTTTTTGGGAGTTCATCTCCATGTTTTTGTTTTATTATTAACCAAACACTAGTTTGGTGTCTTGGCAAGATTAGTCCTTCCCAACTTTTGTCAACTATTTGATAGTTTAAATCCCTGTGTGCTTATATTATCATAAAATACGGTTTAGAAATTTTGGGGTGTTACAACTCCATCCCCCTTAAAGAGGGTTTCGTCCTCGAAACCGGATATATCTACGAATTCCCATGGGTCGCGCCTCATGGTTAATCTTGAGTTTTATTCCTCATCGATGAGGGTTATTTTAATGAATTTGATTACGCCTCTACGTTTATGTATACATATTCGTTTACCTTTACAGGCGATTATTCTAGTTTAGGCACTCGTAGGTGTCCTGGTTTATCCAAGAGCCATCGATTTGACTCTTTTGCGTGATTAGAACCCTTAAGTCCCCGAAGGCTTAGGGTGTACATTTAATTATTTACTCTGCTTAGAATCATTTCTATGCACTGAGGAACATATTGGGTTTGGTTATCATACGGCTTCTTGAAGACCTTCACAAATACTCAACGTGGTTTTAAAGTTCGTTTGATTTTGGCTCAAAGGCCTCTTATTATGCCATGGTTTTGCCGAAAAATATCGAGTTCTTTCCGCACCTCATGCTTTCCTTGTCCTAGACAACGCGTGTCCTTTTTAATGGTGTTTTCACCTATTACTAGGCTTAGGTATATTTATGCATTCCTCTGGGTCCAAGTGGTGACGAATTCACTTAACCCGTTTGAACTTTCTAGTGATTGCTTAGCTATCACTAGGATATTAACGGTTTATCATTCGTTTTCTTACTATCCGAGTGCTAATTCTGGGAATAGTTAATTCATCTGGGTTTTCGGTTACAGAAGACTTAAGTTTCATAAGTCACATGTTTTAGTCAGTCATTTAATCCAATGACTACGACTTCTGATGTGTTTTTACACACCGCCGACAAAATTTTTAGTTAAATTGTTGCACTTTATACAAGTCACACTTTCGTTTAACATATATATTTATTTTAGTTCAGAGGCCCGTGTTGATGCATTTTGCGACTAAGGATTGGATATACTATAATTAACACATGTTAGTGGATGGCCGAAGGTATTTCAATATGGGCGAATGTAGAAGAATGTGGGCGAAGGTGAATCAGAAGGGGCGAAGGTAGATCTGAAATGGGCGAAGGTAGAATGGACAAGAACAGAAGATCACATTCGACCACTTGCAGTGGGCGAATGTGGAAAATGCTCACATTCGACCATCTGTAAGGGGCGAATGTGCAGTGTCTATATATAGTTTCTGAGTTTTTGATTATGTAAGAGAGTTATCATTTGTGTCCAGGTTCAGATCAGGTTTAGGAGTGTTTTTGAGAGATTATCTGTGTGATTCTAGATTAACATAAACAGTTGTAAATGCTTATTGATTGAAAGTTAATCTATGAAAATGATATTGAAAATGATCTTGATTGTGTCGTGATTTGTATCTTATCAATTTGTTCAGATCTAGGGTTTCCGCACCTAGATTTGTGACTTGTATGATCGTATAATCCTGTTTTAGATAAAATCCAACACTCACAAAGTGGTATCAGAGCATAGAGGATCATACAACAACAAATTTGATAAGATCAGAACTGATTTGGACATGTTTTAGACAAATTATCATCTGTTTTTACAAAAACTCTTAAAAACATAGTTTTTGATCGATTTAAAGGTGAATTTGTAGTCGAATTCAAGTTTTCCAAGACTTAAAGTTGTTCCAAATCAATCCCGAAACATAACCTGATTGAGATCATTCAAATCCAAGAACTTTTGAAAATCTGAGATCAAAATAACCGTTTTTCAAACAATAACCGTTTTTCAAAAATGAGATCTGCTGATATTGGGCGAACCTGGAACCTGGACTGAGAGTTGTGGACGAACGTGCATAAAAGTGGGCGAACCTGAGTTTTTGAGTGGACGAACCTGAAAATCTTGTTGAAATTTTTCACATTCGGGTGAAAATTCCACATTCGACCGTTTTTGGTTCGGGCGAAAGTGGAAAATATGTTTGTGTGATTTACATTCTGGTCATTTTCACATTCGGGTGTTACTATTTGGACGAAAGTGAAACAAGGGACGAGAGTGTGACAGTTTGGACGAAAGTGAAAGTATTTGGGCGAACCTACTGAATTTAGGGCGAACCTAAGGATTTTTGCTGAAAATTTTTCTAAGTGTTGAGATTTTTAGATTGTGATCATGTGGCGTTTTCAGACTACTCAGGGATCGGCGACAACACAACCACAACAGCAGACAATGGACCCATGGACAGTGGCAGCTCAAAAGACGAACACGCAATCCTCACAACCACTTAACTACATGACAACAACGAGCACGATGCCTCAGAATGTAGCACATCCGGCATTACAATCAGATTATTGGGGAGTAGCTGCAGCGGCGGTAAATACTCAAACCACTAATGCTATCTCTACCTTGATTAAGGATTTGTCTACAGGCAGTGGAACTCGGCCACCGAAGCTCATGGATATGCAAGAGTATAACCAGTGGCACACCATGTTCAAGATCCATCTGGAAGGCATGGGAGTTGAAGGAGCTGAGGCGTGGAGCATGATTGTGAAAGGATACACAGCACCAATTCTGGAGAATACCGGTGAGTTGATTCCTCTGGAGAGCTTGACTGAGGATGAAAAGAAGAAATACGTGGTGGAGAAGAAGGCGTTCTCTCAACTGACACAGGCAATCACAAGTGACCTGTTGCATCAGTTTGGGACATGTACTACGTCAAAGCAGCTTTGGGATAAGCTGAAGAGGAAGCATGATGGTAACGAGAAGACCAGGAGTCTGAGAATGGAGGAATTAGTTAAAGAGTTTGATAATTTTTCTTTCATTAATAATGAAACTTTGAAAGAACTAACTCCGAGATATATGCATTTATTGTCTGAATTGTCTAGCTATGGTGTACAGATTCCAATGACTAAGCAGGTGGATAAGTTTGCAGATGCTTTACCACCACAATGGGATCAGCATGTGGAGGTACTTAGAGAGAAGGATGCTTATCAATTCTGGACCATTTCAGAGTTTATTGAAAAGCTGGAGAACAAAGAGCTGGAGGATAGGAGGAAAGCTAGGAGGTCACAGATTCCTCAGAATCCAAGTCTGTATTTTGGAGGTACTTCAGTTTCAGCTGGAAACTCGAGCTCTGGAAGCATTGCACCACATGTTGCATGTATTTCCAATGTCATGGATTCATCAAAACCAACCACCAACTACACACCACCACAATACAATTCCTACTCACAACCATCATACACACCACCACAATATACTTCCTACATTTCACCAATCTCTCCAATGCAACAAGCTAGTTTTTACACCGCTAACCAAACTCAACAACCAGCAAACCAAGTTACTCAACATAAACAACCAGTGGTTTTGGATACATCCAACTTGGGAAATGTGACTGTGGAGGTTGCTCAGCAACACATTGCATTAGTCTCAGCAATGGTTTCATCCTACAATGGTTTAGTTGCTAGTCAGATTGGGAACAACAACTTGACCAACGAAGACTACGCACAAATAGACAAGGAAGAGATGGAACTCATTGACATTCAATGGGCTTTTGCGAGTATAATGAGGAGAGCAACAGAGTTCATAGAGAAAACTGGAAGGACTGACTTGGCAACTTCTCCCAACACAACCTATGGTTTCAATAAGGAGAAGGTTACATGTTTTAATTGTGGAGAGAAAGGACACTTCAAAAGGGAATGCACCCAGCCACCTAAACAAGGTAATCGAAACCCTTTCAATGCAAATTATCAGAACCGTCAACAGAACCAAGTTTCTTACCAAAACAACAACTACCAGAACCGAAACTTTAACAACCAAAACAGACAACCAAACACTCAACACCAGATTCAAAACCAATCTCCTAATCACCCAAACCGAACAGTTGTACCTATCACTACACCTACTGAGACTCAACAGAATGCGAGTCAGAACCAAGCTTTGGTAACTCAGCAGGATGAGAGGTTTGACTGGTCGGGTATGCAAATAGGAGTTGAAGAAGTAACTACTGGTGGGAATGTGGCATGTGTTGCCTATCAGGTTGATTTGGAAGAGTCGGTGGCAGTTGATGAGAAGATAGAAACTGAGAAGAGTGAAAGTGATGATTCTGAGACAGAGATGGAAGTGGAGAATGAACCTGTTGAGGTTAAGGCTGAGGAGAAGAGTTCTGGGATGGTGATTGATTCAGTTTCTGATGTTCCCGAGGAGTGTAAATCAGTCTATTCAGATTGTGAGAGCGAATCAGACACAGAGGGAAGTGTTGATTCTTTGGATGATGATATTGAACAGTTGCTGGCAGAAGCTGACTTTTTGATGACGAGGAAGTCATGCATAGCTGATGATGCTTTCACCAAGATCGACTACTCAAAGTTTTTCACTGGAAAGGAAGCTCATTTTGCTTTGATGGCCATGACCGAACCGCCAAAACCTGTAAGTTCTGAATCTAGCACTGATGTCATGAGTGATAAATACTGTGGAACTTGTGATAGATTGACAGAGGAGAATAAACAACTCCGAATTTCACGTGATAGTGCTATTCAAAACTGTCAATCTACTCGCAAAGAGTTAAATGCTTTTAACAAAGTATTAGATGGCTATAAAAAGGACATTTCTGACTTGAAAAACACTTTGTCATTGAAACAATTGGCCATAAATAACTATATCAATGAAATTGAAAACACCAAGTTGGAAATGGCCGCCATTAAATGCTTTGCTGAAAAAGTTAACAAGAAACTGGAAAGTTATAAGAATGTTGCTTATGTCGTGGATCATATCATTGATGATAACACCACCAACTACAAGTCTGTACCATCTCCGGTTCTTTTTGAAAACCATAACTATCACCAAGTGATACCGGAGAGTTCGGTAAAATCAGACTCATCGTCAGAAATGGAATCTAATACTTCAAGTATTGGTGATCCATATTCCGATGTGAGACCGATTTTGGGCTTGAACAATGAGGGTGTTTATGCTGAGAGTGATAGTTCAGACTCAGATAATGATGATACTGGTAGTGATCAATCTGTTAATGAATGTGAGATTCCAAAAGAAAATCACATCATTACTACTGAACCAGTGTCACCATCTGATCATGTTCATCCGATGGCAAAAGCTATTCGTGATAAGAAGTCTGAAAAGTTTGATGTAAAGAAAAAGAATGATGTTAAGAATGTGATTGAAAAGAATGAGCTGAATGAACCAAGTGACAAACCGGTTAAAGTGTTTTATCGGATGGAAGGATCCGATAAAATCATTGCTGATGAGGAATTTCCGATTAAAAATGTTAACTATTCTAAACTTGATAAAATCTGGCAAGAAAGCACAATATGGTTTCCAAAACATGAAAGAACCAATGAAATTCCACCAGAAATCTTAAAGAAACTGTTTTCAGAAGTTCCTCAAGAGCCAAAAATTCATGTCACTGAATTCATTCGACCAGATGATAAAGCAAATGGTTTTCATGAACCTTCTTACTCGAAAGGACCACTTCCTGAGAGTTTAAGAAATCAACAATATAATGATCAATTTCCTGTAAGATCATTTGCTTCACCAAATGCTCATTATGTGTTTGAGGAATATAGAAAATGTTTTAAATGTGGAGAACGTGGGCATTTACTTGCTCAGTGTCCATATGTAAGGCACAAAAGACATGAAGTTGAGGTTAAGAATTCCATGAAAAAGCCGATTGATCATTATATTCCACCGCATAGACGGACTGTTCCTCAACAACAACATTTTCATAATCAAAACAATTTTCAAATGAGGAACAACCGTCCATTTCATTATGATCGGAGGAATCGGATTGCAATGGAACAATCTTGGAGAAAACCAGTGGTGAACACAACAGCTGATAGACAAAAGGTTCCACAAAAACCAATTGTCAAGTCAAAAGTTGGACCTAAGTCTGTTAATTCAGATAAGGTTGCTAAGAAAGTTACTTTTAGTAACAATGTTCAGAAACCAATTGAGAAACCAAAATCTCAAATTCGTATTCTCAAAAGGTCTGAACAATCTTGGACACCTAATGGTTCTCCAGGAGCCTCTACGTCAAAGGTGAGTGAGAAAAGTGAAACTGTTTTGAATAATCAGAAGACGATTGATTCAAAACAAAAAGTTGTTGAAAAAGTCATTGAGAATGATTCTTTGAAAGCCAAAGTTCAAAGGCCCAAGACTCAGGCTTGGGTCCCCCGAAAGAACTAATTGTTTACTTTTTGTGTGCAGGGAGCTTCAGTTGGCCCTATTAGCAGTCTCTGGATTGTTGATAGTGGAGCTTCAGGCCACATGACGGGGGATTTGGCATTGTTGTTCGATGTGAAGAATATTAATGGATGATATGTTGCGTTTGCGGGAAATAAAGGAGGTTATATCACGATGGAAGGAAGCGTGAGTAACGGGATTGTGACTTTCGAGCGGATATCTTATGTCAAACAGATAGACTATAATCTGTTGAGTGTCAGTCAAATATGCGATAAACAATTTTCTGTGCATTTTGATGACAAATCCTGCTATATACTTAAACCGGGCTTCAAGATTCCAAAGGAGTGGGTTATGTTGATGGCACCTCGAGTCAACAATCTTTATATTCTTGATATGTCCAAGGCGATGACACCACAAGGACAGATAACATGCTTTCTATCCAAGGCGACCGAAAAAGAATCGATAATGTGGCACCGCAGAATGGGGCACATTCATCTGAGGAAAATGAATCAGTTAGTGAGAAATGGACTTGTCGATGGAGTAAACGTGAAACATTTCCATCTGAACGACAAGTGTGTGAGCTGCATGAAAGGAAAACAACACAGACAATCCCATAAAGTGAAGAAAGTTAACTCTGTTGAGATGCCGCTTGAGCGATTGCACATGGATCTTTTTGGACCGGTCAAGCGCAAAAGTCATCTTGGAGAGCTTTATTGTTTAGTCGTCACTGATGACTATTCACGATTTTCATGGGTGATGTGTTTGAAAAACAAAAGCGACACCTTTACCAACTTACAAGTTCTGTTCACTCGGCTGGAGAATATTTACAATTTGAAGATAAAAAGGATCAGGAGTGACAACGGGACGGAGTTTAAAAATGCAAAGATGGATGAACTTTGTGAAAGCAAAGGGATACATCATGAATATTCAGCTCCGTATACCCCGCAACAGAACGGTGTTGCTGAAAGAAAGAATAGGACTCTGATTGAGGCTGCAAGAACAATGCTCGCTGACTCAAATCTTCCAGTAATGTTCTGGAATGAGGCGATTTATGCAGCAAATTATACATTAAATCGGGTTTTGACAGTGAAGAAGTTTGGAAAAACATCTTATGAGCTGTTACACCGACGAAAGCCCAATTTAGAGTATCTAGAACCATTTGGGGCGCCATGTACGATGTTGAATCCAAGCGAGAAGTTTAGTCCTAAAGCTGAAGAGGGATATTTTGTTGGATATGCAACCCCGCTCAAACGGGTATTCAACAAGAGAACTCGTCAAGTGGAGGATTGGGCTAATGTGGAAGTTCAACGTTACACACAAAATCTGCAAGGCACGGGCCCTGATTGGATGTTTGATTACAAAGATTTCTTTGAATCATTCAACCTAGATAGCCTGGTTGAAGAAGCTGTGATCAGATTACTTTACGAGTGTGAAAACGCGGCAACTTCACCGCTGATGCGTCCAATCACCGTAAACCCCCCACCAGTTTCTAATGATACCAGTGCTCCTACACAAGAAGAAGAGTTGTTTCAAGAAGCTTCAACTTCATTAGACACTTCAGAATCTGAAGAAGAACAATTTGAAGAAGCTGTTCTTGAAAATGCAGAAGACTTAGAAGAGCAAACTGTGAACCCAACTCCAAATCCAGACGTTGCTTCATCGTCTAACACGGGTCATGATCAGGATGCTGTAGAGAACTTGACTGCTCAGACGGGAGTGATTGTACCTGTTAATCCGGAATCTCGGATTCATCGTATTCACCCGCTGGAGCAAGTAATCGGTGATCCTGGTAGTGGAGTGATGACCAGAGGGCAGCTTAAAAGCGTTAATTCGCCAGAGAGTTTTGGTGCTTTAGCATTGTATGCCAAAATTCAGAAATCTGGTAGCCAAAATGATTGGTCGTTTGCATGTTATGTGTCGCAGGTAGAGCCAAGGACATACAAAGACGCTTTGCAAGAAGATGCCTGGGTTGAGGCAATGCAGGAGGAGTTATTGCAATTCCAGAAATTGGGAGTCTGGACGCTAACAGATTTGCCGCCGGGAAGAAAGAAGATAGGCACTAAGTGGGTGTTTAAGTGCAAAAAGGATGACCGTGGAGTTATTGTACGGAACAAAGCCAGATTGGTTGTGCAGGGTTTCCATCAAATCGAAGGAATTGATTACAACGAAATCTATGCACCAGTAGCACGAATGGAAGCTATTCGGATGTTCCTAGCGTTTGCTTCGTATAAGAAATTCAAAGTCTATCAAATGGACGTCAAGAGCGCATTTTTGTACGGTAAAGTCAAGGAGGAGGTTT
Source organism: Ambrosia x helenae (assembly GCA_030844895.1). NCBI lineage: Eukaryota > Viridiplantae > Streptophyta > Magnoliopsida > Asterales > Asteraceae > Ambrosia > Ambrosia x helenae. The sequence continues at coordinate 122,051,553 of CM061228.1, forward strand.
ATGTCGGGCAGCCACCAGGCTTTGAGGACCCAATCCACCGGGACAAGGTCTACGTGCTGAACAAAGCTTTATATGGTTTGCACCAGGCTCCAAGACAGTGGTACGAGGAGCTAAGTACATACCTCATCTCCAAAGGATTCAAGCGCGGCCTCGTCGATTGCACCCTCTTTACGAAGAAGACGGGAGATGACTTGCTTTTAGTACAGATTTACGTTGATGATATTATATTTGGTTCAACTAACGAACTCTTGTGCAGGGAATTTGAAACTGTTATGCAGGAGAAGTTTGAAATGAGCGCTATGGGAGAAATGCAGTTTTTCCTCGGCTTACAGGTGGATCAAAGACCCGACGGGATCTTCATTCACCAGACGAAATACGTAGCCGACATCTTGAGCCGATTCCAGATGGAGGACTCCAAGCCGATGGATACCCCGATTCAACCCAATCACGGGATTGGAGTGGACGCTAAGGGGGAGCTGACAGATCCATTTACATACAGAGCAATCATCGGATCTCTGATGTATTTGACAGCGTCTCGACCAGATATTATGTATGCAACGTGTCTCTGTGCGCGTTACCAATCGAAGCCGAAACAAAGTCATCTGACGGCGGTCAAGCGTATCCTTCGATATCTGAAGGGTTGTCCATCAAAAGGACTTTGGTACCCTAATGATGATGATTTTGATTTTATTGCTTTTAGTGATGCAGATTGGGGCGGCTGTGACAAAGATAGCAAATCAACAACAGCCGGTTGCCAGTTTTTAGGGAGCAGGTTAATTACCTGGCAATGCAAGAAACAGACTTCCGTCGCACTGTCTACATGTGAAGCCGAGTACATTTCAGCCTCGAGTTGCTGTTCGCAAGTGCTCTGGATCCAACAACAGATGGTTGATTACGGTTTGCAGTTTCTTAAAACCCCTATACACTGTGACAACGAAGCCGCAATTGCATTAACTAAAAATACTGAAAATCATTCTAAAGCTAAACATATCCGGATTAAATATCATTTTATCCGTGACTGTTATGCTAAGGAATTGATTGACATGGTCAAAATCCATACTGACTACCAACGTGCAGATTTGTTTACTAAAGCTTTTGACAGATCCCGCTTTGAATATCTTTTGAAAGTAAACAATATAAAGGAAAAACAGGACTAATCGGCTCCTCGGTTTATCATTTTTCGTTTTTAGTTTTAGATTTAAATCTTTGCTAATTGGGAATTTCTCTTTACTATAATAATCCTCAAAGAAGTTGATGCTTTCAAGTGGATTGTTTCTTTCAAATTTTGTTTTGTTTTTCAGAAAAATTAAAAACCCAAAAATATGTTCTTTATTTTAGGGGGAGTCATTTTATCAGAAAAACCAAAAACATTGAAAAATTTTCAATATACCTAAAAAATTAGAAAAACCCAAAATGATTTCCTGGATAAAAAGAGGAAATGATAGTACATCAGTGGGGATCTGACACAGGCTAAAGAATTGTATAGTTTTAATGAGACGTATGTTGATTACGTGTGATATGCTGATAGGCTTCGTAGACTATATATTGCGTGCATTAGTGATACAAACATAACAAACTACGCGTTTGTGGATGAACACCTCATGGGCATATGGTCTTAGTACCGTAATTTCGTTTGATAGGGTGTTTGTACAAAACTCGGAGGTTTAGGGTCGTTATGTTATTAGTTGTCTGGGGATAGCCTATCTGATCTTCTGCTGTAAGTCATTACGGACCTAGATCAGACAGGATGTCTTTATAAAAGAGCTTTATGCCAAAACCTAAAGTTACCGAATTGAGGAACTTTCCATGTTATATGATGATCAAAGATTATCTATAATATCGTATTGATCATTGATGCAAATCATGATTAATATTAGCCCTCAACTTGGTATGGTGCATATGTTACTTTGCTGCATTAATTTGCTGACCTGTATACCTCTATGCATTATATCTTGTACAATTACAGACGACGAAAGCATAATCACGCTTTACAATGAGTCTTTGTGCAAATTACTTCTTGATACGGGAGTATGTCGTGTGTGTGGGAACCACAATGTGTTAGTCTAATACATCTAATTCGTATCATTTTAAAGCATTGCGTAATTGTCTGCATGTGAGCTTATGTGGATAACAATATCAGCAATTGCCGTGTCACATATTGTTTCTAATGATAATATTGAACCAGATCAACGCTGTGTTCAGATTTCTCAGAAAACTGATATGATCCTCTTACCGGAATTCACAAAATGTTTACTGTTTTCATTTACTTTGATGCATTTTACTTTGTTGCATTTTACTTTTATTGTCAAAAAGTTACAAAATCCAAAAAGATTTTAGGTGTGTTTTAATAAAAATTTCAGAAAATCCAAAAGATTTGCATTTCTGCTTTATTTTTGATATCCGGGGATGCTTGATGGTCAATTTCTGAGATTTGATAACACCATCTGGTCTTTGTAACATTCAAAATGTGAAAATTTGAGTTTTGGAAGTTTAACGGATTGAAAAATGTTGAACGGGATTCGAATTCGTGATTTGGCGAAATTTTCAGATTTTTCCATTTCACATTCGCCCCTTAATTGGGTCGAATGTGGAAAAATCATCACCTTCGACCATTGTGAAAACGGGCGAATGTGTTCCACTTCCGGGTACCAAGTTTCACCTTCGTGTCTTTAATTAGGGGCGAAGGTGGACCAGTTTCACATTCGTGCTATTATAATGGGGCGAATGTGATCTTTACACACATTCGTCCATCCGAACCGGTCGAACGTGGCACTCTATATAAACCTCTTTCACCTTCGATTCTTTTCATTCAAAATTTTTCAAAACTTTCATCAGTACAAGACCTTGTTGCTGTGATTTTCTGTGATTGTGCATATCATTCATCATCTATTCCTGATTTGTTTGAGACTAAATTTGCAGGTATTGGACATGTTTACAGTCCTGAATCATCGGGTTTATACACCGGACCTAGGGTTTCTGTTCTAGTGATTTTTAAACTTGATTGATGTTTGATTTTGATTGCCGATCAATTTTCATCGGTTTTAGGGGGAGAGTATGGAAGGAATTAGGTTAATAACAAACATGAATATGATTTTGATCGATTAAACTAACACGAACCCTAATTCCATTTAAAAACCAATGAAAACTGATGTTTTGACAAAATTGGAAATAGACGAGTGTTAGTCGGCCTTTTTAGTATACATTAGAATCAAAATTGCAGATTAAAACATACAATGGCAAAATTTTGAATTTTGGGGATAAATTTTTCACATTCGGGTGTTTTAAAAACGGGCGAAAGTGAAGTTGGATGGGCGAATGTACTTTCAAACCGGACGAAAGTGACTTTAATCAGAAACTTTTTCATTTTCGTCCATATATGATCACATTCGACCAGCTATTCCCACATTCGGCCAGTTTCATAATGGGCGAATGTGCAGATCAGTTTTGACCAGAATTTTATATTTTTGTCGTTTTTGTGTTTTGACGCGTTTTATTGATTTTCATTGTGCAGATGGCTGAACAACCCGAGAATATTGAATCACCAGCAGTGAATGTTGAGACTCCAGCAGAGATCACAGTTCAAGATCCAGTTCCCGTAGCTGAAACATCTACTCCGAGCAGTTGGCCTTTCGAACGATCGCACAACTGTTGCGCTTATCTAGGAGACGTTGAGAAGAACACGGAGTTTACAGGGATTATTGAATTCCTGAAGAGGAGCAGGATTGTACATGCTCTAGCCACACCAACCATCATTTACAAAGACATAATTGAAGACTTTTACCAGAACGCTAAGTACGACTACTGGGAGAATCAGACTATCATCAAGAGCAAGATTCAGGAGATGGAGATGTTCTTGACTGAAGCTGACATTAGGGAGGCATTACAGATTAAGTTCGAAGATAGTGAGGATCCCAGGGAGTTATCTTGGACAGAACAGAAGGCGTGCTTCTTAAGGATGAAATACAAAGGTCCAATCACTGACGGATCAATGTATAAAGGGAAGCTGGGAGTGCAGTACAAGTACTTTGCACATGTTCTGATTCATGTCTTTGGTTGCGTGAGTGGTGGTTATGACGTGATGAGAAGGAGTTTGAGTTCATTAATGGTTTCGTTGACACTCAACAAACCATTTAATGTGTCTGGGATGATTTTTGACCACATGCTGGAGATGCTGAAGGGTATAAAGTTTAAGAAGTTCATGTTGTATCCAAGGTTTCTAATGATGATCTTTGATTACAAGTATCCAATGTTGAAAAAGGATCCGACTATGATCCTAGGTCAAGATCACATGAATATTAGAACCTTGATGAGGATGAAAGGATATAAAGGTGTAGCTGATAATGAGAAACCACCTAACAGGAGATTGTTTGGCGCTTTGGCTCGTCCGGATTACACTGATCCTGGCAAGAACAAAGCAAGACATGATGAGAGTGACTCAGACAATGATGATCCCTTAGTGTATGCTGATTCAAGCACTAAGCGGAAACGTCAAGTAGTCAATCCTGGAGCCAAAGGGAAGGGCAAGGGAAAGGCTATAGATCAGGGAAGCACAAAGCAACAGGCTGCTAGAAAGAAATCGACGGCGAAGAAAGGATCGGGTTTGGTGGATGAAGAGTCTGTAGATTCGGAAGAGACTGAGGTTGATGAACAGTGGGATTCTGATGACGAGAACGTGAGGACCACCAAACGTAAGGCCACTATGGTTGGTGAGTCTGAATCCTTAAACCAGTCGATTGAAGAAGCTGAAAGACGAAAGAAATCAGTTGAAGATGAAGGTTTAGGTGTTGATTTAGCTGAGTTGAGTGTTGGAGATACAGTAGTTGTGAATTTGCCAAAGAAAACAAAGAAACAAAAGACTATGGCAAAGAAGTCAAGTGTGAAAGAACTGAGAGAGAAAGAATTAGCTCAGTTGTTGAAGGGAAAGAGATTACCTGATGCTGGAACACCTTCCAAGTTATCTTCACCAGTTGCTAAGAAGCAGAAGAAAGGGAAAGAGGCAGAGACTTTACCAATCGATCAGTTCAATATCGATATGGATAAAGTGCTCGATATGTTTAGGAAGCCTCAAAAGGAGAAAGTTGTTGAAGTTGAGCCCTCCAGATCTAAGTCAAAGAAAGTGACTGTAGATGATGATGTTATGAAACAGGTTAATAAGAAGATGGAGGACATGATAAAGATGTTGATTGCTCAACAAGCTGAGATTACTAAGTTCAAGCAGAATGAGGAGAAGATGCTCCAAATTGTAGTTGCTTCGAAATCAAATCAGGATGATATTAATGATAAGATTAAACTGATTGAAGCAAAGAATGAGAAGCTTGAGAGGAAATGTGAAAGAAACAAGAGCAAAATCAAACTGATCAAGGCTGACAACAAAGAATTGAAAAAGGAAAACAAACGCCTTTGTGGTTTGATTGAAGAGCTGTATAGCAGAGCACCCCAGTTGAAAGAGGGTGAAGAAGATGAAGAAGAAGATGAACAGAAAGTTGATTATGAGTATTCTGAATCAGAGAAAGAAGATGATGAAGATGAGGATGATGATGGATCGGACAAAAGTGATGATGACAATGATGATGATGATGACAACAATGATGATGATGATGATGCTGAAGGTACAGGGAAAAAGAAAGGTGATGAGTTTAGCAGTGGAAGTGATCATGATGGAGGAGATGATACTTCTAAGTTTAGTTATGAGAAGAGAACACCGCAGAAGAAGAAAGATACTGGAGAATCGAGTTCCAAGAAGAAAGGAGGGAATGTAGATTCGGATGAAAGTATCTTCTGGAACGAAAAGGTGAGATCTCTGTCTGATGATGCTAAACTGATATACAAGAATATGTTGGAGAAGAGAGAGTGGACCATTGAGTTCACAGGATGCTTCGCTGAAATATTCCAGACTGATGATTTGAGATATGAGCTGGAATATGAAGATCCAGATCTTGAAGAAGGGGAACTACCTGCATCTGTGGCGAAAGAAATTTTAGATGGTCTTGCACAGAGGGTAGGAAAGACGTTTGAGGAGTTTATGATGGATGAATCGATTCCTGATATTCCTGAAAAGGATATGGGAAGTCATTCAGATGATGTGCAGACTCCAGAAAACAATGAAGTTGAAATTGAAGATATTACTCATGAAGAGTTTCCCCAGTATTTCAGAAAAGAAGATGAGAATGAAGTATTTCCTGACTTCACAGAGATACCAAATAAGTCAGCGAAACAAAAAGCAAAGAAAAGAAGCGAAGAGTTTGTTGAGAAGGTGTTTGGTAATGAAAAGAAAGATTCTTCTAACCAGTCTGATGAGTTGAAGAATTATCTGAAGAAGTTGAAGGAGATGGATGAGAACCGACCTAAACCTGAAGCTCAAGGTAACTTTTATCGATTTCATAATGCCAAGTTCAAAGGCAGAGCTCTTGGGTGGACTTATCTGGGCAGACTGAAGTGTATTGCTGCGAAATGGGAAACCGGAATTCTGTACTTCAACAGATTCTGTGATTTGCTTACTCTACCGTACTGGGCGGTGAGAGATTTATGCAGATTCCCAATGTCAGGTGCCGAGGTAAATGGATCGCATGTCGGTTGGTGCGCAGACAAATTGGTTTGGGAAAGTCGCACAAGATGGAATAGGTTCAAGCCTCAATATCCCCGTAGAAAAGAGCATAGGGATATTGATCCTCAAACCAATATGAAGCGTGTGACGTTGATATATAAAGCACCAAATGTGATGAGAAAGATACCATTGATGCCAATGCCACAGCATTTCAGTGCTGACTTCATATTCTGGTATTACGATTGGAGGAAGGCAGAAGCAGTGATTGTGTTGAGGGATGGAAAGGATAAATACAAGCATGTACATGTATTTGATCCTATGTGGCTGATAAATTGCACATTCGAAGACATCATCATGTTGTTTTACAATCCAATTTACTATGAACCCAACGACTTTGCTCAAGCGAGAAAGTATACTCAAGTTGTGGGAGTTTGTTTTGCATACGATATAAATGCAGGAAGCAACTTGGAGGGTAAACTTGGCAAGACTGTGAAGATTGCTAATGTATCAAAGCCTGTGAAGAAAACATTCGAGCCGCCAATGACTTCTGAGCAGAAAAAGCAGCTCAGAATCAAACTGATGAACAAGACGATGGACTATCAGAGAAAACTATCCAATCAATAGTCGAGGGGGAGTTTGTTGATGCATTTTGCGACTAAGGATTGGATATACTATAATTAACACATGTTAGTGGATGGCCGAAGGTATTTCAATATGGGCGAATGTAGAAGAATGTGGGCGAAGGTGAATCAGAAGGGGCGAAGGTAGATCTGAAATGGGCGAAGGTAGAATGGACAAGAACAGAAGATCACATTCGACCACTTGCAGTGGGCGAATGTGGAAAATGCTCACATTCGACCATCTGTAAGGGGCGAATGTGCAGTGTCTATATATAGTTTTTGAGTTTTTGATTATGTAAGAGAGTTATCATTTGTGTCCAGGTTCAGATCAGGTTTAGGAGTGTTTTTGAGAGATTATCTGTGTGATTCTAGATTAACATAAACAGTTGTAAATGCTTATTGATTGAAAGTTAATCTATGAAAATGATATTGAAAATGATCTTGATTGTGTCGTGATTTGTATCTTATCAATTTGTTCAGATCTAGGGTTTCCGCACCTAGATTTGTGACTTGTATGATCGTATAATCCTGTTTTAGATAAAATCCAACGCTCACAGCCCGCATCTGGGCTAGTATTTCTTATACTCATTCAAGTTTGAATATCCCATGGAATCCTCCATATAATACTTTAGATAGCATTTAACCTATTTTCGTATACTTTAACGGGCATTGGCATCACTTTACCTGAATTTTGGTATGAGAGTTTCTACTCCCAGTCGAAACTAATTCTAGGCGATTGCTCACCTATTATCTTCTTGCCCGATGCCCCAGGCTTTTTAGGATTTTTATCCTGTCGATAGAATTAGTATAGGGTTCGTGACCCTTTCTTATCTAGCCTTTCGAATTTACATTTCTAGCTCTCGCAAGCATCTTATTTGAGATTTAACTTGAGTCTTTCGACTCTTTTATTTATCTAGGTATTATTGCGTATATAACACCCCATCTTCAAATCCCCTTCCGGATTATGTTGGTATTTAACTCCTCAGAACGCCTTGGTTCCGAGGCAATTCCTATAATGGTTCACCCTTATAGGGTCTGTTCCTGAATTATGATCGTTTCTGTTACTTTTTTTGTCCCTCAGGACCTATGGACCCTTAGATCAATTCAACGTTTCTCAAAAGAGTCCTTGCTCATCTGTGTGTTATGGTGTCACATTACCATGTTTATTCACACAAGTCTATTTACTTATGTTTTCTTTCTTTAGTATTCATATGCATAGTAGTCCAGTGGATCGTGTTTTGCTTTTTATGAAGGCATTACTTTTATTTTTGCGATTCACAGCCATCTATATATTTTAGACTTTCGATTGTCCATTCACATATCATGTGCTAAGGCCCATGAGGTTTATCTAGCTTTGTTTATTTTTGACATGCCTTCATTAGGCCACATCAAGCATTGTTTACTCTGACACGATCCTTTCTCGAGGCTAGGATTGTTCCTCTGGTGCGGATGCACCTCCGGTATTCCAGGGTGTCCAACGAGCTCCCTTTTTGGTTTAGCGTTTAATTTCTTCTTTTATTGAACGTGGGTTCACAGTCTAGAACCATGTTTTTAGTTTGGTTTCGGGTGAATCATAGTTCACGCTTGCCCCGTGTGGTTTTATTCTTGTTTGCATTCCGATTTAGCAAGACGCGCAGTTCTTGGTTGCCCGTGAAGTTTCAAGGATCATTATGATTTAGTGTGATACTTAGTTCACAATTGCCCGTAGGTTTTCACGAATTCATTATGATTAGTGTGATGCATAGTTCACATTTGCTCATTGGTTTTCATGAATTCATTATGATTAATGTGATGCATAGTTCACATTTGCCCATAGGCCTTCACGAATTTATTATGATTAATGTGATGCATAGTTCACATTTGCTTGTAGGCTTTCATGAATTTATTATGAGTCCAGTTTAAGTGTAACTTAACCTTAAGCTTAGCCCGAATCTTGGCTTTTGTCTTACTACAGTACGGGGTTCCTGTTGGCATACGAGTTGGCCCTCGGGTATGGTTTAGACTCGTTAAAAGTTTACCCTTTAGATGAGGTTCAGAGTGGTTTATGATTTAACCTTTTGTTAAGGTTCGACTTTTACTGCTTGATTGACTTCCCATTTAGGTTCGAGTTTGACTATGTCTTAACCTCCGATTAATGTTCAAGTTTCCTTACAGTTTAACCTCTCCTCAAGGTTCAAATGTGATTATGACTTGATCCTTTGATTAAAATTCAAGTCTACTTACGAGTAAAATCTCGATTATGTCTCAAGGTGATCATTATTTAACCTTTTGGTTAAGGTCCAAATCCTTTCAGGAAATTGGCCTTTGATTATGGGTTGAATGTATTTAAGACTTAACCTTGGACTAAGGTTCAAGTCTATTTGCGTGTTAACTCTTAACTAAGATTTGAGTGTGTTTACGACTTAACCTTTAATTAAGGTTTAAGTCCTTTTTACGGATTAACCTTTATTGAGGTCCGAATGAGATTATGACTCAACCTTTGATTAAGGTTCAAGTCCCTTTTACTAATTTAACCTTATATAAAGGTTTGAGTTTTATTATGACTTAACCTTGTTTAAAGTTCAAGTCTAGTTGCGAATTTAACCTTTTATAAAGGTTCGAGTTTTTATTATGACTCAACCTTGATTCAGGTTCAAGCCTATTTCCAAACTGAATCTGTATATGACTCAACCTTGATTAAGGTTCAAGTCTATTTCCAAACTTAATCTGTATATGACTCAACCTTGATTAAGGTTCAAGTCTATTTCTAAACTGAATCTGTTTATGGCTCAACCTTGATTAAGGTTCAAGTCTGTTTACTAATCTGTGTAAACATTGTGGTGATACATTTGGCTCTATATCCCCGTGGGTCATTTATGCATCGGTTTTACATACCCGGTCTACCAGACCTTTATTGGTTTGGCATTACTCCCGCGTTTGATGACCACGCGAGTCATATAGTCGGAAGTTTCACATGCCCTTTTCTCCCGACCTAGTCCTTGCTACATGGGACGTATGCATAAAGAACACAAGAAGCCCACTGTATCATGTGTTTAACACTTACCTGGCCAGGGTAAGCAATTCGCACATGACACTGGTGATCTCGTCGTGTTCGTCACGATACTTCCCAAATAGACAATTCCTAGTTGCCTGTTTGATTTAATGAAATCTCTTTTGTTAATTTGCTTTAGTATGTTGATTTCGTTTTTTTTTTTCGGATTGCATTGTTTTACAAATGCAATCATGTTTTCCGATTTCCGTTTTGGCTGAACCTTGGCCCACCATCACCGTGTAATTGGTGTGTTTCCAAGTTTTGAATTGTTTAAAGCACCTTTCTGATGATTTATTCCTTATTGATTTCATGTTCATAAATGACACATAACATTTCGACTAGATTAAGATAACATTATAAATGAATTCCTTACCGGATTGATGATCAGCTTGAACTGAACGCTTAACTCGTTTAACCTTGGGCTCTGAATACCACTTGTAAGACCCAACCCATAATAGGGGTAATTAAATGATAATATACTTGGTTTGTACTTGGAAAGCTAAAGCATTTCATAGTTTACTTTAATGCATTAACATCCAAAAGCGACATTGATTAGTACAAACATCCTAAATTATAGTTACGGCTTAGCATATTACAAAATAACCAAGTATCTTCATAAGTTTGTCAAAACATTGCGGAAACGGACGAGTTAAGCATGTTCGGTTCTTCAAATAAGCCTCGATCATCATCCGGTTCATGTAGCTGAGTACCTAAGAGTTTATCACAGTTAGACAACCCATAAATATGTTATCATGATTGAATTTAGATGCAAAATACCAAAAAAATGAATTTGGTTGATTTGGCGTATCCTACGCCAGTTTTGGCGTATCCTACGCTATTGGCGTAGGGAGAGGGCATCTGGTGGCGTAGGACAGCAGAAATTAGCTCGGGCAACCTGACATTGGCGTATCCTACGCCATTGGCGTAGGCAATTGGCGTTGGCAACTCCAAAAGTGGCGTATCCTACACCAAATCCTGACAAGGTACGAAATGTTTCAGCACTGTCACACCCTCAAATTTCCAATGCGGTGTTTATACCGCGAGGCGCATGACAAACCAGGATCCCATAGCCATAAGTCACATGAACGAACTCTAAATGCCCAAACCATTTAGTTCGTTTTCGAAAACCAAGTTTAGTTAAGCTGCGGAAGCGTAAACCAAATTTAACCCTTTTTAAAAGCAATGCGCAAAACAACGCGCCCAAATTAAAACCATATGAAAGCAAATGTAAAAGCATAATGTGCATTTTATGTGTATGCCCAAGACCCCACATGCAGTGAAGTGTACAGTGCTTTCTAATCCTGGCACCGGAAGCTAACTACCTGCAAAAGCATGTAAATCGTGTGTCAACATAAAGCTGGTGAGTTCACAAAGTAAAGTAATTGAGTATGTAAACGCGCTGGTTTCCAAAACCACGTAACCAAGTAAAAGCGTAGGTCCTCCAGACCAAAATGTTCAAGAGTTATCAGTTTAAGCGGGTCAGGGGTAGCTAACCCACTCAGTGTAACTAAACAGAATTATTGGGACACCTTCAGTAATGTAATAGTTTGCCTCAATAACTGGTGTCTATCAACACCAGTTCTCAAATGTGGTCAGAAGTTCATGCCCGTGCCTCAAGCACCTCAAACATGAGGTTGCTGCACAACCTAATAGCGCTATCAACTAATACCCCGCTCGCCTCCAGCGATTAACCCAATAATATGCAAGGACTTTCCAAAATGATAGAGTGTTTAGTTTACAAAGGACCAATAAGTTTTAAACTGATCAAAAACCCGATCCACATAAGGAATCGTAAAACCGACCCACACAAGGAGTCAAAACCCGACCCACGCAAGGAGTCAAAGCATCTCATAACCCGAGATGTAAAAGTAGTCCCAAACCGGACTAGAAAACGTTTTGTAAGTTGTCTCAAACCCGAGACGCATGCTTTTGAGAAAAGAATAGTGAAACTCACCTTAGTGTGCAAGCAAAAGAAATCCAAACTCCAAGTAGGGTGCACTACCGACTCCCCTAGTATAAGTGTCACTAAGTAAGTATGGGCGTAATATCATTACACCATATAACCCGTTTGTCCAAGGCGTTTAAAACGTTCAAAAGTGTGTAGGTGACACCTAGTGATTCTACATGCATAAGTAAACCCTACAGACTCGTTGGTGAATATGTTGGTTATAATTAGTTTTTACATTCCATATGCGTCTCATACAAGTGTCCGTTCAGTTACACATCAATTGCATACCACCTAGGACCTCAATTAATCACATAAACACATAATACACAATCTGTGTTTTTAGGACAGATTGTGCGTCATCAAAACCAATTTATTTAAAATACTTAATCAGTGAGTTAACCTCTAAAATTTTTACTGAATATTATTTGGAATTCACTTAACAACCCATATTTTTGTTTTGTCTCAAAACCAAACATAAAAATAATTAAAATTCGTTCAACACAGCTATGTTCAGAAACATTTCATAACAGGTCAGTTTAGTAGAAAAATTCCCAAAAATTGTGTATTCATCCAAACGGGATGAATCCACTTGAAAAACTCAAGTTACTCCAATGTTAACCTTCTGTAAAAATTTCATAACCCAACTCTTTACAAAACTCGAGTTATGATGACTCAAAGTCGACTCAGTTTGTTAACCCGAAATTCTGATATGACCTATTCTCAAAGAAATTCCAAAAACGACTCAACCGACGTCCAAATCACTTGATTTTACCCATTATGAAAAGCTAAGACCATGTGTGATTTAACCATGCAAATAAAGTACCAAAATCATCATGTTAAAGTCGCGTTACAGCCCCTACAAGTTCACCTAATCATTCTGTCCAGATTTTAATTACGCCTAAATCATTCTTTAAACGACTCCCGTGTGCATGAAATCAATCAACAATCATCAATAACCATTACCAAACATTCCTAAGACCTATTGTGATCAGATTCTATCATTATACATGCAAAGATTACAACTTTAATGATCAAAACTTCAACAACTTGCGCAACAAGTAACCTATTATATTACTAATCGCCTATCATCATGTTTAATTTGTTTAATCTTCAAAAACCTCAAGTTTTAATAATTATAAAAAGAGTTCAGACCTGGAAAAACCTATTTATAGGATTTTTATAACATAAAAACAAGATTAAAGTGTAAAAGATTAAGGATTATACCCCAAGCTCTTCGATATAATCAACCGAACGCCTTTGGAGCTTCCCAATCGATGTTCTTGCGCCTTAGCAGGTTGTTTGGGGTTAATATTTCGTAAGTGAGGCAGTAGGGACGATTAGGGTTTGAGTTTAGGTGATACAAGAGGCTTAAGGTTGCTTAAATAGGTGTTTAAGTCGGTTTAGAGACGTCAGGTACCGGCGAGCGGGCCGCTCGCTCCCTGTGAGCGGCCGCTCACAGGGCCTTGGCCCGCGTGGGTGGCCCGTTTCGTCACCCGACGTGTTTTCCTTCGACGTTTTCGCTATTTCGGACCGTAATAAGTGTAACCCCATGTGTTAAGACCCCAATCATCCTAATGGTCCACCTTTAACGATTTTTATTAACGTATTCGGTTTAAGTTCACATAATCTCATATGGTTTGCACATAGTTTCACCGAGTATCACAGAAGCACGTAATCGCAATCAATCCAAATCAGTTAACTCACAATTATTAAACTTCATTATTCACCAACGTCCGAGGTTCACTAATCATGTATACAGTCTGGTAATTCCTCGAATTACCACCTTATGCAGTTATTAACATACAACTATGTAACGTGTGTCCTATCTAGCTAACCCTAGTTAAGTATAATGCAAGGAACGTAACTAGAGTTTAGTTAAAGTGAGAACCTGAAATTGGGGGGTATCACATCATCCCCAAGTTGAAAGGAATTTCGTCCCGAAATTCAGCAAGTAAACAATAAAGCCAGCTAGAAAAGTGTGCGCTTGGTTCCCGGATGTCACATCATCCCCAAGTTGAAAGGAATTTCGCCCCGAAATTCACTTTGAAAGAGCTTCTTTATGTTTAGCGTTCGATCTATGTTCAGGTTCAGGTTCAGAAAAGAGGTGTGGGTATTTGAGCCGCATTTGATCTCTGCGCTCCCACGTATATTCCGGTCCTAGACAGGAATTCCATTGTACCTTAACAATAGGTATAGTGTTTTGTTTAAGTTTCTTGACGCCCCGCTTAAGAATCTCCGCTGGTTCTTCCATGAACCGTAGCCGTTCATCCACCTGGATCTCTTCTAGTGGCACTATCAGTGTTGTACCCAACAGGCATTTCTTTATATTTGATACGTGGTGTACATCGTGTACCCCATTAAGTTCATTAGGCAGGTTCAACCTGTAAGTTGCTGGACCAATCCTTTCGACAATCTCGAATGGTCCATCGTAGCGCGGGTTCAACTTTCCCCATTTACCAAAGCGTATCACCCCCTTCCAAGGTGACACCTTCAATAGAATCTTGTCCCCAACCTGGAACTCCAAAGGTTTCCTACGCTTATCAGCGTAACTTTTCTGTCGATCACGAGCAGTAGCCATCCGGTTTCTGATTTACACTATCTTTCAGAAGTTTCGTGCACGAGTTCGGGACCTGTTAGCTAGCTATCCCCAACTTCAGTCCAGTAGATGGGAGACCTACACTTGCGTCCATAAAGTGACTCAAAAGGCGCACACTGTATCGAAGTGTGGTAGCTGTTGTTATATGAGAATTCAATCAAAGGCAAGTGCTTATCCCAACTGTTGCCAAAATCCACCACGCATGCTCGTAGCAGATCTTCCAATGTTTGGATGGTACGTTCACTCTGTCCACCCGTCTGTGGGTGATAGGCTGTGCTCATATCTAGGCAAGTTCCCAAAGCATCTTGGAGAGTAGTCCAGAAACGAGAAGTGAATCGCCCATCGCGATCAGATATAATAGATGTAGGCACCCCATGCCTAGAGACTATCTCCTTGATGTATAGATTTGCTAGTTTCTCCAATGAGTCCGTTTCCTTTATTGCCAGAAAGTGGGCCGATTTGGTTAAACGATCCACGATAACCCAAATCATGTTATGGCCCGTTGACGTTCTAGGAAGTTTTGTAATAAAATCCATGGAAATCCCATCCCATTTCCACATAGGGATTTCTGGTTGTTGGAGTAGGCCTGAAGGTTTCTGATATTCAATCTTAACCTTCGCACAAGTCAAGCACTTACTAACATAAGTGGCTATTTCATCCACCAGTAAAGAGTTTTAAGGTCTTGGTACATCTTGTCCGAACCAGGATGCACGAATATCGAGAGGTGTAAGCTTCATTGAGCACTAGTTGTCTGAGATCCCCAAAACGTGGTATCCAGACTCGATTCATAAAGTATCGAAGACCATCTGTCTTTAGTTCCAAGTGCTTATCAGCACCATGTAATGTTTCAAGCCCGATGTTTTCTTCTTTAAAGGCCTTGCCTGGGCTTAACGTATCTTATCAGGAAGATTAGAATGTATGGTAAGTTGTAAAGCTCGCACCCGTTTAGGTTTCGTCTCCTTACGACTGAGGGCATCAGCTACTACGTTAGCTTTCCCTGGAAGATACTTGATGGCACAGTCATAATCATTCAGAAGCTCGACCATCGACGTTGTCGCATGTTCAGCTCCTTTTGATCGAATAGGTGTTGGGGGCTCTTGTGGTCAGTGAAGCTCGTACACTTCGTCCCATAGAGATAATGCCTCCAGATCTTTAGAGCAAAAACCACTGCTCCAAGTTCCAAGTCATGGATGGTGTAATTCTTCTCATGAACCTTTAATTTCCGTGAGGCATACGCGATCACCTTATCGCGCTGTATCAGCACACACCCTAACCCTTGGATAGACGCATCACAGTACACCACGAAGTCCTCTGTACCCTCAGGTAATGATAGTATAGGTGCACTGCAAAGTTTCGACTTTAATAATTGAAAAGCAGATTCTTGGGCATCTCCCCACTTGTAAGTAATACCCTTCTGTGTCAAGGCAGTGAGGGGTTGAGTGATCTTAGAGAATCCCTCAATGAATCTGCGATAATATCCCGCTAGTCTTAGGAGTCTTAGGAGCCTCCCACTTTTTAATAGCATCAATCTTGGCGGGATCAACATGTATTCCTGCCTCGTTAACCACATGTCCGAGAAATTGGATTTCTCGAATCCAAAAGTCACATTTAGAGAATTTTGCATATAACTGCTCATTTCTCAGAAGTTCCAAGATCAGCTGCAGGTGTTGCTCGTGCTCTTCCCTGCTCTTGGAATAAATCAGTATGTCGTCTATGAACACTATGACGAATTTGCCCAAATAGAGCTTGCACACCCGGTTCGTTAGATCCATGAACACAGCCGGTGTATTGGTTAGCCCAAATGGCATCACCAAAAACTCATAATGTCCATACCGAGTTCGAAAGGCTGTCTTCGCCACATCCTCCTCTCGGACTCTCAGTCGATGATATCTTGACCTCAAGTCAATCTTAGAATAGAAACTCGACCATTGTAGCTGGTCGAACAAGTCATCAATACGAGGCAAAGGGTAGCAGTTCTAAACTGTCACCTTGTTCAACTTCCGATACACATGCGGAAACTCCGATCCTTCTTCTTATCAAACAGAACGGGAGCTCCCCATGGCGAAGAACTAGGTCTAATAAAGCCCCTATCCAATAGCTCTTGGAGTTGGGTAGACAGTTCTTGAAGTTCGCCTAGTGCTAGGCGGTATGGTGCGCATGCAACTGGAGCTGCTCCAGGTACAAGGTCAATTTGAAACTCCACTTGACAAACAGGTGGAAGTCCAGGTAGTTCCTCTGGGAAAAAATCTCTGGGAAATCTCGGACTACTGGGATGTCCTCAATCTTAGTTTCAGTCTCCGCTCGAGTGTCAGATTTGTTACCCAAAATGGCTGGACAGCCCTTACGAATACACTTCTGGCCTTCAAAAAGGAGATGATGCCCACCATGGCACCACCACGATCACCCTGTATAGATAAAAGTTCTCCTCTTGGGAGGGGAATACGAACAATCTTCTCCTGACAGAGAATTTCAGCATGTTGCTTGGACAATCAGTCCATGCCAACCACGAGGTCAAAGCTACCTAGGGTGATAGGTAAGAGGTTGATGGCAAACAATTGCCCATTCAACTCGAGCTTACCGTCACGATGTACATGGGTTACCTCGACAGGCTTCCCATCAGCCAATTCAATAGAGTACGGGGTATCAAGAAGAGTGGGAACCATCCCTAATTGCTTGCTAAGTTTCGATGACACAAAACTATCGTCCGCACCAGTATCATATAAAATAGAAGCAAGAGTGTCATACAAGGAGCACGTACCCGTCACGACATTGTTATCAGTCCTAGCTTCCCTAGAGCTAATCACAATTGCTATTCCACGAGCCCCATTGTTGTTGTTACCGTTGTGGTAGTTGTTGTTGAAGGACTTGTACCTCACACTATCCCACATTATCTTGCTATCACCAAAAGTAGAAGATGAAGCTCCATGTTTCGGAAAAGTACCATGCTCAACAGCCTAATCAGTGTGTTTGCGAGCCAGATGAACGATTTGTTAGATTCTGGGTAGGTGAGCTGCAGTGGCCAAGCCACGAATCTAAGGGACCCACCCCTTTTGGTCTGAAATTTGATCCGCTGGCAAAGTTGGTTAATTAGATTCGAGCACAAATATCTAACTGTTAGGACAAAAAGGATTGGTGAAACCACTTTTGCAAACCTTAGTCTAATTCACTTTCTGTCAAAATACTCTAAGTATGGAACTGCTGAAGACAAAGAATCAAACTGTTGAAGAAGAGATTCAGAAGTGCTAAAGAAGAAGTCATCAGAAGTTCTGAAGTTCAAACCAGACACTTCTACTGAAGAACTACTGAAGACAAACTACTCATCAGTAGTTTGTCATTCATCAGTACTTGAAGAAGATCTTTTCCACCGCCTTTGTATATCAGTAGTTTAATACTTTAGTATTTCTTTTTGCTTTATGTACAAGTTCCAAGACTGCAACTTGTTGCAACTTGTTTCTGAACTTGCTTTTTGGCAAGG
The DNA here is from genome assembly GCA_030844895.1 of Ambrosia x helenae. Taxonomy (NCBI): domain Eukaryota; kingdom Viridiplantae; phylum Streptophyta; class Magnoliopsida; order Asterales; family Asteraceae; genus Ambrosia; species Ambrosia x helenae. The sequence continues at coordinate 122,069,767 of CM061228.1, forward strand.
TTCATGTATTTGTAAAGTCTATAAATAGAAGGATTCATCCTTCTGTTTTAGACATTGATTTTAATACAAGAAATCCTTCAACTCTTATTATTGTTATTTCCATTTCGTGTTTACTGAGAATCTGTCAAACTGTTTCATTCTCATTCAATACTTAGATTCTCAATAAACACTTCTCATTTATTAGTTCTTGATTCCAGGGGGAATAATAACTCCTGTTGATAAGTGTAGCTATAAACTTATAAACATTCCGCTGTGCTATCACTCACCAAAGAACTTGCTAAACACTTAAGTGTCAACTAGCAAGTTCAACCAAAAGAGCAACTTACTGATCCAACACTAACTCCTGTAGCTTGGTAGTGTAGGCGTCGATCTCAAACCCAACCGTCCTTATATAATAAATTTCTAACTTTCCCCACAAGGTGTTAGATTCTCCATCCAAGTATTTGTAACTCATCGAGTGTGCATGTAACATACATTACCCCATCCTACCTGGGGCAAATGCACATGGCAAAGACTTATACTATCGAAGCAATCAGACGGTCTCCTTCAGTTCCGTTGGAGTTATCGAGGTTTACGACCAATAAAAGTCTTGAAAATATGATGGCAGGTTGTTGTTGTGGCATGTGCATTCAAGGTATAAGAAAGTTCAAATGAGGAAGTCAAGGGAAAAGAATGATTTTAGAAAAATAGATCTTTACTAGCTTGGAAAGATGCGAGGACCTCGAGCACCCTATCGTCGATCATAAGAACTCAGTCTTATCTAAGTTAGCAAAGGGAAAAGAAAAGAAAAGATAGGTAAGTAAAGGTAAGAGCCAATCGTCGCCATGCTCTGTCTAGATAGTAGAGCCTTCATCCTCACTTTCCATATACTCGTCCTGCTCAGGTTCCCCTTCCATCTCTTATCCTTCCTCTTTCGCGATGTTAGTGTTATATGGTTCTCATCACATACAGTCTCCTTCTCCGGTCCTGTGTAAGTCAATTCAGTGGTCAGCTGTACCACTTGTTTCCCCCAATCATGGTTGTCAGTCATTAGTAAGTTTCGTCTTCCTTTGAGATGTTGCACTACGTCGCAGGCTTTACATAACTCCCCAAGAGTGTGTGTAACAAGCCCCAATCTAATGTGTTCCCATGAATCCACCATATACTTATGAGTAACAGGGATATGCAGTCATACGTCCGCCCGCTCATACTAGGCGTAAGATACTAAGGTAAGAAATAAGTTCTATATGCGTAACCCAGTCCCGTCTGAGTTTCGAATGGGAGTAAGAAGGATCAAGTAACAAGGAACAGAAACTAATTGTCTCCTTGCTAAGTAACAAAGGATAAGTCTCAGCATTTGAATTCTATTCGGTTAAATGGTATCACGTCACGCACATCGTGCAGCTTTCCTGTGCACCACAACGCTCGCAAGGGCTTTCTCCCCTGTACAATTGTTGTTTCCTCATCCATGAGGTTTGTTAGGATACTACTCCCAGTAATGCGCCACTGGTGTAACCCTGGGTTCCCACCATTGACGTGTTCAGAATTAGGTCTAGAACTAGAAGATAACATATCTCCCGAAATCATATGTTGTAGATATATGTAGCTAAAAGCTAGTTGTGCACTTAAGTTGTGAGTGTACTTATGCTATGATGATTATAGACTAGACTCAACATGCAGTCCTAGTTCACTATAACCTGGCTCTGATACCAATCTGTCACACCCTCAAATTTCCACTGCGGGGTTTATACCGCGAGGCGCATGACAAACCAGGATCCCATAGCCATAAGTCACATGAACGAACTCTAAATGCCCAAACCATTTAGTTCGTTTTCGAAAACCAAGTTTAGTTAAGCTGCGGAAGTGTAAACCAAATTTAAACCCTTTTTAAAAGCCATGCACAAAACAGCGCGCCCAAATTAAAACCATACGAAAGAAAATGTAAAAGCATAATGTGGTGGTGGTGGTGGTGGTAGTGGTAGTAGTGGTGGTAGTGGTGGTAGTGGTGGTAGTGGTGGTAGTAGTGGTGGTGGTGGTGGTGGTGGTGGTGGTGGTGGTAGTGGTAGTGGTAGTGGTAGTAGTAGGTGGTGGTGGTGGTGGTGGTGGTAGTGGTGGTAGTGGTGGTAGTGTGGTAGTAGTGGTAGTAGTGGTAGTAGTGGTAGTGGTGGTGGTGGTAGTAGTGGTCGTAGTGGTGGTGGTAGTAGTAGTAGTAGTGGTAGTGGTGGTGGTGGTGGTGGTAGTGGTAGTAGTGGTGGTCGTGGTGGTGGTGGTGGTGGTGGTGGTAGTGGTGGTAGTAGTGGTGGTAGTAGTGGTGGTAGTGGTGGTAGTGGTGGTAGTGGTGGTAGTGGTGGTAGTGGTGGTAGTAGTGGTAGTAGTGGTAGTAGTGGTAGTAGTGGTAGTAGTAGTGGTAGTAGTGGTGGTGGTAGTAGTGGTAGTAGTGGTGGTAGTAGTAGTGGTAGTAGTGGTGGTAGTAGTAGTGGTAGTAGTGGTGGTAGTAGTAGTGGTAGTGGTGGTGGTAGTAGTGGTGGTAGTAGTGGTGGTAGTAGTAGTGGTAGTAGTAGTAGTGGTGGTAGTAGTAGTGGTAGTGGTAGTGGTAGTGGTAGTGGTGGTGGTAGTGGTGGTAGTGGTAGTAGTGGTGGTAGTAGTAGTGGTAGTAGTAGTGGTAGTGGTAGTAGTGGTAGTGGTAGTGGTGGTAGTAGTAGTGGTAGTAGTAGTAGTAGTAGTAGTAGTAGTAGTAGTAGTAGTAGTAGTAGTAGTAGTAGTAGTAGTAGTAGTAGTAGTAGTAGTAGTAGTAGTAGTAGTAGTAGTAGTAGTAGTAGTAGTAGTAGTAGTAGTAGTAGAGTCCTCAATATTTCCATACTCCAATAAAAGTGGACCCGAATTTCCACCTAATCCCACACCATTGCAATGCACGTCCATGTTTGAATCCCCATGCATACCATCCGCTTGAGTCTCTTCGGCTCCCTAATCCGACTGTTCATTACCATCCGACTGATCCTCCTCTTATTCTCCTCCCCATTAACGGCCCCCCATAACTGACCTCCTCAGGTGCAACTTCGGACCTAATGTCAACGATAGCCTGTTGTGAACCGTCCGACCAATCTTCGACAACCCAAACTGGGAACTGGTTACCCTCCCACACAACCTCAATCTCTTCATCGATCCTGGACGATGCATTAACCACCACGCAACAATCGCCAGTAGCATTATCCACAGCCTCCCAAGTGAAAGAAGAGCTTTGAGCTATTCTTCCGAATTGAGCTCCAATCTTATCGAATACTTTATTGTCTCTCAGTTGGAGTGGAACCCTAACAATCTTTAACCATGCTAATCTCTCCAGCTCTAGGAGTTGACCTTCCCAAAGCACAACAGACGATAGAATATCACCCCACACTGGATTGTCGTCTCCAATAAACGCCAAGGCTGGTCGTTTGTCTCTGAATACTATCAAGACCTTGAGACCCCCGACGTAGCTAACTGGGCATTCCATCCAACCTTCCGCAGTGAGTAAAACCTTCAACTTCTTGATCTCCGAAAGACACTTAACTTCGCCGAAAACGGACCTCATCATACAATGGCTTGGGTACAACGCAACCCTATTTTCGATTCTAACGACCTTCCTTGAAGAAGCCATATTGCTTTTGTCCCCCGTCACCGCATTCCTGAACGAATATCCGTTTACCACCTCCGTTGGAACATAGGCTTCATTGGTTTTCTTTTGTGGATGTTGTTCCGGCGGCTTCTTAGTATTTTCATTCATCTTCTGTTGATTATCCCCACCCCAAGTAGTTTGGTTATCAAACCGTTCATGATTTCGATCATACTTAGCAACGAACACCGACACCTTAGCCTGATAAACCTTGACCATATTCAGTCTAGACAAGAGTTCCTTCACATTTAGCACCTTCTCATACCTTACAAAACCGAAGAAGTTCCCCCTTGTGTCCCTTTTCTTCGCCACATATGCGTCTTTGATGAATCCATATGGTTCAAATACTTTCCACAATAATGTACTCGACACACCTCCGGGTAGATTTGCCACGAAAAATGTTGTTACCGGCCCCAGGTTACGTTCCGATCTAGTGTTCCGTTGATGGTAGTCCTCTCGTCTCCCTCCTCTCATTTTTACGACGAGTTTGCAATGGTGTTTTTGATTTTTTTTTTTTTTTTTTTTTTTTATTATTATTATAATTATTATAATTTTTTTTTTTGTTTTTTAGGGCTATTAGATTGTAGGTTAACTTTTTCAAGTCAATAGAAAGTCAAGCTTACATAATATTATTATTATTATTATTACATTAATTATATAATAAATATGAAAACTCTAACAGGGGGCGATTGGGAGGAGAAGGGTGGGAGAGCGATTAAGGAAGAGCAGGCGAGTAGGGTTTGGGGTTAGGGGCGATTGGCTAGATGATGGTCAGGAGGGGCGATTAGGCTTAGATTAGGCTAGGAAGGGGACGATTGGGATGGAGGAGGCGAATAGGATTTGAATTCAGACCGTGCATGGGTTGAGTTTTTTAGGCTCGGTGGAAGAGAAGGTTAGGTACGGTGGTTTTAGGAGGGGGAAAGGGTGACAGTAGCTTCGTGGGTGAAGTTTCGGTTCAGATCGGTGGTGAGGTTGGGAACGGTTGGGTTCAGGGAAAGGAAGGAGGGATATAGGTGGAGGAGGTGGGTTCAGGGAGAGGGAGGAGAGGTTCAGGGAAGGCCTAGCAGAAGGTTACTTCTAATATATTACAGATATTAAGAGCAACTATGGACTATGGTTTGACTAAATATTCCCTGAACTCATTAAGTCATACTCAAAAATTAAAATAAACTTTTTTCTAACATTATGGTTCATTCAATAAAAGATATCTAAGTTCTAATTGTCTATTAAAATTTTAACGAGCATGTATTATTTATAAAATAAGATCATGTGTAGTGAGGCGTTATTGGGGCCTTACATCACAACTTATCGCCCAAACACCATTACACATGAGCCTTAAGGAGGGCTATGGGGCTTGAAAATTCCCAAATTGAGTGTTTGACGTTATAATTATAACACTTATTTTCTCTTGTGCCATATATATTTGTTTCCCACAGGTGGTCTAATTACAGTTAGTTTAGTAATTGAAACAAAAATGTTAAAGGTGTTATATATTGTACAAAAAGATGATACACAGTTTAGTGTAGGTGTTGACAGTTGACTTTTGTCAAATCTGTCGTTGCTTTCAACTTTTTTAACTACTTTAAGTCAAAGCAAACAACAGTTGTATTTGTATTTAATATTTTTTACGGTCAAATCCACAGCTAGATTTCATCTGTTGTGGTTCCTCTTTAGTCCTTTCAACAGCCACCATCACGTGCATAACATGTTTTCTGCCCCTTCCCAACCCCAACACACATTTGTTCATGAAACAAACACGTCATGAACAATATACAATGGTACAAATACATATACCTATTTTCATAAAATAACATTTTTTTATGAATAGATCAAATGTTTAATAGGGGTCGGAGCATCACCCAAAATGGCATAGGTAGGTTCTAGGCCACGGCTGCAAAAGGGTGAGAGGGGAGAGAGCGAATGAGAGAGAGGTGCAGGGGTACCCTGATGCTTTACGGGTGGTGCCTCAAGGAAAGGGTTCTCAGGTGGTGGTGTGTGAGCAACCCAGGGGTATAAGAAGGTCCAGGGGTAGTGTAAAAAATATTGAACTTGGGGGGTATCCCAATACATAAAATGGAAAAGAAAAAAAAAATTAGACTGTTCACAAAGTTGAGTAATAGCACGGGTTACCCCTGGGTATAAACCAAGTCCATCCCTGCTCTTAACTGACTTCTAAATTCGCACATTATGTCCATGAATTTTGAATCAATCAACACACCACTGAACATACCTTGGATACAATCCATTTGCTAGTTGTAGTTAGATCTAGATGAACAGAAGCTGACGTGGCATTGCTTAGGTGTAAAAACCAAAACTTCTATGTGGCTAAAATATAAAAACCAAAACTTAAGGGACATTTTTGAAACTTATTACTATTATTATTATTATTATATATTTTTTAAATTATATAAATCCTAACCCCCCCCCCTCTTCAGTAACAGACCCACCCCCCATTTCTCTCTCTGTCTCTTTGTCTCTTTAAACCACCACCACCACACTAACCCCCTCCCCTTTCTCTGTCTTCCCCAATTCACCAACACCCTACCCCGGTGACACCACCCAACCCTACCTAGACCACCATACACCAGCCACCATAGTCACCACCATACACCGGCCACCACAGTCACCACCATACAACCACCACTACCACATCTTATTATAATACCTCTCTCTTTCCGACATTCATCACCTTCCTTCTAACGGTAAGCTCTTCACCACTCTCTTCCAAACCACCGATCGAGCCACTAATAACTTCGGCTACGTTAATATCACTTATAACCCTCAAACCAATACAACTATTATTCATTCCCTAGCTGGCTCTTCCCAACCACCTAACTCTGCTAATATTGTTTCATTAATAAAACAATACCTTATAATGTATCAATCTACACCGTTGATTTGTTAATCATTCCGTACGGTTTCGATCTGCTTGCATCTGAGACACGACCACCGTTAGGGTTAAACATAAGCAAAGCGTTAATCAACGGACATAATTTTAATGTGGTGGCGTTTATTCTAGCTGCATCGGGATTTGTGCAGGAGTTCGAATATGATGGAGGTGGTGTGGGGATAACGTTGTTTGTGCCGACGGTTTGTTACAGTCGATTGTGAACCCGTTGGGGTAGTGGGTGGTGTAGTGGTGGTGTTTGGTGCGGTGGTGGAAGGTGTGGTGGTTGTTGGTGATTCAGAAAGAGAAAGGAGGAAAATAGGGGGTGTGTTTGTATGTCAATAGAAGGGGAAAAGGAGGGGGGTGGATTTATAAAATTTTAAAAATAATAATAATAATAATAATAATAACAATAATAATAATAATAATAATAATAATAATAATAATAAAAGTTTCATAAATGTCTCAAAGTTTAGGTTTTTACATTTTGGCCACGAAGACTAACCATGTTAGACCTCCGTTAGTATGGGGGTGATGAACGAAAATAAGTTTCAAATTGGGAGTGCTATTGGCCAAAGTGAAAGTTGGGAGTATTATCCGCCAATAGGCGATAGTTTGGAGTAATTAAATCCATTTTCCCTTTCATGATTGATACAAATATTAGTATGATCTATATAACATTACTGAATATAGAAAGGAGGTTACATTTTCATATTAAACTAGCAATTAGACCCACGCGGGCATATCGCAAACATAGAAGGATTAGGCAAAGCGTCACGTAACCAACAACCGACGCAGCCGCGCGTTGCCGCGGTAGAGCGAACCCTATCACATGACCCCACTAAAAACACATGGTACCCACAAAGCTAACCTATAAAAATGAAATGCTTTCCAAATAGGTAGCCATAAACCTATGTATAAGCACCTTCGCCCAAACAGATATAGCCAAGCATTTAGTTCTACGTATTCAAGGTTTCGGAGACTAAACAACAGTAGAAACAGTCCCTCTACCAGTCACCGCCCATAAATCCGATGACCGGAGTTCAACATCATACATAGTCAGACGTGGATTGCGAAGAATGTAATCGAGAATAAACATGCAGCGGGGAAAAAAACATACCAAAAGCTAAGTCAAACCATAGTCGGAGGCGAAAGCTTTATGAATTGTCTTATTCGGAGGTGAAAACCAAGAGCAGCGGTAACAGTAGCCGTCATTGCAACACCGACCTCCGGAGTAGAACCCAGCAGCAACGATTGAGGTCAACACGAAAACTCGGTAGAAGAAAGATTCGAAACGGAGATGCCTAGGTAACTTGAGACGCGACAACCGGTGGAGCTGTGGTCTTTGCTGTGCATGCGTGTGTGAAGGGACGAAGGATAAGAAGGGGCAGGGGTGGCCCTGGCCCCCTGTTTTCTGGCGCAGTGGCATAAATTTGCGATTTTCATAGGTAAATTGAGTCCGGGTTGAGTTCGGCCCCCACTGATTTGCCACTACCAATAAAAAAATTGAGTCCGGCCCCCACCGATTCCAAAACCAAGCTTCGCCACTGCGTGTGTGTGAGCGAGAGGGCAAGGACAGAGGTAGGTGGTTCAAGAAGATTCTTGCAAGTTGCAAGGGGCTAAAACTGGGGGGAAAAATGAAGGTTGCAAAGTGGAAGAGTGTTATCCAACGATTTGATGAAACGTGGCAAACTATGATTGTGATAAACGACGACCACCGACGTTAGTTTTTAGTATCTATACATATAATAAACCAAAACCATTTTAATGACATGACACTCAAAAAGGCATTCTCTTTCTTGAGTGTGACATGTGCCATCCCATGTGGCATTGAGATATTTTAGAAAAAAAATAATTTAAAAACAAAATTAGATTTTTCACCCTTATGTTTCCTCCCATAATTTTTAAACGTTAATATCTTTAATATACGAGATTTTTTAAAGAAAAAAATTACACCAAAATAACGAGCGTTTTATTATCTTTCCAACGAGTACCATAGTGCTATATAAAAAACGGAGAAATTTTTTTTTGTGGGGTTTTGTTCATATAGGAAAAAAACACAAAGTGTTCAGGTAAATCATTAATCATGTATAGACAAGTCACTAATTATGTTTAAATCGTTAAAGGTGGACCATTAGGATGATTGGGGTCTTAACACATGGGGTTACACTTATTACGGTCCGAAATAGCGAAAGTGTCCAAGGCCCTGTGAGCGGCCGCTCACAGGGACCGAGCGGCCGCGCGCGGGTGACTGACGCCACCTCATGCCTGAGGTGATTGAGGCACGGGCATGAACTTCTGACCACATTTGAGAACTGGTGTTGATAGACACCAGTTATTGAGGCAAATTATTATGTTACTGAAGGTGTCCCAATAATTCTGTTCAGTTGCAATGAGTGGGTTAGCTACCCCTGACACGCTTAAACTGATAACTCTTGAACATTTTGGTCTGGAGGACCTACGCTTTTAGTTGGTTACGTGGTTTTGGAAACTAGCGCATTTATATACTCAATTGCTTTACTTTGTGAACTCACCGACTTTATGTTGATACATGTCAGCATGCTTTTGCAGGTAACTAGGTATGGAGCACAGCTAGGACATGCATCATGATATGTCATGGGACAATAAACATTTAAACTATTTTTTTAAAACATTTAACTGTTTACTTCTGGTTTTGGGCGCGGTGTTTTGCGCAGACTTTATTTAACTGTTTTATGTATTCGCTTCCGCTATACTAAATTTTGTCTGATTAAAACTTTTCAACTTGGTTTTACAAAAACGAACTAATTGGTTTGGGTTTAGAGTCGTTCATGTGACTTATGGCTATGGGATCCTGGTTTGTCATGCGCCTCGCGGTATAAACCCCGCAGTGGAAATTTAAGGGTGTGACAGATTGGTATCAGAGCCATTGGTTATAGTGAACTAGGAATTGCATCTAGTCTATAATCATCATAGCATAAGTATTAGTACACACACTATCCTCAGCACACTACTTGTTATTTCTTGGATACGTATACTGATCTAACGTATTGCAGGAAAACATGACTAACCCCGCTCATCGTAATTACTCTTCTTATCGTCCTCTTGGGAGTTCGCAAAATACATCTTTGAACCCGTATGAACAACCAGCTCAGGCAGGGAATCCGGAGGAGAATACCAATCGCTGGGTGTGGTTCACAGACATGCTGCACTCGTGGGTTGTAGGGTACGGAGTGCCAGCTCAGGTTTCTCCTATTATTAACTCTTTGGAGAGGTCTTTGGCAGGGATGGTTAGGCACGTGCATACAAAGCTAGAGAATGCCTATAATGCTATAAGGCGATTTCAGTCTTGGAGGCAGAATGCCGATGGGGCTATTAAACGCATGGAAAGAGAAATCGACCACTTGTTTGGTGAATTGGAAAGGGTTAATAAGGAAGCTGCGGAGGATAGACATGAGAGGTCGATTGCTATTCAGGAGACAGCACTATTAAGGGAGGAGTTGACCCTCGTCCGTAACAAGCTTGAGGAAGCTCTAGCTCAAAATGGTGTTGAACCAGAGGAGGACCCAGAGGAGGATCCAGAGTAGGATCCAGAAGAGGATCCTGAGGAAGAGCCTGCAGTAGGAGGATTTGATGCTTTCGGGGCAGCGGTGAATGCGGCTCTCGAGGAAGAGCTTGAGCCTGAGGAGGAGGAGCCACTGGAGATAGAGATTGAGGATGAGAGCGAGGATGAGGGCTCATGTATCTCCATGGATCGTGGGGATGATTGATTACTTTTATCTTCTTGTTATCTTAGTATTCCATATACATTCTTATTACGACTTCTGTTTTTTTATCGTTGTGAGACTTGAGGATTGTTTATCTTATGATTGGATTCTCATTTACTACTATTAATTGATTCCTTTATTCTATTCTCGTGCATGTTATTTATATTCTAGTTTACTTGTACTATGTGAACGATTGTATGTGGGACATATTATTGTTTTCTCATGAGTATAGTGTAAATGTAGAATTACTATGGCGGGAAGAGGACACGGGAGAGGCAACATCAACATGACTCAAGCGGAGTTGAATGCACTTATCAACAACAGGGTGGTGGAAGCCCTCGCAACTTTTCAAGTTGGTAATTCTATCTCGCTCTAAACTTTCCTCTAGACTCCAACGTCACGCTCTTTTATTCATTCGTGGTTTCTTCGCTTTTTGTAACTCAGGTCAACCTGGGCATCACCCTCTAGTTTGCACCTACAAGTCCTTCATGGACTGCAAGCCACAGAACTTTGGAGGATCTGAAGGGGCTGTCGGGCTACTGAGGTGGTTCGAAAAACTAGAATCTTGCTTCGCTATGTGTAACTGTCCACCAGCTGACAAGGTGAAATATGCCACTGCTACTCTCGAGAATTTGGCATTATCATGGTGGAACTCTCAAGTGCAGATGCTAGGTGTGGAAGTGGCTAACGCAACACCATGGGCGGATTTCAAGGAACTGATGAAGGAGGAGTACTGTCCTCGAGATGAGATCCAAAAGTTAGAGACTGAGTATCTCAATCTGAAGATGGTGGGATCGGAGATTGAGAAATATACCACCAAATCGCATGAACTGGCGGTGATGTGCCCAAATTACTCCAATCCGCCCTACAAGAGAATCGAGTTATACATCAAGGGATTGGTGCCCCAAATCAAGAGCATGGTTACTGCTGCTAACCTCAACACCATCCAGCAAGTTATTCGTATGGCCCATCAGCTGACTGATCAGAAGGTGTAAGAGGGATTGTTACCTCCTCGTGGTGTTTCATCTTCTGGTACTAATGATAACAAGAGGAAGTGGGAGAATGCATCTGGCAAACCCTCAGGGAATGGCAGTCAACAGCAGCAGCAGAATAAGAGGCATGACAACCATGGCAGTAGTAACAACCGCAACAACTCTCAGGGAGGTTATGAGGGGAACCAACCTAAGTGAAACAGGTACAATAGGCATCACACTGGGACGTGTGGCAATGTTAAGTGTAATCGGTGTGGCAAGATGGGTCATAAGCAGAGGGACTGTAGGGTGTATATCCCGGGAAATCCGCAGGCTGCACAGCAGGGGCAACAACAGAGTGGTGGTAAAGGTTGTTACCAATGTGGGAGTGAGAATCATTTCAAGAGGAACTGTCCACAGCTGAATGGTAATGGTAATGGCAACAACAGGGGTAACAACAACAACAACGGTGGTGGTAACAGGACGGGAAACAACAACACCACTAATGCTGGAAACAACAACAACAACGAGAACAACAACAATGGGGCTCGTGGGAGAGCATTCGTGATTGGCACCGGGGAGGCTAGAACTGATAATAACGTCGTGACGGGTACGTGCTCCTTGAACGACACTCTTGCTTCTATTTTATATGATACTAGTGCGGACTATAGTTTTGTGTCATCAAAACTTAGTAAACAATTAGGGATGGTTCCTACTCTTCTTGATACCCCATACTCTATTGAATTGGCTGATGGGAAGCCTGTCGAGGTAACCCATATACATCGTGACTGTAAGCTCGAGTTGAATGGGCAATTATTCGCCATCAACCTCTTACCTATCACCCTTGGTAGCTTTGACCTCGTGGTTGGCATGGACTGGTTGTCCAAACAGCATGCTGAAATTCTCTGTCAGGAGAAGATTGTTCGTATTCCCCTCCCAAGTGGAGAACTTTTTTCTATACAGGGTGATCGAGGTGGTGCCATGGTGGGCATCATCTCCTATTTGAAGGCCCAGAAGTGTATTCGTAAGGGCTGTCCAGCCATTTTGGCTAACATATCTGACACTCGAGCTGAAACTGAAACCAAGATTGAGGACATCCCAGTAGTCCGAGATTTCCCAGATGTCTTCCCAGAGGAATTACCTGGACTTCCACCCGTTCGTCAGGTGGAGTTCCAAATTGATCTTGCGCCTGGAGCAGCTCCAGTTGCACGCGCACCATACCGCCTAGCACCAGGCGAACTTCAAGAACTATCTACTCAACTCCAAGAGCTATTGGATAGGGGTTTCATTAGACCTAGTTCTTCTCCATGGGGAGCTCCAGTTCTGTTTGTTAAGAAGAAGGACGGGAGTTTCCGCATGTGCATTGATTATCAGGAGTTGAACAAAGTGACGGTTAAGAACCGTTACCCTTTGCCTCGTATTGATGATTTGTTCGACCAACTGCAAGGGTCGAGTTTCTACTCTAAGATTGACTTGAGGTCAGGATACCATCAGCTGAGAGTCCGAGAGGAGGATGTGGCAAAGACAGCCTTTCGAACTCTTTGTGGACATTATGAGTTTTTGGTGATGCCATTTGGGCTAACTAATGCACCGGCTGTATTCATGGATCTAATGAACCGTGTGTGCAAGCCCTATTTGGACAAATTCGTCATAGTGTTCATAGATGACATACTGATTTATTCCAAGAGCAGGGAAGAGCACGAGAAACACCTACAGCTGATCTTGAAACTATTGAGAAATGAGCAGTTGTATGCAAAATTTTCTAAATGTGACTTTTGGATTCGATAAGTCCAATTTCTTGGACATGTGGTTAACAAGGCAGGAATACATGTTGATCCCGCCAAGATTGATGCTATTAAAAAGTGGGAGGCTCCTAAAACTCCTACTGAGGTGCGCCAGTTTCTTGGTCTCGCGGGATACTATCGCAGATTCATTGAGGGATTCTCTAAGATCGCTCAACCTCTCACCGCCTTGACACAGAAGGGTATTACTTACAAGTGGGGAGGTGCCCAAGAATCTGCTTTTCAGTTACTGAAGTCGAAACTTTGCAGTGCACTTATACTATCATTACCTGAGGGTACAGAGGACTTCGTAGTGTACTGTGATGCGTCTATCCAAGGGTTAGGGTGTGTGCTGATGCAGCGTGATAAGGTAATCGCGTATGCCTCACGTCAATTGAAGGTTCATGAGAAGAACTACACCACCCATGACTTGGAACTAGGAGCAGTGGTTTTTGCTCTAAAGATCTGGAGGCATTATCTCTACGGGACGAAGTGTACGATCTTCACTGACCACAAGAGCCTCCAACACATATTCGATCAAAAGGAGCTGAACATGCGACAGCGTCGATGGGTCGAGCTTCTGAACGATTACGACTGTGCCATCAAGTACCACCCAGGGAAAGCTAACGTAGTAGCTGATGCCCTCAGTCGGAAGGAAACAAAACCTAAACGGGTGCGAGCCTTACAACTTACCATTCATTCTAATCTTCCTGATAAGATACGTAAAGCCCAGGGCGAGGCCATGAAGGGAGAAAACATCAAGCTTGAAACATTACATGGTGCTGATAAGCACTTGGAACTAAGGACAGATGGCCTTCAGTACTTTATGAATCGAGTATGGATACCACGTTTTGGGGATCTCAGACAACTGGTGCTCGATGAAGCTCACACCTCTCGATACTCGGTACATCCTGGTTCGGACAAGATGTACCAAGATCTTAAAACTCTTTACTGGTGGCCAAACATGAAAGCCGAAATAGCCACTTATGTTAGTAAGTGCTTGACTTGTGTGAAGGTTAAGATCGAATATCAGAAACCTTCAGGCCTACTCTAGCAACCAGAAATCCCTATGTGGAAATGGGACGGGATTTCTATGGATTTATTACAAAGCTTCCTAGAACGCCAACGGGCCATAACATGATTTGGGTTATTGTGGATCGTTTAACCAAATCGGCACACTTTCTGGCAATAAAGGAAACGGACTCGCTGGAGAAACTAGCAAATCTCTACATCAAGGAGGTAGTCTCTAGGCATGGGGTGCCTACTTCTATTATATCGGATCGCGATGCGCGATTCACTTCTCACTTCTGGACTACTCTCCAAGACGCTTTGGGAACTCGCTTAGATATGAGCACAGCCTATCACCCACAGACGGATGGACAAAGTGAACGTACCATCCAAACATTGGAAGATCTGCTACGAGCGTGCGTGGTGGATTTTGGCAACAGTTGGGATAAGCACTTACCTTTGATTGAATTCTCTTATAACAACAGCTACCACACTTCGATACAGTGTGCGCCTTTTGAGGCACTTTATGGACGCAAGTGTAGGTCTCCCATCTGCTGGACTGAGGTTGGGGATAGCTAGCTAACAGGTCCCGAACTCGTGCACGAAACTTCTGAGAAAATAGTGCAAATCAGAAACCGGATGGCTGCTGCTCGGGATCGACAGAAAAGTTACGCTGATAAGCGTAGGAAACCTTTGGAGTTCCAGGTTGGGGACAAGGTTTTGTTAAAGGTGTCACCTTGGAAGGGGGTGATACGCTTTGGGAAAAGGAGAAAATTGAACCCACGATACGTTGGACCATTCGAGATTGTCAAAAAGGTTGGTCCGGTAGCTTACCAGCTAAACTTGCCTGATGAACTCAGTGGAGTGCACAATGTATTCCACGTATCAAACCTGAAGAAATGCCTATCGGATACGACACTGGTAGTGCCACTGGAGGAGATTCAGGTGGACGACCAGCTACGGTTCGTGGAAGAACCAGTGGAGATTCTTGAGCAGGGCGTCAAGAAACTCAGACAAAGCACTATACCTATTGTTAAAGTACGATGGAATTCCCGTCTAGGACCGGAATATACGTGGGAGCACAGAGATCGGATGCGGCTCAAATATCCACACCTCTTTACTGAACCTGAACCTGTGCATAGATCGAATGCCGAACATAAAGCAGCTCGTTCAAAGTGAATTTCGGGGCGAAATTCCTTTCAACTTGGGGATGATGTGACATCCGGGAACCAAGCGCACACTTTTCTAGCTGGCTTTATTGTTTACTTGCTGAATTTCGGGATGAAATTCTTTTCAACTTGGGGATGATGTGATACCCCGCAATTTCAGGTTCTCACTTTAACTAAACTCTAGTTACGTTCCTTGCATTATACTTAACTAGGGTTAGCTAGATAGGGCACACGTTACATAGTTGTAAGTTAGTAACTGCATAAGGTGGTAATTCGAGGAATTACCAGACTGTATACATGATTAGTGAACCTCGGACATTGGTGAATAATGAAGTATAATAATAGTGAGTTAACTGATTTGGATTGATTGCGATTATGTGCCTCTGTGATATTCGGTGAAACTATGTGCAAACCATATGTGATTATGTGAACTTAAACCGAATACATTAATAGAAATCGTTAAAGGTGGACCATTAGGATGATTGGGGTCTTAACACATGGAGTTACACTTATTACGGTACGAAATAGCGAAAGCGTCGAAGGAAAATACGTCGGGTGACGAAACGGGCCACCCACGCGGGCCAAGGCCCTGTGAGCGGCCGCTCACAGGGACCGAGCGGCCGCACGCGGGTGACTGACGCCACTAAACCGACTTAATCACCTATTTAAGTAACCCTAAGCCTCTTGTATCACCTAAACTCAAACCCTAATCGCCCCTACTGCCCTACCTACGAAATATTAACCCCAAACCACCTGCTAAGGCGCAAGAACATCGATCGGGAAGCTTCAAGAGCATTCGGTTGGTTGTTTCGAAGAGCTTATGGTATAATTCTTAACCTACTATGTTTTAATCTTATTATTATGTTATTAAAACCCTATAACTAAGTTCGTCCAGGTATGAGACCATTTTATAAATATTAAAACTTGAAGTTTTTGAAGATTTAACGAGTTAAACATGATGATAGGCGATTAGTGATGTAATAGATTACTTGTTGCGCAAGTTGTTGATATGTTGATCATTAGGGTTATGATTCTTGCATGTATTATGATAGATTCTGATCTTAATAGGTCTTAGGAATGTTTTTTAATGATTGTTGATCGTTTATACGCACACGTGAGTCGTTTAAATAAAGGTTTATGCATGATTAAAATCTGGACAAAATGTTTAGGTTAACTTGTAGGGTCTGTTACATGGCCTTAACATGATGGTTTTGATGTTTTCTTTGCATGGTTAAATCACACCTGGTCTTAGCTTTTCATGATGGGTAAAATCGAGTGATTTGGACGTCGTTTGAGTCGTTTTTGGAATTTTCTTTGAAAATAGGTCATATCAGAATTTCGGGTTAACAAACTGAGTCGACTTTAAACCGTCATAAATCGAGTTTTATAAAGAATTAAGTTATGAAATTTTTACAGAAGATTAACATGGGAATAATTTGGCATCTTCAAGTGGATTCATCCCGTTTGGATGAATACACAATTTTTGGGAATTTTTCTACTAAACTGACCTGTTATGAAAGTTTTCTGAACATAGCTGTGTTGAACGAATTTTAATAATTATTGTGTTTGGTTTTGAGACAAAACAAAAATATGGGTTGTTAAAAGCATCAAAAAGAATATTCAGTAAAAATTTGGGAGTTTAACTCACTGATTTAGTATTTTAAATAAATTAGTTTTGGTGACGCACAATCTGTCCTAAAAACGCAGATTGTGTATTGTGTTTGATATGTATTTGAATGGGCACTTGTATTTGACACATCTTATTATAATACCTCTCTCTTTCCGACATTCATCACATTCCTTCTAACGGTAAGCTCTTCACCACTCTCTTCCAAACCACCGATCGAGCCACTAATAACTTCGGCTACATTAATATCACTTATAACCCTCAAACCAATACAACTATTATTCATTCCCTAGCTGGCTCTTCCCAACCACCTAACTCTGCTAATATTGTTTCATTAATAAAAACAATACCTTATAATGTATCAATCTACACCGTTGATTTGTTAATCATTCCGTACGGTTTCGATCTGCTTGCATCTGAGACACGTCCACCGTTAGGGTTAAACATAAGCAAAGCGTTAATCAACGGACATAATTTTAATGTGGTGGCGTTTATTCTAGCTGCATCGGGATTTGTGCAGGAGTTCGAATATGATGAAGGTGGTGTGGGGATAACGTTGTTTGTGCCGACGGTTCGTTACAGTCGATTGTGAATCCGTTGGGGTAGTGGTGGTGTTTGGTGCGGTGGTGGAAGGTGTGGTGGTTGTTGGTGATTCAGAAAGAGAAAGGAGGAAAATAGGGGGGGGGGGGGTGTTTGTATGTCAACAGAAGGGGAAAAGGAGGGGGTGGATTTATAAAATTTAAAAAATAATAATAATAATAATAATAATAATAATAATAAAAGTTTCATAAATGTCTCAAAGTTTAGGTTTTTACATTTTGGCCACGAAGACTAACCATGTTAGACCTCCGTTAGTTTGGGGTGATGAACGAAAATAAGTTTCAAGTTGGGAGTGCTATTGGCCAAAGTGAAAGTTGGGAGTATTATCCGCCAATAGGCGATAGTTTGGAATAATTAAATCCATTTTCCCTTTCATGATTGATATAAATATTAGTATGATCTATATAACATTACATTTATACGCACACGTGAGTCGTTTAAATAAAGGTTTATGCATGATTAAAATCTGGACAAAATGTTTAGGTTAACTTGTAGGGTCTGTTACGTGGCTTTAACATGATGGTTTTGATGTTTTCTTTGCATGGTTAAATCACACCTGGTCTTAGCTTTTCATGATGAGTAAAATCGAGTGATTTGGACGTCGTTTGAGTCGTTTTTGGAATTTTCTTTGAAAATAGGTCATATCAGAATATCGGGTTAACAAACTAAGTCGACTTTAAACCGTCATAACTCGAGTTTTATAAAGAATTAAGTTATGAAATTTTTACAGAAGATTAACATGGGAATAATTTGGCTTTTTCAAGTGGATTCATCCCGTTTGGATGAATACACAATTTTTGGGAATTTTTCTACTAAACTGACCTGTTATGAAAGTTTTCTGAACATAGCTGTGTTGAACGAATTTTAATAATTTTTGTGTTTGGTTTTGAGACAAAACAAAAATATGGGTTGTTAAGCGAATCCCAAAGAATATTCAGTAAAAATTTGGGAGTTTAACTCACTGATTTAGTATTTTAAATAAATTAGTTTTGGTGACGCATAATCTGTCCTAAAAACGCAGATTGTGTATTATGTGTTTACATGACTAATTGAGGTTCTATGTGTTATGTGTTTGATATGTATTTGAATGGGCACTTGTATTTGACGCATATGGAGTGTAAAACTAAATGTAACCAACATATTCACCAACGGGTCCGTAGGGTTTACTTATGCATGTAGAATTACTAGGTGTCACCTACACACTTTTGAACATTTAAACGTCTTGGACAAACGGGTTATATGGTGTAATGGTATTACACATATACTTACTTAGTGACACTTATACTAGGGAGTCGGTAGTGCACCCTACTTGGAGTTTGGATTTATTTGCTTGCATACTAAGGTGAGTTTCACTACTTTTTTCTCAAAAGCATGCGTCTCGGGTGGAGACAACTTTGGTAAACGTTTTCTAGTCCGGTTTGGGACTACTCAGGTTTGACTCCTTGTGTGGGTCGGGTTTACGATTCCTTGTGTGGATCGGGTTTTGATCAGTTTAAAACTTATTGGTCCTTTGTGAACTAAACACTCTATCATTTGGAAAGTCCTTGCACATTATTGGGTTAATCGCTGGAGGCGAACGGGGTATTAGTTGATAGCGCTATTAGGTTGTGCAGCAACCTCATGCCTGAGGTGCTTGAGGCACGGGCATGAACTTCTGACCACATTTGAGAACTGGTGTTGATAGACACCAGTTATTGAGGCAAATTATTATGTTACTGAAGGTGTCCCAATAATTCTGTTCAGTTGCAATGAGTGGGTTAGCTACCCCTGACACGCTTAAACTGATAACTCTTGAACATTTTGGTCTGGAGGACCTACGCTTTTAGTTCGTTACGTGGTTTTGGAAACTAGCGCATTTATATACTCAATTGCTTTACTTTGTGAACTCACCGACTTTATGTTGATAAATGTCAGCATGCTTTTGCAGGTAACTAGGTATGGAGCACGGCTAGGACATGCATCATGATATGTCATGGGACAATAAACATTTAAACTATTTTTTTTAAAACATTTAACTGTTTACTTCTGGTTTTGGGCGCGGTGTTTTGCGCAAACTTTATTTAACTGTTTTATTTATTCGCTTCCGCTATACTAAATTTTGTCTGATTAAAACTTTTCAACTTGGTTTTATAAAAACGAACTAAATGGTTTGGGCATTTAGAGTCGTTCATGTGACTTATGGCTATGGGATCCTGGTTTGTCATGCGCCTCGCGGTATAAACCCCGTAGTGGAAATTTGAGGGTGTGACATAATTAGTGACTTGCCTATACATGATTAATGATTTACCTGAACACTTTGTGTTTTTTTCCCTGTATAAACAGAACCCTACAAAAAAATAAACCGTTTTTTCTCCGTTTTTTTATATAACACTATGGTACTCATTGGTAAGATAATAAAACGCTCGTTAATTTGGCGTAATTTTTTTCTTTAAAAAATCTTGTATATAAAATATACCAACGTTTAAAAATTATGGGAGGAAACATAAGAGATAAGAGAGAAAAAACCAATTTTATTTTAAATTTTTTTTTCCCTAAAATATCTCAATGCCACATGGGATGACACATGGCACACTGAAGAAAGAGAATGCCTCTTTGAATGTCATGTCTTTAAAATGACTTTGGTTTATTATATGTATAGATATAGATGTAAAATTAATGTATCATATTAAATTTTTCAACCCGAAGTATAATCTAGTGTATATTTAAATAGATGGAGGTTACATTTTCAAAACTAAATTATTTAATTAATAAAACTGCAAACACAATTTAAAAATTCATGATTAGCGAATATGATAACACAACTTAGCAATTTGCTTACCTAAAACATCGATTTCACTCACCGGTCGAAACCAGTCCAAATCCTTATCCATAGACATATCTTCAAATTCCTCATTCGCTTCTTTTTCTTGCTTATAAAGCAACTTCTCGGCTGATCTTTAAACCCAAGTTCAATCAATATAATCTGCATTCCTCTTTAACCTAACGGGCTTGATAGCATAATCGTGGAAAGAACACACAGTGCTTTGTTTACGTGATCATGAAACAGACGCCTTTCAAATCTCTGTGTGGATCTCTGTGTGTGTTTTTGTTGAGTTTTGATGAACTTAGGGGCTGTTTGGTTGATTAAGTGCTGAATCATTAAGATGGTCTGAATGGTTAAGAGGCTCTGAATGGTTAAGAGCTGAATCATTCAGCATCTCTTATTAGCTTAATGATTCAGCACTTAATCATTCCATTCAGATGCTGAAACAAACAGTCTGAATGCTGAATGATTCAGACCTGAATGATTAAGAGGCTGATTAAGAGGCTACCAAACAGCCCCTTAATGGTGTTTTGATGTATTTTGTGTATATTTTTTTTTTGTGGGTTTTTGATTTTAGATGGTTTAGATTAATTCATGATGTGGGTTTGTTCTAATCAAACGTAACAATTTAAAACACAATGAAATGTATTCTAGACATAACATTTAAAAAACACTGATTATTTTTTCGTATGGTGTTTTAGATTGCATGTTGATAAGATGTTAATTAGTGTTTCAAATTGTTAAGTTTGTGCTTTTCTATATAATAGCATGCCAAAAGAATATAAAACATCATCCCTAAAATTTAAAACATAATATCTATATAGACTTCTCACATACGAAAAATATCCTTTGTACAGGAACATCACCATATTTCCATAAAAATTTAACATTTTGCCAAATCCATCCACCCCAATCCCCACTTCCTTCAACCCTTGTCATCACCACCTGTCATCATTATCATCACCATTACATTAAACAATATGGTGTTTTTCTATATAATACAATGCACAAGGAATAAAAAACATCATAGCCAAAAATTAAAACACAATGACCACATAGATTTCTCACATTTTGTACAAAAAATGTCTTTTATACAGGAACCTAAACCTATGAAAATAAGAAAAAAAATTAGAAATCAAAATAACGTTAATTTTTAACTAGGTTAGTTAAATTGATGGATTTGACAACAAAACGTAAATCTTAATGGTTCAGTTGAGATAAAAAAAAATTAGATGAATCTAGCAATTCTGATATAAACTCAGTGACGAAATTAACAATCACTCTAAATGAAAACTTAAAAGACGTAAATGATACATAGACAAAATTTGTTTTTCTTAAAATATTATCATGATTGATACAAATATTATTATGATCTATATAATAATACTGAATATAGAAAGGAGGTTACATTTTCATATTAAAAGGAGGTTACATTTTCAAAACTAAATTATTTAATCAATAAAAGTGTAAACACAATTTAAAACTCCATGATTAGCGAATATGATAACACATTGTTTCTATCGTTAAGACTAGTGGGAGTGGGGGCGGGAGAAGGGCGGGAGAGGGGGGGAACACCGCCGCCATAGGGGCGGGAAGACGAGCGTGGGGCTGGGGGCGGGGAGAAGGGCACCGGCGTGGGGGGGGAGAGGAGGGACAGGTGGCACGCGTTGATTGGGTGAGGGAATATATTACCGTTTGAAAAAAAAAAAAAAAAAAAGAAAAAAAAAAGTATCCGTTTGAAAAAATAACGGCTATATTAATAAAAAAAATTTATTTTATATATATATATATATATATAACAATAACTTTCTACACACAAACACACTCATTTTTTTCATATAATCCTCCCAATACTATCATATATTTTCAAAAAAAATTGCAAGATGTCGAGCGATTCTTCGAGTTCAGACGATATGTTTGATCAACTCGCTTTGGATGACTTTGGCGAAAGTGGCGCAGAAATGTTAATGGCAACCGTTCAGAACGTCGTTAAAGCTATAGCGGACGACGAAGGGACCTCCGAACCACCCAAGCGTAGAAAGTATATAGTTCGCGAACGCGAAACCGGAAATGAGTCATTGGTACGTGATTACTTCTCACCCGAATCAACATACGATGAACGAACTTTTAGGCGGCGTTTTCGTATGAGTCGTAATTTATTTTTAAGAATAACAAATGATTTAGAAAATAATTATGAATATTTCAAACAAAGGCCCGATGCACGTGGTCAGATGGGATTTACCGCGATGCAAAAGGTCACAGCCGCGCTTAGAGCATTGGCGTACGGAAGCAGTTCCGACGTAATGGATGAGTATCTAAGGATGGCCGAGCGAACGGCTAGAGAAAGTACTCAGTTTTTTTGTGCGGGCGTCATTGATTTATATTTAAAAAGATATTTAAGAAAACCAACATTTAGTGACGTCCAACAACTTTTAGACTTTCACGAAGAAAAACATGGTTTTCCCGGTATGCTCGGGAGTATAGATTGTATGAAATGGGAGTGGCAACTTTGTCCAACTGAGTGGCAAGGCCAACACTCTAGCGGTTTTCATAAATCGCCGTGTATGATGCTTGAAGCGGTTGTGTCACAAGATCTTTGGATTTGGCATGCGTTTTTTGGTGTGCCCGGTTCGTTGAACGATAGGACTGTTCTTAATCAATCACCAGTCTTCGACGATCTTATAAACGATGTTGCACCAAAAGGAACTTTTTTCTTAAACGAGACAGAATACAAGTACGGGTATCTTCTAGCAGATGGAATTTACCCTGATTGGTCTGTGTTCGTAAAATCGTTTACACGGAGGACTACGTTAGACCCTAAGAGAAAAAAGTTTAACAAAGCACAAATGGCTGCACGGAAAGATGTTGAGCGTGCTTTTGGTGTGTTGAAAAAAAGATGGCACATTTTGGCCCAACCTTGCCGACTGTGGGAAAAAACGCATGTACGAAATGTGATGTACGCATGCCTAATTTTACATAACATGATTTTGGAGGATGAAGGACGTGCAATATGCGAGTACTTTGGTGAGGAAACGCAGCAAAGTCAAGAAAACATTACGGATGAAGAAAGAAACGTCAACAACTCTGAAATTAAGAATAGCCAAACACATCACAACCTTCGAGCGGATCTGGTTGATCATATTTGGAGTATACCAAGAGATTACCCATCTGATGAAGACGTTAGCGATAACTAAGTTGTTTTTTTTAAGGTTTTTTTTTTTTTTAAATTTCATGTAATTTTGGTTTTTAGTGTTTTTTTTATTTAACTTTGTAGTTTATTATGAATTAATATTATGGTTTTTTAAAATTTTGTTTTATATTTATTAAAAAAAACAAAGTTAAAAAAAAGAAAAAAAAAGAAAAAAGAAATGCCACATGGCACTTCCCCCCACCTCTTCCCCCCCCTTCCACTCCCCACAATTATTTTCCCCCCCAAAAGGGACCCACAAGTGCCACATGGCACTTCCCCCCCACCTCTTCCACCCACCACTCCTTATAGTCTAACAATGGGAATAAAAACAAGATCATAAAAAAAAGCAACAAGATACTCTCCCTACATAGCTTTTCAAACATACATAATACATACAAAAAGACAAACCCATGTCACACATACTATCAATTATTATTATTATTTATTTACTCACTAAAATGTCACACTCACTTCACGGACTCACCTTATTCCCATATCCAACCAAACCATTCACTTCCATCTCCTTCTCTCTCCATCTCTCCAATGGCTTCTCACTTCACTCTCTCTCTTACACTAACACTCATATTCCTCTTCACCTTCACCATCAATGCTTCTTTAGAATCAGATCTTCTGTTAACCTTTAAGTCCACCATTAATGACCCCATGAACCACCTCTCATCATGGTCCAACACAACATCTATCCACCATTGTAACTGGACTGGTGTCATATGCATTACCTCAAACATAAACACATCCATCTCATCACTTACACTTCAAAACCTTAATCTTTCAGGTGAAATATCACCTTCCATTTGTCAACTGTCTGATCTTGTTACACTTAACTTAGCTGATAACTTCTTTAACAAACCTATCCCACTTCATCTCTCTCAATGCTCATCTTTAAAGACTCTTAATTTAAGTAATAATCTCATCTGGGGTACTATCCCAGATCAGATATCAGACTTTATATCTTTAAAGGTGCTTGATTTGAGCCATAACCATGTTGAAGGAAAGATACCAGAAGGGGTTGGGATGTTAAAAGATCTTCAAGTTTTAAACTTTGGTAACAATTTGTTATCAGGGAGTGTACCTAATATTATTGGGAACTTTACAGAGTTGACTTTTCTTGACTTATCTTTAAACCCTTTTATGCAAAGTAATATTCCTAGTGATATTGGGAAGCTTGTGAAGCTTGAGCAGCTTTTGCTGCAAAGATCTGGTTTTTATGGTGAAATACCAAGGTCCATTGTTGGATTGGAATCTTTGACTATTGTTGACTTGTCTCAGAACAATCTTACAGGTGTTTTGCCTTTAAGAATTGGGGGTTCTTTTAAAAAGTTGGTGTCTTTTGATGTGTCACAGAATAATATTATTGGGTCTTTTCCTGATGGGATTTGTGAGTCATCTGGGCTTGTTAGTCTTAGTCTTCATACAAACAGTTTTGATGGAGTGTTATCCAATACTTCTGTTGCTAACTGTTTGAGTCTTGAAAGGTTAGAGGTGCAGAACAATGGGTTTCATGGTGATTTCCCTAGTAACTTGTGGTCATTACCTAAGATTAAAGTTATTAGAGCCGAAAACAATCGGTTTTCGGGTGAAATCCCTGATTCTGTATCAGTAGCTTCTCAGTTAGAACAGGTGCAGATAGATAACAATAGTTTTATTAGTAAAATCCCTCATGGTTTAGGTTTGGTTAAAAGCTTGTATAGATTTTCTGCCTCGCTTAACGGTTTATACGGTGAGCTCCCACCGAACTTTTGCGATTCGCCTGTTATGAGCATCATTAATTTTTCACACAATTACATCACAGGTGAAATCCCAGAGCCAAAAGAGTGTAAAAAGTTGGTTTCTTTATCTTTAGCAGATAATAATTTCATTGGTGAAATTCCGGAATCGTTAGGGGATTTGCCTGTTTTAACGTATCTTGATCTTTCGCATAATAATCTTACTGGCGAAATCCCACTCGAGCTTCAAAATTTGAAGCTTGCACTTTTTAATGTATCTTTCAATAGGCTATCGGGTCGGGTTCCTTCATTGTTAATCGCAGGCCTTCCTGCGTTATACATTCAAGGGAATCCTGATCTATGTGGGCCCGGATTGTCTAATCCGTGCCAAACGATGTTTCGAGACGAAGAGCAGGCGTGTCAAAACTTGCTTGTGCATTGATCTCTTTAGCTTTATTAGCTGGGATACTGAGTTTGGCATTTGGGTATTTCGTTATCCGTAGATCATCAATCCAAAATCTTGAGTCGGGTGTTTGGAGATCGGTTTTCTTTTACCCAATTCGAATTAGTGAACAGGATTTGATCATGGCAATGGATGAAAAGGCCTCTAGAGGTAGTTCTGGAGTGTTTGGTAGAGTTTACATTGTAAACTTGCCTAGTAATGAGCTCATAGCTGTGAAAAAGATGCCAAATTTCAAAAACCAATCTTTCAAAACTTTGAAAACCGAAGTGAAGACGCTGGCGAAAATCAGACACAAGAACATAGTAAGAATCATGGGCTTTTGTCATTCGGATGATTCGATCTTTTTGATATATGAGTGTATGGAAAAAGGGAGTCTTGGTGATTTAATCAGCAAAGGGGATTTTCAACTGTCATGGAGTTTTCGCTTGAAAATCGCGATTGGAATCGCGCAAGGACTGGCGTATCTTCACAAAGATTATGTTCCACATTTGCTTCATAGAGATGTTAAATCAAAAAATGTTCTTCTGGACATAGAGTTCAATCCTAAGCTTACTGATTTTGCATTGGACCGGATTTTAGGCGAAAACGCGTTCCAATCGTCTTTCGGTTCAAAATCGGGATCTTCATGTTACATGGCACCAGGTATATTATACATTATAAAACACATAATGATTTTAATGATGCATTATAATTTTAGTATTTTTGTTATTTAGTAAAACTATTTTGTGTGCAGAGTTTGGGTACAACAAAAAGGCTACAGAACAAATGGATACATACGCGTTCGGAGTGATCTTATTAGAACTTGTAACCGGACGAGCAGCTGAGCCAACGGACTCAAGTGAAGACTCTCTTGATGTTCTGAAATGGGTCAGAAGGAAAGTTAACATTAGTAACGGGCCGGTTCAAGTTGTTGACCCGAAAATCTCAAGTTGTTGCAAAGAAGAAGCTTTGGGGATGCTTGAAATAGCTCTACAATGCACCTCAGTTATGCCGGAGAAAAGACCTTCAATGAGTGAAGTGATGGCAGCCCTTCAGTGTCTTGGGTCCAACACTCGTGTGTCCTAGTCTTGATATGTCGGTTTAAGCGTATGTAAATTATCGAGTTTGCATCGTTTTGTTTAACGTTTATGATCACGTTGTGTAATATGTCAAAAGCATATATGATGGTGTTCACGAATACACGAATAAAATCCCTAGAGAATGAGGAATGGTTTACAATAGTTTAAGATCCAGCGCCCTTAAGATTACGGTAACCGTTGGCTCTACACGACTGCCAACAAACCCAAGGCCCAAAATCTATTAATCTATCTATATATATAAAAGAAAACGTATATGCTGACGTGACGTGCAATGGAGGCCTCAACCACCGCTTGAGAGTGCCCGGTGGCATCATAATTGAAAGATTTTAGTGTTTTTGAACTATTTCCTTTTTTAATTAAAAAAAAAGATAAACATAAAACCCTAAATTAAATTGAGTTATTTTAGGAAAAAAAGAATTTAAAAATAAATTTAAAATTTTATCTCTCATGTTTCCTCCCATAATTTTTAAACGTTTATATCTTTTATATACGAGATTTTTTAAAGAAAAAAATTACACCAAATTAACGAACGTTTTATTATCTTTCCAACGAGTACCATAGTCCTATATAAAAAACGGAGAAAAATCGACTATTTTTTGTGGGGTTTCGTTCATACAGGAAAAAAACACACAAAGTGTTCATGTTATTCATTAATCATGTTTTTTCTTTTAAACCAGGTTCTTATCTACGATGTTGAAAATCAGCCCAATCGCCATGTTATCATTGGAATTTTACTAGGTATACTTCATCAAGAAAAGTTAGGAGAAAGAATCGCGCAACACTGCAACACATGGTGTCACCTTATAGCAAGGTTATTTATTTATTTATTTAATTACAAGAGTAATAATTATTACTATTAGTATTAGTATTATTAGAATGGTTATATTTTTCAACCCCATGACGCTCCGGAAAGAATTGATAGTTGCTGACGTGGCGTTCAATGGTGGCATCAACCATCTCTTGATTATGCCACGTGGCATAATGAGATGCAATGATTACAACTTCCAACTTAAGTGTTTGTTTAGTTGATTAGGTTAGGAATTATAAGAGTCATTAGAATGTGAGAAATTAGAGAGATGTGATGAGTTTTTTAATAGTTGCAGCTTAAATAAGTGATTTTTTAGATGATTACTGATTAGGTTTTAGATTAGGGAATATGAGTTATTACTGATTAGAATACTATGAACATGCAATGATTGAGAGATTTTGTGGTTAGTTAACTTGAGCCATTTGCAATATGTTATCACGTAAAATTAGATTTTTCAACCCCGAGACCCTCCCGGGATAACCAGCTAGTTAATATATATAAAAGAATTGAACATTGCTGACGTGACATGCAATGGTGCCTTCATCCTCTCCATGAAACTGCCACGTGGCATCATAATTGAAATATTTTAATGTTTTTTGAATTATTTCATTTTTTAATTAAAAAAAAAGATAAACATAAAACCCTAAATTTATCTCTCTATCTCTCAATTCTCAATTACTAAAATTAAATTGAGTTATTTTCGGAAAAAAGAATTTAAAAACAAATTTAAATTTCTCTCTTATGTTCCTCCCATAATTTTTAAACGTTAATGTTTTTTTTATTCGAGATTTTTTAACTAAAAAAATTACACCAAATTAACGAGCGTTTTATTATCTTTCCAACGAGTACCATAGTGCTATATAAAAAACGAAGAAAAAAACGACTATTTTTTGTGGGGTTATGTTCATACAGAAAAAAAAAAAAAAAAACACAAAGTGTTCAGGTTATTCATTAATCATGTTTTTTCTTTTAAACCAGGTTCTTATCTACGATGTTGAAATTCAGCCCAATCGTCATGCTATCATTGGAAATTTACTCTTCTAAAGATGGATAGGTATACTTCATCAAGAGAAGTTAGGAGAACGAATCACGCAACACTGCAACACATGGTGTCACCTTATAACAAGGTTATTTTTTTATTTATTTAATTACAAGAGTAATAATTATTACTATTAGTATTAATATTATTAGAATTGTTATATTTTTCAACCCCCATCATGAATTCTACATCTATATAAGTCAAAGTCAAATTGTAACATATTTTAAATTACATGAAGATGATTATATGTTGAAGGTTATCCTTTTAATACTGTATTATGTTTAATATGGTTTATGCTTTTTATTTTTTTAACTTTTTAAATAAATGTTTTTTTAACTAAATTGATTATGTTTAAGTTATTTACGCTTTTCGTGATTTGAGTTTTCTTCTTTTATCATTTTTTTATCATTTTTTTATCATTTTTTATTAAATCACATTAAATTTTTCAACCCCGGGACCTTCCCGGGGTAATTAGCTAGTTACCTATATATTGTTTACATTTTTAGAATTAGGAGGCCTAAAGAAAGTGCGAGCCTAAAGCGCTAGCTTTGTTCCACTCCCCTTGAGCCGGCCCTCTGAATGAACATACCCCTCCCTCTCTCCCACCTCCACGTCGGTTTCTATGTCGACGGCGGATAACCAAGGACGCCCATTGTGGATGCTTTAAGGGAATTAGGGTGTCCTTCATGTATTTAAATTAGACCTGGCAATTTCAACCCATCTACTTGAGTTTGGGTTGTTTCGGGTTTAAAATTTGACCTTGTGGGTTAAAATGGGTTTAGTATAATTTTCAAGTGGGTTAGGATGGGTAATTTTAATTGTATGAAATAAGTAATTGGGTCAGGATGGGTATGTCAAAAAAAAAAAAAAAAAAAAACAAATAGGTCAAGATGGGTATTTTTAGATAACCATATACAAATCTTAATTAAAACTCACCCAACACAAAAAACGTTGATGCCTGATAGATATCAATGTCATTAAAAACAAAAAATTATATCTTTTGCATTTGTTGATCACCCTAGTCGGTTCGAAACCGTTCGGGTCGTTAACGAGCGACAATATCAAAACAACACGGGTCGTTAACGACACCGATCTCATCAAAACGGTTCGGGTCATTAGCGAGTTTGATCGAGTGCAAACGGTCTGGGTTGTTGACCGGCCCGTTCGGATCGAAATGGTCTGGTCGTTGACGGGCCCGGTCGGGTCGAAACGGTCTGTGTTACTAACGGGATCGGTCAGGCCGAAACGGTCCGAGTCGCTAACGGGCACGGCCGGGTCGAAACAGTACGGGTCGCTATGAGACGGGTCAGGTTGAAACGATCTGGGTCGTAATCGGGCCCGGTCGGGTCGATACAGTCCGGGTCGCTAGCGGGCCCGGCCGGGTCGAAACAGTCCAGGTCGCTACGGGACGGGTCAGGTTGAAACGGTCTGGGTCGTTACCGGGCCCGGTTGGGTCGAAACGGTCCGGGTCGCTAGCGGGCCCGGCCGGTTCGAAACAGTCCGGGTCTGTACGGGACGGGTCAGGTTGAAACGGTCTGGGTCGTTACCGGGCCCGGTTGGGTCGAAACGGTCCGGGTCGAAACAGTCCGGGTCGGTACGGGACGGGTCAGGTTGAAACGGTCTGGGTCGTTACCGGGCCCGGTCAGGGCGAAACGGTCCGGGTCGCTACGGGACGGGTCAGGTTGAAACGGTCTGAGTCGTTACCGGGCCCGGTTGGGTCAAAACGGTCCGGGTCGAAACAGTCCGGGTCGCTACGGGACAGGTCAGGTTGAAACGGTCTGGGTCGTTACCGGGCCCGGTCGGGTCGAAACGGTCCAGGTCGCTACCGGGCCCGGCCGGGTCGAAACAGTCTGGGTCGCTACGGGACGTAGGGCTGGCAAATCGTGTCCCTAACAGGTTAACAGGTCTCTGACGCGCGCGAACAAATAAAGTTCTAAACATGAACACGACTCGTTTAACTCATTTATATCTCATGTTTATAACACAGTTTTATGTTTTATGTACCAAAAAAGGGAAATGAAAGATTTTTGTCTCTTAATTCTAAGTATTAAAAAAAGTCAAAAAATCAAATAGTGTACTTTTCAGTCAAACAGGTCTTATCGTGTCTTAACAGGTTACCCATTGCCAGCCCTAACAGGACGGGTCAGGTTGAAACGGTCTGAGGCGTTACCGCGCTCGGTCGGGTCAAAAAGGTCTGGGTCTCTAACGGGCCCGTCCGGGTCGCTACGGGAAGGGTCAGATTGAAACAGTTTAGGTCGTTACCGTGCCCGGTCGAGTCGTAACGGTTCCGGTCGCTAACGAGCCCAGCCTGGTCGAAACGGTCCTGGTCGCGAACGGGACCGTCAGGTCGAAAAAGTCCGGGTCGCTACCGGGCCCGGCCGGGTCGTAATGGTCCGGGTTGTTAACCATCCCGATAGGGTCGAACCGGTCCGGTTTGAAATGAAATATTTCGGATCCCTTAAATTTTTATTTTTAAGTTTATTTTGTTTTTTATTTTAAATTTGTTTTTTTCCTTTTTTTATTATTATTTTTTTTACGTTTTAAATTTTTAACTTTTTATTGTTATTTTATTTGTTTTTTAATTTTAATCTATTTTGATATGAACCTATCTTAATCCAAACCCAAACACATCCTGACCTAACCCATCCTAACCTATTTTTTTAATTTACCCATCTTGACCCAAACTCATCGTAACCCAAACCCATCCTAACCCATCAACCAACCCAAACCAACCTACCCATTTTGCCACCCCTAATTTAAATGTACTATCATACATTTTAGTTATGTATTCATCCTGTATCAATTGTAATTATCTCTAATAGAAAAACCTTCAAATTTATGGAAATGTTTCCGAAAAGACAGCAGACATCAAAATATTTTGTAGAGACCTTATCAAATGTACTCAAACAAATATTTGAGAAAAAAATAGTATAAGATTCGAAATAATTAGAAAACCCCACCAAAAATATAAATAATGATTAATCTATAGACTTAAAACATATTCCAATTCTCATTCTTACTTTTAATAATCACATATTCACACCTATCATTGCAATATAGATTTTTATCGGAAACATCCACGAATATTATTAACTAAATAATGCAATATGAGGTTACGTATGTAAAATCTACTATCAAATTCATCTACGTAAAATCCACTATCAATTTCAATGAAATGATGAATGTGATCGAATGCAATGGCTTACCATTTTTTTTAACGGATCATTGCTACGACAAGTATATTGGAAGAAATTAAGGCATAATCATTTTGATGGATGACAAAAAGAGCGAATAGACCGGATTTAGATTTGGTTAGGTGATACGACTTTACTGTTTTTAATAATGGTTAACTTGTCGGTTCATTGTTGGGGGGCGGGTGGACTTGTATGAATGTTGGTAGTTTATGTGTTGGTACCCAAGTAGTCTCTAGCTTGTTGGGTCTTGGAGTGTAATGTGAAAACTTGGCGATGTGAATAAAAGGTCCCGTTTGAATGTAAAAGAAACATATTTTTTAACGGCTTAAATTATATTTTTTAACGGCGTAAATTACATAAGTGTATTCGCGCGACGGGGCTCGAAATACTATCCAAGTGAACTAAGGTGAAACAAAATGTTGAATAAGGGTATTAACTAATAATGTGACTGTGAGTCGAACATAATACGTACAAACCTAAAAATTTTATAAAACCTAAAGACGACTCATCATCATCATCATCATCATCATCATACTCAGTTAATCCCACCTATAGCAAAGCTAAGGTAGGGTCTGAGGAGGTGAGATGTAGACAGCCTTACCTCTACCCCTAAGAATAGAGAGGCTGCTTCCAGTGAGACCCCCGGCTCGATGTGGTTTGGTATCAAGCCTTGGACATAAGGCACAGAACACTTAGCAATCGGGACAAACCCGATCGGTGCGTGTACCCCTTTGTCTTTTGGCTATCCACGCCACCACATGATGCATGATTAATCGTCCGTCGTTTTAACGTTATTTTCACGAAATTAGTAAAATAACGTTAAAACCAGTGCAACTTTACTTTTGCCCCCCAAGGGCCACACATATATACATTATATGCGCACACCGTAAGTGGGGCGTAAAACCTAAAGACGACTATCGGTACATTTTTTTCTTCATATTACTAAGATACTATCAATATAACTATATAAGCAATTTACAAAACGTGTAAAAAACAAGTGGGCTTCAACTTATATAACTTGATGCATGCTAATATTTCAATGTTTATCTTTATAATACAATATGAAATACATCTTAAAAATTATGAAAATTAAAGGTCAATCCACAACGTTGACTGAAACCAATCCATTTGGCAAAATGTGTTCGTAGGATCAATCTAATAGAAACTTGTTTAGGCTAAAACAAAGCCAATGAGTTTCGTATGTTATGCTTTTGTTATGTAAATTATGTTTATAATTATACAAGCTAAGGGATAATTATCTTATAATTGTTTCTAATCAGATTAAGATAGACTTTTGTATTTTGATTAGAATTAGATTCTATTTCAATTAGGATTCCTACTCTATATAATCAACCCAAGTTTGGGTATTGTGATTATGAGAGATTGATTAGAGTTTTGAGCTTACTTTCTTTAATCAATAAAATTGGAGAGCGTATTCCAAAATCGTTTGTGTTATCAATCGTGAATTGGTATCAGAGCCAGGTTAAGTCTGCTCTGGACCCTGTGTCGGTCGATCTCTACCGAAGCAAGTGGTAGAACAACTTGATCGAGTATGGCCGGAGACGAAGCAACGCGTCCACCGATGACTGTGAAGGAACAAAACACAACAACCCTACAGTGCCCCATGTTAACAGCTACGAATTATAATATCTGGGCAATCCATATTAAAGCCGTCTTTAAAGTCCACGGGATCCAGCAAGCTCTTGAACCAAACGGGCAGGAAGTCGAAGCAAAGAAAGATGACATAGTTGTAGCGTTTCTTCTTCAATCAATACTCGAGGACCTGGTCTTTCAGGTCGCGCAATTCAGCAAGGCGTGTGAAATTTGGGATGCGCTCAAGACCCGGTACATAGGCGTTGATCGGGTAAGAGAAGCGCGGGTAGAACAGTTAGAGGTGGAATTCGATTCAATCAAGATGAAAGAATCCGAAAAGATAGATGATTTTGCTGCAAGAATTAGTCAGCTCGTAACAAAGGCAGCAAGTCTCGGAACCATATTCAAAGACAAGAAGTTGATTCGCAAGCTTCTTGGTGCAGCGCCACCAAAATATATCCCAATTATAGCATCGATTGAGCAGTTTGCTGATCTGAAGACGATGTCATTCCAGGAAGCAATCAGACGAATGAAGACGTTTGAAGATAAGATTAAGAAAGGCTCGTTTAGTGCTGAAAATCAAAGCAAGTTGATGTTTCAGCAAGGAGAATCCTCATGATCAAACAGCCAGGGGTGCGGGAAAGGAAACGCAAGAAACTCCTCGCGCGGTAACACTTGTGGACGTGGGAAAGGATGTACACAAGGACGCGAGCCTGCGCAGAAGAAAGCGGATAACGGACAGAAGGGTAAACACGACTATTCACAAGTACAGTGTTTTAGATGCGACGAGTATGGACACTTTGCGTCGGGGTGTCCATTGCGCAAGGAACAGCAGGAAGCACATCTAGCTGCGAAAGCAGAGCCTAATCCAGGTTTAAATCCTGCACTGTTCATGGCGAGTACTAGTGTCTTTCTAAATGAAGAGAAGATGCTAACAAATAAGTATATTTTAGACTCGAGGTATAGCATTTGAGGTCTTTCGCCGGTTTAAAGGTTCGGTGGAGCATGACACCGGGTACAAACTATGCACTCTTAGATCGGATCAAGCAGGAAGCGTATGCGCGCAAAGTATTAAAGCAAACAGGTATGGAAAATTGCAATCTTGCACATGTTCCTATGGACCCGAACTTGAAAGTTTCTAAAGCTGAGGAGGAAGAAGATGTAGATCCAACCAAATACCGCAAGGTTATTGGTTGTTTGAGGTACTTGCTTCAGACCCGACCCGACTTAGCATTTTCGGTCGGAGTGGCTAGTAGATAAATGCAGAATCCAAAGGCATCTCATGCGAAAGTGGTCAAACAAATTCTAAGATATATAAAAGGAACAATCAGTTTTGGAATTTTGTATGATCGAAGAAAGGGGGTGTTATATGGATATTCGGATAGCAGTCACAATACGATGAAGATGATGGTAGAAGTACTACTGGACATGTTTTCTTCTATGGTTCTTCACCAATAACTTGGTGCTCACAGAAACAAAGCACTGTTGTGCTTTCATCATGTGAGCAGAGTACATGGCAGCAAGCGCGGCTGCATGTCAAGCTATGTGGTTGAAGTAATTGCTCAGTGAGATAACTGGAAGAAATTATCAAGCTGTGAGCTTGAAAGTAGATAATACTTCTACTATAGCGCTCGTGAAGAATCCAGTGTTTCATAAGAATACTAAGCACATCAAAGCGTGTTACCATTTTATTCGAGAATGTGTTGCAAGAGAAGAAGTGTGTGTTGAGCACATTAGTGGAACGAAACAAAGGGCAGATATCCTGACCAAAGCACTTGGTAGGACAAAGTTCCAAGAAATGCGAGACAAGCTTGGTGTCAAAGACCACTTGATTCCAACTCAGGAATTAAGGGGGTGATTGTTGGACGATTGTAATTCCCGAGTTCGAGCCTATGAACCGGGTTGGACCGAACTCAAGCATATGGGTCGGTTATTAATTCCTCTAAAGGAGCAGGGTATTAAGGTAATTTTGAATGAACCTAATTGAAGATAATTATACAAGCTAAGGGATAATTATCTTATAATTGTTTCTAATCAAATTAAGATAGACTTTTGTATTTTGATCAGAATTAGATTGTATTTCAATTAGGATTCCTACTCTATATAATCAACCCAAGTTTGGGTATTGTGATTATGAGAGATTGATTAGAGATTTAGAGTTTTGAGCTTATTTTCTTTAATCAATAAAATTGGAGAGCGTATTCCAAAATCGTTTGTGTTATCAATCGTGATGTATTGTGTTTGAAATTCACAACTTTGGTGAGTGTAAACTAGAATATCTTTATTTTATTACATAAACATAAATTTATGAAGGGTGATCTTGGTCATGCCGGGTCACGTGTAATACACAAGAAGCATCATGAATCCTTGAAATTGCTTTATATAGTTTACATAATTGTGGCTCATCTTATGACCACATTACTCGTGTAATATGTCAACAAGCATATATGACTATGGTTTTCACAAACAAATAACTACACGAATTAAGTTGCGAGTCAACTAGCCACACATACACACATACTAGGAATGATCTACAATAGTTAAGGTTGTATGGAATTAAGCTCGTCCGGGACTCTTAGGGTCGTGATGATCGTTTGCTCCGGTTCCTCCGTAATCCATATTCTCAAGATCCAACCTTCTTGTTGTTGATTCATCATACCCCATGCTCTCTTTGTCATTCGTCGTGTCGATTTTGTTCTACAACGGTCAACAAGCACACACTTACTAGAAGAAAATTAACAAACTCTATGATACTTCTATAGACACAAACAAACAGTAGTATTAATCATGATTTTTTTTTTTTATTTCATTAGCTCATGCATATCATAAAGGGTAAATTACATAAAGATAGTAGGTAGGCGGACAACTAGCTGCGCCGCCACTCTTTTCTGAATAGAAAATCCCAATATGCTAAAAGCCTAAAAACAAACCTCCGCCCTTAAGGAGTGGAAAAGTTGTTGTACACTACTCGCTAAACCCGAGCAAAAAACCGCACCGCTTCCCGTGCCATAAAATATTTATATTTTTGTTTGTTTATAAATCACAAAGTATTAAAGTCTAGTTGTAAAGACATAATATAATATATTTTAAAATTTTAAATATATAGATGGTCGGTTGTTTTTGAACTATTAGCTGGATTTTGGAAGAAAAAAAAAATGCTGATTTCATTTTGACGTCAAATGAACCTCACTTATCACCCCTTTTAATATTATTATATTTATCATCTTTACAACACCATTTTCACCTTTCTACCACTATTTTCACGCTTTACAATCAAATTTAATCATATAGCTTACTGATATTTGTGAATTTCTCAGTGTGTTCAAATTCATTTGTGAACTTTTAGGAGATGTAAAATTAGAGAGTGCATGTGCTTGTTAAAAAAGAAAAAAAAAAACAAATAACTAGCCATCAATTAGGAGCATATTTATTAAGCTTGTTTGAATAGGAAAAAAAAAACTACTTGGATGTTTCATTAAGACTCTCTGTACTCTCTGTGTTGTGATTAGGGTTATCATTCGAAGTGATTTAATAATATTGTGTCACCTAGATACTGATTGACACTGGATAAAGCTCTTACTCACACATTTAACCCTATTGTGGATAAAAGCCCACCCCCCCCCCCCCCCCCCCCTCTTTTAAAATCCAAGACAAAAACCCTGCTCGCTCGTGCCGGCCGTCACCAGAGGCCGTTATGGTGGTCGCGAGCCACGTGGCTCTGATTGTTGCTCATGCCGGTGCTTAAGTGAGTCACAACGGACATTCTAACTTGATATGAAATTATTGATTAGTTTCTTAATTTAAAATTATGTTAGTTCAAACCCTTTTTTAAAACACATAGACTAGTTAAGCTAATAGGAGTACCGAATAAAAATGTTTTTATAACTAAACTGATCATTTAGCCGGTTATTCTATTGGTTCACCAAATAGATTGGTTAAGCCAATGCAAAAAAGGACAACATTATTATTATTATACATGAATATTACAAAGCAGTAAATGCTATATTAAGGATGAAGAGTGTGGTTGGAGGAGGATAAGCCTTCACGTAAGTAAATGTGTCAGTGTGGGTGATGATGCCATGTCTAAGGGTGGTGTGCACTATGATGATAAGCCTCATCATTGGCTAGAAATAGTGATATGGTGAGGTGGAGGATCGGCAAGGACAACCACGATGAGGCATGTCCATGATGATGCCATGCCTGGGGAGCGGTGTTGTCAGGCCTCCTTGCCATTGTCAGGCCAATGCCGTCCCCCATACCCTTTAGCCTAAGTAAAACTTAACCCTCGGATAAAAAGATATAAATCTAGAAAGTATTATATCATAATGTTTTTTTTCTTTTAAATTAGTGGCTGTACTGCTAGCTAGCCTCTGGCTACCGTATTTTGGTGGTTTAATAAAATGGTGTTTTGTTCGGCGTTTAAAAAAAGTTATATTTTGAAATAAAATAAAAGAAAAAGACAACAAACTCACCAATAATTAGAGGAAAAGAAAAAATGTATTTCATATTTGCATCCAACCATTTAACGTTCTCCTGTTTGATCTGACTTAAAGTTCCCCTAAACACCTTTAAACTTTATTTGTATTGATCCCATCTGAGTTCTTACTGTATATAGAAACTACAATTTCATTGCTATATATAAATATCAAACTTAGCCTAGCGACATCAATTTACACTAAATTGAGTGTTCTAATCCTATAATCAACGTTGTTGATCGAAAACCGTTATTAGGTTCTTCAATTACATTTAAATTCAGAAACTGACGTACACATTTTTTGCTTTCTACTTGTTATATTTTGTACCAATAACAAAAAAAATATTATTTATGGAATACCAATAATAAAAAATATATAGAGAGAAAGAGAGTACCTGAAAATGTTTTCGTGGGAGTGAAACCATCCATTGAGAATCTCCTGTTGGTGATAAATCATAATTGAATTTGGGACTCAAATAATATAAAGATTATTATTCATATGGTTGCTACTTAATTTTCTCAAGATAACTTTAAAATTATGATAAGATTATTACATAATGAATTAAGGTGAGGATAATTGCTTACTTGATGCATCAGTTGCAGAGGACATAAAACCTAGAATCAGTAGAAGAAGACAACAAACAAAAGCACCTTTCATCTTAATTTGTTTATTACTTTTTTTTTTTAGTTTTTTTTGTGAGGAAGAAGAAGATGATGATGATGGAAATAAGAGTTGTGTGGACAAACAAACATATAATCAATGGTAATTGTCAGTTGGCACAAGATGTACAACTACAACTACCCCACACCCAAAAAAGGTCAACTTTCTCTTCAAATAGCTTCAACAATTACAATAATTCAACCTATTTCTTTTTAATAAATAATAATAAGATTTTACTTTTTGACATTAGTTTTCTCTAATCTTTTTCTAACCTTTTTTGAACTCTAGAATAGATAAAGTGTTAAGATTGTTTGATTGTTTTAGATTTGTCATAACCAACCAAACTGATTACTTTAACTTAAAAAATTATAAAACATTGGTTTTTGACTATTATTATTATTATTATTATTATAACATTTACTTGAAATAGTTTACTTCCTCTTAAAAGCTACAGAGAAAAGGTAATGAAAATGGAAATCAAGATCGATCCTTCTTGTAATATTATTGAACAATAACAAGATTGATACGTAGGGAACTGGGTCTCTATCCAAAATAGGTGATTTTTAGTATTATTAAATAAATTGGGTTGGGTCAGGTTATTAGAATAACAATTTTATAAGTATGATCTTTAACTTAATTTATATAAGAAGTAAATAATGACAATGATAACTCTAAGACTAAACGACTCAAATCTTTCTATTTTTGTGTTGGATTCTCAATTAATCGAAGTTATGTCTTTTAAGATTTCCAAAACAGTTTTGGGATGCTGTTCATGATAGGCATGGTAGTTCTTGACATGCACAACCCCAAATTTAATGTAGATTATTTTTTTAACGCACATTACAAAACAAACGCACCTTCAAAGATGGAGGTCTAAAGCTTGTTTCTTTAGACGCACATTACAAAAACAAACAAACGCACCTTCAAAGATGGAGGTCTAAAGCTTGTTTTCTTTAGACACACATTGAAAAAATGTTTAAATAACGTGCGTTTGATTTTTGCACCTTGAAAACTCACGACTCTTCAACTCATTCAAACAACCAGCAGCCTCTGCAAACCTAGGCATCAATTCAGCACTCCTAACATCCCAAGGAGCATACCCCAACACAAACACATACTCATTTCCATCAATTGCTTTCTGGGTATTATCATTATTCAGTTCTAGAACAATTCTCTGAGTTAATTTGTTTGAATATGGTATGTTTATGATTGTATCTTGCAGTTTCAGGTTGATTCGGCATGAAAAACTTAAAGAAAAAGCAAAAGAATCCGGTTAAAGCCTGGGCAAATGTAAAAGAAGAGAAACAGAGAGGTTTGAGTAGAGGTTTACTGTAAAGGAGGACAATGATAAATAGCAAAACCACTTAGTGATTGTGGTCTGACGGGTTTATTAGGAGAAAATACGTTAAGAACAGGAGAAAATACGTTTAGATCAGGGAATAAGGAGAGAGGGTGGGTTAAGTTTATGTTCTGAAAGTTTAGATCAGGGAAGAAGACAATAGGTTAATCGTGGTTAACTGTGGTTAGGTTAAATTGACAGGTGGCAAGTTCCAGTGGCTTCCTGCACTTTTTATGTTAAGGATACTTTGTATCCTATACTTTCTCTAAAAAATATCAATCCAACGCCTTTATACCATTGTACCATAAGTTCTTTGGTCTAAATTTAGTGTAGATGACAAGATATTTTTAAACAATTATTAGGGGGGACGGTGTACACCCGATAAAGTTGTCGAGCCTCACCCAACCCCGCTTTACCATGTCAAAATCACACCCAAAGGGCGGTTTCCGATTGGTGAGGTTTTTGAGGGTAGTCGAAGGGGTGGTGACAATGTTGCCGGGCGACAATCTAACTTTGCACCCCCTTACCGTGAAGTGCCCCGACCCCCTTAGCAATAATTACCGGTAAATAAATAGATAAGTTGATCCTGATAAAATAAATTAGTCTACAATGAATCATCTTGGTGCTTAAGTGTGAAAAATTGGGAATTTAAACCATGTAGGGTTATTCTAGCTAGAAATTTATGAATTGTGTTGGTTGTTTTAGTGTAATTAGGATTGGGGTGACCAAAGTGAATTGTAATACACATCAAACAAGTTAGAAGGTGCGGGAATACAGTTATTACAATTCGGGGGTTCTAAGGGGGCAGGGCCCGGGGGCAGCACCCCGGGAGCAAGGTCTAAGGGGAAGCAGCCCCTGGCTAGGTCCAAATTGCTTAATTAAAAATGCATTAGAAATTTAATTTTTCAGAAATTGACAATTAATTTCGAAACGGAAAACTAGTCATTTTAAATACAATTTATTAATTTAAAAGGTAACTGCCCAGCATTTTTACCCTAAAATTCAAGAAAAAACTTCAGTCACGATCATCTGGTTCAAGGATTCACAAAAAAAAAAAAAAAAAAAAAAAAAAAAAAATCATTCGCTGTTCTTATTTTCTCAATCTGAGTTGTATTCGATTGGATTTTTCGAGATAACCACCAAAATAATTTAATCTAAAAATGATTACACGCCTATCAGATCATCCACTGTTTATATGAATTCCCCAACAAATTGTTATTAAAAGTTTGATAAACGAGATTAAATTTGTGTCTTCTTTTTCTATCACATAAAATTCATAACAGTTCGGAATGAAATTAAAAGTCTAACCAACAACAATCAAGCAAATCAAATTGCATTTGCAACTACTTAAATAATATAACAAATTATATGTCTTAAGTTTTGTTGACTCAAACTAACGTCTTAGAATCACTCTTAAAATTGTTAAGTTAAAAGGGTTCAAAAGGACAAGCAATGCCACCTGGCCATTATTTGTCGCCATCACCTAACATTGACCACTATTATCGACACAACCACCATCGTTGCATCTGTTATCGATACTAATGTAACCACAACTACACCAACATCACCTAATCGTCACCGAAAACAACACCACTAAACCGTCTACAACACAACCATCGTCTTTTGCCGCTACCGCCTCCAACGCAACCTCTGCTGACACCACTACACCAACACTGAAACCACAATTTTCGTCCACTCCACCCCCAACAGTCTCTGAAACCACCGCCCCAACCACCAGTGAAAACAAAACCGATACAAACATCAATACAACTACCCTCGTCGACCCCAACCACAAGCTAACACATCTAAAGGTTTTAACTAGACCAAGTTAAGAACTAAATGCGTTACGAAGTACAAGCCATATGAACCATCCATGTACTTTTGGAGAAAGCTGAGGACTAAATGCGTTAAAATCCATTTACTCTAATAAAATTTTAAAACAACTTGTTTAGAATCATTTCAACTCAAACTCGTTCTTACCCGACATGCATGTCATCGCACCCGAACACTAAGGCATAGCGGATTGTGGTTCGTATTTGATGAATAACCATGTTTAGTAAAATAATATATATATATATATATATATAATAAAAGAAAGGGGAATTGGAATTAAATAATCCCAGCTTTGTCGTGTTGAAATGCAATAATCTTAACTTGAAAACTAAAATCTAACAGACCAAACTTGTATTGGTTTTTATTAGGGGCGCAAACGAGCCGAGCCCGAGCTTGACCAGGCTCGAACTCGAGCTCGATTAACTTATAAGAGCTCGAGCTCGGCTCATTTGTAAATTCTCAAGCTCGAGCTCGGCTCGTTTAGTATTTATTAATTAATATATTAAATAAAAATAATAGTTCATTTAGGCTCGTGACCTCGATAAGTGAAGCTCGGGCTCGGGGCTCGTTTACTAAACAACTTTAAATGAATGGTAAATATTATTAAATATTAAAAAAAACTAATATTATACCAGGCTCGAGCTCGAGCTCGATAAATAAACGAGCTTTGTTTTAGGCTCAAGCTCGGCTCGAGCTCGATAAAGCTCGGCTCGTTTTGAGCTTTTTGCCGAGTCAAGCTCGAGTAGCTCGCGAGCTGCTCGGCTCGTTTGCACCCCTAGTTTTTATTTTACTGGTCCAAAGTTTTCTGCCTGCGTTGCATGCCATAAGCTGCTCGGCTCGTTTGCACCCCTAGTTTTTATATACGAGATTTTTTA
This sequence comes from Ambrosia x helenae, assembly GCA_030844895.1. Taxonomy (NCBI): domain Eukaryota; kingdom Viridiplantae; phylum Streptophyta; class Magnoliopsida; order Asterales; family Asteraceae; genus Ambrosia; species Ambrosia x helenae. The sequence continues at coordinate 122,112,259 of CM061228.1, forward strand.
AAAAAATGCACCAAATTAACGAGTGTTTTATTATCATTCCAACAGGTACCATAGTGTTATAAAAAATGAAAAACAAAACGACTTTTTTAATGAGTTTTTATTCATATAGGAAAAAAAATCACAATGTGTTTAGGTAATTCATTAATCATGTCTAAGTACGTTATTAATCATACTAAAACCAGTAAATAAGAATTTTATTTTCATCAAGGGTATAATAGGTTAAAACTACTTCTTTCCATAAAAAAACCTCAATCACGCTCATGCAATGGTTGCTTCTGCCTCTGCTTCTCATCAAAACGTATATTTTTTAATATACATTTTCATTCTTATTCATATGATTAAAATTGTTATTTTCTCATATTTTAGTACATTAATTTCTATGTTATATCATAACACATATTTTATCACTTTATATTATATTTGTCTATCCGAAAAGTTTCCGAAATATAAGCTAGTAGTTTAATATACAAAATAAAACATTTATAAAATTTTAAATCTATACATATAATAAACCAAAGCCATTTTAATGACATGACACTTAAAGAGGCATTCTCTTCCTTGAGTGTGCCATGTGTCATCCCATGTGGCATTGAGATATTTTAGGAAAAAAAGAATTTAAAAACAAAATTGGATTTTTCACTCTCATGTTTCCTCTCATAATTTTTAAACGTTAATCTCTTTTATATACGAGATTTTTTAAAGAAAACAAATTACACCAAATTAACGAGTGTTTTATTATCTTTCCAACGAGTACCATATTGGTATATAAAATATGGAGAAAAAAATGACTATTTTTTTTATGAGGTTTGTTCATACAGGAAAAAAAACCACAAAGTGTTCAGGTAAATCATTAATTATGTATATGCAAGTCACTAATTATGTTCAAATCAATAAATATGATTTTTTTTCAACCAAAGCCGAATAGGTTAATAGAGTTATACTTTGTTTTAATTTAGGTATAAATATTAGTATGTTAGAGTTGTACATTTGTTTAGGCTTTAGGATAGGTGTTAATATTAGAGTTACATTGAAGTTCTACATTCTTTTAGGTTAGGTGTTAGCATTGGAGTTGTACATTGTTTTAGGTTAAATATTAATATTAGAGTTATATATCAATCTATTTTGATATGTAAAAATTGATGTATCATATTAAATTCTCAATCCGGGACGCTCCCGGGATATAATCTAGTAAGGGAATATTTAAGAGGGTGGGTGAGATCCCACATAGTGCCTAACCATTTTAATATCACACTTTATATCGTATCCATTATAAGTCATCCCGTTCCAATGTTTATCTAGCTAGTGGACCACTTTCATAAGTGTCGAATACATTATTTTGATTATGATGGATTTTAGTTTGTTAGAGGATAATTAAAATTAATTATCTTGTTGATAATTCACCTCTTGTAAAAACTCTACTTTCCTAAATTATATAATGTTCCAAAAACATATTTAATTAAACTAGTAAGAATCTCACGCATTGTGATGAGACCGCTAAGATGTGACCATGAACATGTGAAAGTAAATTATATCATAAACCTAATAATGAACGTGATTCTAAATATACGTAATGATGGGTTCGGTAAGGCAAAACCATCTAAACGTTCATCTATGTGATGTAAGAATATATTTATATATTCTAATTAAATGACCCTTATAATCATTTATCTAATAAATGATCAATGACTTAAATACTCTTATTGGTTTAAGTGGTCTATATGTGATGAACGTAATTACTCTTAATAAATCATAAAATAAGGTTTCCCTTTGGATGTATAAATAGATATCATTAAGAGAGATTAGAGGCTAATGAACACCATTACTCACAAACCAAATCCCCCCCCCCCCCTTCTCCTCTCTAAATTGAGATCCTTGATCTCTTCAGCCATTCTAACTGTACACCCTAAATGGGAACCCGATCAACATAAACATCCATGGCATCATCTTCCCTCTCTACTCTTACTGGATAAATGGGTACGTGTGATTTACTTTATCATGTTTTTGTATTATGTTTAAGGAATTAATCAACATGTGAAACAAATCATTAAGGTTACGACATTAGTTCGTTAGCACAAGGTTAACGACAAGGGAGTGTAAGATTTTAATTATTTATTTAAATTATATTTCACATTTTGAAAGAAATGTTTAATTTATTTGAATGAATTCGTTCCAGTTCAATTCATATTTTTATGTTTCTAATTCTCTTGCAATTCCAAAATATAAACAAAATGAATTAACCAAAATGAAATGTTCAGCATTATTGATTTATTGTATTTTGAAAACCAAAGCTATTTTTTTTTTTATTTCTGTAAATTCTAATTGATTTAACGTATTCAAATTTAATTCGTGAACCAAATGGCTCCAAATGTTCAAACCAAACCTATGAATGTGATGAGTTTGGTATTGACGCATTAACTAGGTAGTGATCCGTTTTACAAACACGTGACCAACTCAAATTCATTGCACCTTATCATCATTTATCCCCAATTGAATTTCGTAGATCACTAAGCTCATTAGCCACACAAAGACATTTTAAAGTATTTGTGACACCCGACATATTTAGGTTAACATTTTACAAACACATAAGTCTACCTTAGCGAAAAACGTTTATTCAAACATACTTAACTAGGTCAGTGGAGTCAGATCTCATTACGTATTGTCCAGGGTTCAATGATTCGGAGGATCATTGGATTAATCACACACACACACACAAGTCATGAGTCCCGTTGTTGGTGAATTACATGAATTAGATTAAGTAACAAACATGAATTAATCTGTATATGGTGTATAATGTACAAACACGTGTTTAAACGGTGATTAGATAATTATCCATGATTATATATGCTTGACATATGCTAGGATTGCATGTTCATGTGTTAGGATGTGTTAAAATGCGTTAAAACGACAAAACTAGAAAATCTGGAAAACACATGTTAGGTTCGACCTTAAGGGGGGTCGAACCTGGGAATGGGAAAACTAAAACTCTCATTCTACCACAAAGACTCTCATTCGACCTAGGCAAGGGGTCGAATGAGCCCTATGTATAAATACCACACTTTGTCATTTTTCATCATTTCACAAACCCTAAACGCCTCTAAACACTCTCTAACAAATTTAATCACTAGGGAATGAGTTTTTGCTCTTGTTTTCATAATCTAACCAACAAACATCTCCTAAACAAAGATCTAAGGTGTGTTCTTCATCCAAAACCCTTTTTAATCATTTTGATTCATTTTCATCAAACCCCAAAAGTCCAGATATGTTTTAAGATGGTTTTCACAATTAAAAACCTTCCTAACATCTTTCTAAACAAAACCTAATCATTAAACATGATTTTTCATACAAGTTAACATGTGTTATGTTATGTTAATGATGTTTTATGTGTGTTATGTGTTATATGATGATTATGTGCTGCATAGGTGTTATAGAAATGATCTAAGGCTGTTATGAATGATAGGTTTTGGTTATCTTAAGCTATCATCTGTTGGATGATGACATTTTGCTCGTTTTGGGGATTTTGATAGATTTAGGGATTGGATTCGTGATGTTATTATGGATAATATGGTTAGGGGTTTTGCCACACATGATGATCTGAATATGTTGAGTTGATTATTGAATGATTTCAGAAAGTTTCCTAATTGGGTAAAGTTTTCATGCATGATCTGACGTTTCCATAATTTTGCCATTTTGGATAAGTGTTAAAACGGATTGATTTTGGAATAAAATTGGTAGGGTTTTGTAGGGATATGTTATTCATACTCGACTGCAGTGTTTCGGGATGTTTCGTGATGTTTTCAGATAGTTTTGATGCGATTTGATGCGTCTTAGGAAGAAGGATGCTGCAGAGGTCGAACATGGGATACCTTCGACCAACGTGGGGTCGAAGGTAGAGCCCAGGGTCGAATGTAGCTTCCATTTGGTCGAATGTGCCTCTGTTAGGTCGAACGAACTTGATTTAGGTCAAATTAACACATGTTAAGGTCGAATGAACATGTGTTAAGGTCGAATGAACTTGTATTAGGTTGTATGAACTTGTGTATAGGTCGAATGAGCCACACAGGGGTCGAACCTGGATCTGTTTTATGCTGATTCGACCTTACAACTCCTATGTGCGATTTTTGATGCAAACTAAGTGTTGTATGCTTGAAACTTATGTGTTAATCCTATGTACTTGATTAATTAAGGTAATGGGTCACCAACGGGATGTCAAGTCTGTCTGGTATGTCCGGTTATCACACAAACATATTTCTAAAACACACATAGTCAAGATCTAGACAAATCGGGACTAGTTAACCTTCGGGTTAGTAGTCAACACACTTACTTAAACTCATTGATAGGTCGCCATTAGTTGAGACTATCACACACATATCGGATTACTTCTTAACGGAAGACACAATCTAAGGTGAGTTCACGGCCCCATACTTTATTGGTTTTGTTTCGGGGGAGAAACATGCTTACACATTTTGAAACACACATTTTCATGTTATACTATGGCTAACAGTTTATTACTATACGGTTCATCTAAGTCCCTTAGAAACCACTAATACGCAGATGTAGCGGGGAAATGTGGATAGCGCTATTAGGCCTGACAAACCCCACTCGACGACTGGAGGCCGGGCGGGTGCATATTGTCTCGATCACACAAGGCCTACCGACGATGACGGTAGTCCGTAAATAAGGGTATCACATAGTAACATCACAGTCAGCAATGGTTTCACCCGTAGTAGTAATATACATAACGCCTAGCTAGCGTTCACACAAGCATAGTAGTAACGGTAACGGTTTTAAAGGATTAACGAAACATTTATTGAAAAACCTGTGAACTCACCAGCATCATATGTTGACGTTTTTAGCATGTTTTCTCAGGTTGCAAAGGTAGCAGCAGTCGGACTAGGCGCACGGAGTCACACTCGCGTCTAGGATCATGTTTTGGATGTCGAAACTTTAAGCTCATGTTTTATCTTTATTCGGTTTTTGTAAAACTTAATTTGCTTCCGTTGTGTTTTGGATCATGGTTTTTAATTATTGCATGGTTTGGTTTACGTATCTTTTCACACTAGTGGGAAACCCGCGCGTTGCGGCGGGATTGTTATACCGAACGAAAAATAGACGAAAAAAATGTTGAATCACGTACATGCATGGAGGCGAGTTAACTTGCATTATTAAAAAAAACAAAGTTAAAAATCATCATAGAAAAAGCTAAGTAAGTCAAAACCGTAACAAATCAACATAAAAAAAGAAATAAAAAATTAAAAGAAAACCTTAATGACTTATTATCCTCTGCTTAAATTTTAGGAAGTTCTTGTCAAATAAGAACTTCTCCTTTATCTTTGTTTTAAACACAAGATAATATTATCAAAAAAATAAGTTTGACCTATTTCATATAAAATGATTTAAGGAAAAATATAAAAGCAAATTGTTCTATGAATAATAAAACTTTACGTTGTTTAGTATGATAGCTCGATTTAGCTCTCAATATGCCAAATTATTCATGCGGTAGATATTTTCCTAAAAGACTCAAATACCTAAGAGTTTAGTATCACTGTCATGAATAATAATAGATTTACTAACTTTTATAAAGTACCAAATTGTATATAAAGGTTATAATAAAACATATAGCATTATGAAAATCACTTTTTACATGTAGTAATTGTGAAATAAATGTCATGACCTATCGTAAACATGACTCTTGACTTTATTTATGTTAAATATGATGCTTCAAAGACAAATTTGCCCCTAAAATGTAATTATTATGTGTATTGTGTGTTGTATAATAAGCAAATTAATTTGTACCTCTTAAATTTTAAGAAGTCCTTGTCAAATGCTTTATAATATAGTATAGATATAGTTGTCATTCGTTGTGACCATTGACTTGGATCCTGCAATGTCACGCGCCTCGCGGTAAAACCCCACATGTAGAATTTAAGGGTATGACAGTATTTTTAACGAGAGGATTCTACATAACAATATCAAGATGTGTAGTTCAAGTTTCATTTTATCATTTAAAGAATACAAACGAAAACTTTTACACGCCTTTTTTTTTTAAACGATAAACTGAAAGTTATAACTCTTAACGATATGAAACTTGATTTATTCGATTTTCTTTTAAAAAAAAATATTAGCATCCTTAATAATGACATTTCCCTTTCAACAATTATAAAATGGTATACACTAATTAAGAGTGGTCATTATATATATGGTTTATTGCCTTATTGGGCAGAAAATCATGAACGAGGCTAAGTAATAGCCTCACAAACTCTTGGCATAGGCGGCAAGTATCATGGTGACATGATCACATGAATCACCAATGGCTAGACCCAAGGTTGGACCCACTCAAGCAAGCTCACTGGCTCATCACTTATGGCTAGACCCACAACATAAATAAGCATCCATGTAGGGACTACATACCCCCAAATTTTATCTGTGGATCTCACATTATAAGTCATAATGTAAACTCGAGTCCACCATCACTATAAACCATAAACCATGACCTAAGCAGTTAATATCGGCGAGATCTCGGTTATATCGGTCCGAGATCTCGGTTATCGGCCCTAAGAAGTAATCTCGGTCAAGAATATCGGTTATTATCTCGGTAGCGATAATATCGGCCGATATCGGCGATATATCGGCCGATATGACTTAAAAATCTCGGTCATCTCACCGAAAATCTCGGTTTCCTTTGTTTTTTTTGCCCATTTTGATTCTGTGATTGTGAAGAAATAACATACCTGTTCAGATGGCAGATGCTTCGTCTTCCTTCTCTGTAAGAAATAACATACCTGTTTGACAGAAACCCTAGAAGGGTTTATTATCGCAGTCGCCGGAGAACAGAAGTAGAACCTCTGTTTGACAGAAACCCTAGTCTGCTTATTGAAGAAGATGATAAAGGAGGCGATGCTTATCTTTTTATTTAGGGTTTCTTAATTAAGTTTGTCTTTGTGTCACTTTACACCCTCTAGGTTTTAATATTAAACTTTTAGCACTAACTTTTAAGAAAGAGTTATGTACAGTTTTCTTTTCTCCATTTTAGTCCCTCTAAGTTTGTATATTTCATTTGTAATCCTAGTTATTTATGAAATTTGATATATATTCATATACCGATATCTCACCGATATCTCACCGCGAAAACCGATATATCAAATATCGGTCCTTGACCGATAACCGATATTTTTCCGCATTAACTGCTTAGACCATGACCCTGCAGGAAATTTGCGCCTAAGTGGGACCCACATTTGAAGCGTCAACATACATTTGCGTCTACGGGACCCACATTGCAGGAACAGAATGTAGATTAGATACCATGAGTCATGACCCTACAGGGAAATTTGCACCCAAGTGGGACCCACATTTGAAGCGCGAACATACATTTGTGTCTACAGGACCAACGTTGTAGGAAAAGAATGTAGATAACCTTTTTATAGAAGTGGTTAATATTGTTATTTCATATATGATGCATATATTTTTTTTTTCTTAAACAAAAAAACTATGTTCTATAATCCAAAAACCTATTCACAAGTAAAAAAAGAAAGAAAAAAAAAAGTAATCTCTTTACTATTATCCTCATTTTCCTAGATTTCAAAAATACTGATTATTGGTATACGTATTGATCAAGCCATCCAAAAGGAGCCTTAATACATGAGCATGTTACCTTGTGCAGAGGCAACTCATGATGACCAAACCTCATGAAGAAGTTTGTACCTTGCATTCGCACCGACATAACTTGCAATATTTCCATTTAAATTTCCGATTATAAAGGTATGAGACGAATCCATATCTTCAACTTCGTCATAAAATTTCTTGCCAACATCGATTGAGGAAGGAGGTTTATAAATGATTGTCGCAGCTGGTTGAGCAAACCGGCTTGACTTGTCTTCTGATGATATACCCTCAGCGATACACTACACAAATAAAATCCAGTCAACAAATAAAAACTTATGTATTCTCACATCAAATGCGAAGAATATGGAAGCAGTTAAGATGATACCTCTGCATTAACCGTCTCAATTACAGTTTGGGGAACTGGATCCGGACAGAATTCGTCTGGTGTAAAACCGCAGAGTATTTGCTTAAGTAACTGAAGACTTATTGATGGACATATCTAATAACATCGTAAATAGAAATATATCAGGTTAGCTTTGAGGATGGCATATATTTTGTTATAAATTAGATATAGCTGATAAATATGGCAAACCTCAGTTCTAATTAGTCGGTCCATAATCAAGTCCTTGGGTACCATTAGAAGATTACTTAAGGAATCAAGACGATGGAACCATTTATTTCATCAAATGTAGTGTTGTATTCATTATCAGCATCGGTGTCTACTAAGAACCGGTCAGTGAGCCATCTAGACCAGTTGCCAACCTGCAATGAAAGTTGATCAATTAAGTATAAATTAAATTTAATAAAAAGGTCAAATGATTAACAATGAAGCTGCTTCATCGTTTGTTTTCAACTGCTCCTGATGTTAAAAATTAAAATACATACCGCCTTTTTGAGTTGTGCCCCTGAGCCGAAGCTTAGATCGCCAGCTGGAATAGGCAAAACTCTAGATTCGGTTATAGGATCTGTTACAGAATCAGTTGGACTTTCAAGGGAAGATTCACGGAGAATGGCATTAAACATGGCTACATCAAGTCTAGCAACACACTGTTCCATTACCTGACCGTACAAAATTAAGAATATCATTATATACGGAACTAATGAGAGTTTAACTTATTTCAGTAACACCACCAATTATTTCATTTTCTAATAAATATAAAGTTAGTTACCATTCTTGCCAACGTTGGAAGGCAACCACATTCGCGCCCCTTTGCACGAACAGGACAAAGTCTCTTGAACGCATCATAGAAAGCATTTTGCCATAGATTAATAGAAAAGTTGATTTGTTGCTGGTCGCCCATAGTTACATCTGTAAGCATTTTAGGCATCAAGGTCTGCACCCATAAGACGATTACAATTACTTAAATTAATATGTTGTTATTAATATCCGTCTAAACACACCGAATTAGTATAATGTGCGAATACAAGTCTTGCATTCTATAGTTTGTACCTGACACCATATAGACTCCACAATCCGCGAAAAGATCTCTGACTCAACTTTCTCAAGTTCAGATGTGAAGGTTCTTGATTCCTGCCAATCATTAACAAACTCATTGACATTATTATTATTATTGGATTGTTTGTTTCCAAATGCTTGAGTAATTATTTCCCTCAATACAATAATGTTTGACCACCAGAAAGTCAACCTGCAAATTCAAGACAGGGCTGAGTTATCGATCCATTAATGCGAGAACAAAAAATAATGGCACCTCGAAACAGAAATAAGTTATAGCACCTTGCAACATCATTCCCACAAGACGTGGAAATCATAACAAGCCCTGATACTATGTTTCTGCCAATGGTAGCACGCTTTTGTTGAGAAAACTGCTTGCTCGTACGAATATAAAGTCTAGACAGATGTTGAGCAGGTTTGTGCACTTTATGCGCTGAGTTACCATGTTCTTGTACCGCAGAGTATAGAGATATTTCAAGAGCAGCAACTTCTCTTAGCTCGTCTTCAAGTTGCTCAATCCTCATTTCCATTTTTGCAATCCTTGGATCTAAATCGTCTTTTGCTTCATGCTCAATGCTTTCCATAGCATCAAGCATTTCTTCGTTACTTCCATTACTTCGTACCTCATCTAAGATATCCATTTCTTTTGGTTCTTCAAGATCTGGCCCATCAAATCCTTCAGATGTAATAGATGAAGCAGTCGATGCCGGTTTCGCATGAACTTTAAAACCTTTTGAATTGTTGGAAATACTTGTAGGTGTGTTAACCTGTGAAGACAAGTCATGCTCTGTAGACGGTGAATCGCCACATGAGGAAATAGAATCAGTGATGGTCTCGGAGTCTGATTCTTCCCTCCCATTATTTGATTCCTTATCTAAATCCGTAGAGGGCTTATCATGCCTATATGTACTCGCTTTGTCGGTGTAGTTTACACCTAATTTTTCATGATTTTCATAGGGCTTTATATTCTTCTTTCTGTCAGTTACCACAATGTTATTGTTTGATCTTGCAGATGGAATTTTCTTATTTCCTTCCTTTGATCTCAATGTCTTATTCGACTTTTCTTGTTGCAGCTTAGCCTCCCTACTTTCAACCTTTGCAGGACGCCTTGCTTGATTTATTGTCGGACTTCTCTTCTTATCTGTCTGCTTCACACCGAACATACTGTTCCTTCTTCAACTGCCCAAAGAAAACAGATTCCGGTGAGATGTTACTATAACCGCGACAAAATGCAATAACTGAGATTTGAAATTTGAAATTTGTTAATGTGTAACAATATAGAAAGTAACATCTCATCTTACTTCAGTGTGATCCAATGTCAATGTCAGTTACCAACACCAGGCTACTATACTTTTAGACAACTCAACTGCAGTGGGTCACAATCGAGATGCAGCGAAACTAGACCTAATCATCTACTTGATGTTTAAGCAACCTATCTAGCCTTCATAAATCATATATTCAACATGAAGATTTCTCAATGTTAATTGCAGGTTTATCGTTTACGTTCTGTACCTTTACTTCATCTTTAAGCTATCTAGTATCTAGCCTCCAAAGATCAAGTTTAAAGTCATCATGTCCCACTCCCACACCAATTATACCTTTGTTTTCATATAATATTTTACCTTTGCACCATTGAACAGATTACTAGAGTTCATTAATTTCATTCAACCCTTTGTTCCTTATACACACACATACACACACAAAAAGTCAAGAATCTAAGTAATTGACTACACAGATGTGATCCAAAACAGATCTGAACAACTCAAAAGTACAAAAAGCAATCAATATGTATATTAAAAAAAAAAAGATCTGATATTGCTAGTCTCTCTTTTTCTTTCTTTTCTTTAATATTTTTTTTAATGTCCAACAAAGCATGACCACCAGGGTTAGGCCACCCACGCCTGCGATCGCAAACAACATTGGTGAATTCTAGAGGAAACCCACCGTTTAAGGTCCACTGTGGTAAAACCTCTGGCACACACATGACATTTGTCACAAACGAGACTCTAACGGGCGACCTCCCCTAGAGAAAGTCATCTGAGTAGCGTAGCGCTAGAGCAATGCGCGTTTGGTAACCTCCTAATAACTATAAACACAAATGCATATTAAACAAATCCTAGATCAAATAAGATTCATAAACCAATAGCTTATTATTATTATGTTTAGTAACAGAACCAGTCAACCAGATCACAAGACAATATTAAGCAATGCAACAGTAAGAATGTAAAACATAACTGAATCACAGGATCATAAAAAACAAACTTACCGAATCTTCTTTGGTTACCTTTGAATGATGGTTCTGAATCAGTGGAATGTGGAGTCCATTTATACGGAGGTCATTTGAATTTCCTTGTTATGATGAGTGCATTAATAATAATTGATTTAGTTGATATGATGGGAACATGTAACATGATGGATGACATGTGGAAGGAAGGGTTAGAGATTAGATGAGGTGTAAGTATTAAGTAATGGTGGTGCGAGTCAGGTGGGTGGGCAGTCACCCGGTTCGGTGGCGTCGGTGCTAAACTAGACAATTGACTTGGCTGGCTGGTTTCGGCTACGTTACGCCTTCCTTTGATTCCTTCCTCTCTCTTATTTTTAGTATTATTATATTCACATTAAATCAAACAATCAATTGATTGATTACTCTGTCTTGTGATTAGTGTATTTATAGATTGCTTAGTGTTGTGATTTGATTGTTTTGATGAGTGTTTAAATGACAATTTAAACAATAATCAATCAAATCTAGACACTACGCTAATCAATCAGTCAGATCAATGACAAGACACGGCAACATCTAATCAATCAATCACTCTAGACACATCTAATCAATCAGTCAATCAAATCAATGATTAGCGTAGTGTTTTAATTGATTGATTAATTAGCGTAGTGTTTTGATTGATTAGTAATCAATCAATCAATGTAAACACTACGTATTATTGTTGTGTTTAAAACAATTTAAATTGATTATTGTGTATACACTAATCAAACAATACTGTTTTAAACACTACGTATTGATTATCGTTTGATTAGTGTATACACAACACTAAATTGTTTGATTAGTATATACGTAGTGTCTAGACAAAACGCTAATCAATCAAATTGTTTTTGTCTTGTGATTAATTGTTTTGTCGAGATTGATTATTGTTTAATTATACGTATATAATTATTGTTTAAATTTATTACTAATCAAACAATACGTAGTGTTTAAAACATATAAACTAATTATATGTTTTGATAGTTTGATAGTGTTGTGATTTGATTAGTCGTATTGTTTTGATAGTTTTAAACATATAATTATTTTAGTGTATATGTTTTAAAACATATAATCAAATTTAGCGTTAGCGTTTTAAAACACTAAAATTAGTATTGTTTTAAACATATAATTATTGTTTAAAACATATATACTAATTATTGTTTAAACAATAATTATATGTTTAAAACAATACTATTTTTAGTGTTTTAAAATAAAAATAACAATTGATCTAACAAAAAATCTAAAATCTACAAGTTATACTTTTAAAAAAAAATTATTTAAAATTATATTTTATTTAAAATATAATTTCCAACCGATATTATCTAAGATCGTAACTGTTAAAATAAAAATATAATTTTATTTTTTCCAACCGATATTATCTAGGATCGTAATTGTTAAAATAAAAAGAACAATGATCTAACAAAAAATCTAAAATCTACAAGTTATACTTTTAGAATTTTTTTTATTTAAAATTATATTTTATTTAAATTTTCCAACCATATTGCTATACTTTAATTTTTTTTTTTGCTGGGTTGATAGATAACTTGCGTTTGATTGAGGGTATACTTGCGTTTTAGAAACGCAAGTTATACCTGATAAAAGTAGATGCCAGAAAAAGGTTTAGGTGGTCTTGGTGAGGGGGAATCACAAGCTAGGTCTTGTGCATCTGGGCTGCACCGTGATGGTATATTATATTTATGAAAGTAACATTGCGTTAAAATATAAGTAACATTGCGTTAAAATAAAATTTTATATTTTAGATAATATTTATGAAAGTAACATTGCGTTAAAATATAACCCCTTGTATATTTTAAATAAAATATAATATACCCCTTGAGATATTATAAAATTTTTATGTTTTAGATAATATCGATATTAAATAAAATTTTATAAAATTTTGAATAAAATTTTATATTTATGAAAGTAACATTGCGTTAAAATATAATATACCCCCTTGAGATATTATAAAATTTTAAATTATATTTTATTTAAAATTTATTTAAATTTTCCTACCATATTGCTATAAAATAATTTTTTATTTAAAATTATATTTATTTAAATTTTCCAACCATATAACTTGTATATTAGATAACATAACCCCCCCCCCCCCCCCCCCCCCCGAGTTGACATTGAACTTGTAATAATTGACATGAATGTATATATATCTTTTACTATTTTATCACCTGGTATTTTTTAAGATAAACAAATCTGATATAAAAGTGATAAAATATGTTTATCACAAAAAGAAAGATGGTTTTGTAGGATTTGTTTTTGGTAAATGATCAACACTCAATAACCCATAAAACCTATTTCTAATTCTACTAAGTCTCTATACAGCTTTATCACTTCCTCAATACATTATAAAGTTTGTGATGTGAAAAAGTTGTACATAGACTTCACTCAAACCAAATGTGTACACGTAGAATTAGATGTAGGTTTTATGAGTTATCGAGTGTTGATCTTTTACAAATTTCTTTTTTCTTCTGAAAAAATGGTCTATTTCTTTAATGGTACACACATTTTTACTTCAAATTAGATCTTGTCTTCCCGAGGATAAACTAGTGTATCATATATTCGTGGTCAAAGCACAGAAACATAATTGAGGTAAAAAAATCGTACTATCTTAAAATAAATAATTACCTTCTCAAATTCACATAACGCCAAGGTTGTAAAAATCCTGAAAAATCACCGATTAATCGCTATTCCTCACTTTACTGATTAATTTTGGGCTAATCTGTCACACCCTCAAAATCCACTTGCGGAGTTTTACCGCGAGGCGCATGACAAACCAGGATCCAAGTCAACGATCACAATAAACAAGTCTAAATGAACATATGCAATTTCAAAAACATAGTTTTAAAATTCCCAAATACAGCGGAAGCTTATTCTCAAAACATAATCCAAACGTAAACCAAATTATTCAATGTTTGAAAACCATGCAATCCTAACTAGACGCCGTGCAGACGCGTGCGCCCTAGTTCCATCGTGCTACCTTAGCGACCTGATAAAACATGTAAGAGTTTACGTCAGCACAAAAATGCTGGTGAGTTTACAGGTTTGTAATCAAAGTACCAAGTTCAACCTGTCCATACTATAACAATTTGCAATCCAAAGTACGCTAGCTAGGCGTATGTTTTATACTACAACGATTGGAAAACCATTACTAACTCGCAAACCAGATGTTGTGCCCGAATAGTAAACCTGTTCCTGTTTGAGACAATATGCACTCGCCCGGCCCTCCAAGCCGACGAGCGGGGTTGGTCATTCCCAATAAATCTATTCACATTTCCCCGTTGTGCTAACCCGCACATTCATGGTTTCCCCCGGGACTTCCAAAGATCGTATAGTAAACCATAGAAACCCATAGTATGACAGTTGTTACCAAAATATCAGTTTAACACATGTTTTCTCCCCCGAAAAGTGAAACCAGTTAAAAGAGGGTGTGACACCCGGCAAATCCTGGTTAACAACGTTGTCTAGATGAAAGTCTACCTTAGCGAGTCACGCGTATATTGTACTTAACTGGGTTAGTTAAGTTGGGTTTATGGTTCGGGAACTATTGGTTAGTCTAGAAGATCATTGGATGTTGGTCTAGAGGTTCGTTAGATGTCAGTCCTTAACCAAGTGTACAAACGGTGACGATTTGTAGGATCGTCAGGACATACGGAACGTACGAGTCTCGAGTCCCGGAATTGGTGAACGAGTGTAAATATGTGTATTTACTTGTGTTATGTGTTTACAATCATTATATGACTTGTCGGTACGTGAATATGTATTAACATATGTTAAAACGGGGTTTAACGCGCAAAACGCACAAACCAACCCCTATAGGCGAGTAGGAGGCCTAATCACCTATAGGGGAGGCGAGTAGGGAACCCCTAAGGGCGAGTAGGACCCTACTCGTGTATAGGTAAGGGCGAATAGGCCCAATTGCCTGAACAATCAGGCGATTAGGATTCCTAATCGCCTGAAACTGCTGCATACTCGCTAGTAACGGGCTGGACGACTAAAAACGACTATAAATACCATACTTAACCTCCTAAACTTCATTATACCAACCCTAGTCGTCCCATAACCCGCCCCAACACATAAACAACCTCTGGAAGGCGATTTTTGATCAAAACTCAAGGTTTCAAGCTTGAATCATCATATTTTCATAATCCTAAGGTTTGATTTTCATCCATAACTCTTTATAAACGTTTTTAATCAATCCCTAATGGTCCAGACCTGTTCTTAAACGAAAAAGCTTTCTGAAAATCGTCAATAAGGGTTGTTAATCGGATTATAACTAATATGCATGCATTATGAGTGTGTATGATTAGAAAGCTAGGGTTTTTTATGATTCATGATGATGATTTGACATGTTATTATGATAGATCAGTATTGATATTGATATTATGATGATAGGAATCTCAGTAATTGGATATTAGGGTTATGATTACGCGTGTTAGTATGATGTTGCATGCTATGTGAATGGTGTTTGGATTACTTGGTTGCATGCAAGACTGATTATACGAGGTTAAACGAAGGATTTTGGGTTAAACATGTTTAGGATAGTGTTTGGGATGATATTGGGTGGTTACACACGTTCTGGATCTGATTTGGAGCGTTAAACGCGCGAAAAACCGAACAGCAAGGTTACAGGCGAGTAGCATTCCTAATCGCCTATGTTATAGGCGAGTAGGGTGCTAATCGCCTATAACACAGGCGAGTAGAGGCCTACTCGTGTGAAAGATCAGGTGAATAGCCCTAATTGCCTATAAGTTCATGTGAATAGCCCTAATTGCCTATAAGTTCATGTGAATAGCCCTAATTGCCTATAAGTTCATGTGAATAGCCCTAATTGCTAGTAAGTTTAGGTGAATAGCCCTAATTGCCTATAATAGAGGCGAGTAGGGTTTCTAATTGCTAGTTGACCAACCTAATTGCTAGTTGACTTTTCCTAATCGCGTGTACTGCTGCTGTAAGTGTAAATTAGCATTCCGAGACCCCGATTTAACATGTAGTAACATGCTAGGAACCCCGTAACATGTCTAATAACTTGGTAACATATATTTGGATGTAATTCGGTGATACGTGAACGATGTGCTATAACTTGTTGTGCGTTAACGTATGTTAAGTGTAATTGCGTTATTGTATGTTTTGGAGCGTAAACATAACACGGGGAGTCTCGGGTCACCAATGGGATGTCGAGTCTTGTACTTTGGGTCAGTTAAACAGTCACGGTGTTTTCAAACGAACTTGGTTATGGTCTGGACATCTAGGGACTAATTAACCTACGGGTTATTAGTCTAAGTACTTGTAACTGTCGTATGTTAGGTCGCCGCTTTACGGACTAGCATAGCAGCTGAGTTTACTCGGGTTAAGGAGTAACGCAACTTAAGGTGAGTTTACGGCCCCTCTTTTAAACTGTTTTATACTTTCGGGGGAGAAAACATGTGTTAAAAACGATTATTTGGTAACTACTGTCATACTATGGGTTTCTATTGTGTACTACACGATCTTTGGAAGTCCCGGGGGGAACCATGAATGTGCGGGTTTGCACAACGGGAAATGTGAATAGCGCTATTGGGAGTGACCAACCCCGCTCGTCGACTTGGAGGGTCGGCGGGTGCATATTGTCTCAAACAGGAACAACAGGAACAACAGGAACTACATCGGGCATACTTTTGGTATTCGCGTTAGTAATGTTTTTCCAATCGTGTAGTAACAAAACGTACGCCTAGCTAGCGTATACTGGTTTTCGATTATTATAGTATGGACAGGTGGACTTGGTACTTGGATACAAAACCTGTAAACTCACCAGCATTTTTGTGCTGACGTAAACTTTTACATGTTTTCTCAGGTCGCTAAGGTAGCACGACTGGACTAGGGCGCACGCGTCTGCACGGCGTCTAACTAGGGTTGCATGGTCTTTTGAACGTTGAACTATTATTTCATTGTTGAGATACTGTTTTTGAATAAGCTTCCGCTGTAAACGGGATTTTAAACTATGTTTTGAAATTGCATTTATATTCATTTAGACTTGTTTATTGTGATCGTTGGTTTTGGATCCTGGTTTGTCATGCGCCTCGCGGTAAAACTCCGCAAGTGGATTTTGAGGTGTGACAGATTGGTATCAGAGACAATGGTTAAAGTGAACTAGGACTGCATGTAGAGTCTAGTCTATAGCCGAGTCGCACACACTAGACGATCACATGGTACTAAACGTTATAGTGGTTTAACGTATGGTCTTGTCGGGGTGTCTCTAAATCATTGGTCTTTCTACGTTACATCATCCGTTCTATCTTAGGTTGGGTTACTTGTTTTCTAGGCAGTGTGGTCTATTGGGGTAACTCGTGTCTCTTGAGATTTGTCCAAGGCTCGGACATCTCCCTTTCGCACTCCAATAGAAACACTTGTCATAAACTACCGTGTATTACGGTGTGTAGCTAAGAGTCTATGTTCGGTGATTTGAACTTTGAACTAGGAGAACACTTGGAGGACCATGTAGAGCGTTTTATCATTTTGGGTGCACACAAAATCATAAAACGAAATGCATGGAAGCCCTAGTGAGCTCTGGGTTTGAGGGGATAGTCCTGGATTGGATCTAGCTTTGATCTTGTGAACATTAGTGGTTATCTTTAACTGCGAAACTAAATTTTCCCGTTCTTTCTGCCAGAATCATGTCTGGAGTGCGTGGAGGACGTGGAGGTGGTCGCAATGGTGGACGTGGTGGTGGTCGCGGTGGTGCTGGTGGTCGTGGTGGAGGTATTAACCTATCACAGGCTGATCTGAACAACTTGCTCCAAGCTGCCTTTCAGTTAGGGCACAACGGTGGTGGTAAGTTGATTTATCCATTTTCTTTGCCTCATTGGTGAACCTTGTTTACGTTATTCGTGGTTCTCATACGTTTTCATTTCAGGTGGTCCTGTTGACCCACCCCCACCCATGTGCACCTACAAGATGTTCCGGGACTGTAAGCCCCAGGAATTCTCTGGCACTGAGGGTGCGGTGAGCTTGCTTAGGTGGTTGGAGAAAGTGGAGTCGGTATTCCTGATGTGTAACTGTCTCCCAGAAGATCGGGTAAAGTATTCGGCTGCGTTATTTCAGGACGTGGCATTGACTTGGTGGAATGGCATCACCCAGAACATGGGTATTGGGGAGGCATATGCTATGCCATGGGAGGATTTTGTGCAGTTACTGAAGCGTGAGTATTGTCCGAGGGAAGAGGTACAGAAGCTGGAGCATGAGTGTGGAACCTCAAGATGACTGGGTCGGAAATTGAGAAGTATACTGTGAGGCGGAATGAGTTGGCAGTGTTGTGTCCCGATCTGCACGTGCCAGAATATCGTAGGATTGAACACTATGTCTCAGGGTTAGTACCGGAAATTGCAGGGTTAGTGGCTGCTGGAAATCATCCTACTTATGCAGAGGTAGTTCGATCGGCCCATAGGATGACCAACCTAAAAGTGAATGAGGGTATTTTGCCTGCGAAGGGTTCAACTGTTAAGGCTCCAGAGAACAACAAGCGCAAGTGGAAAATGACGGGAAAGGATCTGGGTCAGCACAGCAGGGTAAAAGGTTTGATAATGGGGTTCATCTTCTTCGGGTAACAAGCAGGGTGGTTATGCGGGAAAACTGCCCAAATGCAACAAGTGTGGACGCCATCATCAAGGGAACTGCGACAGTAACCGTTGTCACCGCTGCCAGCGAATTGGGCATTATGCTAAAGATTGTCGGGTACACTTCCATCGACTCAGGCTCCGACTAACAGCTCAGCTCCGACTACTCAGGGGACTACAGGGAAACAAGGATGCTACAACTGTGGTGACACTGGGCATTACAAGAAGGATTGCCCAAAACTGAAGCAGGGTGGGAACAACAGTAATGGGAACAACGGGGGCGGCGGCAGAAATGCACGTGCCTTCGTCATTGGAGCCGCTGAGGCTAGACAGGACCCTGACACAGTCACCGGTACGTTTCTTCTCAATAATCGTTCTGTTAGTGTGTTATTTGATTCTGGTGCCGACAAGAGTTTTGTATCCATGGATGTTAGTCGACTGCTAGATGTAGTACCCGTACCATTAGAGACCAAGTATATTATTGAGTTGGCTGACGGTAAAACGATTGAAGCTACTAATGTCCTTCGGGAGTGTCGATTAGAGTTGTCGGGTTTATCGTTCCCCATCGACCTTATGCCGGTACCTTTGGGTAGTTTTGACGTTGTGGTAGGAATGGATTGGTTATCTTTGTATCGCGCGGAGATTGTCTGTTACGATAAGGTTATTCGGATTCCTCTCCCTGATGGAGAATTCCTTTCCGTGTACGGTATCAAGGGTGGTGTTCCGCTAAACATCATCTCTAGCATGAAAGCCCTTAAGTGTCTTCGAAAGGGTTATCCAGCTGTTTTGGCGCTTTTATCTGTTTCCTCTAGTGATGAGAAGAAGATTGACGACATCCCGGTGGTACGCGAGTTTCCTGATGTTTTTTCCCGATGATTTATCTGGTCTTCCTCCTCATCGTCAAGTCGAGTTCGGTATTGATCTTGTACCAGGGGCTGCTCCTATTGCTCGGGCCCCCTACCGTCTTGCACCTCCCGAGATGCAGGAATTGTCTAGTCAGTTACAGGAACTCTTGGACAAGGGTTTCATCCGGCCAAGTTCTTCCCCTTGGGGAGCCCCGATTTTATTTGTTAAGAAGAAGGATGGAGTTTCCGATTGTGTGTAGACTACAGAGAACTGAACAAATTGACCGTCAAGAACCGTTATCCTCTTCCACGTATTGATGATCTATTCGACCAGCTTCAGGGTTCTAGTTATTATTCCAAGATCGATTTGAGGTCCGGTTATCACCAGCTACGCGTCAGGGAGGCTGACGTTGCCAAGACTGCCTTTCGAACACGTTATGGCCATTTCGAATTCTTGGTCATGCCTTTCGGTCTCACGAACGCACCGGCGGTTTTCATGGACTTGATGAACCGCGTCTGTAAACCATATCTGGACAAATTCGTCATTGTATTTATTGATGACATTCTGATCTACTCCAAGAACGAGACCGAACACGAGGAACATCTGCGGTAGTTTTGGAACTCTTGCGACGGGAACAACTTTACGCCAAGTTCTCAAAGTGTGACTTTTGGTTACGCGAAGTTCAATTCCTAGGACACGTGGTTAATGAACTAGGGATTCATGTCGATCCAGCTAAAATCGAAGCGATCAAGGACTGGGAGCACCAAAGACGCCAACTGAGGTGCGGCAATTCCTAGGCCTTGCGGGCTACTATCGTCGTTTCATTCAGGGGTTCTCGAAGATTGCTCAACCCCTCACCACTCTCACTCAGAAGGATAGGAAGTTCGACTGGGGTGAACCACAAGAGTCAGCGTTTGAAGAACTGAAGTCTAAACTATGTTCTGCTCCTATTTTGTCTTTACCTGAGGGCCCTGATGATTTCGTTGTCTACTGTGATGCTTCTATTCATGGTCTCGGTTGCGTATTGATGCAACGCGAGAAAGTGATCGCGTATGCTTCTCGTCAACTTAAGGTGCACGAGAAGAACTACACCACCTGTAACACCCCAACCGATGGCGGAATCATCGAGGTGCCACGTAGCGACGATTGTTCAAAAGCTCATGGTAATAAAATGTAAATATCTGATTATTGAATTTTGTTTTACAACTTGTGAAATTACATACAAGACAACAAAAATAAAGATGATTGATTGATCTAATCTAAGTCCAAAGTCCTATGTGAAGCGTCAAGCAGCTTATCCTGAAACATGCACGAAAATAATTTTGTCAACATATGATGTTGGTGAGTACTACTTAGTTTTGTACGTATAGTATAAGTTTGAAAAGGTAGTACAATTCATGTGTCTAGCATCACCAAGGCATTATGTAAACACGCAAGTAACCAAACAAGACAAAGATCACATGTAAAGTTGTACAATGAAGTTGATAATGAGCACCTCAACACGTGTGAGTCTAAAAGAGCACCATAACACAAAGTTATGTCTAAATGAGCACCGTAACATAAGTTACGTCTAAATGAGCACCATAACATAAGTTATGTCTGTATGTAAAGAGCACCATAACATAAGTTATGTCTGTATGTAAAGAGCACCATAACATAAGTTATGTCTGTATGTATGATTTTGTATGTAAGCTACGTTCATGTTCAAGCATAAGCACAAAGATAATCAAGACACGTATATGAATTGTAAATGAATAAAAATGTATGTGTAAATGAATATGAAAGTTTTGAATAGTTGTGCATGAATCACCCCAAAAATTGTAAAAGCGACAAAGGGGGGTAAGTAATACTCACCTTAGCAAGGTGTTAGGTCTTGTGTAATTGAATAAGTGTAATCCAACGTTTGTCGAGTATCACCCTATGTATAAGGTAACAAATAAGTCTAAGTCTATCTAGTCTATAAGTATTTTCTAGGGCTACGAATTGGGGATAAGTATTTATTTGATTAATAGTCAAATTGTTTATTAAATATAAGAAATTTAATAAATAAATGAATAAAAGTCTTTTTGTAAATTTTAAGTTAAAGATGGTCACAAAATAAAGTTTTTAGTATGAAAATAATTTTCATAAAATTATTTTATTGAAAATAGAATATTTAATCTATTTATTTCAAATTGTCAAAATATGACTTTAATATCTAAAAATATTAAAATTAAAGAATTATTGAATTAAAAATTGTATTTCTGTTCCAAATGAAAAGAAATAATTTATGTAAAATTTTGGTACAAAAATATTGAAAAATGAATTTATTATGAATTATTTATGATTAAAAATAACAAAAATTAATTAAAAATATGAAATGCACGGTTTTTCTGAATTAAAAATAAATTCTGAAATGTATATTGTTATACAAGTTTAGTATAATTTTTGTGGAATTTTATAAAATCGTTTAGATATTTTTATTGAATTTTATAATTTTAAATGAATAAATTTGTAATATTTATAATATATATTAAATAAATTATTTTTGAAAAACTAAAAATTGGACAACAAAGTTTATCATTGAAATAACATAAAATAATATTTGTAGAATTTATAAAATAGTTTTAGTATTTTAAAACGATTTTCAAAAGAATAAAGGTAATATAAGTGTAAAGGATAACACAAAAAAAATAAAAATAAAATAAAAGGTTGTTTATGGTGGGGGTCGAACCTGGGTCAGACCCGGTTCAATGTCTTTAGCCAAACACCCCAACCAACTGGTCTGTACCTCAGATTTGTAAATGTTTCAGTTTTGAAAATATTTATCACATGCGTGAATTGGTCATCTTCCCCAATTTGAATGATAATTAAGAACCCTAGTTTCTTGAATCGAATCAATTAACGGTCAATAGCCTCAGTAATGTTAGGGCTATTGATCGATTGATCATGAATAATAAAACCCATAAAAAATAAACAACTTACAAACACTAATTCGTGTATGATGCTCGGTCAAACAAAAAGTCAACGGGTCTTGAAATCGTGAATTAAAGCTTGGACAGAAAGATTTGAGAGAAGGGAAATGATTTTTTTTTTGGCACATTTAGTTGGTTGTGGATACCTCAATTTATACTATGTGGCTCGAGTTGGTGAAATGGAAGGTTTTGAAGTCTTGACCAAAGTCGGTCAAAACCGAGTCAAGGATGATTAATTCAAGCTGAAATCATGGATTATATATTTATGAGGGTATGTTAGTCGGTCAAAGGGAGTTAAAATTCTACCAAAAACAAGGCTCGTAATTGTGGAAAGTGACTGGGTGTTGACCACAGTCTTCGGGTCGGGTATGGGTTCCGAAAAAAAAAAAGACAAGGTTTTTGGGTTATGGTTAGGCTTTAGTGTTTTGGGTATAAGTTTGGTTATGGTTTAGAGGTGGTAAAATATAATGACTAACTTTATTATTATTATTATTATTATTATTATTATTATTATTATTATGAGGATAAAATGTGGCGTACAAGATAGGAGGTGCGAAATAAAAAAATGTATATATATATATATATATATATAATAATAATAATAGTGATAAAAGTGACGGATGTCACAGCATCCCCTACTTTTAGAAACTTCGTCCCGAAGTTATTAGAAACATAGGGTTATGGATGTTCTGGGAAAAATGATTTGGATAAGAGGTTTGATAGGTGTGAGTTAAGGATTGGATTAGGTTTGTCTCGAATAATAAGGAGAATAAGAATCTAGTAACACTAAACTTCAAGTTTTAGGAATCCTAAAATAATTGCATGAGTTGATTGACTACAGAAAGACTAAATGAACTACCAAGTAACTAGAGTTTGTTCCTGGTCCGACTTCCAGTCTCACTTTCAATGCATCATTAGTGTTTGTATACAGGGTGTACCGCAGCTAACCCACCACACCTTTGATACCTTGAAAACGTACTGGACGCCTACCAAAAACTCTAATAGAATTTCACACTACCCTAACGCACCTGTAAATTCATGATTACGTTCCGGACCAGAATCATCAATTTACCTTACATTAGGGTTTTATGTCCTTCTATGATCCTAATCTAACACACAATACAGCAAATAAGTTTCACAAGAAGGTGACACAACAAACAAGTTGAGTTACAATGAGATGTTATCAATGAAATGAGGCCATGTAATAATGAGGTCAATTGCATTGGTTTGCAATGACTTGTAAGCATAACTGTATTTAAGTATGGGCTACCACTCGTCCGAGGAGCCCTTTAAATGAAATGTTTATCAGAGTTGCGTGGATAATCCACACGTGCAAGCAAGTTTGTAAGTACTGCAACCATTAAGTGTAAGTGTTATCTTAGTGGCCTATAGAAATAGATTACGAGTATCATGAATAATTAAATGTCCAGTGAATAGTCAAATTAAGAGGAAATCAAGTTTCACAAACAATGATGTTTTGGAAAAATCCTGTAGAATCAAGTATCAGGTTTTTAGTAGTTTGATTATCATGGGTAACTAGTTCATGTGTGAGAAGGTGAAGGATATGAATTTAGTTCTTGAGAGAATGATGAAAAATCTTGAAGCAGAATCAAGGTTTGTGAGCGATAGTGAATGTGAAGATAGTTGATAAAGAGTTTATTTTATAGTAAGGAGATTATGTAGCAGTGTAAATTTTGGGGTTTGGATCAAAGGTTATAATCAAGTGTATAGGAAAACATGATTGTGGTATATGCCAAATATTGTAAAAATTTGAACAAGTTGAAAATGAGTGAGTGTCGATGGAGAATCTAGAGGTTAGATATTATTCCTATGAAAAAAAAAAATATTTTCAAAATTGGTATTGTACATAAGGCAAAAGTTGTTAAATAGTACAAGCTAAGTAGGCTTTGAAAAATATTCCTGTTAGTTGGAGATTTCAAACATGATATTAGGTTTTGAAGATCAAGGTTTTATTAGTGATTTTTTTTAATAGTTTAAAGCATTATATAGAAAATCGTTTGTTACGTCAATAAATAAACAATTGAATTTAAGTTCGAGGAAAATATGTACTTTGTAAAGTTACTAGGTAATACAACAAGTTTTAGAAATCTTTAGTTTGTGCTAAAGTATGAGGTTATAGTTTTTTTAAAATAAATAACATGTGGAGAAATGAAATAATATGATTTGGGTAGGGTGTTGAATATTTAAAAAAATGGCTAAGATGGTAAGGTGAAGTGCGATTGTGAAATCCATAGATGGTTATGAAAGTATGAACTTGTAAGCAATATATGAAAATCGTGAAATACAAAATATTGTATATGAATCGAGAGAGTATTTTTGAAAAAGCATGCGTAAAATGCTTGGAGTGCCCTTGTCTAGCTGTAAAGCCCAACAAGAACGTTGACTTTTCAAAGGAATTGAACCCAATGGTGATCAAAGAAGACATGCTTTAGCCTATAAGTGGACACTCACTCCAGGAATCCCCAGGTAAGCATAACAGGTCCGTAAATGGATTTATGCGCTATGCTTGCCTATGCCAGAAAACCCAGTGTACAAGCATCCACCCTTCCAGATTGCACGTGTCCTTATCACACTCATTAAAGTTCAACATCTTTGAAGGAACAAAAATAAGAATAGGCATTATGCCTAAGAGTGTCATCATGAAAGGTACTGCTCCCGATCCATGATGATGTAGACTTTCCACTCCTTGTAGGACACCATCCCTATGCACCATGATGAAAGATGAGGAGAAATGGAGAAGAAGAGAAGATAGAGGAAGGAAAGTAGAGGGAAATGAGGGGAATGATAAATTAGGAAATGTTGTACCTGAAAGTTGAAATTCGGTTATAGTCTAGGCTAAAAGGCATTCTAATAACCTAGTTCCCTATAACCATGGCTCTGATACCAATCTGTAACACCCCAACCGATGGCGGAATCATCGAGGTGCCACGTAGCGACGATTGTTCAAAAGCTCATGGTAATAAAATGTAAATATCTGATTATTGAATTTTGTTTTACAACTTGTGAAATTACATACAAGACAACAAAAATAAAGATGATTGATTGATCTAATCTAAGTCCAAAGTCCTATGTGAAGCGTCAAGCAGCTTATCCTGAAACATGCACGAAAATAATTTTGTCAACATATGATGTTGGTGAGTACTACTTAGTTTTGTACGTATAGTATAAGTTTGAAAAGGTAGTACAATTCATGTGTCTAGCATCACCAAGGCATTATGTAAACACGCAAGTAACCAAACAAGACAAAGATCACATGTAAAGTTGTACAATGAAGTTGATAATGAGCACCTCAACACGTGTGAGTCTAAAAGAGCACCATAACACAAAGTTATGTCTAAATGAGCACCGTAACATAAGTTACGTCTAAATGAGCACCATAACATAAGTTATGTCTGTATGTAAAGAGCACCATAACATAAGTTATGTCTGTATGTAAAGAGCACCATAACATAAGTTATGTCTGTATGTATGATTTTGTATGTAAGCTACGTTCATGTTCAAGCATAAGCACAAAGATAATCAAGACACGTATATGAATTGTAAATGAATAAAAATGTATGTGTAAATGAATATGAAAGTTTTGAATAGTTGTGCATGAATCACCCCAAAAATTGTAAAAGCGACAAAGGGGGGTAAGTAATACTCACCTTAGCAAGGTGTTAGGTCTTGTGTAATTGAATAAGTGTAATCCAACGTTTGTCGAGTATCACCCTATGTATAAGGTAACAAATAAGTCTAAGTCTATCTAGTCTATAAGTATTTTCTAGGGCTACGAATTGGGGATAAGTATTTATTTGATTAATAGTCAAATTGTTTATTAAATATAAGAAATTTAATAAATAAATGAATAAAAGTCTTTTTGTAAATTTTAAGTTAAAGATGGTCACAAAATAAAGTTTTTAGTATGAAAATAATTTTCATAAAATTATTTTATTGAAAATAGAATATTTAATCTATTTATTTCAAATTGTCAAAATATGACTTTAATATCTAAAAATATTAAAATTAAAGAATTATTGAATTAAAAATTGTATTTCTGTTCCAAATGAAAAGAAATAATTTATGTAAAATTTTGGTACAAAAATATTGAAAAATGAATTTATTATGAATTATTTATGATTAAAAATAACAAAAATTAATTAAAAATATGAAATGCACGGTTTTTCTGAATTAAAAATAAATTCTGAAATGTATATTGTTATACAAGTTTAGTATAATTTTTGTGGAATTTTATAAAATCGTTTAGATATTTTTATTGAATTTTATAATTTTAAATGAATAAATTTGTAATATTTATAATATATATTAAATAAATTATTTTTGAAAAACTAAAAATTGGACAACAAAGTTTATCATTGAAATAACATAAAATAATATTTGTAGAATTTATAAAATAGTTTTAGTATTTTAAAACGATTTTCAAAAGAATAAAGGTAATATAAGTGTAAAGGATAACACAAAAAAAATAAAAATAAAATAAAAGGTTGTTTATGGTGGGGGTCGAACCTGGGTCAGACCCGGTTCAATGTCTTTAGCCAAACACCCCAACCAACTGGTCTGTACCTCAGATTTGTAAATGTTTCAGTTTTGAAAATATTTATCACATGCGTGAATTGGTCATCTTCCCCAATTTGAATGATAATTAAGAACCCTAGTTTCTTGAATCGAATCAATTAACGGTCAATAGCCTCAGTAATGTTAGGGCTATTGATCGATTGATCATGAATAATAAAACCCATAAAAAATAAACAACTTACAAACACTAATTCGTGTATGATGCTCGGTCAAACAAAAAGTCAACGGGTCTTGAAATCGTGAATTAAAGCTTGGACAGAAAGATTTGAGAGAAGGAAATGATTTTTTTTTTGGCACATTTAGTTGGTTGTGGATACCTCAATTTATACTATGTGGCTCGAGTTGGTGAAATGGAAGGTTTTGAAGTCTTGACCAAAGTCGGTCAAAACCGAGTCAAGGATGATTAATTCAAGCTGAAATCATGGATTATATATTTATGAGGGTATGTTAGTCGGTCAAAGGGAGTTAAAATTCTACCAAAAACAAGGCTCGTAATTGTGGAAAGTGACTGGGTGTTGACCACAGTCTTCGGGTCGGGTATGGGTTCCGAAAAAAAAAAAGACAAGGTTTTTGGGTTATGGTTAGGCTTTAGTGTTTTGGGTATAAGTTTGGTTATGGTTTAGAGGTGGTAAAATATAATGACTAACTTTATTATTATTATTATTATTATTATTATTATTATTATTATTATTATTATTATGAGGATAAAATGTGGCGTACAAGATAGGAGGTGCGAAATAAAAAAATGTATATATATATATATATATATATATAATAATAATAATAGTGATAAAAGTGACGGATGTCACACCACCCATGACTTGGAGTTGGGTGCCGTGGTATTCGCGTTGAAAATTTGGAGACATTACTTGTACGGTACCAAATGCACCATCTACACCGATCACAAGAGTCTCCAACACATTTTCGACCAACAACACTTGAACATACGGCAGCGCCGTTGGATTGAAATTTTGAACGACTATGATTGTGCTATTAAGTACCATCCTGGCAAGGCGAATGTTGTAGCAGACGCCTTGAGCAGGAAGGAATCTACTAAACCTCGTCGCGTTCGGGCGTTGCAGCTCACCATCCATTCGTCGTTACCTGATCAACTCCGTTCTGCCCAGTTGGAAGCTTTGAAAGAGGAAAACCTTAAAGCTGAAACTATGCACGGTGCCGACAAGCACCTAGAGCGAAGGCCTGATGGCCTGCACTATTTCGCAGAACGTATATGGGTTCCTTTATTCGGGGGACTACGGGAGCTTGTCCTTGATGAGGCTCATAAGTCCCGGTATTCTATTCATCCTGGTTCGGATAAGATGTACCAAGATCTGAAGGTGCTTTACTGGTGGCCAAACATGAGGTCGGACATAGCCTCATACGTGAGCAAATGCTTGACCTGTGCTAAGGTCAAGGTGGAATACCAGAAACCGTCGGGTCTCTTGCAACAACCTGAAATTCCGGAATGGAAATGGGAACGGATTACTATGGATTTTGTCACACAACTTCCTAAGTCACCAAGCGGGAATGACAAGATATGGGTGATTGTCGATCGGTTGACGAAATCAGCTCATTTTCTTGCCATTAAGGAGACCGACACCATGGATCGTTTGGCTCGTCTTTACTTGAAGGAAGTTGTTTCTAAGCACGGGGTACCAGTTTCTATTATCTCGGATCGTGACTCCCATTTTACTTCTCACTTCTGGAAGTCTTTGCACAAGGCTTTGGGTACCCAACTAGACATGAGTACGGCTTATCATCCACAGACTGACGGTCAGAGTGAGCGCACGATTCAAACTTTAGAAGACATGCTGCGGGCATGTGTGATCGATTTTGGAAAGGGTTGGGAAGCTCATCTGCCGTTAGTAGAATTCTCGTATAATAACAGTTATCACACGAGCATCAAAGCTGCTCCGTTCGAAGCACTGTACGGACGGAAATGCCGTTCTCCTCTTTGTTGGGCTGAAGTGGGTGAGAGTCAACTCACTGGGCCTGAACTAGTGTACGAAACTTCGGAAAAGATCGTACAAATTCGTAATCGGTTGGCGGCGGCACGGGACCGGCAAAAGAGTTATGCTGATCAGCGTCGCAAACCACTGGAATTCCAAGTCAATGACAAGGTACTTCTAAAAGTCTCACCGTGGAAGGGCGTCATACGCTTTGGGAAACGTGGCAAACTCAATCCGCGATATGTCGGCCCATTTACGATCCTGGAACGGATTGGGCCGGTGGCATATCGACTTGATCTACCGACGGAGCTCGGTAACGTACATAACGTCTTTCACGTGTCAAACTTGAAGAAGTGTCTGGCTGACGAGTCTCTCATCGTTCCACTAGAAGAGATCAAGGTTGATGATCGTCTTCGGATTGTGGAAGAACCTGTGGAGATCCTTGATTACAAGATTCGTAGCCTGCGTCACAGCAAGATTCGTATCGTTAAGGTTCGGTGGAACTCGGACCGGGGACCGGAATATACGTGGGAACGGGAGGATCAGATGAAGTCTAAGTATCCTCATCTCTTTCCTAAGGAAGCGTTCGAGTCGAGACATGTCTCTTCGGCAGCTGAATGAATCTCGGGTCGAGATTCCTTTTAACGTGGGGATGATGTGACAACTCGGGTAAATCTCTCTTTTGGTTTCTATCTTTTGTTTGCTTCCTTCGTTATTTCTTTTGTTCTTTTGGTACTTGAGCAATTTTCGGGACGAAAATTCTTTTAACGTGGGGATGATGTGACACCCGGCAAATTCTGGTTAACAACGTTGTCTAGATGAAAGTCTACCTTAGCGAGTCACGCGTATATTGTACTTAACTGGGTTAGTTAAGTCGGGTTATGGTTCGGGAACTATTGGTTAGTCTAGAAGATCATTGGATGTTGGTCTAGAGGTTCGTTAGATGTCAGTCCTTAACCAAGTGTACAAACGGTGACGATTTGTAGGATCGTCAGGACATACGGAACGTACGAGTCTCGAGTCCCGGGAATTGGTGAACGAGTGTAAATATGTGTATTTACTTGTGTTATGTGTTTACAATCATTATATGACTTGTCGGTACGTGAATATGTATTAACATATGTTTAAAACGGGGTTTAACGCGCAAAACGCACAAAACCAACCCCTATAGGCGAGTAGGAGGCCTAATCACCTATAGGGGAGGCGAGTAGGGAACCCTAAGGGCGAGTAGGACCCTACTCGTGTATAGGTAAGGGCGAATAGGCCCAATTGCCTGAACAATCAGGCGATTAGGATTCCTAATCGCCTGAAACTGCTGCATACTCGCTAGTAACGGGCTGGACGACTAAAAACGACTATAAATACCATACTTAACCTCCTAAACTTCATTATACCAACCCTAGTCGTCCCATAACCCGCCCCAACACATAAACAACCTCTGGAAGGCGATTTTTGATCAAAACTCAAGGTTTCAAGCTTGAATCATCATATTTTCATAATCCTAAGGTTTGATTTTCATCCATAACTCTTTATAAACGTTTTTAATCAATCCCTAATGGTCCAGACCTGTTCTTAAACGAAAAAGCTTTCTGAAAATCGTCAATAAGGGTTGTTAATCGGATTATAACTAATATGCATGCATTATGAGTGTGTATGATTAGAAAGCTAGGGTTTTTATGATTCATGATGATGATTTGACATGTTATTATGATAGATCAGTATTGATATTGATATTATGATGATAGGAATCTCAGTAATTGGATATTAGGGTTATGATTACGCGTGTTAGTATGATGTTGCATGCTATGTGAATGGTGTTTGGATTACTTGGTTGCATGCAAGACTGATTATACGAGGTTAAACGAAGGATTTTGGGTTAAACATGTTTAGGATAGTGTTTGGGATGATATTGGGTGGTTACACACGTTCTGGATCTGATTTGGAGCGTTAAACGCGCGAAAAACCGGAACAGCAAGGTTACAGGCGAGTAGCATTCCTAATCGCCTATGTTATAGGCGAGTAGGGTGCTAATCGCCTATAACACAGGCGAGTAGAGGCCTACTCGTGTGAAAGATCAGGTGAATAGCCCTAATTGCCTATAAGTTCATGTGAATAGCCCTAATTGCCTATAAGTTCATGTGAATAGCCCTAATTGCCTATAAGTTCATGTGAATAGCCCTAATTGCTAGTAAGTTTAGGTGAATAGCCCTAATTGCCTATAATAGAGGCGAGTAGGGTTTCTAATTGCTAGTTGACCAACCTAATTGCTAGTTGACTTTTCCTAATCGCGTGTACTGCTGCTGTAAGTGTAAATTAGCATTCCGAGACCCGATTTAACATGTAGTAACATGCTAGGAACCCCGTAACATGTCTAATAACTTGGTAACATATATTTGGATGTAATTCGGTGATACGTGAACGATGTGCTATAACTTGTTGTGCGTTAACGTATGTTAAGTGTAATTGCGTTATTGTATGTTTTGGAGCGTAAACATAACACGGGGAGTCTCGGGTCACCAATGGGATGTCGAGTCTTGTACTTTGGGTCAGTTAAACAGTCACGGTGTTTTCAAACGAACTTGGTTATGGTCTGGACATCTAGGGCTAGACAGGACCCTGACACAGTCACCGGTACGTTTCTTCTCAATAATCGTTCTGTTAGTGTGTTATTTGATTCTGGTGCCGACAAGAGTTTTGTATCCATGGATGTTAGTCGACTGCTAGATGTAGTACCCGTACCATTAGAGACCAAGTATATTATTGAGTTGGCTGACGGTAAAACGATTGAAGCTACTAATGTCCTTCGGGAGTGTCGATTAGAGTTGTCGGGTTTATCGTTCCCCATCGACCTTATGCCGGTACCTTTGGGTAGTTTTGACGTTGTGGTAGGAATGGATTGGTTATCTTTGTATCGCGCGGAGATTGTCTGTTACGATAAGGTTATTCGGATTCCTCTCCCTGATGGAGAATTCCTTTCCGTGTACGGTATCAAGGGTGGTGTTCCGCTAAACATCATCTCTAGCATGAAAGCCCTTAAGTGTCTTCGAAAGGGTTATCCAGCTGTTTTGGCGCTTTTATCTGTTTCCTCTAGTGATGAGAAGAAGATTGACGACATCCCGGTGGTACGCGAGTTTCCTGATGTTTTTCCGATGATTTATCTGGTCTTCCTCCTCATCGTCAAGTCGAGTTCGGTATTGATCTTGTACCAGGGGCTGCTCCTATTGCTCGGGCCCCCTACCGTCTTGCACCTCCCGAGATGCAGGAATTGTCTAGTCAGTTACAGGAACTCTTGGACAAGGGTTTCATCCGGCCAAGTTCTTCCCCTTGGGGAGCCCCGATTTTATTTGTTAAGAAGAAGGATGGGAGTTTCCGATTGTGTGTAGACTACAGAGAACTGAACAAATTGACCGTCAAGAACCGTTATCCTCTTCCACGTATTGATGATCTATTCGACCAGCTTCAGGGTTCTAGTTATTATTCCAAGATCGATTTGAGGTCCGGTTATCACCAGCTACGCGTCAGGGAGGCTGACGTTGCCAAGACTGCCTTTCGAACACGTTATGGCCATTTCGAATTCTTGGTCATGCCTTTCGGTCTCACGAACGCACCGGCGGTTTTCATGGACTTGATGAACCGCGTCTGTAAACCATATCTGGACAAATTCGTCATTGTATTTATTGATGACATTCTGATCTACTCCAAGAACGAGACCGAACACGAGGAACATCTGCGGTTAGTTTTGGAACTCTTGCGACGGGAACAACTTTACGCCAAGTTCTCAAAGTGTGACTTTTGGTTACGCGAAGTTCAATTCCTAGGACACGTGGTTAATGAACTAGGGATTCATGTCGATCCAGCTAAAATCGAAGCGATCAAGGACTGGGGAGCACCAAAGACGCCAACTGAGGTGCGGCAATTCCTAGGCCTTGCGGGCTACTATCGTCGTTTCATTCAGGGGTTCTCGAAGATTGCTCAACCCCTCACCACTCTCACTCAGAAGGATAGGAAGTTCGACTGGGGTGAACCACAAGAGTCAGCGTTTGAAGAACTGAAGTCTAAACTATGTTCTGCTCCTATTTTGTCTTTACCTGAGGGCCCTGATGATTTCGTTGTCTACTGTGATGCTTCTATTCATGGTCTCGGTTGCGTATTGATGCAACGCGAGAAAGTGATCGCGTATGCTTCTCGTCAACTTAAGGTGCACGAGAAGAACTACACCACCCATGACTTGGAGTTGGGTGCCGTGGTATTCGCGTTGAAAATTTGGAGACATTACTTGTACGGTACCAAATGCACCATCTACACCGATCACAAGAGTCTCCAACACATTTTCGACCAACAACACTTGAACATACGGCAGCGCCGTTGGATTGAAATTTTGAACGACTATGATTGTGCTATTAAGTACCATCCTGGCAAGGCGAATGTTGTAGCAGACGCCTTGAGCAGGAAGGAATCTACTAAACCTCGTCGCGTTCGGGCGTTGCAGCTCACCATCCATTCGTCGTTACCTGATCAACTCCGTTCTGCCCAGTTGGAAGCTTTGAAAGAGGAAAACCTTAAAGCTGAAACTATGCACGGTGCCGACAAGCACCTAGAGCGAAGGCCTGATGGCCTGCACTATTTCGCAGAACGTATATGGGTTCCTTTATTCGGGGGACTACGGGAGCTTGTCCTTGATGAGGCTCATAAGTCCCGGTATTCTATTCATCCTGGTTCGGATAAGATGTACCAAGATCTGAAGGTGCTTTACTGGTGGCCAAACATGAGGTCGGACATAGCCTCATACGTGAGCAAATGCTTGACCTGTGCTAAGGTCAAGGTGGAATACCAGAAACCGTCGGGTCTCTTGCAACAACCTGAAATTCCGGAATGGAAATGGGAACGGATTACTATGGATTTTGTCACACAACTTCCTAAGTCACCAAGCGGGAATGACAAGATATGGGTGATTGTCGATCGGTTGACGAAATCAGCTCATTTTCTTGCCATTAAGGAGACCGACACCATGGATCGTTTGGCTCGTCTTTACTTGAAGGAAGTTGTTTCTAAGCACGGGGTACCAGTTTCTATTATCTCGGATCGTGACTCCCATTTTACTTCTCACTTCTGGAAGTCTTTGCACAAGGCTTTGGGTACCCAACTAGACATGAGTACGGCTTATCATCCACAGACTGACGGTCAGAGTGAGCGCACGATTCAAACTTTAGAAGACATGCTGCGGGCATGTGTGATCGATTTTGGAAAGGGTTGGGAAGCTCATCTGCCGTTAGTAGAATTCTCGTATAATAACAGTTATCACACGAGCATCAAAGCTGCTCCGTTCGAAGCACTGTACGGACGGAAATGCCGTTCTCCTCTTTGTTGGGCTGAAGTGGGTGAGAGTCAACTCACTGGGCCTGAACTAGTGTACGAAACTTCGGAAAAGATCGTACAAATTCGTAATCGGTTGGCGGCGGCACGGGACCGGCAAAAGAGTTATGCTGATCAGCGTCGCAAACCACTGGAATTCCAAGTCAATGACAAGGTACTTCTAAAAGTCTCACCGTGGAAGGGCGTCATACGCTTTGGGAAACGTGGCAAACTCAATCCGCGATATGTCGGCCCATTTACGATCCTGGAACGGATTGGGCCGGTGGCATATCGACTTGATCTACCGACGGAGCTCGGTAACGTACATAACGTCTTTCACGTGTCAAACTTGAAGAAGTGTCTGGCTGACGAGTCTCTCATCGTTCCACTAGAAGAGATCAAGGTTGATGATCGTCTTCGGATTGTGGAAGAACCTGTGGAGATCCTTGATTACAAGATTCGTAGCCTGCGTCACAGCAAGATTCGTATCGTTAAGGTTCGGTGGAACTCGGACCGGGGACCGGAATATACGTGGGAACGGGAGGATCAGATGAAGTCTAAGTATCCTCATCTCTTTCCTAAGGAAGCGTTCGAGTCGAGACATGTCTCTTCGGCAGCTGAATGAATCTCGGGTCGAGATTCCTTTTAACGTGGGGATGATGTGACAACTCGGGTAAATCTCTCTTTTGGTTTCTATCTTTTGTTTGCTTCCTTCGTTATTTCTTTTGTTCTTTTGGTACTTGAGCAATTTTCGGGACGAAAATTCTTTTAACGTGGGGATGATGTGACACCCGGCAAATTCTGGTTAACAACGTTGTCTAGATGAAAGTCTACCTTAGCGAGTCACGCGTATATTGTACTTAACTGGGTTAGTTAAGTCGGGTTATGGTTCGGGAACTATTGGTTAGTCTAGAAGATCATTGGATGTTGGTCTAGAGGTTCGTTAGATGTCAGTCCTTAACCAAGTGTACAAACGGTGACGATTTGTAGGATCGTCAGGACATACGGAACGTACGAGTCTCGAGTCCCGGGAATTGGTGAACGAGTGTAAATATGTGTATTTACTTGTGTTATGTGTTTACAATCATTATATGACTTGTCGGTACGTGAATATGTATTAACATATGTTAAAACGGGGTTTAACGCGCAAAACGCACAAAACCAACCCCTATAGGCGAGTAGGAGGCCTAATCACCTATAGGGGAGGCGAGTAGGGAACCCTAAGGGCGAGTAGGACCCTACTCGTGTATAGGTAAGGGCGAATAGGCCCAATTGCCTGAACAATCAGGCGATTAGGATTCCTAATCGCCTGAAACTGCTGCATACTCGCTAGTAACGGGCTGGACGACTAAAAACGACTATAAATACCATACTTAACCTCCTAAACTTCATTATACCAACCCTAGTCGTCCCATAACCCGCCCCAACACATAAACAACCTCTGGAAGGCGATTTTTGATCAAAACTCAAGGTTTCAAGCTTGAATCATCATATTTTCATAATCCTAAGGTTTGATTTTCATCCATAACTCTTTATAAACGTTTTTAATCAATCCCTAATGGTCCAGACCTGTTCTTAAACGAAAAAGCTTTCTGAAAATCGTCAATAAGGGTTGTTAATCGGATTATAACTAATATGCATGCATTATGAGTGTGTATGATTAGAAAGCTAGGGTTTTTATGATTCATGATGATGATTTGACATGTTATTATGATAGATCAGTATTGATATTGATATTATGATGATAGGAATCTCAGTAATTGGATATTAGGGTTATGATTACGCGTGTTAGTATGATGTTGCATGCTATGTGAATGGTGTTTGGATTACTTGGTTGCATGCAAGACTGATTATACGAGGTTAAACGAAGGATTTTGGGTTAAACATGTTTAGGATAGTGTTTGGGATGATATTGGGTGGTTACACACGTTCTGGATCTGATTTGGAGCGTTAAACGCGCGAAAAACCGGAACAGCAAGGTTACAGGCGAGTAGCATTCCTAATCGCCTATGTTATAGGCGAGTAGGGTGCTAATCGCCTATAACACAGGCGAGTAGAGGCCTACTCGTGTGAAAGATCAGGTGAATAGCCCTAATTGCCTATAAGTTCATGTGAATAGCCCTAATTGCCTATAAGTTCATGTGAATAGCCCTAATTGCCTATAAGTTCATGTGAATAGCCCTAATTGCTAGTAAGTTTAGGTGAATAGCCCTAATTGCCTATAATAGAGGCGAGTAGGGTTTCTAATTGCTAGTTGACCAACCTAATTGCTAGTTGACTTTTCCTAATCGCGTGTACTGCTGCTGTAAGTGTAAATTAGCATTCCGAGACCCGATTTAACATGTAGTAACATGCTAGGAACCCCGTAACATGTCTAATAACTTGGTAACATATATTTGGATGTAATTCGGTGATACGTGAACGATGTGCTATAACTTGTTGTGCGTTAACGTATGTTAAGTGTAATTGCGTTATTGTATGTTTTGGAGCGTAAACATAACACGGGGAGTCTCGGGTCACCAATGGGATGTCGAGTCTTGTACTTTGGGTCAGTTAAACAGTCACGGTGTTTTCAAACGAACTTGGTTATGGTCTGGACATCTAGGGCTAGACAGGACCCTGACACAGTCACCGGTACGTTTCTTCTCAATAATCGTTCTGTTAGTGTGTTATTTGATTCTGGTGCCGACAAGAGTTTTGTATCCATGGATGTTAGTCGACTGCTAGATGTAGTACCCGTACCATTAGAGACCAAGTATATTATTGAGTTGGCTGACGGTAAAACGATTGAAGCTACTAATGTCCTTCGGGAGTGTCGATTAGAGTTGTCGGGTTTATCGTTCCCCATCGACCTTATGCCGGTACCTTTGGGTAGTTTTGACGTTGTGGTAGGAATGGATTGGTTATCTTTGTATCGCGCGGAGATTGTCTGTTACGATAAGGTTATTCGGATTCCTCTCCCTGATGGAGAATTCCTTTCCGTGTACGGTATCAAGGGTGGTGTTCCGCTAAACATCATCTCTAGCATGAAAGCCCTTAAGTGTCTTCGAAAGGGTTATCCAGCTGTTTTGGCGCTTTTATCTGTTTCCTCTAGTGATGAGAAGAAGATTGACGACATCCCGGTGGTACGCGAGTTTCCTGATGTTTTTCCCGATGATTTATCTGGTCTTCCTCCTCATCGTCAAGTCGAGTTCGGTATTGATCTTGTACCAGGGGCTGCTCCTATTGCTCGGGCCCCCTACCGTCTTGCACCTCCCGAGATGCAGGAATTGTCTAGTCAGTTACAGGAACTCTTGGACAAGGGTTTCATCCGGCCAAGTTCTTCCCCTTGGGGAGCCCCGATTTTATTTGTTAAGAAGAAGGATGGGAGTTTCCGATTGTGTGTAGACTACAGAGAACTGAACAAATTGACCGTCAAGAACCGTTATCCTCTTCCACGTATTGATGATCTATTCGACCAGCTTCAGGGTTCTAGTTATTATTCCAAGATCGATTTGAGGTCGGTTATCACCAGCTACGCGTCAGGGAGGCTGACGTTGCCAAGACTGCCTTTCGAACACGTTATGGCCATTTCGAATTCTTGGTCATGCCTTTCGGTCTCACGAACGCACCGGCGGTTTTCATGGACTTGATGAACCGCGTCTGTAAACCATATCTGGACAAATTCGTCATTGTATTTATTGATGACATTCTGATCTACTCCAAGAACGAGACCGAACACGAGGAACATCTGCGGTTAGTTTTGGAACTCTTGCGACGGGAACAACTTTACGCCAAGTTCTCAAAGTGTGACTTTTGGTTACGCGAAGTTCAATTCCTAGGACACGTGGTTAATGAACTAGGGATTCATGTCGATCCAGCTAAAATCGAAGCGATCAAGGACTGGGGAGCACCAAAGACGCCAACTGAGGTGCGGCAATTCCTAGGCCTTGCGGGCTACTATCGTCGTTTCATTCAGGGGTTCTCGAAGATTGCTCAACCCCTCACCACTCTCACTCAGAAGGATAGGAAGTTCGACTGGGGTGAACCACAAGAGTCAGCGTTTGAAGAACTGAAGTCTAAACTATGTTCTGCTCCTATTTTGTCTTTACCTGAGGGCCCTGATGATTTCGTTGTCTACTGTGATGCTTCTATTCATGGTCTCGGT
Source organism: Ambrosia x helenae (assembly GCA_030844895.1). Lineage (NCBI taxonomy): Eukaryota > Viridiplantae > Streptophyta > Magnoliopsida > Asterales > Asteraceae > Ambrosia > Ambrosia x helenae. The sequence continues at coordinate 122,151,016 of CM061228.1, forward strand.
TGCGTATTGATGCAACGCGAGAAAGTGATCGCGTATGCTTCTCGTCAACTTAAGGTGCACGAGAAGAACTACACCACCCATGACTTGGAGTTGGGTGCCGTGGTATTCGCGTTGAAAATTTGGAGACATTACTTGTACGGTACCAAATGCACCATCTACACCGATCACAAGAGTCTCCAACACATTTTCGACCAACAACACTTGAACATACGGCAGCGCCGTTGGATTGAAATTTTGAACGACTATGATTGTGCTATTAAGTACCATCCTGGCAAGGCGAATGTTGTAGCAGACGCCTTGAGCAGGAAGGAATCTACTAAACCTCGTCGCGTTCGGGCGTTGCAGCTCACCATCCATTCGTCGTTACCTGATCAACTCCGTTCTGCCCAGTTGGAAGCTTTGAAAGAGGAAAACCTTAAAGCTGAAACTATGCACGGTGCCGACAAGCACCTAGAGCGAAGGCCTGATGGCCTGCACTATTTCGCAGAACGTATATGGGTTCCTTTATTCGGGGGACTACGGGAGCTTGTCCTTGATGAGGCTCATAAGTCCCGGTATTCTATTCATCCTGGTTCGGATAAGATGTACCAAGATCTGAAGGTGCTTTACTGGTGGCCAAACATGAGGTCGGACATAGCCTCATACGTGAGCAAATGCTTGACCTGTGCTAAGGTCAAGGTGGAATACCAGAAACCGTCGGGTCTCTTGCAACAACCTGAAATTCCGGAATGGAAATGGGAACGGATTACTATGGATTTTGTCACACAACTTCCTAAGTCACCAAGCGGGAATGACAAGATATGGGTGATTGTCGATCGGTTGACGAAATCAGCTCATTTTCTTGCCATTAAGGAGACCGACACCATGGATCGTTTGGCTCGTCTTTACTTGAAGGAAGTTGTTTCTAAGCACGGGGTACCAGTTTCTATTATCTCGGATCGTGACTCCCATTTTACTTCTCACTTCTGGAAGTCTTTGCACAAGGCTTTGGGTACCCAACTAGACATGAGTACGGCTTATCATCCACAGACTGACGGTCAGAGTGAGCGCACGATTCAAACTTTAGAAGACATGCTGCGGGCATGTGTGATCGATTTTGGAAAGGGTTGGGAAGCTCATCTGCCGTTAGTAGAATTCTCGTATAATAACAGTTATCACACGAGCATCAAAGCTGCTCCGTTCGAAGCACTGTACGGACGGAAATGCCGTTCTCCTCTTTGTTGGGCTGAAGTGGGTGAGAGTCAACTCACTGGGCCTGAACTAGTGTACGAAACTTCGGAAAAGATCGTACAAATTCGTAATCGGTTGGCGGCGGCACGGGACCGGCAAAAGAGTTATGCTGATCAGCGTCGCAAACCACTGGAATTCCAAGTCAATGACAAGGTACTTCTAAAAGTCTCACCGTGGAAGGGCGTCATACGCTTTGGGAAACGTGGCAAACTCAATCCGCGATATGTCGGCCCATTTACGATCCTGGAACGGATTGGGCCGGTGGCATATCGACTTGATCTACCGACGGAGCTCGGTAACGTACATAACGTCTTTCACGTGTCAAACTTGAAGAAGTGTCTGGCTGACGAGTCTCTCATCGTTCCACTAGAAGAGATCAAGGTTGATGATCGTCTTCGGATTGTGGAAGAACCTGTGGAGATCCTTGATTACAAGATTCGTAGCCTGCGTCACAGCAAGATTCGTATCGTTAAGGTTCGGTGGAACTCGGACCGGGGACCGGAATATACGTGGGAACGGGAGGATCAGATGAAGTCTAAGTATCCTCATCTCTTTCCTAAGGAAGCGTTCGAGTCGAGACATGTCTCTTCGGCAGCTGAATGAATCTCGGGTCGAGATTCCTTTTAACGTGGGGATGATGTGACAACTCGGGTAAATCTCTCTTTTGGTTTCTATCTTTTGTTTGCTTCCTTCGTTATTTCTTTTGTTCTTTTGGTACTTGAGCAATTTTCGGGACGAAAATTCTTTTAACGTGGGGATGATGTGACACCCGGCAAATTCTGGTTAACAACGTTGTCTAGATGAAAGTCTACCTTAGCGAGTCACGCGTATATTGTACTTAACTGGGTTAGTTAAGTCGGGTTATGGTTCGGGAACTATTGGTTAGTCTAGAAGATCATTGGATGTTGGTCTAGAGGTTCGTTAGATGTCAGTCCTTAACCAAGTGTACAAACGGTGACGATTTGTAGGATCGTCAGGACATACGGAACGTACGAGTCTCGAGTCCCGGGAATTGGTGAACGAGTGTAAATATGTGTATTTACTTGTGTTATGTGTTTACAATCATTATATGACTTGTCGGTACGTGAATATGTATTAACATATGTTAAAACGGGGTTTAACGCGCAAAACGCACAAAACCAACCCCTATAGGCGAGTAGGAGGCCTAATCACCTATAGGGGAGGCGAGTAGGGAACCCTAAGGGCGAGTAGGACCCTACTCGTGTATAGGTAAGGGCGAATAGGCCCAATTGCCTGAACAATCAGGCGATTAGGATTCCTAATCGCCTGAAACTGCTGCATACTCGCTAGTAACGGGCTGGACGACTAAAAACGACTATAAATACCATACTTAACCTCCTAAACTTCATTATACCAACCCTAGTCGTCCCATAACCCGCCCCAACACATAAACAACCTCTGGAAGGCGATTTTTGATCAAAACTCAAGGTTTCAAGCTTGAATCATCATATTTTCATAATCCTAAGGTTTGATTTTCATCCATAACTCTTTATAAACGTTTTTAATCAATCCCTAATGGTCCAGACCTGTTCTTAAACGAAAAAGCTTTCTGAAAATCGTCAATAAGGGTTGTTAATCGGATTATAACTAATATGCATGCATTATGAGTGTGTATGATTAGAAAGCTAGGGTTTTTATGATTCATGATGATGATTTGACATGTTATTATGATAGATCAGTATTGATATTGATATTATGATGATAGGAATCTCAGTAATTGGATATTAGGGTTATGATTACGCGTGTTAGTATGATGTTGCATGCTATGTGAATGGTGTTTGGATTACTTGGTTGCATGCAAGACTGATTATACGAGGTTAAACGAAGGAATTTGGGTTAAACATGTTTAGGATAGTGTTTGGGATGATATTGGGTGGTTACACACGTTCTGGATCTGATTTGGAGCGTTAAACGCGCGAAAAACCGGAACAGCAAGGTTACAGGCGAGTAGCATTCCTAATCGCCTATGTTATAGGCGAGTAGGGTGTTAATCGCCTATAACACAGGCGAGTAGAGGCCTACTCGTGTGAAAGATCAGGTGAATAGCCCTAATTGCCTATAAGTTCATGTGAATAGCCCTAATTGCCTATAAGTTCATGTGAATAGCCCTAATTGCCTATAAGTTCATGTGAATAGCCCTAATTGCTAGTAAGTTCAGGTGAATAGCCCTAATTGCCTATAATAGAGGCGAGTAGGGTTTCTAATTGCTAGTTGACCAACCTAATTGCTAGTTGACTTTTCCTAATCGCGTGTACTGCTGCTGTAAGTGTAAATTAGCATTCCGAGACCCGATTTAACATGTAGTAACATGCTAGGAACCCCGTAACATGTCTAATAACTTGGTAACATATATTTGGATGTAATTCGGTGATACGTGAACGATGTGCTATAACTTGTTGTGCGTTAACGTATGTTAAGTGTAATTGCGTTATTGTATGTTTTGGAGCGTAAACATAACACGAGGAGTCTCGGGTCACCAATGGGATGTCGAGTCTTGTACTTTGGGTCAGTTAAACAGTCACGGTGTTTTCAAACGAACTTGGTTATGGTCTGGACATCTAGGGACTAATTAACCTACGGGTTATTAGTCTAAGTACTTGTAACTGTCGTATGTTAGGTCGCCGCTTTACGGGACTAGCATAGCAGCTGAGTTTACTCGGGTTAAGGAGTAACGCAACTTAAGGTGAGTTTACGGCCCCTCTTTTAAACTGGTTTTATACTTTCGGGGGAGAAAACATGTGTTTAAAACGATTATTTGGTAACTACTGTCATACTATGGGTTTCTATTGTGTACTACACGATCTTTGGAAGTCCCGGGGGGAACCATGAATGTGCGGGTTTGCACAACGGGGAAATGTGAATAGCGCTATTGGGAGTGACCAACCCCGCTCGTCGACTTGGAGGGTCGGCGGGTGCATATTGTCTCAAACAGGAACAACAGGAACAACAGGAACTACATCGGGCATACTTTTGGTATTCGCGTTAGTAATGGTTTTCCAATCGTGGTAGTAACAAAACGTACGCCTAGCTAGCGTATACTGGTTTTCGATTATTATAGTATGGACAGGTGGACTTGGTACTTGGATACAAAACCTGTAAACTCACCAGCATTTTTGTGCTGACGTAAACTTTTACATGTTTTCTCAGGTCGCTAAGGTAGCACGACTGGACTAGGGCGCACGCGTCTGCACGGCGTCTAACTAGGGTTGCATGGTCTTTTGAACGTTGAACTATTATTTCATTGTTGAGATACTGTTTTTGAATAAGCTTCCGCTGTAAACGGGATTTTAAACTATGTTTTGAAATTGCATTTATATTCATTTAGACTTGTTTATTGTGATCGTTGGTTTGGATCCTGGTTTGTCATGCGCCTCGCGGTAAAACTCCGCAAGTGGATTTTGAGGGTGTGACAGAAGGGCCGTAAACTCACCTTAGGTTGCGTTACTTCGATATACGAATAATATCAGCAAGCTATGCTAGCCCCGTAAAGCGGCGACCTAACATATGACAGTTACAAGTACTTAGAATAACAACCCGTAGGTTAGTTAGTCCCTAGATGTCCAGACCATAACCAAGTTCGTTTGAAAACACCGTGACTGTTAAATTAACCCAAAGTACAAGACTCGACATCCCATTGGTGACCCGAGACTCCCCGTGTTATACTTGTACTCACAAACATACAATCATGCAATACACACTTAACATACGTTAAAGTCCAACAAGTTATAGCACGTAGTTCAAGTATCACATAAATAAGTCCGAACACATGTTACCAAGTTGTTAGATATGTTACGGGGTTCCTAGCATGTTCCTAGGTGTCAAATCGGGTCCCGAAATGCTAAATTACACTTACAGCAGCAGTACAGGCGATTAGGAAAAGTCAACTAGTGATTACGAGGGTCAACAGACATTTAGGAATGCTAATCGCCTATACTATAGGCGATTAGGGCTATCTCATATGCAATTTATGAGTTTATAGGCGACTACGTCGTAAAGCATGCAATTCAGGACTTAACTAGCATTTAGGATCGTAAATGCATGAAGTAAAGGGGAATAGGATCCTATTCGCCTATACTATAGGCGATTAGGGCTCCCCTTCAGGCGAATAGTCTCCTAATCGCCTATAGTATAAGGGATTAGGGTTCCTATTCGCCTATAGCACAGCTGTTCCGGTTTTTCGCGCGTTTAACACTCCAAATCGAATCCAGAACGTGTGTAAACATCAATTATCAATCAAACAACCATATCAAACATATTTCAATCAAAATCCTTCGTTTAATCTCGTTCTATCAGTCCTGCATGCAACCATGTATCCCAAAAACAACACATATAGCATGAAACATCACATTAACATGCATAACCCTAACCCTAATGAACAATTACTCAGATTTCATCAACATGCTATCATTATTAATCTGTAACTACCTTAATATCATGTTACCAATCCTTCTTGAATCATAAAAACCCTATCTTTTAATCATAAACACACATACAACATGCATAGTAGTTAGAATCCAATTAACAATGATTAATAACGAATTTCAGAAACCATTTACGTTTATAAACAGGTCTGGACCATTAGGGATTTAATAAAAACATTATTAAAGATTGCATGAATGAAAACCACACCTTAGATTTGTAATAGATTGATGTAATAGGCTTGAAATCTTGTGTTTTGATCCAAAATCGTGTTCCAGAGGTTGTGTGGGTGTTGGGGCGAGTTGTGGGACGACTAGGGTTATTAATATGAAGTTTATGAGGTCAAGTATTGTATTTATAGGCGTTTTTAGTCGTCCAGCACGTTATAGGCGATTACGCAGCATCATCAGGCGAATAGGGATGCTAATCGCCTATAGTAGGGGCGATTAGCACTCTATTCGCCCCATTGCACCTCCTATTCGCCCCCTATAGGCGATTAGGACTCCCTATTCGCCTATAGGGGTTGGTTCCGTGTATTTTGCGCGTTAAACCCCGTTTTAACATATGTTAACACATTTTCACATACCGACAAGTCACATAATGATTGTAAACACATAATACTTGCAAACAAACATATTCACACTCGTTCACCAATTCCCGGACTCGAGACTTGTATATTCCCTGTGCTCTGACGATTCTACGAATCGTCACCCTTTGTACACTTGGTTAAGGACCGACATCTAGTGAGCCTCTAGACTAACATCTAATGATCCTCAATAACAAACTAACAGTTCCCGAACCGTAACACGACTCAACTATCCCAGTTAAGTATAATATACGCGTGACTCGCTAAGGTAGACTTTAATCTAGACAACGTTGTTAATCAGAATTTGCCGGGTGTCACATCATCCCCACGTTAAAAGAATTTTCGTCCCGAAAATTGCACAAGTACCAAAAGTAATAACAAAAGAAGCAGACAAAAGATAGAAACCAAGAGAGAGATTTACCCGAGTTGTCACATCATCCCCACGTTAAAAGGAATCTCGCCCCGAGATTCATTCAGCTGCAGAGGTAACATATCTCGATTCAAACGCTTCCTTAGGAAAGAGATGAGGATACTTAGACTTCATCTGATCCTCCCGTTCCCAAGTGTACTCTGGTCCTCGGTTCGAGTTCCAGCGAACCTTAACAATGCGAATCTTGCTATGACGTAGGCTACGAATCTTGTAGTCAAGGATCTCAACAGGTTCCTCCACAATCCGAAGACGATCATCCACTTTGATCTCTTCCAGTGGAACAATAAGAGACTCGTCAGCCAGACACTTCTTTAAGTTGGACACATGGAAGACGTTATGTACGTTGCCGAGCTCCGTCGGTAAATCAAGACGATATGCCACCGGTCCAATCCGTTCCAGGATTGTAAATGGACCGACATACGGGGGTTGAGTTTGCCACGCTTCCCAAAGCGTATGACGCCCTTCCACGGTGAAACTTTTAGAAGTACCCTGTCATCAACTTGGAATTCCAATGGCTTGCGACGTTGATCAGCATAACTCTTTTGCCGATCCCGTGCCGCTGCCAACCGGTTACGAATCTGTACGATCTTTTCTGAAGTTTCGAACACTAGCTCAGGCCCAGTGAGTTGACTTTCACCCACCTCAGCCCAACAAAGAGGAGACCGGCATTTCCGCCCGTACAGTGCTTCGAACGGAGCTGCCTTGATGCTCGTGTGGTAACTATTGTTATAAGAGAATTCTACTAACGGTAAATGAGCTTCCCAACCTTTGCCAAAATCGATCACACATGCTCGCAGCATGTCTTCTAAGGTTTGAATCGTGCGTTCACTCTGACCGTCAGTCTGTGGGTGATAAGCTGTACTCATGTCCAGCTGGGTACCCAAAGCTTTGTGCAAAGACTTCCAGAAGTGAGAAGTGAAATGGGAATCACGATCCGAAATAATAGAAACGGCACCCCGTGCTTAGAAACAACTTCCTTCAGATAAAGACGAGCCAAACGATCCATGGTGTCGGTCTCCTTAATAGCGAGAAAATGGGCTGATTTCGTTAACCGATCAACAATCACCCATATCTTATCATTCCCGCTGGGTGACTTAGGGAGTTGCGTGACAAAATCCATTGTAATCCGTTCCCACTTCCACTCCGGAATTTCAGGTTGTTGCAAGAGACCCGACGGTTTCTGGTATTCCACCTTGACCTTAGCACAGGTCAAGCATTTGCTCACGTATGAGGCTATATCCGACCTCATGTTTGGCCACCAGTAAAGCACCTTCAGATCTTGGTACATCTTATCCGAACCAGGATGAATAGAATACCGGGACTTGTGAGCCTCATCTAGGACAAGCTCCCGAAGTCCCCCGAATAAAGGAACCCATATGCGTTCTGCGAAGTAGTGCAGGCCATCAGGCCTTCGTTCGAGGTGCTTGTCGGCACCGTGCATAGTCCCAGCTTTAAGGTTTTCCTCCTTCAAAGCTTCTAACTAGGCAGAACGGAGTTGGTCAGGTAGGGAGGAATGAATGGTGAGTTGCAACGCCCGAACGCGACGAGGTGTAATTGATTCCTTCCTGCTCAAGGCGTCTGCTACTACATTTGCCTTGCCAGGATGGTACTTAATGGCGCAATCATAGTCATTCAGGAGTTCAATCCAACGACGCTGTCGTATGTTCAAATGTTGTTGGTCGAAAATATGTTGAAGACTCTTGTGATCGGTGTAGATGGTGCATTTGGTACCGTACAAGTAATGTCTCCAAATTTTCAACGCGAAAACCACTGCACCCAACTCCAAGTCATGGGTGGTGTGGTTCTTTTCGTGCACCTTGAGTTGACGAGAAGCATACGCAATCACTTTCTCGCGTTGCATCAACACGCAACCGAGACCATGAATAGAAGCATCACAGTAAACAACGAAATCATCAGGGCCTTCAGGTAAGGACAAAATAGGAGCAGAACACAGTTTAGACTTCAGTTCTTGAAATGCCGACTCTTGTGGTTCACCCCAGTCGAATTTTCTATCCTTCTGAGTAAGAGTGGTCAGGGGTTGAGCGATCTTCGAGAACCCCTTAATGAAACGACGATAATAGCCCGCAAGGCCTAGAAATTGCCGCACCTCAGTTGGCGTCTTTGGTGCTCCCAGTCCTTGATCGCTTCGATCTTAGCTGGATCGACATGAATTCCTAGTTCATTAACCACATGTCCTAGGAACTGAACTTCGCGTAACCAAAAGTCACACTTTGAGAACTTTGCGTAAAGTTGTTCCCGTCGCAAAAGTTCCAAAACCAAACGCAGGTGTTCCTCGTGTTCGGTCTTGTTCTTGGAGTAAATCAGGATGTCATCAATAAACACAATGACGAACTTGTCAAGATATGGTTTGCAAACGCGGTTCATCAAATCCATGAAAACCGCCGGTGCGTTCGTGAGACCGAAAGGCATGACCAAGAATTCGAAATGGCCATAACGTGTACGAAAGGCAGTCTTTGCAACGTCAGCTTCCCTTACGCGCAACTGGTGATAACCGGACCTCAAATCAATCTTAGAGTAGTAGCTAGAACCCTGGAGTTGGTCGAATAGATCATCAATACGTGGAAGAGGATAATGGTTCTTGATGGTCACCTTGTTCAATTCTCTGTAATCCACACACAATCGAAAACTTCCATCCTTCTTCTTAACGAACAGAATCGGGGCTCCCCAAGGGGAAGAACTTGGCCTGATGAAACCCTTGTCCAAGAGTTCCTGTAACTGACTGGACAATTCCTGCATCTCGGGAGGTGCAAGACGGTAAGGGGCCCGAGCAATAGGAGCGGCCCCTGGTACGAGATCAATACCGAACTCAACCTGACGGTGGGGAGGAAGACCAGATAAATCATCGGGAAATACATCAGGAAACTCGCGTACAACAGGAATATCGTCGATCTTCTTCTCATCGGTAGAGGAAACAGATAAAAGTGCCAAAACGGCCGAGTAACCCTTTCGAAGATACTTAAGGGCTTTCATGCTGGAGATGAGATTTAGCGGAGCACCGCCCTTGATACCGTACACAGAAAGGAATTCTCCATCAGGGAGAGGAATCCGTATAATCTTGTCGTAACAAACGATCTGCGCGCGATACAAAGACAACCAATCCATGCCTACCACAACGTCAAAACTACCCAAAGGTACCGGCATAAGGTCGATGGGGAACGACAAACCCGACAACTCTAGTTGACACTCTCGAAGGATACAAGTAGCTTCAATCTTTTTACCGTCAGCCAACTCAATTATATACTTAGCCTCTAACGGTACGGGTACTACATCTAGCAGTCGACTAACTTCCATAGATATAAAACTTTTATCGGCACCGGAATCAAATAAAACACTAACAGAGCGATTATTGAGAAGGAACGTACCGGTAACTGTGTCAGGATCCTGTCTAGCCTCAGCGGCTCCAATGACGAAGGCACGTGCATTCCTGCCGCCGCCCCCGTTGTTCCCGTTACCGTTGTTCCCGCCCTGCTTCAGTTTCGGGCAATCCTTCTTGTAATGCCCAGTCTCCCCACAGTTGTAACAACCCTGCCTTCCCGTAGTTCCCTGAGTAGTAGGAGCCGAATTAGTAGTTGGAGCCTGGGTCGATGGAAGTGTCGCCGACAGTCTTTAGCAAAATACCCCAGTCGCTGACAGCGATGACAACGATTACGGTCGCAGTCCCCCTGATGATGACGCCCACACTTGTTGCATTTAGGTAATTTCCCCGCATAACCACCCTGTTTGTTACCAGAAGAAGAACCCTCGCTATCGAATCTCTTACCCTGCTGCGCTGGCACAGATCCTTTCCCCTCATTATCCCATTTACGCTTGTTATTCTCCGGGGCCTTAACAGTCGAACCCTTAGCAGGCAAAATACCCTCATTCACCTTCAAGTTTGTCATCCTGTGAGCCGATCGGACCACCTCTGAGTATGTAGGATGATTTCCCGCAGCCACCAACCCTGCGATTTCTGGTACTAGCCCCGAGATATAGTGTTCGATCCTCCGGTATTCTGGCACATGCAGATCAGGACACAGCACTGCCAACTCATTACGCCTCACAGTATACTTTTCAATCTCTGACCCAGTCATCTTGAGGTTCCACACCTCGTGCTCTAACTTCTGAACTTCTTCCCTTGGACAGTACTCTCGCTTCAGCAGTTGAACAAAATTTTCCCAAGGCATAGCATAAGCCTCCCCGATACCCATATTCTGGGTGATATTGTTCCACCAGGTCAAAGCAACATCCTGGAATAACGCAGCAGCATACTTAACTCGATCCTCTGGGAGACAGTTACACATCAGAAACACTGACTCCACCTTTTCCAGCCACCTGAGCAAACTCACCGCACCCTCAGTGCCAGAGAATTCCTGGGGCTTACAGTCCCGAAACATCTTGTAGGTACACATGGGTGGGGGTGGGTTAACAGGACCACCTGAAATAAAAACGCATGAGAAACCACGAAGGATGTAAACAAGGTTCACCAATGAGGCAAAGAAAATGGATAAATCAACTTACCACCACCATTGTGCCCTAACTGAAAGGCAGCTTGTAGCAAGTTGTTCAGATCTTCCTGTGATAGGTTTACACCTCCACGACCACCACCACCACCACCGCGACCACCACCACGCCCACCATTGCGGCCACCTCCACGTCCTCCTCGTACTCCAGACATGATTCTGACAGAAAGAACGAGAAAATTTAGTTTCGCAGCTAATGGTAACCACTAGCATTTACAAGATCAAAGCTAGATCCAACTCAGGACTATCCATTCAAACCCAGAGCTCACTAGGGCTTTCATGCATTTCGGTTTATGATTTTGTGTGCACCAAAATGATAAACCGCTCTACATGGTCCTCCAAGTGTTCTCCTAGTTCAAAGTTCAAATCACCGAACATAGACTCTTAGCTATACACCGTAATGCTACGGTAGTTTATGGCAAGTGTTTCTATTGGAGTATGAAAGGGAGATGTCCGAGCCTTGGACAAATCTCAAGAGTACACGATTTACCCAATATACCACACTGCCTAGAAAGCAAGTAACCCGACTAAGATAGAACGGATGATGTAACATAGGAAGGTCAGATGATTTAGAGACACCCCGACAAGCCCATACGTAATCCACCATAATGTTTAGTACTAAGTGATCGTCTAGTGTGTGCGACTCGGCTATAGTCTAGACTCTACATGCAGTCCTAGTTCACTATAACCATTGGCTCTGATACCAATCTGTCACACCCTCAAAATCCACTTGCGGAGTTTTACCACGAGGCGCATGACAAACCAGGATCCAAGTCAACGATCACAATAAACAAGTCTAAATGAACATATGCAATTTGAGAATCCGTTTACGGACCGAATTCACGGATCGAATACGCATAAACAACTCGGTTTCAGACGGGAGATTCGAGACGAGACAGAAATACACGATAACAACGTCATCACAGATTCGTATTACTACAGAAACGGTTACAGACACTGTCATCAGTAGGATAAACATCTATCTCGTGGCCGGGGGAGGTCGGGCATGACCTCCCCCTTGAGAGCATTCAAAGTACAAACTCAAATCACCAAATGAACAATAACACATGAGATTGCTATTTATAGACCAATACACCAGTTCCACGTTCGCCCCTTTATGATGGTCGAATGTGGAGTATTTCCACATTCGCCCATTTGTGATGGTCGAATGTGGAGTATTTCCACATTCGCCCAGTTGATATGGTCGAATGTGGAAAACTTCCACATTCGCCCAGTGTGTTTAGGTCGAACCTGGCTCAGTGTTTTGTCTTATATATTACAAATGCGTCAGATCCATAAAATGCCCTTATGGATCACCACAATCTCATGTAACACACTACTAAGACTCAACCCTAGTCTATTCGACAGTGACGTCCACAGAAAGTGCATCAACAATATCATCTATACAGCAAGTAATCATCAAACAATACATAATGCCACCTTAACACATGCTTATTTATATAAAAACTCATTGTTTATGAATAGGTTTTATTTAGAAAGATATTAGGAAGGTTTTTACCCATAAAACATGTTGATATCAGATCTGTACTCTTGGGGTTTAAATGAAAACAAATCAAAATCGTTTAAAAGGGACTTAAAATGAAGAACACACCTTAGATCTTCACTTGTAATGATTTAGAGAGTTGGATTATGAAAAATAATCTCAAAAACTCCTTCCCCAATGATAATAGTCGAAAGAGAGTGTTTAGAGGCGTTTAGGGTTTGTGAAATGATGAAAAATGACTAAGGATGGTATTTATACTATGTACAGGTTCGACCCCTTCGTATGTGCGAACGTGGAGCTTAAGTGGTCGAAGGTAACATTTTCAAAACAGTTAGCCAGGTTCGACCCTTCGTGTGGGTCGAAGGTAGTTTTGTCCGGTCGAAGGAGGCCCTTAACAGACTGAGGGCCTGGTTCGACCCTTCGAACGGTCGAACCAGAGAAGTGTCATTTTCCAGATTTCCAGTTTGTCGTGTTTAACGCATTCTAACATACCTTAACATATGTGCATGCAACCTAAGTTTATGTTTAACACATTTAAGCACGGATAATCATTTACACATCATTTAAACACATCTATGTATATAATCCACCACACGACCCATAATCTACACATATACTTAATTTGTTCATGTAATGTCACCAACAACGGGACCCGGTACTAGTGTATTCCCAAAATGACTCCCAATGATCCTCCAGATCATTGAACCCTGGACAATCCTAACTTGACCCGACTCAACTAACTCAGTTAAGTTCGTTTATAAACGTTTCCCGCTAAGGTAGACTTATGTGTTTATAAAAATGTTGACCCAAACATGCTGGGTGTCACATCATCCCCCAGTTGAAAGAATTTTCGTCCCGAAATTTTCCCGAAGTCAAAGAGAACGAAGCGACAAAAAGAAAAATTTTCCCGGGGTCGTTACATCATCCCCTGTTGAAAGGAATCTCGCCCCGAGATTCACTCTTCGACAGTGATGAGTGTCGACCCAACCCAAGTAACGTTTTCCCAAAACACAAACGAAATGATAGTCACGAACGAGAGATGATATCAACAGGTACTCTATGCCAGGGAACCGCCCTCCCCAAAGTGAATACAAAACTGTGAGCGTTGGATTTTAACTAAAACAGGATTACACGATCATACAAGTCACAAATCTAGGTGCGGAAACCCTAGATCTGAACAAATTGATAAAACACAAATCACGACACAATCAAGATCATTTTCAATAACATTTCATAGATTAACTTTCATTCAAAAAACATTTACAATGAGTTTATGTTAATCTAGAACACACTGATAATCTCTCAAAAACACCTATGAACCTGATCTGAACCTGGACACAAATGACAACTCTCTTACATTATCAAAAACTCAAAATCTATATATAGGCACTGCACATTCGCCCCTTACAACAGGTCGAATGTGAGCTTTTTCCACATTCGCCCACATTAAGTGGTCGAATGTGTCTTCTTGTACAAAACCATTCTTCCTTCGTCCAGTCCATATCTACCTTCGCCCATATCAATCTTCCTTCGCCCCAAAATATCTACATTCGCCCATACTGATACACCTTCGGCCATCACTAACATATGTTAATTATTGTATATCCAATCCTTAGTCGCAAAACGCATCAACAAACTCCCCCTCGACTATTGATTGGATAGTTTTCTCTGATAGTCCATCGTCTTGTTCATCAGTTTGATTCTGAGCTGCTTCTTCTGCTCATAAGTCATTGGCGGCTCGAATGTTTTCTTCACAGGCTTTGACACATTGGTCATCTTCACAGTCTTGCCCAGTTTACCCTCCAAGTTGCTTCCAGCATTTATATCATACGCAAAACACACTCCAACAACTTGAGTATACTTTCTCGCTTGAGCAAAGTCATTGGGTTCATAGTAAATCGGATTGTAGAATAACATGATGATGTCTTCGAATGTGCAATTAATCAGCCACATAGGATCAAATACATGAACATGCTTGTATTTATCCTTTCCATCCCTCAACACGATCACCGCTTCTGCCTTCCTCCAATCGTAATACCAAAAGATGAAATCAGCACTAAAATGCTGTGGCATTGGCATCAACGGTACCTTCCTCATCACATTAGGTGCTTTATAGATCAAAGTAACACGCTTCATATTGGTTTGTGGATCAATATCCCTATGCTCTTTTCTTCTGGGATATTGAGGCTTGAATCTGTTCCATCTCGTACGACTTTCCCAAACCAATTTGTCTGCGCACCAACCGACATGCGATCCATTTACCTCGGCACCTGACATTGGGAATCTGCATAAGTCTCTCACCGCCCAGTACGGTAGAGTAAGCAAATCACAGAATCTGTTGAAGTACAGAATTCCGGTTTCCCATTTTGCAGCAATACACTTTAGTCTGCCTAAGTAAGTCCACCCGAGAGCTCTGCCTTTGAACTTGGCATTATGAAATCGATAGAAATTACCTTGAGCTTCAGGCTTAGGTCGGTTCTCATCCATTTCCTTCAACTTCTTCATATAATTCTTCAACTCATCAGACTGGTTAGAAGAATCTTTCTTTTCAGTACCAAACACCTTTTCAACAAACTCTTCACTTCTTTTCTTTGCTTTCTGTTTCGCTGACTTATTTGGTATCTCAGTGAAGTCAGGAAATACTTCATTCTCATCTTCTTGTCTGAAATATTGGGGAAACTCTTCATGAGTAATATCTTCTATTTCAACTTCATTGTTCTTTGGAGTATGCACATCATCTGAATGACTTCCCATATCCTTTTCAGGAATATCAGGAATCGATTCATCCATCATAAACTCCTCAAACGTTTTTCCTACCCTCTGTGCGAGACCATCTAGTATTTCTTTCGCCACAGATGCAGGTAATTCCCCTTCCTCAAGATCTGGATCTTCATATTCCAACTCATATCTTAAATCGTCAGTCTGGAATATTTCAGCGAAGCATCCTGTGAACTCAATGGTCCACTCTCTCTTTTCCAACATATTCTTATATATCTGTTTAGCATCATCAGACAACGATCTCACCTTCTCGTTCCAGAAAATACTTTCATCCGAATCAACATTCCCACCTTTCTTCTTGGAACTCGATTCTCCAGTATCTTTCTTCTTCTGTGGTGTTCTCTTCTCATAACTAAATCTGGAAGTATCATCTCCTCCATCATGATCACTTCCACTGCTAAACTCATCACCTTTCTTTTTCCCTGTACCTTCAGCATCATCATCATCATCATTATTGTCATCATCATCATCATTGTCATCATTGCTTTTATCCGATCCATCATCATCTTCATCATCATCTTCTTCTTTCTCAGATTCAGAATCCTCATAATCTACTTTCTGTTCATCTTCTTCTTCATCTTCTTCACCCTCTTTCAACTGAGGTGCTCTGCTATAAAGCTCTTCAATCAAACCACAAAGGCGTTTGTTTTCCTTCTTTAGCTCTTTGTTATCAGCCTTAATCAATTTGATCTTGTTCTTGTTTCTTTCACATTTCCTTTCAAGCTTCTCATTCTTTGCTTCAATCAACTTAATCTTATCATTTATATCATCTTGATTAGATTTCGAAGCAACTACAATCTGGAGCATTTTCTCCTCATTCTGCTTGAACTTAGTAATTTCAGCTTGTTGAGCAACCAACATCTTCATCATGTCCTCCATCTTCTTATTAACTTGTTTCATGACATCGTCATCTACAGTCACTTTCTTCGACTTAGATCTGGATGGCTCAACTTCAACAACTTTCTCCTTCTGAGGCTTTTTAAACATATCGAGCACTTTATCCATATCGATATTGAACTGATCAATTGGTAAAGTCTCTGCCTCTTTCGCTTTCTTCTGCTTCTTGGCAACTGGTGAAGATAACTTGGATGGTGTACCAGCATCAGGTAATCTCTTTCCCTTCAACAACTGAGCCAACTCTTTCTCTCTCAGTTCTTTCACACTTGACTTCTTTGCCATAGTCTTTTGTTTCTTTGTCTTCTTAGGCAAATTCACAACTACAGTTTCTCCAACACTTAATTCAGCTAGGTCAACACCTAAACCCTCATCTTCAACCGATTTCTTTCTTCTCTCAGACTCTTCTATCGACTGATTCAAGGATTCAGACTCACCAACCATAGTGGCCTTACGTTTGGTGGTCCTCACATTCTCATCATCAGAATCCCACTGCTCATCAACCTCAGTCTCTTCTGAATCTACAGACTCTTCATCCACCAAACCCGATCCTTTCTTCGCCGTCGATTTCTTTCTAGCTACCTGTTGCTTAGTGCTTCCATGATCTATAGCCTTTCCCTTGCCCTTCCCTTTGGCTCCAGGATTGACTACTTGACGTTTCCGCTTAGTGCTTGAATCAACATACACTAATGGATCATCATTGTCCGAGTCACTCTCATCATGTCTTGCTTTGTTCTTGCCAGGATCAGTGTAATCCGGACGAGCCAAAGCTCCAAATAATCTCCTGTTAGGTGGCTTCTCACTATCAGGCACACCTTTGTAACCTTTCATCCTCATCAAGGTTCTAATATTCATGTGATCTTGACCTAGGATCATTGTCGGATCCTTTTTCAGCATTGGATACTTGTAGTCAAAGATCATCATTAGAAACCTCGGATACAACATAAACTTCTTGTTCTTCATTCCCTTATGCATCTCCAGCATGTGATCAAGAATCATCCCAGAAACATTAAATGGTTTGTTGAGTGTTAACGCAACCATTAATGAACTCAAACTCCTTCTCATCACGTCATAACCACCACTCACACATCCAAAGACATGAATCAGAACATGTGCAAAATACTTGTACTGCACTCCCAGCTTCCCCTTATACATAGATCCGTCAGTGATTGGACCTTTGTATTTCATTCTTAAAAAGCACGCCTTCTGTTCAGTCCATGATAACTCCCTGGGATCCTCACTATCTTCGAATTTAATCTGTAACGCCTCCCGAATATCAGCTTCAGTCAAGAACATCTCCATCTCCTGAATCTTGCTCTTGATAATCGTCTGATTCTCCCAGTAGTCATACTTTGCATTCTGGTAAAAATCTTCTATGATGTCTTTGTATATGATGGTTGGTGTGGCTAAGGCATGTACAATCCTGCTCCTCTTCAGAAACTCTATAATTCCTGTAAACTCCGTGTTCTTCTCAACGTCTCCTAGATAAGCGCAACAGTTGTGCGATCGTTCAAAAGGCCAACTGCTAGGAACAAATGTTTCTGCTACTGGTACTGGATCTTGAACTGTGATCTCAGCTGGAGTTTCAACATTCACTGCTGGTGATTCAATATTCTCGGGTTGTTCAGCCATCTGCACATGAAAATCAATAAAAACACGTCAAAACACAAAAACGACAAATTATAAAAATTTTGGTCAAAAACTAATCTGCACGTTCGCCCGTTTAGAAATGGCCGAATGTGAGAATAATTGGTCGAAGGTAGAAAATTATGGTCGGAAGTGAAAAAGTTCTAAGTAAAGATCACATTCGTCCACATTGTACCACCTTCGTCCAAACTGATTCCACCTTCGCCCGGTTTTTGAACCGAAGGTGAAAACAGGTTTTCCCCCAAAATTTGAAATTTTGCCATTGTTTGTTTTAACTTGTAATTTTGATCCTAAAACATACTAACATGTCCGACTAACATTCGTCCATTACCAATTTTATCAATTAATCAGTTTACATAGGTTTTAAAGTGGAATTAGGGTTCATTTGTGTACAATCGATCAAAACTAGCATCTAAACATGTTATTATCCTAATTCCTTCCACATTCTCCCCCTAAAACCTATGAGAACTGATCGGCTATCAAAAACAAACATCAAACATCAACAAAAATCCCTAGAATTGAAACCCAAGGTCGTGTTCTTAAAACAATCAATTCTGGTCTGATTTGAAGTCCAATACCTGCAATATGAGTCTTAAAATGATGAGTAATGAACAGGGAACAAATCAGTGAAACAATGAAAACACAAGCAACAAGGTCTGGTACTTATGAAATTTTTGAAAAAAATTTTGAATGAGGGGCTCGAACCTGAATGACATATATAAAGAGGTCCACGTTCGCCCGTTTGAAGTGGACGAATGTGGGTTAAAATCACATTCGCCCCAAGTTAATGGCACGAATGTGAAACTGCTTCACTTTCGCCCCTATTTAAAGACCCGAAGGTGAAACTTGTACCCGGAAGTGGAAAATACACCCGGAAGTGAAAATTTCCACCTTCGCCCAAAAACAAAACGGTCGAGTGTGATGATTTTTCCACAGACGGGAGATTCGAGACGAGACAGAAATACACGATAACAACGTCATCACAGATTCGTATTACTACAGAAACGGTTACAGACACTGTCATCAGTAGGATAAACATCTATCTCGTGGCCGGGGGAGGTCGGGCATGACCTCCCCCTTGAGAGCATTCAAAGTACAAACTCAAATCACCAAATGAACAATAACACATGAGATTGCTATTTATAGACCAATACACCAGTTCCACGTTCGCCCCTTTATGATGGTCGAATGTGGAGTATTTCCACATTCGCCCATTTGTGATGGTCGAATGTGGAGTATTTCCACATTCGCCCAGTTGATATGGTCGAATGTGGAAAACTTCCACATTCGCCCAGTGTGTTTAGGTCGAACCTGGCTCAGTGTTTTGTCTTATATATTACAAATGCGTCAGATCCATAAAATGCCCTTATGGATCACCACAATCTCATGTAACACACTACTAAGACTCAACCCTAGTCTATTCGACAGTGACGTCCACAGAAAGTGCATCAACACAATTTCAAAAACATAGTTTAAAATTCCCAAATACAGCGGAAGCTTATTCTCAAAACATAATCCAAACGTAAACCAAATTATTCAATGTTTGAAAACCATGCAATCCTAACTAGACGCCGTGCAGACGCGTGCGCCCTAGTTCCATCGTGCTACCTTAGCGACCTGAGAAAACATGTAAGAGTTTACGTCAGCACAAAAATGCTGGTGAGTTTACAGGTTTTGTAATCAAAGTACCAAGTTCAACCTGTCCATACTATAACAATTTGCAATCCAAAGTACGCTAGCTAGGCGTATGTTTTATACTACAACGATTGGAAAACCATTACTAACTCGCAAACCAGATGTTGTGCCCGAATAGTAAACCTGTTCCTGTTTGAGACAATATGCACTCGCCCGGCCCTCCAAGCCGACGAGCAGGGTTGGTCATTCCCAATAGATCTATTCACATTTCCCCGTTGTGCTAACCCGCACATTCATGGTTTCCCCCGGGACTTCCAAAGATCGTATAGTAAACCATAGAAACCCATAGTATGACAGTTGTTACCAAAATATCAGTTTAACACATGTTTTCTCCCCCAAAAAGTGAAACCAGTTAAAAGAGGGGCCGTAAACTCACCTTAGGTTGCGTTACTTCGATATACGAATAATATCAGCAAGCTATGCTAGCCCCGTAAAGCGGCGACCTAACATATGACAGTTACAAGTACTTAGAATAACAACCCGTAGGTTAGTTAGTCCCTAGATGTCCAGACCATAACCAAGTTCGTTTGAAAACACCGTGACTGTTAAATTAACCCAAAGTACAAGACTCGACATCCCATTGGTGACCCAAGACTCCCCGTGTTATACTTGTACTCACAAACATACAATCATGCAATACACACTTAACATACGTTAAAGTCCAACAAGTTATAGCACGTAGTTCAAGTATCACATAAATAAGTCCGAACACATGTTACCAAGTTGTTAGATATGTTACGGGGTTCCTAGCATGTTCCTAGGTGTCAAATCGGGTCCCGAAATGCTAAATTACACTTACAGCAGCAGTACAGGCGATTAGGAAAAGTCAACTAGTGATTACGTGGGTCAACAGGCATTTAGGAATGCTAATCGCCTATACTATAGGCGATTAGGGCTATCTCATATGCAATTTATGAGTTTATAGGCGACTACGTCGTAAAGCATGCAATTCAGGACTTAACTAGCATTTAGGATCGTAAATGCATGAAGTAAAGGGGAATAGGATCCAATTCGCCTATACTATAGGCGATTAGGGCTCCCCTTCAGGCGAATAGCCTCCTAATCGCCTATAGTATAGGGGATTAGGGTTCCTATTCGCCTATAGCACAACTGTTCCGGTTTTTCGCGCGTTTAACACTCCAAATCGAATACAGAACGTGTGTAAACATCAATTATCAATCAAACAACCATATCAAACATATTTCAATCAAAATCCTTCATTTAATCTCGTTCTATCAGTCCTGCATGCAACCATGTATCCCAAAAACAACACATATAGCATGAAACATCACATTAACATGCATAACCCTAACCCTAATGAACAATTACTCAGATTTCATCAACATGCTATCATTATTAATCTGTAACTACCTTAATATCATGTTACCAATCCTTCTTGAATCATAAAAACCCTATCTTTTAATCATAAACACACATACAACATGCATAGTAGTTAGAATCCAATTAACAATGATTAATAACGAATTTCAGAAGCCATTTACGTTTATAAACAGGTCTGGACCATTAGGGATTTAATAAAAACATTATTAAAGATTGCATGAATGAAAACCACACCTTAGATTTGTAATAGATTGATGTAATAGGCTTGAAATCTTGTGTTTTGATCCAAAATCGTGTTCCAGAGGTTGTGTGGGTGTTGGGGCGAGTTGTGGGACGACTAAGGTTATTAATATGAAGTTTATGAGGTCAAGTATTGTATTTATAGGCGTTTTTAGTCGTCCAGCACGTTATAGGCGATTACGCAGCATCATCAGGCGAATAGGGATGCTAATCGCCTATAGTAGGGGCGATTAGCACTCTATTCGCCCCATTGCACCTCCTATTCGCCCCCTATAGGCGATTAGGACTCCCTATTCGCCTATAGGGGTTGGTTCCGTGTATTTTGCGCGTTAAACCCCGTTTTAACATATGTTAACACATTTTCACATACCGACAAGTCACATAATGATTGTAAACACATAATACTTGCAAACAAACATATTCACACTCGTTCACCAATTCCCGGGACTCGAGACTTGTATATTCCCTGTGCTCTGACGATTCTACGAATCGTCACCCTTTGTACACTTGGTTAAGGACCGACATCTAATGAGCCTCTAGACTAACATCTAATGATCCTCAATACCAAACTAACAGTTCCCGAACCGTAACACGACTCAACTATCCCAGTTAAGTATAATATACGCGTGACTCGCTAAGGTAGACTTTAATCTAGACAACGTTGTTAATCAGAATTTGCCGGGTGTCACATCATCCCCACGTTAAAAGAATTTTCGTCCCGAAAATTGCACAAGTACCAAAAGGAATAACAAAAGAAGCAGACAAAAGATAGAAACCAAGAGAGAGATTTACCCGAGTTGTCACATAATCACTCAATTAATCGGTGTCACGATTAATCACCGATTAGTCAGCCCAAATTGGTCCTAGTCGGACCTAAAAACTCAAAATTGGGTAAAAAAATGAATTCGAACGGGTCAAAACTGTAGCAAATCAATCAAATAAAACAAGTTCTTATCTTAAAATTGGATGATAAACCATGATTTAGAAGCAAAATCAATGAAACTCCATGAACCCTAGTTGCGTCTCATGGTTCCGTACGATGAAAGAAGGAATGTGGGGGAACAAACGGGATATAATGAACGATGGAGGTGATTAGGGTTATTTAAGTTTAGGTATTTTAATATTTAACTCCCCCCCCCTCTCCATATTCACTAGTTTATATTTGTCCAATAAACTTCTAAATTTATACATATAAGGTATGAAATTAGCATTATATATGTATAAATTTGGTAATATATATATATATATATATATATATATATATATATAAATTCAATCCCGATTAATCCTTAGTCGATACCTCACCGGCCGACTAACGCCTAGCGAATTCTACTAACATTAACGGAATGGCAAAGTTACACACATGTGACATCTTTCAATATCTCAAATCTCACCAGAATTCGCTTGTTTGATGTAAAAGAATATTATTGTTTGCTTGTTTAAACCTTTCATTTTTTATCACATGTAAAAAAAGGGTTAATTTATGAAATTAATGACTTGAGACTAGTGGTTTTTTTTTTTTTTTTTTTTTTTTTTTTTTTGAAAAGCTGACTAGTTAGTTCATCTAGTTATTCTAGCCACAAGTTGATGGAGTTATCGGTAACCTTTGCTAACAGGACAACGTGTTTGGGGTAACTAATGTCATTTTTCAAACTTGAGGGGCAATTCATTGATCTAAGTTTAGTGTAAAAAGCGGAAGAACTTCATTTTGGTTGGAGCACCGTCTTCAAATTTGACCCACCGATCGAATATCAACAATTGTTTTTTAAATAATTTGTTTTCTAATTCGTTTATGATTAACTCGTACCAAAAAACATTCACTAATAAAATATACATGAATAATCAAAATCACGAACAATCATGTTTTCATTATAAAAATAAAGACAAGAAAAGGAAGATACGACATAATCACTATTTTATTAGTGAATGTTTTTGTGGTACGAGTTAATCATAAACGATTTAGAAAACAAATTATTTAAAAAAACAATTGTTGATATTCGATTGGTGGGTCAAATTTGAAGACGGTGCTCCAACCAAAATGAAGTTCTTCCGCTCTTTACACTAAACTTAGATAAATTAATTTCCCCTCAAGTTTGAAAAATGACATTAGTTGTCTTTACTTTCATAATGAAAACTTGTATAATAAAAGACTATTTAGACTAATTAGAAGGTTTACGTACGAGGATACAAATACGAAGATGTATATTTATTAGCAAAAAAACTCACAATACCTCTATCTAGATTCTAGAAGTGTACAATTTGTAGTATCTTGTTTCACGACATGCATTGTATATTAATTGTATATAAATTGACTCGTTAAAAACTTACCACGAAAAAAATTGGTTATATCAAAAGTTCGGGGTATCTTAAGTGTAAAATGTAAGTTTTATTCATAGGTTGTTCAAAAAAATTGTCGGCTATAAGTTTATAAGTAAACTCTACCAAATTGTCGTTTCACATGATTTAACATACATTAAATCATGATTGATATAATCTAATGGGGCCGGCCTAATGATAGTACGTTCATCACTATGATTTATCATTTTATCATTTAACTTCCTTTAGTTGGGGGACACAAAATGCTGCCCTTGGCCGGCATACCTTTTCAATCACTAGTTTAATATTTAAAAGGGGACAATTTTCTTTGTAGAGGCCGGTCAATTTGGTCTTTGTTAATTAATAAATGGAAATAAATTTTCTAAGAACACCTCCAACGCAAGTGAGATGTTCAAGTCCGAAATTCTAAAATTCATTTAAAGAAACCCAATTACAAGTTCATCCAACCAAGTGTCGTGAGATTGACACAGCGTACCCTATCCCCTGTAAGAATCGCTCGTGTAAAATTAAATAAAACAAATTTAAATTACGATTACACAGAAAAAAAAATGAAAGCAGAAATTACAACTGAAAGAAACAAATACAAAAATGGAGTAGAAGCAGAATATATGTAAAGGCTGAGGATCGTGTTGAACACTGTTAAAATGTGATAATATAATCCAAACATAAATATTCTGATTATAATTTGTGACAAAATAATATAACATTTTGCATAAGGTTATTTTGCAGGATATGGGTTGAATGATATGGGCAGTAGCATATTGGACTTTAGTTGATAGAAGGCCCAATAGCAGTTGCTGTTGATTATGAGTTGCAGGCCCATGAAGAAAGTGTCCAAGAAAAGATAGAGCCCACCATTAGTTCAAGGCCCAGTCTCGTGCACATCTGGGTTTATGTACGAGTCAAGTTCGAGTCTACGTGGCAATCTGTGTGAGCTTGATCTAACGGTCCAGGATGGTTTAAAGTGTGTTTCTTGTGTTGATCAGACGGCTCTCATAGGTTCGGGTGTGTTTCTTCCCGAACCTATTTCACCAGCTATAAAAAAGACTTCATCTCTCCTGTGCACAAGTTTCAGCTTCTTTACGAGTCATTATCTTTCTCTCACTTGTTCTTCATTCACTAGTCTAGGGTTTGTAAGGATTTATATCAGATTCACCTCGAATCTGGTACGATCTTGTATCCAGTTACAAACTAGGTCAAGAGTGTTTGATTTTAGAGAGTTTTCCAGTATTTGTATTAGTTTTTTGATTCTGTTCTAGAGTTTAATCTTTTGGTTTGAGTTCTTTGATTCAATAAAAGTGTTTTTATTATCTGGTATCATGTATTTTGACATGGTATCAGAGCTCTAGGTTAGATCTGGTTCTGATACTGGTTATTGATATTTTCTGGGTATTGTCTTCCGCTGTCTCTGATAGTTTCAAGAAGCTGATCGATCTTTGAGATCTGTGTTGGATCTGGGCTTTGAAAGAGGTTGTAGCTGATTGCTGGATTGGAGTTTTTTTCTATTGCTTCAATTGCACTCACGATTGTGTAACCCTAAGTGAAGGTTACATAGTTGTGGGTTTGGCGAACCCTAACTTGGGCTTGTTTGGTGAGATCGTTCCACTCTTTTAAAATTTTCTGTTTAGAGTTTATTAAGGAGTCGATTGCTCAGGCTGAGTCCCTGATTTAGCTCTAGGGTTCTTGGTTGTTTTAGATCTTAGGAAGGCTCCCTCGTGAGGACCTCGGTCGGTACCCCTGAGGAACCGACTATCTGGATCACCAGTGAGGCTTCGCCAGTGTGTGTTTTGTTATTTGAGTGTTGATTTGTTTTCTGGCTGTCTTTGTGTGATAGTGTAGTAGTGACTAATTCTCTGGTCTTGATTGTGTTGTGTTACTTGCTATCTGATATTGATTGTTAAATAAGTTGTTGTGACTTGTGGTATATATCATGGACGATCAAGAACAACCAATTGTTGGACCAAATGGTCATGATCAATTGGTTGGTGATGGTGGGGGTGACCCTGCTGCCGAGACATTGATCAGTAAGTTGGATATTAGTAACCCTCTATATTTACATGCATCAGATTCTACTAATCTCACTATTACTAATATAAAACTTAAAGGCTCAGAAAATTATTCGGTTTGGGCTAATAGCCTAACACTTGCACTTCAGGTTAAAAATAAATGGAGTTTTATTGATAAAACATGCATTAGATCTGAAACTGACTCTGTTCTTGCTAGACAGTGGGATAGGTGTAATTCAATTGTTCTTACATGGATTTTAAACTCTATTAGTGAAGATTTGTATATGGGACATGTTTTTTCTAGAAATGCTTGTGATGTTTGGTTAGAATTAAAAGAGACATATGATAAAGTAGATGGATCAGTTGTGTTTGATTTGTATCAAAAAATTAATTCCTTCACTCAAAATGGTATGACTGTTTCTGAATACTATCACAAATTAAATATTATGTGGAAACAGTTAGATCAAATTTTACAGTTACCTACTTGTACATGTAATGCTGCTAGGGAATTTAATAATTTAAGTAGCATGATTAAACTAATGCAATTTCTGATGAGATTAGACAATGTGTACCAAAGTGTGAGAACTAACTTGTTAATAAAAGATACTTTACCTACAGTTAAAGAGGCTTTTTCTATAGTGTCTAGAGAGGAGTCTCATAGAAACTCCAGTCTAGGATCTAAAAAAGGTCAACCAATGGGTTTTGCGTCAAAATCAAGTCAGTCTGTGGATATGTCTAAAAGGATAACTAAAAACTATAATCCTGCACTTAAATGTACACATTGTAATAAGGTTGGGCACTATATTGACAAATGCTTTGAGTTAATAGGGTACCCACCCTGGGCTAAACCCAGGGGATTACAAGGAAAAAGGGTTACTTCTAATAATGTTTGTGCTGTGAAAACTGACATACATGTTTCTACATTGACTAGTGATCAATTGTCTAAGCTATTAAGCTTGATATCAGACAAGACTATTGATCCTCCTCAGAGTCATAATGTTTCAGGTAGTCTGTTTTCTCCCTTTTGTGCTAATGTTTGTACAAAACCTGTTTTCTGTTTTAATGTGGGAGGTAATAGAATAAGAGTGGGTTGGATAATAGATTCAGGGGCAAATCAGCACATGGTTACTAGTGACCATGACTTAACTGATTACATAGATGTGTCTGATCTAAACATACAAGTTAAACATCCTAATGGGACTAATGCTTTGGTTACTAAAATTGGTACTTTAAAACTAAGTGACAAAGTAACCTTGCATGATGTGTTTGTTGTTCCTGACTATTGTGTGAACTTGATTTCTGTTCATAAGTTAGTTAAGGATAATCATTTGTTTGTTGGTTTTGATGAAAATAATTGTTATATCTAGGACTTGTCAACAAAGAAAGTCCTGGTGAATGGTAACCAACTTGAAGGTCTTTACTTTTGTGGTGGATCTTTTGTTAAGACTAAGGTAGGTCTCACAAATAGGGATTATGAATTATGGCATGGTAGGCTTGGACATCCTTCTGATATGGTTATCAGAAAGTTAGAAGATGTTTGTGACATTCGTCACCTTCGTCTTTCGTCAAACTGACAATAATAGTCCTTCAAAGTTTTCCATGATAGTCCCTGTGAGTTTCGTCAATTTTCAAATTCAATTTTTGAGCGAACTAAAAACTTATCATTTATAGTTAATATGGATCGGGTATAAGTTTAATCAAATGTGTATGTTGAAACGTATTCGTAAAAGTTTAAAAAAAAAATTAAGTTTTATAAAAGTTTAAAAACATTTAAGTTAAGCTTGGTTAGTTAAGTTAAGTTTTTATAAGAAAATCTAACCAAGATGATAATTAATCTAACCTAGTTAAAACATGAGGGGCCATTCCTGCCAATTTTCAAAGTTTAAATTTTTTTTCCTTGCTTCCCCTGGTCACGTTTTTCCGGCTGGAGGAATTCCGGCGACCGGAATATTTTCCGGCGAGCCATTAAAAGCCATTTTAAGGCGTCAATCATCCGTTTTTATGGTGGGTTTTTATCTTTCCGTCAATTATTAAGCGTTTCAGTACGTTATAGGGTATTTAAACATGTTTTAAACGAGATTTAATTTGGGTTTATTGTGGTAATCGCCGGAACTCTAAACCACCTTTAATTCGATCATAATCACGACCCATACCCGTTCTTAATATAAACCAAACACATTAACGCAATTCTGCAATTATTCTCAATGAAAACCCACTAAAACGTTGCATAAATCGCGTCAGAATCCTTTGATTCTCGGCTCAAATGTTCGGCCATCCATGCTTCTTGTTCGACTCGTTTTCCAGTTTGTAAGTTCATGTTTAAGTTGCCATTTTATCTTTTAATCATACCCGAACAAAAGCCCTCTATCACAGATGGTATATCTTGCCTAAAACGATTTATTAGATTTAGGGCTAGGTTTAGGGTTTATGTTAAGATAATTGGGGAAGAAGATGACTTGTATTAAATTGTGATATTTTCTTTTAAGTTTAATAAACAAAGTCAAGGTTGATCTAGTGGTGAAGGTGGTTGTCTTATACAGAATAGGGAGTGGGTTCGAAACCCATTACCAACATTTTTTTTTTTCTTTCCTTTCTCAAAACCCTTATATCATCCTATTATTTCTTTATTTATATTATAAATATACATTTATATCTTAAAATAATCATAATAAATTCATTTTTGCTCCAAAAATTATGAAAATTTAGGAGTAGCTTCTTGACACCTCATAGAAAATTATCCCACTTTTAGTTTCTGGAAAATGTTTTATTTTTATATTTTTATTGAATTAATTTGTTTTAATCATATTTAATTCATTAAAAATTCATTTTTAATGATTTTAATCTCAAACTTTTTGGGTAATTATTTCTCATCATCAAGAACTGATATAAAATTATTGGTTCAGAAAACATTTAATTTTATTGACTTTCCTATTTTTAATCATTTAAACATAATTTAATCTCGTTAAATCAGTTTTAAATATAAATAAGTTTATATAAATTATGGGAAAATTATTCTAATTTGTTTACATCAGAAATCATCCCTTTTCTATAAAACTAGTGTTTTTGGATCATGTATGGCATTACTAGTCTTATTTACGTTTAATTAGACATAATAAAACATTTATTTATTTATACAATTTAAACATCTATTTTATAAATATTTTTCTTATAAAATAGAAATACTCATATGGTTTAATGTCTTTATTATCTTTTGTTGGATCATTGTGTAACTCAAAATTATTTATTTATATATTTATGATTATTGTATTTATTTTAATTTAGTTAAAGTAACTAACTAAATTATTTTGTCTTAATTATTCAAACATATTTTTTTATCTAAATATTCAATAGGTAATAATTATATTATTTAAACCACATTTACAACCTTTCATATATTATTTATGATATACAACTTTTACATTAACGCGACTGATCATAAAAACTTTAATTCCCCAAATCGACTTAGCAAACCCTAATGCCTTAGACCCTAGTTACCTTAGACTTTTTAGACATTTCCTTATTAGTATGCTTACACATTATAGGTTGAATTCCTCGGAATTCCCATTACTTAGCTCACGACCGCTTAAGTTGGATTTTGCTCGCTTTCGCAAACTGTGAGTATATCTTTCCCCTTTTTACTGTCTTACTATTTTGGGGTGACTCATGTACTTACTATCAAGTTTATAATTCCTTTTACTAAAATAGCAATTCTTATGTGTGTTTGCTTGTGTCATTTTGTGTATCTATGACCTGTCAAATCATTAACCGTTGCGGCCTGGCATTTCAATGAATAGTACTATGGTTTATACCCTTGTGACTCTGTTGAGAGTCCTCGTCATTGCTATGTATTACATTACTACTAGCGCATACTATATATATATCTGCTTTCTTCTCTTAGGGTTGATTTGACCCGGATACCACTTATTACATAATTGCAAACAGTATACGACACATGAATTGCTAAACACTTTCCTACTATATTTATTTAAACAGGGTATGCTCACTAATACAATTTTTGTATTGACCAAATTATTTTGTACATGTTTCAGGTTGTTTTGAGATGCATTCTTTAAGCTTTCGGATTTATAGTTAGATTTTGATTCATTGTATTTCATTTTAGTTGGTAGTTAGAATCGTTGTATTTTCATTTCAATGTAATAAATTATTTAATCAATGTATTCAAATTTGCACTTTAGTCCATGAGCTATTGAACAATCGTCACTACGTGACACCTCGATGTTTCCGCCATCGGTTGGGGTGTTACAGATTGGTATCAGAGCCATGGTTATAGGGAATTAGGTTATTAGAATGCCTTTTAGCCTAGTCTATAACTAAGATTACATTCACGAGTCCTCTCGTGTATATTCCTCTTTATTCTTATATTTTCTTTCTAGGTATTTTTACTATGATATTTTCTCGTTATTCTTTCGGTATTTTGCTTAGAAAAGAATACGCTCGTATTTCACAAACGAAATGATAGCGCCAAGTTAGGAGTGACATCCATACCTTGGTGATTAGTTTCACTCCTCTATATGTTATTTATCTTAGGAATATGTCTTTGAGATAGGAGTGACATCCACACCTCAAAGAGTATTTCCTTCAAAAAGAAACTTAACCACTAAGCTGGGAGTGATATCCTTAACTTAGTGATTGGTTTCATTCCGCAATCGTTTTCAATTTTGAAATACATCTTTGAGTTAGGAGTGAAATCCACATCTCAAGGATCTATTTCTACATCTCGTTGATTATGAATTTTCTTAAATATTGGTCATCTATTACATATGTTAATTTTATCATTCACGTCATTTTAAATCTTGGTCTTTCAAAACACATTAGATTTACACATACTTCATAAAATGGTTTCATTTTGCATTTTATAAACCTGTAGTGCATATTTTACAAATCAAATGTAAACCTTTTGTTTTCATATGACGTATCCAATATATATTTTCGGGAGAAATTTGTAACTAATAATAGGTCTTATAACACTTCTCGAACTCGACTTCTCGTAAACACATGAAAATACGACGATTTTTCAAATGAACCTGTTTTTGAACCTAAAACACACTTTGATCACTAAAAAGTTATCCTCATGCATTATTACTATTCTTTCAACTATATCACAAAGTTCGAGTAAAACTACATTTAGTTTTATAAACAATAGATTATCTTTTATACTCACACTCTTTCAGTCGCAAAACTTTTGGTTTAAACAATGGACATACCCTCTTATTTGAATGTTGCTAATTGTCTTTTATCATATAGTGCATAAATGTAAAATTAACTAAATTGTAACTCACATGTCAGTAGACTATACGTCTGTTTTGCGTACTCTTATTTGCGTAAACTTTATTATTTTATTCTTGCACCACTTTATTCATAGTTATTTCTAACACGTTATTTGTGATTATTTTCACACTGCTTATTTGCAAGAGTTCAGCTCGTTTACTTTCATTTTGCGCAATTGTGCGATTTACTCGATTTATATTCAAATCAAAATTTTATGCTATACTTATATATTTACATGAACGCATTTTTGGTATGCATATTTTTCCTGTTTTTTTGAGCAAAACCCTGTTATAATTTACATTATTTTGTTCATCGTCATGGCCAACGAATATACTAGTTGATAACTCGTATGAGATCTAAGCCAGTGCCCACGTACGACTCGGATTAGAGTATTTCTTCAATCCGAGGGGAACGGTGTAAACCTCAGGGTCTATCAATATGAGTGTTTAGAGCCAACGATGTGAACAAAAATTTGCCGGTTAAGGGTAAACCCGAAAGGGAAGGACCTCTAACCATGTCTATTACTTACATGTTATTCTCATTACGGTTAAAGGGAAAACCCGAAAGGGAAGGACCTCTAACCATGTCATGATTAAACATTATTTCATTACAGTGGCTATTACATATTGGTTGCACACATTTATTTCATGTTAGGGTTATGGAAAAGCATAACACCCTAGTGTAAGGTAAATCGATGATTACGGTCCGTAACGCAATCATGGGCTTACAGGTACATGAGGGTGGTGTGTGATTCTACTTAGGCTATTGGTAGACAATTAGTACGAATCCAAAGTATCGGGAGAGTGGTGGGTCAGCTGCGGTACACCCTATATATAAGCATAAACGATACTGCGGGAGCGGACTAGGAGTTTGACCAAGAACCTATCCATTACTTTATTAGAACAGTGGGCTAATAGCTAGCATTTTCGATAGGAATGTTCTTACGTGAGCTTCATTCGCCTTCCTAGAGTCTTTCTCTTGACCACCCACACAGGAAACACAAATCTTGTATACCCTTACACGCTCTGTTATTTGAAATCTTGTTACGTACCTTAATAAAGTTCAGTTAGAAACCTTTCTAAAGTAGGGGACACTGCTTCATTAGTACCTCTGCCCCTCGCCCGTTACACATTCCCAAAATTTTCCTCATTTAAATTCTCAACTTTCTAATTTTGAGTTAACTGTCAAATATTTGAACGCTTTTTCTTTGGGAATTAGACAACTATTTAAAATTTTGTCAAATCATAAATGATGGAATTTTCTTTTAAAAAAAAAAAAATTTAGTTGACTTTTACAACGCATTTTGTTTCATAGTAACCTTCACTTGAAAGAAATTTCGAGACGAAATTTTCTAAAGTAGGGGAGACTGTGACATTCGTCACCTTCGTCTTTCGTCAAACTGACAATAATAGTCCTTCAAATTTTTCCATGATAGTCCCTGTGAGTTTCGTCAATTTTCAAATTCAATTTTTGAGCGAACTAAAAACTTATCATTTATAGTTAATATGGATCGGGTATAAGTTTAATCAAATGTGTATGTTGAAACGTATTCGTAAAAGTTTAAAAAAAAAAAATTTAAGTTTTATAAAAGTTTAAAAACATTTAAGTTAAGCTTGGTTAGTTAAGTTAAGTTTTTATAAGAAAATCTAACCAAGATGATAATTAATCTAACCTAGTTAAAACATGAGGGGCCATTCCTGCCAATTTTCAAAGTTTAAATTTTTTTTTCCTTGCTACCCCCCTGGTCACGTTTTTCCGGTTGGAGGAATTCCGGCGACCGGAATATTTTCCGGCGAGCCATTAAAAGCCATTTTTAACGCGTCAATCATCCGTTTTTATGGTGGGTTTTTATCTTTCCGTCAATTATTAAGCGTTTCAGTACGTTATAGGGTATTTAAACATGTTTTAAACGAGATTTAATTTGGGTTTATTGTGGTAATCGCCGGAACTTTAAACCACCTTTAATTCGATCTTAATCACGACCCATACCCGTTCTTAATATAAACCAAACACATTAACGCAATTCTGCAATTATTCTCAATGAAAACCCACTAAAACGTTGCATAAATCGCGTCAGAATCCTTTGATTCTCGGCTCAAATGTTCGGCCATCCATGCTTCTTGTTCGACTCGTTTTCCAGTTTGTAAGTTCATGTTTAAGTTGCCATTTTATATTTTAATCATACCCGAACAAAAGCCCTCTATCACAGATGGTATATCTTGCCTAAAATGATTTATTAGATTTAGGGCTAGGGTTAGGGTTTATGTTAAGATAATTGGGGAAGAAGATGACTTGTATTAAATTGTTAAATATATTTTCTTTTAAGTTTAATAAACAAAGTCAAGGTTGATCTAGTGGTGAAGGTGGTTGTCTTATACAGAATAGGGAGTGGGTTCGAAACCCATTACCAACATTTTTTTTTTCTTTCCTTTCTCAAAACCCTTATATCATCCTATTATTTCTTTATTTATATTATAAATATACATTTATATCTTAAAATAATCATAATAAATTCATTTTTGCTCCAAAAATTATGAAAATTTAGGAGTAGCTTCTTGACACCTCATAGAAAATTATCCCACTTTTAGTTTTCTGGAAAATGTTTTATTTTTATATTTTTATTGAATTAATTTGTTTTAATCATATTTAATTCATTAAAAATTCATTTTTAATGATTTTAATCTCAAACTTTTTGGGTAATTATTTCTCATCATCAAGAACTGATATAAAAATTATTGGTTCAGAAAACATTTAATTTTATTGACTTTCCTATTTTTAATCAGTTAAACATAATTTAATCTCGTTAAATCAGTTTTAAATATAAATAAGTTTATATAAATTATGGGAAAATTATTCTAATTTGTTTACATCAGAAATCATCCCTTTTCTATAAAACTAGTGTTTTTGGATCATGTATGGCATTACTAGTCTTATTTACGTTTAATTAGACATAATAAAACATTTATTTATTTATACAATTTAAACATCTATTTTATAAATATTTTTCTTATAAAATAGAAATACTCATATGGTTTAATGTCTTTATTATCTTTTGTTGGATCATTGTGTAACTCAAAATTATTTATTTATATATTTATGATTATTGTATTTATTTTAATTTAGTTAAAGTAACTAACTAAATTATTTTGTCTTAATTATTCAAACATATTTTTTTATCTAAATATTCAATAGGTAATAATTATATTCTTTAAACCACATTTACAACCTTTCATATATTATTTGTGATATACAACTTTTACATTAACGCGACTGATCATAAAAACTTTAATTCCCCAAATCGACTTAGCAAACCCTAATGCCTTAGACCCTAGTTACCTTAGACTTTTTAGACATTTCCTTATTAGTATGCTTACACATTATAGGTTGAATTCCTCGGAATTCCCATTACTTAGCTCACGACCGCTTAAGTTGGATTTTGCTCGCTTTCGCAAATTGTGAGTATATCTTTCCCCTTTTTACTGTCTTACTATTTTGGGGTGACTCATGTACTTACTATCAAGTTTATAATTCCTTTTACTAAAATAGCAATTCTTATGTGTGTTTGCTTGTGTCATTTTGTGTATCTATGACCTGTCAAATCATTAACCGTTGCGGCCTGGCATTTCAATGAATAGTACTATGGTTTATACTCTTGTGACTCTGTTGAGAGTCCTCGTCATTGCTATGTATTACATTACTACTAGCGCATACTATATATATCTGCTTTCTTCTCTTAGGGTTGATTTGACCCGGATACCACTTATTACATAATTGCAAACAGTATACGACACATGAATTGCTAAACACTTTCCTACTATATTTATTTAAACAGGGTATGCTCACCAATACAATTTTTGTATTGACCAAATTATTTTGTACATGTTTCAGGTTGTTTTGAGATGCATTCTTTAAGCTTTCGGATTTATAGTTAGATTTTGATTCATTGTATTTCATTTTAGTTGGTAGTTAGAATCGTTGTATTTTCATTTCAATGTAATAAATTATTTAATCAATGTATTCAAATTTGCACTTTAGTCCATGAGCTATTGAACAATCGTCACTACGTGACACCTCGATGTTTCCGCCATCGGTTGGGGTGTTACAATGTTCTAGGTGTTAAGGTGTCTCAACATGACAGCTTACCTTGTGATGTGTGTCACAAGGCTAAGCAGCATAGAGAACCTTTTCCTCTCAGTGATCATAAGACTTCTGACTTAGGTGAACTAATTCACCTAGATGTCTGGGGGCCTTATAGGGTTGCTAGTAAGGAGGGGTTCAAGTATTTTCTAACTATTGTTGATGACTATTCCAGAGCTGTGTGGGTGTGTTTAATGAAAAGTAAAAGTGAAGTTTTTGAACACATTCAAGATTTTATTAGTATACTTAAAAATCAGTTTACTAAAAATGATAAATGTGTAAGAAGTGACAATGGGTTTGAATTTGTCAATAACCAAATGACTAATTATTTTAAGTCATTGGGTATTGTCCATCAGACCTCTTGTGCATACACTCCACAGCAAAATGGAATAGTAGAAAGAAAGCACAGACACCTGCTTAATGTCACTAGATCACTGTTGTTTCAGAGTAATTTGCCTATTAGGTTTTGGAGTGAATGTGTATTGACTGCTTCCTATCTGATTAATAGGACACCATCATCTGTGCTTAATGGAAGAACACCCTATGAACTCATCTATGGTTTTAAACCCTTCCTAGGTCACCTTAAGTTGTTTGGGTGTTTATGTTTTGCAACTATACTTAATGAGTCTGATAAATTGAATGAAAGAGCTGAAAAATGTGTTTTTATAGGTTACTCAAATGAGAAAAAAGGTTATAAAGTATATAGTCTAGAATCTAGGAGTGTCTCTTATTCAAGAGATGTCAAATTTTATGAAACCATTTTTCCATTTAAAGATAAAGAAGTTTATAAGAAATTTTGTAAAGTAAACTTTCAAAACTTAGGGGTTGTTTGCCTGCATCTGACCAGCTCCAGTCAGACGTTGTCGTCTGATTCGGTCAGAGCAAAGGCTGGTCAGACCGTTTGGCTGCTGCGTCTGAATGAAATGTGATGTCTGACCAGGCGTCTGACCCGAACAGACTTGGGATGAAGTCTGACTGAACGTTTGCTCGTGTTGCTCCTCCTCTCCTCTGGCCGCCAACAACCCTCCTCATCTCCTCCACCCGCCGCCGCTCCTCCCCACCCACCCACCACCTTCCTCAACCCTCGTCACCCTCCTCTCCTTCTCTGTGTGTGTGCTCGTAAGAAAAAAGAAAGAAAATCAAAGGGTGTGTATTATTGTGAGTTAAAGAAATAAAAAAGAAAAAAAAAAGAATGAAGAATGTCCAGAATGAAGAATCTCAAATGGAGATAACAATCTGTTGTGTCTTTGTCTTTGTATGGGGAAAAGATAATAGGGGTAGGTGGGTAGTGTGATATATGTGAAGTTTTTTTAATTAAGTATTCAGATGTCTAATCAAACACCACTTAATGATTCAGCACTTACCCATTCAGAACCTCTTGACCATTCAGACATCTTACTGGGTCAGCACTTACCCATTCAGACGTTGCCAAACGGCCCCTTAGACTCATTAAACTTTTTTGATTTATATGAAACTGAAACACTCAATCAACCTAAACTGCCCAATGATGAAGGAAGGGTAATAGGTAAGGAAGAAGTAGAGACACATGGGTCTCAGCAGTCTCCTTCTAAGCACAATAACCTGGATGAATCCTCAAGTTCTCAGGTTAATGATGCAGTTAGAAGTGATGACAGGGTTGAGCATGTGACACCTAGTGTTGAAAATAATGAATCTGAGGGTAGTGACCAACATACTCAGACCATTAGGAGGAGTACTAGGAGTTCTGTTCTTCCTAGGAGACTAGATGACTTCATTGTTGAGGGAAAAGTTAAGTTTGGTGTTGAAAAGGTAGTCAATTACTCAAACTTAACTTGTGAACATAGAGTGTATGCTAGCATGTTAAACAAAAGTTTGGAACCTAGAAACTTCAGTGAAGCTTCTAAGGATCCAAATTGGGTAATTGCCATGAATGATGAAATAGAGGCCCTTAACAGAAATAACACATGGACATTAGTTGACTTACCCAAAGGGAGAAGTCTTGTAGGGTGTAAGTGGATCTACAAGATTAAGTACAAGTCTAGTGGAGAAATAGATAGATTCAAAGCTAGACTTGTTGCCAAAGGGTATAGTCAAAAACAGGGAATAGATTTTGAGGAAACCTTTTCCCCTGTTGTAAAGTTTACAACAGTTAAATGTGTTATGTCTGTAGCAGTTCAAAACAGTTGGAAATTATTTCAACTGGATGTGAACAATGCTTTTTTATATGGTGACTTACATGAAGATGTTTACATGTCATTACCAGAAGGTTACTTTTCTGGAAATGAGTCTAAAGTGTGTAAACTAAATAAGTCTCTTTATGGGCTTAAACAAGCACCTCGAATGTGGAATGAGAAGCTTGTAAGTGTTTTGTGTGGTTCTGGTTTTGTGCAGAGTAAGTGTGATCCTTCTTTGTTTGTTAAAGTTTCAAATGATATTATTGTCTTACTACTTGTATATGTGGATGACATTGTGTTGACTGGCAATAGTCTTAGTGAATTAGAAGGTGTTAAGAAATGTCTTAAAGACAATTTTCTTATTAAGGATCTAGGTGAACTTAAATATTTCTTAGGGATAGAAGTGTTGTCACAAGATGATAATATTTGCTTATCCCAAATAAAATATTGTTTAGACCTATTGACTGAGTATGGCATGTTAGCTTGCAAACCAGTCAACAATCCTTTGGAGCCCAATCATACCTTGACTGCAATCTGTTCTGAACATCCTGAGTTGTTAACCAATATCACATGTTATCAACAACTAGTAGGAAAGTTGATATATCTGGCTCACACAAGGCCTGATATATCTTATGCTGTACACTATTTAATTCAGTACATGCATAAACCTACTGAAGGACATTTAAGAATAGCAATGAGATTGCTAAGGTACTTAAAGAGGGCTCCTGGAAAAAGGATTTGGTTTAGAAAAAGTTCTTCCTTTGATCTAGTGGCTTATTCTGATTCAGACTGGGCTAAATGTATTGATACTAGAAAATCTGTTACTGGTTTTTGTGTTTTCCTTGGAAAATCTCTTATTTCCTGGAAAAGTAAAAGGCAGTCCACGGTTGCTCGTTCATCAGCTGAGGCTGAATATAGAGCAATGTGCTCCACTGCTAATGATATACTTTGGCTTGTCAATTTGTTGGCTGAATTGCAGGTCAATGTTGTGTTACCTGTTACTTTGTTTTGTGACAATAGTGCTGCTATATCAATAGCAGCTAACCCTGTATTCTTTGACAAAACCAAGCATTTTGAGATTGATTTATATTTTTTGAGAGATTTGGTTTCTAAAGGAAGTGTTAAGACTGTTAAAATCAGTTCTGAGAATCAGCTTGCTGATATTATGACCAAGGGTCTAAGTGTTGGACAACATGATCAAATTTGCGAGTCTCTTGGGATGTTTGACCCATTTGCTCTGTAAAGGTTTGGTTTTTTAGTTTTGACCCATTCAGAATATTTTGTTTGAGGAGGGGTGTTAAAATGTGATAATATAATCCAAACATAAATATTCTGATTATAATTTGTGACAAAATAATATAACATTTTGCATAAGGTTATTTTGCAGGATATGGGTTGAATGATATGGGCAGTAGCAGATTGGACTTTAGTTGATAGAAGGCCCAGTAGCAGTTGCTGTTGATTATGAGTTGCAGGCCATGAAGAAAGTGTCCAAGAAAAGATAGAGCCCACCATTAGTTCAAGGCCCAGTCTCGTGCACATCTGGGTTTATGTACGAGTCAAGTTCGAGTCTACGTGGCAATCTGTGTGAGCTTGATCTAACGGTCCAGGATGGTTTAAAGTGTGTTTCTTGTGATGATCAGACGACTCTCATAGGTTCGGGTGTGTTTCTTCCCGAACCTATTTCACCAGCTATAAAAAGACTTCATCTCTCCTGTGCACAAGTTTCAGCTTCTTTACGAGTCATTATCTTTCTCTTACTTGTTTTTCATTCACTAGTCTAGGGTTTGTAAGGATTTATATCAGATTCACCTCGAATCTGGTACGATCTTGTATCCAGTTACAAACTAGGTCAAGAGTGTTTGATTTTAGAGAGTTTTCCAGTATTTGTATTAGTTTTTGATTCTGTTCTAGAGTTTAATCTTTTGGTTTGAGTTCTTTGATTCAATAAAAGTGTTTTTATTATCTGGTATCATGTATTTTGACAAACACGCGCCCTTAAAACAAATTCCGAGTCTATTAACAAGAACTCGTTTTGTTTCCCAGGGTACAACAGCCGGAACATCAAGAATGCTGCCGGGGTTAGCTCTGACCCGAAGTGTACCTGAAACAAGAAGATTAGAACGAAAAAATTGCTGGAGAGAGAGGTGTAGGTGATTTCAAAACATGTGTGTCAAGGTGCCTCTTCAACCAAGGCCCTCCTTGGTTTATATACTAGTCCACAAGTTGAAATAGTTCGTAAATCATTAAGAACGAAAAATAAATGTCATTGAACGTCTTCAATGGCATTTATGATGTTCTTAAAGTTTCAAACGAAACGGTTTGACTAGACAGTTACACTACTGAGCTATTACTTATCTGCTGAGAAGCTGACGAGTCTGCGCGCATGCGCACGACGTAACTCCCGTTCTACGTCAGCGGAACCACTCGACACTCCGAGCAACTGCGCGGAAGCCTCCGCGCAGACCAGGACGCTACCTGGTTGTCTGCGAAGTGCAAAGTGCGCCATCAAAGCGCCATATTGCGCCCATCGCCCACGCCACGCGCGTGTGCGAGTTAGGGTCCGCACCCTTCGCGAGTTCCACAGTGTGAGCTCCTATGAAACAATAAAGAAAGAGTGTTCCTCCTTATATACCACTCATGGTATCATCACTCTTCCTATGTGGGACAAGTTTCACCTTGTTTCATTTCAGCATTAAGTGTTTCAATCACCAATCTTTGAGCATCGATATCTCATTCATCTTTAGCTCCGTTTTGGACGTGGTTTGGTTTGTTGCGAAGCTCTCACAACATAGAACATAAACTCACAAAGAAATATATGATTAAACCTCTGTTTCAAATATATATTTTGTGAAAATAGCATTTTCACTAAATTTCCAACATCCCCATCTCCCCTTTGAAGTTCGGTTCCTTTGTAAACCATTTGTCATGTTCTCAAATAAATGAGACATTAAAGGTTGAAAACTTGAAACGCTAAGAACATGAACATTAAAAAAAAAAAGTGCATAATACTTAATTTTATAAAAGAAGTTATTAATTTTTTACAAGCTTGAGATATCAAAAAATGCTAAAAGTTGATCAATGAGAAAGATCACAAATAAAAATTTTAGACCATGTGAAATGCATAGTGATCATGAGAGACCTCTGCATTGTCATCTCACATTCATACAAACATAGTGCCGATGCTCCATGGGATGCGGCATGAGTAACCCATTGTGAGTAGGCTCAAGAGCGTAGAGGAAATTTGGTCAGGAAAATGAAATGAGGCGAGTCAATCACATCCTCACACATTGATTTAGCATTGTATTGTTAATCTTATTTTAGGCTTTAAAAAAGCGAAATACACAGTTTTGCTTTTTTTTTTTTTTTTTTTTTTTTTTTAAAACTTAGCTATTCCCATATAAATTTTAAATAATGGCGAGTTGTTTTTTTTTTTTTAAATTATTTTTGGTCTTGTAAGTAGTTTCACCACGTACAATGATCAACATTTCAGATGACAAGTGAAAGTGTAACAACTTTGATGATTTGTATTGAGATATTACAAGGGTTTATATACAAGAAATGTTACAAGTAATTAGGAGAGAAATCCTCCTATGACATAAATGAAAATTACATAAAGGTTTTTGAATGTATTGACAAGAATGAGAGATTAGAGGATTGAATGTGTTGACTAGAATGAGGGATTGAAGGATTGAATGTTTTACTAGAATGAGGGATTGGAGGCATATGTCTTGGGATGCCTAATACCCCCCCCCCCCCCCCCCCCCCCCCGTCAATGCGAGTTGGAGGTGGTTGAAGACGAAGCATTGTCCGGAATTTTTCGAATAATGGCTTGGGAGACTTTTTGTGAAGATGTCGGCTACTTGTTGATCTGTCGATATGAACTTTGTGTGGAGCCGACCTGCAGCAACTAACTCTCGAATGAAGTGATAGTCAAGATCAATGTATTTTGCTCTCTTGTGTGATATCGGATTTTGACTTAGAAAAAGAGCACTTTTGTTGTCACACAATAGAGTTGGTGGTCCCGGTGGCAAGGCATGTAGTTCACGTAGTAGATGAGTTATCCAAATAAGTTCCGAAGCGGTATTCGCCATGGCCCTATATTCTGATTCACAACTTGAACGAGCTACGGTGGGTTATGTGACATCCGTTACCCTCGTTTTTCGTCAAATTGACAATAATAGCCCTTCAATTATTTCCATTATAGTGCCTGTGAATTTTGTCGTTTTCAAAATAAATTTTAGAGCAAATTAAAAAAATTATCATTTATATTTATTATTATGGATCAGGAATAAGTTTTACACGAATGCGTATGTTGAAACGTAGTCGTAAAAAACCCTATAAAAAAATATATAATCTAGTTAAAAGTTTTAAAGTTAATTAACTTAACTTGATTAAGTTTAGTAGAGAAAACTAACAAAATTTAAAGGAATTATAACCAAGTTTATTTAGAGGGACCATTTCTGCCAAAGATGGAAAGTTTAAAAATAAAAACAACTCCCTCCTGTGCCCATACACGTTTTTTCCGGCCAATACTTCCGGCGACCGGAAATATCTCCGGCGACCCCTTGGAAATGGTTATTAGGCGGTTTTAATTCGTTTTTATGGTGGCTTTTTATCTCTCCATCAATTATTAAGTGTTTTCAGTCCGTTATAAGGTATTTAAACATGTTTTAAACGAGATTTAATTCGGGTTTGAAGTGTAATCAATCGGACTTTATGACCAAGTCTAAACGCCTGTTAAACGATTTTTTTTGCTATAAATTAACCCTTCGTTGGTTCAACACTGATACACATTCGAAACCACTAAAAAAAACTGTGCAAAACCATCGCTTTAACCTCCCTAGTTCGTGATTTTTGTTCGGGTTTTAAAGCTTCATTCACGGCCATGTTACGCATTGTGAGTCTTGATTCTTTATGTCGTTTTGTTCTTTATCAAATTCTGATTAAAAACCCCTTATTTTTGTTCTGTAATGGCCATTGATTCAGATTATTGAATTTAAGAGTTGGGGTTAGGGTTATTAAGTTTAAATGGGGAACAAGGTGAATTCTGATTATATTTTAAGTATATTTTCTTTCCAATTAAAACAACAACACAATCAATGGTCTAGTGGTTTGGTGTGTGAATGTGGCTAGAAAGGATCCAGGGTCGAAGCCCACCAGATGCACCTCCTTTTTCTGATTTTTTTTTAGTTATTATTTCATTGTTTTCCCTTTATTTTAATTATTTTAAAATACATATAAACTTAGAATATTCATAATAAATTCATTTTTGATCCAATAATTATAAAAATTTAGGAGTACCATCTTGACACCATAAAGAAAATAACCACACTTTTATTTTCTGGAAAATGTCTCATTTTTATATTTTTATTGAATTTATTTGTTTTAATCGTATTTAATTGATTAAAAATTCATTTTTAATGATTTTAAGCTCAAAATTTTTGATAAATTATTTCTAATCATTATGAACTGAAATAAAAATATTTGGTTCAGAAAACATTTATTTTTATTATTTTTCCTATTTTTAATCATTTAAACATGATTTAATCTCATTAAATCAGTTTTAAATATAAATAAGTTTATAAAAATTATGAGAAAATTATTTTTATTACTTTACATCATAAAGTATCCATTTTCTATGAAAATAGTATTTTTGGATTGTGTCTTGTATTATTAGTCTTATTATATTTAATTAGACATAATAAAACATTTATTTATCTATACTATTTAAACATCTATTTTATAAATATTTATCTTATAAAATAGAAATACTCTTATGGTTGAAAGTCTGTATTATCGTTTGTTGGATCATTGTGTAACTCATAATCATTTATTTATACATTTATAATTATTGTATTTATTTACAATAATTAGTTACAGTAATTAACTACGTCATTTTTTTAAATTAGTCAAACATAATTTTTATCTAAATATTCAATTGGTAATAATTATATTAATTAAAACACATTTACAAACTTTGACGTATTACTTTTGATATACAACTTTTATATATTAATTCGATTTATCATAAGAACTCTAATTCCCCAAATCGACTTAGCAAACCCTAATGCCTTAGACCCTAGATGCCACAGACTTCTAGACCTTTCCCTTATTAGTATTCTTATACGATATAGGTTGAATTCCTCGGAATTCCCATTACTTAGCTCACGACCGCTTAAGTTGGTTTTTGATCGCTTTCGCAAACTGTGAGTATATCTTTCCCCTTTTTACTGTTTTACTACTTTGGGGTGACTCATGTACCTATATATTAATCAAGTTTCAACTTCTTATACTTAATGCAATTCTCATGTGTGTTTGCTTTATGTTAATTGGTGTGTCTATGACTTGTCAAAATCATTAACCGCTGGGCGGCCTAGCTTTTCAATGAATAGTACTATGGTATACTCCCTTGAGACTCTGTTGAGAGAATCTTGGTCATTGTCTTGTTAATTCATTATTCAGTTGGTTAGTCATGTGTTAGTCATTACTCTCTGGTTTGGTTT
The DNA here is from genome assembly GCA_030844895.1 of Ambrosia x helenae. Taxonomy (NCBI): domain Eukaryota; kingdom Viridiplantae; phylum Streptophyta; class Magnoliopsida; order Asterales; family Asteraceae; genus Ambrosia; species Ambrosia x helenae. The sequence goes on from CM061228.1 coordinate 122,194,749, forward strand.
TGAACGGATATTACTTATTACATAATTGCAAATGGTACCGCACATGAATTGCTAAACACTTTTCTACTATATCTATTTAAACAGGGTATGCTCACCAATACATTTTTGTATTGACCAGATTATTTTGTACATGTTTCAGGTTATTTTGAGATGCATTCTTTAAGCTTTCGGATTTATATTTAGATTTTGATTCATTGTATTTCAATTTAGTTGGCAGTTAGAATCGTTGTATTTCATTTCAATGTAATAAATTATTTAATCAATGTATTCAAAAAAATTTACACTTTAGTCCATGAGCTATTGAACAATCGTCACTACGTGACACCTCGATGTTTCCGTCATCGGTTGGGGTGTTACAGATTGGTATCAGAGCCATGGTTATAGGGAATTAGGTTATTAGAATGCCTTTTAGCCTAGTCTATAACTAAGCTTACTTTCGCGAGTCCTCTCGTGTATATTTCCATTATTCTTATATTTTCTTTCAAGATATTTTCGTTATGATTATTTCTCGTTATTCTTTCGATATTTTTCTTGGCGAAGTAGACACTCGTATTTCACAAACGAAACGATATCATCAAGTTAGGAGTGACATCCAAACCTTGGTGATTAGTTTCACTCCTCTATATGTTATTTATCTTTGGAATATATCTTTGAGGTAGGAGTGACACCCACACCTCAAAGAGTATTTCCTTTAAAAAGAAACTTAACCACTAAGCTGGGAGTGATATCCTTAACTTAGTGATTGGTTTCATTCCACAATAGTTTTCAATTTTAAAATACATCTTTGAGTTAGGAGTGAAATCCACATCTCAAGGATCTGTTTCTACATCTCGTTTTAAAGTCTCGCTAAAGGTTTTGAAATTTACCGGGGTATGTGCAATCGGGAAAGATGACCGTTCACTCATAGGTTCAAGTACGCTCCCCACAAGTCACTAATAATATTTCCATTTCCTTGGCTAGTCACCAATTTCATTAGAAATATTTTTAGTATCACATTTCATTATTGTATATTTTTTTTTCATTTGCTGTTTGACACTCTTATCATTATCATAATTTTCTATAATGAAGTTATTATCTCTTTTGAGTTTTTCCTTATTAATAGCTATCGCTATTAGTGCATTTTTTCGTTTTATGTTATTAATTCTTATGTTTTGTTTAACATTTGGATTTTAAGTTCCATCACCTGTTGTTTTATATACTCATTGATCGTTCGCTCTTCATCATCATTACTAAAACTTCTATCCGCTATATTGTCACATTAAAACTTACACTATTTTTATTTATGCTTTGTGATTTTTACACTATTGTCGCATTGACTTTTATCATTCACGCCACCTAAAATCTTAGTCTTTTAAAAACACATTAGATTTACACATACTTCATGAAATGGTTTCATTTTGCATTTTACAAACTTGTATTGTATATTTTAAAGGTCAAATGTAAACCTTTTGTTTTCATATACGTACCCAATATATGTTTTCGGGAGATATTTGCAACTAATAATAAGCTTTATAACATTTTTCAAACTCGACTCCTCGTAAACACATATCTACGGAGATTTTTCCAAATGAATCTGTTTTGAATCTAAAACACACTTCGATTTCCAAAACGTTATCCTCATGCATTACTACTATCCTTTCAACTATATCACAGAGTTTGAGCAAACTACGTTTTTGATAAACGAAAATTTATCTTATTACACTCGTACTTTATCATTCGCAAAACTTTTAGTCTAACAAAATATTGGACATATCATTATCAGAATATTACTAATGGTATTTTATCAAATAATACATATATGTAAAACTAACTAACTTTAAACCCTTATGTCAGTAGACTATACGTCTGTTCTATGTACTCTCACTTACCGTAAATTTCATTATTATATTCTTGCACCACTTTATTCATGATTATTTCTAACACATTATTTGTGATTATTTTCACACTGCTTATTTGCAAGAGTTCAACTCGTTTACTTTCATTTTGTGCAATTGTGCGATTTACTCGATTTATGTTATACTATTCTTTCAGTCGGAATTTCATGCTATACTTATATACTTACTTGAACGCATATTTGGTATGCATATTTTCTTTCCTGTTTTGAGCAAAACCCTGTTATACTTTACATTATTTTGTTCACAACGAACATACTAGTTGATAACTTGTATGGGATCTAAGCCAGTGCCCACGTACGACTCGGATTAGAGTATTTATTTAATCCGAGGGGAACAGTGTAAAATCTCGGAGTTTATCAATATAGGTGTTTAGAGCCCAACGATGTGAACAAAAGTTACCGGTTAAGGGTGAACCCGAAAGGGAAGAACCTCTAACCATGTCTTATACTTACATGATATTCTCATTACGATTAAAGGGAAACCCCGAAAGGGAAGGACCTTTAACCATGTCATGATAAAACATTATTTCATTACAGTGGCTATTACATATTGGTTGCACACATTTATTTCATGTTAGGGTTATGGAAAAGCATAACACCCTAGTGTAAGGTAAATCGATGATTACGGTCCGGAACGCAATCATGGGCTTACAGGTACATGAGGGTGGTGTGTAATTCTATTTAGGCTGTTGGTAGACAATCAGTACGAGTTCAAAGTATCGAGAGTGTGGTGGGTTAGCCGTGGTACACCCTATATATAAGCATAAACGATACTGCGGGAACGGACTAGGAGTTTGACCAAGAACCTACCCATTACTTTATAGCTACCACTTCATTAGATCATTGACTAATAGGTAGCATTTTCAATAAGAACATTTTACATAAGTTTCAATTAGTTTTGTTGGAGCTTTTCTTGTTGATCATCTTTTCAGAAACCCTTAAACTTTGTATACTCTTACACTCTCTGTTAGTCGAGATCCTGTTGCTTGTCTTTAATAAAGTTCGGTCAGAAACTTTTCTAAAGTAGGGGAGACTGCTTCATCAGTACCTCTGCCCCTCACCAGTTACACGTTCCCAAAATTTTCTCATTTAAACTCTCAACTTTCTAAACTCGGGTCAACTGTCAAAGATTTTGAAACTTCTACGGTGGATATTAGTTAACTATTTTAAATTTTTGTCAAATCATAAATGATGAAATTTCTTTAAAAACCTAGCTAACTTATTGCAACGCCTTTTTAGTTTCATAGTAGCCTCCACTTGAAAAAAATTTCGAGACGAAATTTTCTAAAGTAGGGGAGACTGTGACATCCGTTACCCTCGTTTTTCGTCAAATTGACAATAATAGCCCTTCAATTATTTCCATTATAGTCCCTGTGAATTTTGTCGTTTTCAAAATAAATTTTAGAGCAAATTAAAAAAATTATCATTTATATTTATTATTATGGATCAGGAATAAGTTTTACACGAATGCGTATGTTGAAACGTAGTCGTAAAAAACCCTATAAAAAATATATAATCTAGTTAAAAAGTTTTAAAGCTAATTAACTTAACTTGATTAAGTTTAGTAGAGAAAACTAACAAAATTTAAAGGAATTATAACCAAGTTTATCTAGAGGGACCATTTCTGCCAAAGATGGAAAGTTTAAAAATAAAAACAACTCCCTCCTGTGCCCATACACGTTTTTCCAGCCAATACTTCCGGCGACCAGAAATATCTCCGGCGACCCCTTGGAAATGGTTATTAGGCGGTTTTAATTCGTTTTTATGGTGGCTTTTTATCTCTCCATCAATTATTAAGCGTTTTCAGTCCGTTATAAGGTATTTAAACATGTTTTAAACGAGATTTAATTCGGGTTTGAAGTGTAATCAATCGGACCTTTATGACCAAGTCTAAACGCCTGTTAAACGATTTTTTTTGCTATAAATTAACCCTTCGTTGGTTCAACACTGATACACATTCGAAACCACTAAAAAAAACTGTGCAAAACCATCGCTTTAACCTCCCTAGTTCGTGATTTTTGTTCGGGTTTTAAAGCTTTCATTCACGGCCATGTTACACATTGTGAGTCTTGATTCTTTATGCCGTTTTGTTCTTTATCAAATTCTGATTAAAAACCCCTTATTTCTGTTCTGTAATGGCCATTGATTCAGATTATTGAATTTAAGGGTTAGGGTTAGGGTTATTAAGTTTAAATGGGGAAGAAGGTGAATTCTGATTATATTTTAAGTATATTTTCTTTCCAATTAAAACAGCAACACAATCAATGGTCTAGTGGTTTGGTGTGTGAATGTGGCTAGAAAGGATCCAGGTCGAAGCCCACCAGATGCACCTCCTTTTTCTGATTTTTTTTAGTATTATTTCATTGTTTTCCCTTTATTTTAATTATTTAAAATACATATAAACTTAGAATATTCATAATAAATTCATTTTTGATCCAATAATTATAAAAATTTAGGAAGTACCATCTTGACACCATAAAGAAAATTACCACACTTTTATTTGCTGGAAAATGTCTCATTTTTATATTTTTATTGAATTTATTTGTTTTAATCGTATTTAATTGATTAAAAATTCATTTTTAATGATTTTAATCTCAAAATTTTTGATAAATTATTTCTAAACATTATGAACTGAAATAAAAATATTTGGTTCAGAAAACATTTATTTTTATTATTTTTCCTATTTTTAATCATTTAAACATGATTTAATCTCATTAAATCAGTTTTAAATATAAATAAGTTTATAAAAATTATGAGTAAATTATTTTTATTACTTTAAATCAGAAAGTATCTGTGACACCCGGCAACTTCCGATCTACACTGACGTGATTTTTATGATTAAAAATAAATATTTATTTCAAATATTATTAATTTTCAAGTTTCGGAAGCTAACTGATCGTTTTAAACAATGGAAACTGCGACCGATTTAATTAACGCGATGTCAACGCGTGTGTCGAATGCACGTGCCAGTCGACGAAAATATATATATATATATTTTCACTCGGTTTATTATTATTTTTAATTACGAACAAAACCGATTAGTTTTTGTAGCAAGTTATCAAGCCTAAAATAAAACCGAGGCATTGTACGTTTATACGGGTTCGATACGCGGTACAAGTCACCTACCAACAAACCCTAGGTATATAAACATATTATTCTTCTTCTTCTTCTCATTTTCACCCAACACACACAAACCCTAACCTCTCCCTCTCTCTAAAACCGCACCCCCCTCTCTCACCCGCTCGTCTTTCTCTCTCTACCTCTACCTCTCTCTCACTCGCCTGTCTGTCTCCCTCCCTCCTCCCTGTACCAGAGTCGGCCGACAACCACCCTTCATGGTGGCGGCGGCGGCGTGAGATGGTTGCAGCGCTTTCGGGCAGAAGAAAGGGTGGCGGCGACGGAGGGTTATGGTTTGGGTTCGTTTGTGTCGAGTGGTCTGGGTTCGGGTTGGATTAATCAGATCTATTGGTGGTCGGTGGTGAGGGTCTCGCTGCAGGTCTTTGTGGCAGTTCAAGGGTGTTTGTTGATGATGGCGGGCCGGGTTATGGAGGTGGTTTTGTGTGGTGGTTGCTGGAAACGAAGCAGGTTGTGGCTGGTGGTGGTTTCGGGCCTGACAGTAGGCATGGCCGGAGATGGTGGAGATTCGTGGTGGTTATGGCTTTGGGTTTGGGTGCCGGTTCACATCAGGTCCGGATGGGACTTGGGTTTGGCTCGGTTTTGGTTCGGGTCCGATGGGTGCTAATTGGTGGTCCGGTGATGGTGGTTTGTTTGGGGTCCGATTAGCGAGCAACTCGTTTTGGGATTTTGGTTTCCGGGCTCGAGTCACGACTCACAGGTTTGATTTGGGTGAATCGGGTTTTGATCTCGGGTCTTGGTTTATTATGGGATCCAAAGGTTTGGGTTAAGGTTGTGGTTCGGGTTTGGTTCCAACTCGGATCCGGTCTCGTTTCAGATCTGGTCAAACCGAGTTAACTCGGTCAACAACTGGTCAACTAGGTCAAACCCGGGTCAAACGGGTCAGATCTGGTCAAACTTTGGTTTTGGTCAACACGACGTTCGAGGCAGATTCGGGTTACGCGCGTACGATTTTGGTATACTTAAACTCGTAATTATTTCATTATTTCATTTTTATAAACATTGTATTTTTATAAAAATATAGATACAAACGTAAATGGTATTAACTCGTGAACGAACCGATAATATTATTATTGATAAGTATATAAAGCGTGACTTGGTATTATTGGAACTCGGACGAAATTAGTTGGACTATATATATGTATTGTTGTGTCTTGATATAACTAAGTATAGTTTATATAAAAGCGTCGAAACGTATAAGTCTCGTTTGAATTGGAATTGCGGATAAACAAATTGAAGTCTTGTATTGGATATTGATTTTGGGAAAATTGAAGGCGACTTGTGTTGCCTGGTTTGTACGAAAACAGAGGAAACTCTGCCCAAATTTTTATAAAATTCACGGCGCAACGAAAATAGAATTGTCGCATATTTTTATAAATGAAGTTTCCTAAGTGTCGTGATAAGTGTAGTTATGCAAAATAGTGACGTTTTGACAAAAGATATGTTTAACAATAATAAGTAAATCCCGGACAATATTTTGAAAACATATTATATATAGTTTCGCCGAACGTCAAGTATGACGAGTTTTCGAAGGGTTTTCGGTATCTAAATAATGTGTATTGTCTGGATTTAAAAACATATGAACATTTTACTTGGGAACTATTTTTACAAAAAGTAAAGTTTTGAATAACTTAAATGTTCGAATTTGGAAAAGAGGCGATATTGTTATTAATCGGATTTAATAACTTTACTTATATTTTTTATCAAAGAGTATTTTCCTAAAATATAATTATAAGACGAGCTATGGCTCAGGATAAGTTATACGTTTCATAATATTGGTCCAACGTGGTTTATACACGAATAGTAACAAGTGATTAACTTGAGTATTAAGTCGCATAAGTAAGATAAGTCTCGATCGGTTCGTCGAGTTAAAGCATATTAGTACTCGAGTTATTACACACGAGTCTAGATAGTTGGATAAACTATCTTTTAGCCGGATAATAGGCTAGGTTTATATGTGTTAGACTTAAGGTGTCCTTTGTTGTAATAGGGCACGAGGAAGTCGGTCAAAGCTTCGGGCTTGTTTGCTAGCTTAGCATGGAAATTAAGGTGAGTTCATGACCCCACTTTTTACTGTTTATAAATGTTTTCGGGGTGGAAGACATGCTTCTTTTATGAAAACCTGAGGAATTCCAAACGAACAAGTTTTTGAAAAATGAAATGGGTGCGTGAGTGTCATGGCCCTACTTTTAACTGGTTTCACTTTTGGGGGAGAAAACATGTGTTAAACTTATGTTTTGGTAACAACTGTCATACTATGGGTTTCTATGGTTTACTATACGATCTTTGGAAGTCCCGGGGGAAACCATGAATGTGCGGGTTAGCACAACGGGGAAATGTGAATAGATCTATTGGGAGTGACCAACCCCACTCGTCGGCTTGGAGGGCCGGGCGGGTGCATATTGTCTCAAACAGGAACAGGTTTACTATTCGGGCACAACATCTGGTTTGCGAGTTAGTAATGGTTTTCCAATCGTAGTAGTAACAAAACATACGCCTAGCTAGCGTACTTTGGTATACATTTTGCATAGTATTGACAGGGTGAACATGGTAACACTTTTGGAACTTGGTAATGTTTGATAACATTTTGCAAAACTTATGAACTCACCAACTTTATGTTGACTTTTTAAGTATGTCTTTCAGGTTTAAACTTTGGTAACGGCACGGTTGGAGTAGGTGACAGTTGGGATCGGGAATCCTAGAGGTTTAGAATTGGCGTTCAGGGAACCAGAGTCTTAGATGCATCTTTTGTGACACCCCGCATTTTCATGTTAAATACTTTTACTGAACTCTAGTAAACTTACATGTTCATACATGGCTAGATACTTAACTAGGGTTAGTTAAGTAGGTTAACATGTGTTAGAAGATACTAACATATGTTATAAGTAGGAAAATCCTTGTTAAACACACACATGAGTCCTGTATCCCAAACGTTGGTGAATTATGTGGCATACATAGCAGTAATACGTACAATTGAATTATGGTGAACATGAAGTACGTGCTTATGTGAATTACATGTTTTTGTGAATGATCGCCTAACTGAAAGATAATACGTAGATTATGTAAATTACGTGCGCAACATGATTAATATATTATGTAATAATGAAAACAATGGTTTCTATGCAATTTAGGGTGACTAATATTATTGGGTCCGGTATTGGGCTATAACATGATTAAAAGGTCAAGTTAATGGACTAGAAGGGCCCTAAAACCCAATTACTTGGGGAACAAGCAAGGCCCTCTTATAATTAGGAGGCAAGAAAAAGATAAAACCCTACTTCTTCTTCTTGTTTGTGCCGTGCGAAACCCCCACCCCTTCTCTCTTGGCTTTCAAGCAATCAAGTAATCTTTCACCTAATCAAGCTAGTTCGGGTTTAATCTCAAGGCTCTAGGGAGTTTTAGCATTGCAAGGTATACATCCTTATGATTTTTGATGAATTATAATACTTGAAAAACCTTAAAAACTCTAAAAATAATATATGTAGAAACGCATGTATGTATGTGTAGGAGTTCTTGGATGTTCTTGATGATTTGATGATGATTGTTATTAGTAGCCATGATTAGGGTTTTCACATGATAACATATGTGTTTTGCTATGATTAATATGGTGTTTAATCAGTACTATAGGTGTTATACATGTATTAGGGATGTTCATGAAAAATTAGGGTTTGTAGATTACTTGGGATGCAAGTTTAAGATTCTGGCAGATTCGGTTGAACGTTTTGTAGGGGCTGTAATGGGTTGGTAAATTGATTGTTTTGATGATTTCTTTGCATTATTGTAATGTACAAGGTCTTAGCTTTTCATAATGGGCAAAACCATCAGATTTGGACATCGTTTGAGTCGTTTTTGGAATTTTAATTGATTAGAGGTCATATCAGATTTTCGGATTTGTAAATTGGGTTAACTTTAAATGGTCATAACTTGAGATTTACAAGGTGTTAGGTTATGAAGTTTTTACAGTAGGTCAATACTGGAAAAATAGAGCTTTTCCAAGTGGATTCATCTCGTTTGGATGAATACACAATTTTTGAGAATTTTTCTACTAAACTGACCTGTTGAGAAAATTTTCTGGACATAGCTGTGTTGTACGAATTTTCATAATTTTTTTGTTTGGAATTAAGACAAAAAAAAATAGGTATTGTCAAGTGAATCCCAAATAAAATTCAGTAAAAATTTGGGACTCTAATTCATTCGTTAAGTATTTTAAATAAATTGTTTTTCACAGCGCATAATCTGTCCTAAAAACGCAGATTGTGTACGGGGTCTTTATGTGACTATTAAGGGTTCTATATGGTATGTAATTGACATGTACTTGTGTGGAAACTTGTATGAGATGTATTTGATGTATTAAACTGATAATAATTGCTATGATCACCAACGGGATACGTAGGACATACTTGAGCATGTAGAGTCATTAGGTGTCACTACACGGTTTTGAACTTTTAAAAGTCTCGGATAAACGAGTTACATGGTGTGTTGGTTTCGCACGTATACTCACCTAGTGACATTTGTAATAGGGAGTCGGTAGCTCGTTACTGTTTGAGGGATTTGGATCATTCACGTGCAACCTAAGGTGAGTTTCACTACTCTTTTTCTCAAAAGCATGCGTCTCAGGTATGAGACACTTTACTTAACATTTTCTAGTCCGGTTTGGGACTACTTACACATCCCGGGTTGGGATGCCATGGATCCTTATGAGGGTCGGTTACTTTGCTAGTTCGCAATTGTGTCCTTGATAAACTAAACCATTTCTATCATCTGTAAGTCCTCACGTACCGAATGAGTTGCCAGTGTTGGCAAGCGGGTTATTAGTTGATAGCGCTATTAGGTCTTACAAACCTCACACCGGCTCGGGGAGCGCGGGGTGTGAACTATAACTTAACGAAACTTTATCATTGTGGATAGACAATGATGTCAGGCATGCGGCACACTTATGTGGCTACAAGTACATAGCAGTTCGGTATATTCGGTTAGTTATCATGAATGGGTTAGCTACCCTTGACATGCGATGAACTAGTGGTTACACGGTGCGGGGCACCAACACAACTTACTTACTTACGTGGTTTTGGAAACCAACGCATTTGCATATTAAATTACTTTACTTTGTGAACTCACCAGCTTTATGTTGACACACGATTCACATGCTTTTGCAGGTAGTTAGCTTCCGGTGCCAGGATTAGAAAGCACTGTACACTTCACTGCATTTGGGCTCTCGGGCATACACATAAATTATATATTATGCTTTCGTATGGTTTTAATTTTGGGCGCATTGTTTTGCGCATAGTTTTTAAAAGGTTTAAATTTGGTTTACGCTTCCGCAGCTTAACTAAACTTGGTTTTCGAAAACGAACTAAATGGTTTGGGCATTTAGAGTTCGTTCCTGTGACTTATGGCTATGGGATCCTGGTTTGTCATGCGCCTCGCGGTATAAACCCCGCAGTCGAAATTTGAGGGTGTGACATCTTTCTGCTGCGCTGGCAAAGGCACCAAACGTCGCAACCGACGAGGGAAAAGTCGGGGTGTGACAGTTTGGTATCAGAGCCATAGGTTTTAGCGAATTAGGTGTCTGGGTAGATATCTAGGCTTTAACCTGAGTTTGCTTTGAAGTTGGGACCAAAATTTCTAAGACATGATATTTATTATGAACGCCTAGGAACTGGAATTCCAACCGTTGCCAAGTATGTTACATGACTATTAGTGTATCACACTAGCTCAGCGTACATTCCTTCGGCGCAAGGGACATTTATTTTTCTTATGTGAATAGGAAGTCGGTATTTTCTATAGTGGTATATAGAAAGGATAATAACACGTGGTGGTTAGGCATACCTCACTGGTGACTGGCGAGTCATTGCTTTAGATATCAGAGTGGTTATTCACATAGAGTTAGCTGAGTCATTGTTTCTTGGTATGAGGAACAATTTACTTGTTTATATACTATGTGTATTTATGTAAGGTATATATAATACGTATCGCCAATGGTTGTCGACTCAAGCTTGGACGTATTTACAACGCTCACACGTGTCATGTTAGTTGGACGAGTTGGCAAAGGGATTGTTGTAGCATCTGTGGTTTCGCATCCCGGGTACGGAGCATGCTATGTCGTCAAGGTCGATTTGGGTCGGAAACATCTTAATGAGGCACCTCATTCTGCCGATGATGCTGCGGAGCTGGAATGCGGACGGGAAGAGCACTGGGAAAAATGGCGCACACGGCGAACATTATATTATGATATATATACGTGTTATTATATGAATGTAACGAGTGCTCGTGATATAACTTATGATGGAGGTTAATAGGATGATCTGGTGAGGTAAATTCTCGATAACGCAGACGTCACGTTATTGCGAATTTACAGGCACTTGATAATTCTAAAGACATCTATCGTGAGGGTATCTATGCTATTAGGTTGTTGTATATACATTTATATATATATATATAATGGATAAGGGTTTTTTTTTCATTATTTTGTTGTTACGGACGTGATTGTCGATTCTCCCTGTTCGTGTCATTTGTGACCTTGCTTTTCTTAAACCAGTTTAAGTTCTTGATGATCTCGTTTCTTGAACTTCTAAGGTTCATGTTGTAGAACCTAGTTATATCTTTTGAGTACGATCTACATCTCTCTTCTTTTGTACTCGTGGCCTTCAACATTCAATCATAAAGGAATTTAATTTTTGTTGATTCCTTATTCTTTTCACCAAATTAGACACATATTTTTTGTACATGTGTCAACTATTGTATGTTTGGATTCCTTAAATCTGTGAAAGTCCATTGTAGGGCTTCGCATCAAACAATTGTTTCATTAATGATTTGCTTTATCATTACGTTGCTCGTAATGTTTGTCTTCTAGTCTTGCTATGTTTGGCCAGTGTAGGCAATGAATCCTTTGATACTTCGTCGATGAGTTTCTTTAAAGTCGACATTTCAGTTGAATCGAATTGTTGGAATTTGATACAGCACCTTGCGGTGAATATTCAATCGACTTGGAATAATGAATGATTTTTATTGACATGTCTCACTTTCATCAACTCGTTTGTTATTGCCTTAAATGCAGACACACCTTGTGGTGTGTAACGAAAAAGTTGGTGCACTAGTTGCATCGTTTGAGGTGCGCCAATTGTATTTGTTGACAGAGTTGTTGTTTACACTTTGCATTCAGTTGATTCTAAAACTTTATTTAGTGCCATTTGTACCGGCAAGTCCGTTGACTATTTTGTTGTACTACCATTGTGTAACCTCACGAATTTACCCATTTATTTTGCATTAAAGTATTTCCCAATCCATGATATAAAGTCTAATTTATTTCTAAGTATTCTTATCTTTATCCGTGCACTCTATTTTTCTAAGTTCTTTTTATCTTTGTACTAAAAAAAAAAAATCTTCAATCATGACATATGTCCTATCCTAATTCTATTTATAAAAATCGTCATTTTATAAGACGGTGTTTTTTTTATTTTCTAATTCAAACTAATGATTTTTTTTATTTCTTAAATAAAGCCTTGAGTCAAATAGTCAAAGTCCTAGTCAAAGTCTTAGTCAAACAATCAAAGTCATAGTCAAATAGTCAATTCATCATAAAACCTTACTTTATGGTGTTGACCAATTTTAATGGCTAATTGAATCCAAAACTAGTATAAAAACCCACCTATGACCCATTATACTTTGCACCTCTAAATCAATTGTTTCAATCCGATTAAACTTTCCCTCATACCTTTCTTCTATATTCTATTACTTCTACAATTGAAGCTTTGATTATAAGCTCTTGTAATTGGCAACTTTAGGGCTACACATATTCTATTTTTCGAGACTTAATACTTTGCTAAGGTGAGTTTACGTAACCATGTTTATGCAATTCTTCATACTTGCAACATTATACTTAAGCAATTCTACATGCATGTCTAGTTGTAAACTTTAATGCCTCATGAATTAGACAACAACAACAGTTTCAACGAGTTTCAACGAGTTTTAACATTACATAATCATTAGCTATGGCCAAGCCGGCGATACTCAATAATAGATCTATTGGATTGACAATCCCACCCGGATACGTGTACCTCCTACATAGGTAGCGTGGGTGATTGTTATCGTTCCAACATATTATTAAGGTGAACCGTGGATGACGGGATGGACCTAAACTAGTCGGAGGTTTGATTATGTCAATTCAACATATTATGTTTATTCATGTAGACTTAAACTTACGATAGACATATGAATTGCTAAACTTTTCTTCTTAAACTTAATTGCTTGACATGGCTTATGTATTCTCACCAACTTCTAGTTGATCCCCCCATTTTTCCAAACTCAACAGGAAATACTGATGCTTGAAGTCTAGAGCTAGCATGAGGAGATATTTGAAGTTTTAAGCTTTGTTTGATTATTTGATGTAGACTTTAATGTAATTCAATTTTGTAATGAAATAAAGGATTATTTAAACATATGTATTACCATGAGCTACTGAACAATCATCAATACGTGACATCCCGATGTTTCCGCCATCAGTTGGGGTGTTACAGATTGGTATCAGAGCCTTGGTTATAGGGAATTAGGTTATTAGAAAAAAAAATAATCTAGTCTATAACCATAGGAATATAACCAGTATTTGCTCCTTTTACTTGCTATTCTCTATCTCACTCCTACTTCTTATCCCTACTTCAACCCCTACAAGAAGATTGCTCTCCATCACAAGATCTACTCTTAGACTAATAGGACAATCCTCAGGTTTAGCCTGAACCACCTTGAGATCTCGTCGAAGTTCTAGATTTTAACAACGAACACGTGCAATCTGGAAGGGTGAACGCCTGTATTCTGAGTTTTCTGTCTAGGACTGGCATTGCGCATATATCCCAATCAGACGAGGGACCCGGATGCCTACCTGGGAATTCTCGGGATGAGTGTTCACTTATAGGCTAAAGCATGTCTTCACTATGTTATTAGAATCTAGAAGTTTTGATAAGTCAATGTTTTCGTTTATTCGTTTTAATTAATGAATAAATGATTACACTCACCTTCCTTAAACTAAGCTCAAAAATCTCAAAATTTTACAGCTTAAATCAATCTCATTTCATAACCATCCATGGATTTCACAATCACACTTCACCTTACCATCTTAGCCACTTTTTAAATATTCAACACCCTACCCAAATCATATAATCTCCATACTATAAAATAAACTCTTTATCAACTATCTTCACATTCACTATCTCTCACAACCTTGATTCTGCTTCGAGATTATTCATCATCCTCTCAAGAACTAAATTCATATTCTTTACCTTCTTGAACATGAACTTGATCCCTATGATAACCAAACTATTGAAACTTGATTGTGTGTTGCATCAAACTTAATCCTTAGTTATACATAAGGATTCGATCATCTACCTTATTTGAACATTTGATACTAGAAGTCATGGAATATAAACTATTTGCTATAGACACACCTAGAGTCATTAACCTTGTCTAGGGCAACTCTATTACAACTCGTATGATATACTTGATACTTGATTGCTTACATGTACATATTATCAATTTGCAATTTATGTGTGTGTGTAAATTGGTACACTTAATCAAACAACTGATAGAGGATGAAGTACTTGCTCAACACTTAGTAGAGTACCAAATAACCTACTCAACGATTGGTAGAGGTCATCATGCCTGCTCAACAGTCGGTAGAGGCCCTACAACCTGCTCAACGACTGGTAGAGGCTATCATACCTGCTCAACAATCGGTAGAGGTTTCTACTCACTGACTGGTAGAAGTCTTTTTCCTGCTCAACAGTTGGACTCATTTTTGGATACATGGTTAATCATATTATTTTACATGCGTGTTTAGAGTCATAGAAGGACACAAAACCCTAATGTAAGGTAAATTGGTGATTACGGTCCGGAACGTAATCATGAATTTACATGTACGTTAAGGTAGTGTGAAATTCTATCAAGGTTTTTGGTAGATAACCAATTATAAACTCTAGTTACCTGTTTAGTATTTCTATAGTCAATTAACTCAAGCATTTCTTTTAGGATTTCTAAAACTTAAGATTCTTATTCGCCTTGCGATTCCAAGACACACCTAATCCTACACTTAAAACTCACAGATAACAAACCTCTTATCCAAATTATTCGAAAGCAGATTATTCTATAAATTCATGTCGTGCCTTAACCCAAAATTTTCAAAACCACGGCTGCCTTAATTTCTACCCAACCATCATCAAACCTGTGTTTTTAAATAACTTCGGGGCGAAGTTTCCAAAAGTAGGGGGAGACTGTAACCTCACGAATTTACCCATTTATTTTGCATTAAAGTATTTCCCAATCCATGATATAAAGTCTAATTTATTTCTAAGTATTCTTATCTTTATCCGTGCACTCTATTTTTCTAAGTTCTTTTTATCTTTGTACTAAAAAAAAAAAAAATCTTCAATCATGACATATGTCCTATCCTAATTCTATTTATAAAATCGTCATTTTATAAGACGGTGTTTTTTTTATTTTCTAATTCAAACTAATGATTTTTTTTATTTCTTAAATAAAGCCTTGAGTCAAATAGTCAAAGTCCTAGTCAAAGTCTTAGTCAAACAATCAAAGTCATAGTCAAATAGTCAATTCATCATAAAACCTTACTTTATGGTGTTGACCAATTTTAATGGCTAATTGAATCCAAAACTAGTATAAAAACCCACCTATGACCCATTATACTTTGCACCTCTAAATCAATTGTTTCAATCCGATTAAACTTTCCCTCATACCTTCTTCTATATTCTATTACTTCTACAATTGAAGCTTTGATTATAAGCTCTTGTAATTGGCAACTTTAGGGCTACACATATTATATTTTTCGAGACTTAATACTTTGCTAAGGTGAGTTTACGTAACCATGTTTATGCAATTCTTCATACTTGCAACATTATACTTAAGCAATTCTACATGCATGTCTAGTTGTAAACTTTAATGCCTCATGAATTAGACAACAACAACAGTTTCAACGAGTTTTAACATTACATAATCATTAGCTATGGCCAAGCCGGCGATACTCAATAATAGATCTATTGGATTGACAATCCACCCGGATACGTGTACCTCCTACATAGGTAGCGTGGGTGATTGTTATCGTTCCAACATATTATTAAGGTGAACCGTGGATGACGGGATGGACCTAAACTAGTCGGAGGTTTGATTATGTCAATTCAACATATTATGTTTATTCATGTAGACTTAAACTTACGATAGACATATGAATTGCTAAACTTTTCTTCTTAAACTTAATTGCTTGACATGGCTTATGTATTCTCACCAACTTCTAGTTGATCCCCCCATTTTTCCAAACTCAACAGGAAATACTGATGCTTGAAGTCTAGAGCTAGCATGAGGAGATATTTGAAGTTTTAAGCTTTGTTTGATTATTTGATGTAGACTTTAATGTAATTCAATTTTGTAATGAAATAAAGGATTATTTAAACATATGTATTACCATGAGCTACTGAACAATCATCAATACGTGACATCCCGATGTTTCCGCCATCAGTTGGGGTGTTACAGATTGGTATCAGAGCCTTGGTTATAGGGAATTAGGTTATTAGAAAAAAAAATAATCTAGTCTATAACCATAGGAATATAACCAGTATTTGCTCCTTTTACTTGCTATTCTCTATCTCACTCCTACTTCTTATCCCTACTTCAACCCCTACAAGAAGATTGCTCTCCATCACAAGATCTACTCTTAGAATAATAGGACAATCCTCAGGTTTAGCCTGAACCACCTTGAGATCTCGTCGAAGTTCTAGATTTTAATAACGAACACGTGCAATCTGGAAGGGTGAACGCCTGTATTCTGAGTTTTCTGTCTAGGACTGGCATTGCGCATATATCCCAATCAGACGAGGGACCCGGATGCCTACCTGGGAATTCTCGGGATGAGTGTTCACTTATACGCTAAAGCATGTCTTCACTATGTTATTAGAATCTAGAAGTTTTGATAAGTCAATGTTTTCGTTTATTCGTTTTAATTAATGAATAAATGATTACACTCACCTTCCTTAAACTAAGCTCAAAAATCTCAAAATTTTACAGCTTAAATCAATCTCATTTCATAACCATCCATGGATTTCACAATCACACTTCACCTTACCATCTTAGCCACTTTTTAAATATTCAACACCCTACCCAAATCATATAATCTCCATACTATAAAATAAACTCTTTATCAACTATCTTCACATTCACTATCTCTCACAACCTTGATTCTGCTTCGAGATTATTCATCATCCTCTCAAGAACTAAATTCATATTCTTTACCTTCTTGAACATGAACTTGATCCCTATGATAACCAAACTATTGAAACTTGATTGTGTGTTGCATCAAACTTAATCCTTAGTTATACATAAGGATTCGATCATCTACCTTATTTGAACATTTGATACTAGAAGTCATGGAATATAAACTATTTGCTATAGACACACCTAGAGTCATTAACCTTGTCTAGGGCAACTCTATTACAACTCGTATGATATACTTGATACTTGATTGCTTACATGTACATATTATCAATTTGCAATTTATGTGTGTGTGTAAATTGGTACACTTAATCAAACAACTGATAGAGGATGAATTACTTGCTCAACAGTTAGTAGAGTACCAAATAACCTACTCAACGATTGGTAGAGGTCATCATGCCTGCTCAACAGTCGGTAGAGGCCCTACAACCTGCTCAACGACTGGTAGAGGCTATCATACCTGCTCAACAATCGGTAGAGGTTCCTACTCACTGACTGGTAGAAGTCTTTTTCCTGCTCAACAGTTGGACTCATTTTTGGATACATGGTTAATCATATTATTTTACATGCGTGTTTAGAGTCATAGAAGGACACAAAACCCTAATGTAAGGTAAATTGGTGATTACGGTCCGGAACGTAATCATGAATTTACATGTACGTTAAGGTAGTGTGAAATTCTATCAAGGTTTTTGGTAGATAACCAATTATAAACTCTAGTTACCTATTTAGTATTTCTATAGTCAATTAACTCAAGCATTTCTTTTAGGATTTCTAAAACTTAAGATTCTTATTCGCCTTGCGATTCCAAGACACACCTAATCCTACCCTTAAAACTCACAGATAACAAACCTCTTATCCAAATTATTCGAAAGCAGATTATTCTATAAATTCATGTCGTGCCTTAACCCAAAATTTTCAAAACCACGGCTGCCTTAATTTCTACCCAACCATCATCAAACCTGTGTTTTTAAATAACTTCGGGGCGAAGTTTCCAAAAGTAGGGGAGACTGTAACCTCACGAATTTACCCATTTATTTTGCATTAAAGTATTTCCCAATCCATGATATAAAGTCTAATTTATTTCTAAGTATTCTTATCTTTATCCGTGCACTCTATTTTTCTAAGTTCTTTTTATCTTTGTACTAAAAAAAAAAAATCTTCAATCATGACATATGTCCTATCCTAATTCTATTTATAAAATCGTCATTTTATAAGACGGTGTTTTTTTTATTTTCTAATTCAAACTAATGATTTTTTTTTATTTCTTAAATAAAGCCTTGAGTCAAATAGTCAAAGTCCTAGTCAAAGTCTTAGTCAAACAATCAAAGTCATAGTCAAATAGTCAATTCATCATAAAACCTTACTTTATGGTGTTGACCAATTTTAATGGCTAATTGAATCCAAAACTAGTATAAAAACCCACCTATGACCCATTATACTTTGCACCTCTAAATCAATTGTTTCAATCCGATTAACTTTCCCTCATACCTTTCTTCTATATTCTATTACTTCTACAATTGAAGCTTTGATTATAAGCTCTTGTAATTGGCAACTTTAGGGCTACACATATTCTATTTTTCGAGACTTAATACTTTGCTAAGGTGAGTTTACGTAACCATGTTTATGCAATTCTTCATACTTGCAACATTATACTTAAGCAATTCTACATGCATGTCTAGTTGTAAACTTTAATGCCTCATGAATTAGACAACAACAACAGTTTCAACGAGTTTTAACATTACATAATCATTAGCTATGGCCAAGCCGGCGATACTCAATAATAGATCTATTGGATTGACAATCCCACCCGGATACGTGTACCTCCTACATAGGTAGCGTGGGTGATTGTTATCGTTCCAACATATTATTAAGGTGAACCGTGGATGACGGGATGGACCTAAACTAGTCGGAGGTTTGATTATGTCAATTCAACATATTATGTTTATTCATGTAGACTTAAACTTACGATAGACATATGAATTGCTAAACTTTTCTTCTTAAACTTAATTGCTTGACATGGCTTATGTATTCTCACCAACTTCTAGTTGACCCCCCCCCCCCCATTTTTCCAAACTCAACAGGAAATACTGATGCTTGAAGTCTAGAGCTAGCATGAGGAGATATTTGAAGTTTTAAGCTTTGTTTGATTATTTGATGTAGACTTTAATGTAATTCAATTTTGTAATGAAATAAAGGATTATTTAAACATATGTATTACCATGAGCTACTGAACAATCATCAATACGTGACATCCCGATGTTTCCGCCATCAGTTGGGGTGTTACACATTGGTTCTTGGATGATATCCTACCTCAAATTTTGAGGACAAAATTTCTGTAACATGGGGAGGATGTGACACCCGGCAACTTCCGATCTACACTGACGGGATTTTTATGATTAAAAATAAATATTTATTTCAGATATTATTAATTTTCAAGTTTCGGAAGCTAACTGATCGTTTTAACAATGGAAACTGCGACCGATTTAATTAACGCGATGTCAACGCGTGCGTCGAATGCACGTGCCAGTCGACGAAAATATATATATATATATATTCACTCGGTTTATTATTATTTTTAATTACGAAACAAAACCGATTAGTTTTTGTAGCAAGTTATCAAGCCTAAAATAAAACCAAGGCATTGTACGTTTATACGGGTTCGATACGCGGTACAAGTCACCTACCAACAAACCCTAGTATATAAACATATTATTCTTCTTCTTCTTCTCATTTTCACCCAACACACACAAACCCTAACCTCTCTCTCTCTCTCTAAAACCGCACACCCCCTCTCTCTCCCGCTCGTCTTTCTCTCTCTACCTCTACCTCTCTCTCACTCGCCTGTCTGTCTCCCTCCCTCCTCCCTGTACCAGAGTCGGCCGACCACACCCTTCATGGTGGCGGCGGCGGCGTGAGATGGTTGCAGCGCTTTCGGGCAGAAGAAAGGGTGGCGGCGACGGAGGGTTATGGTTTGGGTTCGTTTGTGTCGAGTGGTCTGGGTTCGGGTTGGATTAATCAGATCTATTGGTGGTCGGTGGTGAGGGTCTAGGCTGCAGGTCTTTGTGGCAGTTCAAGGGTGTTTGTTGATGATGGCGGGCCGGGTTATGGAGGTGGTTTTGTGTGGTGGTTGCTGGAAACGAAGCAGGTTGTGGCGGTGGTGGTTTCGGGCCTGACAGTAGGCATGGCCGGAGATGGTGGAGATTCGTGGTGGTTATGGCTTCGGGTTTGGGTGCCGGTTCACATCAGGGCCGGATGGGACTTGGGTTTGGCTCGGTTTTGGTTCGGGTCCGATGGGTGCTAATGGTGGTCCGGTGATGGTGGTTTGTTTGGGGTCCGATTAGCGAGCAACTCGTTTTGGGATTTTGGTTTCCGGGCTCGAGTCACGACTCACAGGTTTGATTTGGATGAATCGGGTTTTGATCTCGGGTCTTGGTTTATTATGGGATCCAAAGGTTTGGGTTAAGGTTGTGGTTCGAGTTTGGTTCCAACTCGGATCCGTCTCGTTTCAGATCTGGTCAAACCGAGTTAACTCGGTCAACAACTGGTCAACTAGGTTAAACCCGGGTCAAACGGGTCAGATCTGGTCAAACTTTGGTTTTGGTCAACACGACGTTCGAGGCAGATTCGGGTTACGCGCGTACGATTTGGTATACTTAAACTCGTAATTATTTCATTATTTCATTTTTATAAACATTGTATTTTTATAAAAATATAGATACAAACGTAAATGGTATTAACTCGTGAACGAACCGATAATATTATTATTGATAAGTATATAAAGCGTGACTTGGCATTATTGGAACTCGGACGAAATTAGTTGGACTATATATATGTATTGTTGTGTCTTGATATAACTAAGTATAGTTTATATAAAAGCATCGAAACGTATAAGTCTCGTTTGAATTGGAATTGCGGATAAACAAATTGAAGTCTTGTATTGGATATTGATTTTGGGAAAATTGAAGGCGACTTGTGTTGCCTGGTTTGTACGAAAACAGAGGAAACTCTGCCCAAATTTTTTATAAAAATCCACGGCGCAAACGAAAATAGAATTGTCGCATATTTTTATAAATGAAGTTCTCTAAGTGTCGTGATAAGTGTAGTTATGCAAAATAGTGACGTTTTGACAAAAGATATGTTTAACAATAATAAGTAAATCCCGGACAATATTTTGAAAACATATTATATATAGTTTCGCCGAACGTCAAGTATGACGAGTTTTCGAAGGGTTTTCGGTATCTAAATAATGTGTATTGTTTGGATTTAAAAACATATGAACATTTTACTTGGGAACTATTTTTACAAAAAGTAAAGTTTTGAATAACTTAAATGTTCGAATTTGGAAAAGAGGCGATATTGTTATTAATCGGATTTAAATAACTTTACTTATATTTTTTATCAAAGAGTATTTTCCTAAAATATAATTATAAGACGAGCTATGGCTCAGGATAAGTTATACGTTTCATAATATTGGTCCAACGTGGTTTATACACGAATAGTAACAAGTGATTAACTTGAGTATTAATTCGCATAAGTAAGATAAGTCACGATCGGTTCGTCGAGTTAAAGCATATTAGTACTCGAGTTATTACACACGAGTCTAGATAGTTGGATAAACTATCTTTTAGCCGGATAATAGGCTAGGTTTATATGTGTTAGACTTTAAGGTGTCCTTTGTTGTAATAGGGCACGAGGAAGTCGGTCAAAGCTTCGGGCTTGTTTGCTAGCTTAGCATGGAAATTAAGGTGAGTTCATGACCCCACTTTTTACTGTTTATAAATGTTTTCGGGGTGGAAGACATGCTTCTTTTATGAAAACCTGAGGAATTCCAAACGAACAAGTTTTTGAAAAATGAAATGGGTGCGTGAGTGTCATGGCCCTACTTTTAACTGGTTTCACTTTTTGGGGGAGAAAACATGTGTTAAACTTATGTTTTGGTAACAACTGTCATACTATGGGTTTCTATGGTTTACTATACGATCTTTGGAAGTCCCGGGGGAAACCATGAATGTGCGGGTTAGCACAACGGGGAAATGTGAATAGATCTATTGGGAGTGACCAACCCCACTCGTCGGCTTGGAGGGCCGGGCGGGTGCATATTGTCTCAAACAGGAACAGGTTTACTATTCGGGCACAACATCTGGTTTGCGAGTTAGTAATGGTTTTGCAATCGTAGTAGTAACAAAACATACGCCTAGCTAGTGTACTTTGGTATACATTTTGCATAGTATTGACAGGGTGAACATGGTAACACTTTTGGAACTTGGTAATGTTTGATAACATTTTGCAAAACTTATGAACCCACCAACTTTATGTTGACTTTTTAAGTATGTCTTTCAGGTTTAAACTTTGGTAACGGCACGGTTGGAGTAGGTGACAGTTGGGATCGGGAATCCTAGAGGTTTAGAATTGGCGTTCAGGGAACCAGAGTCTTAGATGCATCTTTCTGCTGCGCTGGCAAAGGCACCAAACGTCGCAACCGACGAGGGAAAAGTCGGGGTGTGACAGTATCCATTTTCTATGAAAATAGTATTTTTGGATTGTGTCTTGTATTATTAGTCTTATTATATTTAATTAGACATAATAAAACATTTATTTATCTATACTATTTAAACATCTATTTTATAAATATTTATCTTATAAAATAGAAATACTCTTATGGTTGAAAGTCTGTATTATCGTTTGTTGGATCATTGTGTAACTCATAATCATTTATTTATACATTTATAATTATTGTATTTATTTACAATAATTAGTTACAGTAATTAACTACGTCATTTTTTTAAATTAGTCAAACATAATTTTTATCTAAATATTCAATTGGTAATAATTATATTACTTAAAACACATTTACAAACTTTGACGTATTACTTTTGATATACAACTTTTATATATTAATTCGATTTATCATAAGAACTCTAATTCCCCAAATCGACTTAGCAAACCCTAATGCCTTAGACCCTAGATGCCATAGACTTTTAGACCTTTCCCTTATTAGTATTCTTATACGATATAGGTTGAATTCCTCGGAATTCCCATTACTTAGCTCACGACCGCTTAAGTTGGATTTTGATCGCTTTCGCAAACTGTGAGTATATCTTTCCCCTTTTTACTGTTTTACTACCTTGGGGTGACTCATGTACCTATATATTAATCAAGTTTCAACTTCTTATACTTAATGCAATTCTCATGTGTGTTTGCTTTATGTTAATTGGTGTGTCTATGACTTGTCAAAATCATTAACCGCTGGGCGGCCTAGCTTTTCAATGAATAGTACTATGGTATACCCCCTTGAGACTCTGTTGAGAGAATCTTGGTCATTGTCTTGTTAATTCATTATTCAGTTGGTTAGTCATGTGTTAGTCATTACTCTCAGGTTTGGTTTTGAACGGATATTACTTATTACATAATTGCAAATGGTACCGCACATGAATTGCTAAACACTTTTCTGCTATATCTATTTAAACAGGGTATGCTCACCAATACATTTTTGTATTGACCAGATTATTTTGTACATGTTTCAGGTTGTTTTGAGATGCATTCTTTAAGCTTTCGGATTTATATTTAGATTTTGATTCATTGTATTTCAATTAGTTGGCAGTTAGAATCGTTGTATTTCATTTCAATGTAATAAATTATTGAATCAATGTATTCAAAAAAATTTACACTTTAGTCCATGAGCTATTGAACAATCGTCACTACGTGACACCTCGATGTTTCCGTCATCGGTTGGGGTGTTACAGGTTGCTTCTTTGCACTCCAAGATACCATATTCCCTCCCAAATAAATGCAATAACCGTATGTTGATCTGCGTGTGTCAATGCAACGAGCCCAATCTGCATTAGAAAAACCTAATAAAACAGTGTTAGGTGGCCTATCAAACGTTAATCCATGAGATAAAGTTCCCTTGACATAACGAAGAATGTGTTTGACGAGTAGAAAATGAGTAGTGGTAGGATTATGAAGATATTGACTAGCTTGATTGACAGCGAAGGAAAGATCTGGACGGGTTATAGTTAAGTATTGGA
Source organism: Ambrosia x helenae (assembly GCA_030844895.1). Taxonomy (NCBI): domain Eukaryota; kingdom Viridiplantae; phylum Streptophyta; class Magnoliopsida; order Asterales; family Asteraceae; genus Ambrosia; species Ambrosia x helenae. Next base: position 122,219,073 of record CM061228.1, read on the forward strand.
GGGCACCAACAAGATAGCGATAAAGGGTTGGATCATGAAAAGGTTCACCGGTAGAGTTGAAGATGTCTTTGGGTGTGAGTGGTGTGACAACTGGTTTGGAGTCAAGAAGGTCGGCTCGAGAAAGTATGTCATATGCATACTTAGATTGATTGAGAAAAGGGCGGTTTTTGTGTAGGTGACTTCTAACTGTCACACCCTCAAAATCCACTTGCGGAGTTTTACCGCGAGGTGCATGACAAACCAGGATCCAAACCAACGATCATAATAAACAAGTCTAAAATGAACATAATGCAATTTCAAAACAATGTTTAAAATTCCCGTTTACAGCGGAAGCTTATTCAAAACAATATTCAATAGTAAACCAATGTTCAACGTTTGTAAAACCATGCAACCCTAACTAGACGCCGTGCAGACGCGTGCGCCCTAGTCCAGTCGTGCTACCTTAGCGACCTGAGAAAACATGTAAGAGAATACGTCAGCACAAAAATGTTGGTGAGTTTACAGGTTTTGTAATCCAAGTACCAAGTCAACCTGTCCATACTATAACAAATCGAAAACCAGTGTACGCTAGCTAGGCGTATGTTTTGTTACTACCACGATTGGAAAACCATTACTAACTCGTAAACCAAATGTGTGCCCGATGTAGTAAACCTGTTGTTCCTGTATGAGACAATATGCACCCGCCGACCCTCCAAGTCGGCGAGCGGGGTTGGTCACTCCCAATAGCGCTATTCACATTTCCCCGTTGTGCAAACCCGCACATTCATGGTTCCCCTCGGGACTTCCAAAGATCGTGTAGTACACAATAGAAACCCATAGTATGACAGTAGTTACCAAATAATCGTTTTAACACATGTTTTCTCCCCCGAAAATGTGAAACCAGTTTAAAAGAGGGGCCGTAAACTCACCTTATGTTGCGTTACTTCGTAATACGAATAACTCAGCAGCTATGCTAGTCCCGTAAAGCGGCGACCTAACATATGACAGTTACAAGCACTTAGACTAATAACCCGCAGGTTAGTTAGTCCCTAGATGTCCAGACCATAACCAAGTTCGTTTGAAAACACCATGACTGTTTAACTGACCCAAAGTACAAGACTCGACATCCCATTGGTGACCCGAGACTCCCCGTGTTATGTTTACGCTCTCAAACATACAATCATGCAATCACACTTAACATACGTTAACGCACAACAATTTATAGCACATAGCTCACGTATCACATAATTACATCCAAACATATGTTACCAAGTTATTAGATATGTTACGGGGTTCCTAGCATGTTCCTACAGGTCAAATCGGGTCTCGGAATGCTAATTTACACTTACAGCAGCAGTACACGCGATTAGGAAAAGTCAACTAGCATTTAGGTTGGTCAACTGGCATTTAGGAAGGCTAATCGCCTCTATTATAGGCGATTAGGGCTATACCACATGTAATTACTAGCAATTAGGGCTATACCACATGTAATTACTAGCAATTAGGGCTATACCACATGTAATTACTAGCAATTAGGTCATAAGACATGTATCTACTAGCAATTAGCTCATAAGACATGTATCTACTAGCAATTAGCCCCTACTCGCATGAAAAATAGGCGATTAGCCTCCTAATCGCCCCTAACATAGGCGATTAGGGTTGCTAATCGCCAGTAACCCAGCTGTTCCGGTTTTTTCGCGCGTTTAACGCTCCAAATCAGATCCAGAACGTGTGTAACCATCCAATATCATCCCAACAACTATTCTAAACATGTTTAAACTAAAATCCTTCGTTTTGCCTCGTATTATCAGCCCTGCATGCACCCATGTAGTCCAAACACCATACACATAGCACGAATCATCACCTTAACATGCACAACTATAACCCTAATGAACAATTACTCAGATTTTATTATCATGACATCAATATTATTCTGAAACTAACTTAATAACATGTTAATCACTCATCTTGAATCATAAAAACCCTAGATATTAATCATAAACACACATAACACATGTACGATTGTTAGAATCTGATTAACAACACTTATTAACGATTTTCAGAAAGCTTTTTCGTTTTAGAACAGGTCTGGACCATTAGGGATTGAATAAAAACATTTATAAAGATTGCATGGATGGAAACCAAACCTTAGATTTGTGAAAGAATGATGAATTAAGCTTGAAACCTTGTGTTTTGATCAAAAATCGCGTTCCAGAGGTTGTGTGTGTGTTGGGGCGGGTTATGGGACGACTAGGGTTTGTATTATGAAGTTTAGGAGGTCAAGCATTGTATTTATAGTCGTTTTTAGTCGTCCAGCCCGTAACACGCGATTGTGCAGCATTACACGCGATTGGGGATCCTAATCGCATGAAACTTCATGCATTTGGGGCCTAATCGCCACTTATGGCATGCATTTAGCCCCCAATCGCCCCTATGTCTGCCCAATCGCCCTCCCTATAGGCGATTAGCCACCCCTAATCGCCTATAGGGGCTGGTTCCTTGTATTTTGCGCGTTAAACCCCGTTTTAACATATGTTAACACGTATTCACATACCGACAAGTCACATAATGATTGTAAACACATAACACTTGCAAATACACATATTCACACTCGTTCACCAATTCCCGGGACTCGAGACTTGTATGTTCCGTATGACCTGACGATCCTACAAATCGTCACCATTTGTACACTTGGTTAAGGACTGACATCTAACGAACCTCTAGACCAACATCCAATGATCTTCTAGACTAAACCAATAATTCCCGAACCATAACCCGACTTAACTAACCCAGTTAAGTGCAATATACGCGTGACTCGCTAAGGTAGACTTTCATCTAGACAACGTTGTTAACCAGAATTTGCCGGGTGTCACATCATCCCCACATTAAAAGAATTTTCGTCCCGAAAATTGCACAAGTACCAAAAGGAATAACGAAGGAAACAACAAAAATAGAAACCAAAATAGAAACCAAAAAGAGAGATTTACCCGAGTTGTCACATCATCCCCACGTTAAAAGGAATCTCGCCCCGAGATTCATTCAGCTGCAGAAGAGACATATCTCGACTCGAACGCTTCCTTAGGAAAGAGATGAGGATACTTAGACTTCATCTGATCCTCCCGTTCCCACGTGTACTCTGGTCCCCGGTTCGAGTTCCAGCGAACCTTTACGATGCGAATCTTGCTATGACGTAGGCTACGAATCTTGTAATCCAGAATCTCCACAGGTTCTTCCACAATCCGAAGATGATCATCAACCTTGATCTCTTCCAGTGGAACGATGAGAGACTCGTCAGCCAGACACTTCTTTAAGTTGGACACATGGAAGACGTTATGTACGTTACCAAGCTCCGTCGATAAATCAAGACGATATGCCACCGGTCCAATCCGTTCCAGGATCGTAAATGCACCGACATACCGAGGGTTGAGTTTGCCATGCTTCCCAAAGCGTATGACGCCCTTCCACGGTGAAACTTTCAGAAGTACCTTGTCATCAACTTGGAATTCCAATGGTTTGCGACGTTGATCAGCATAACTCTTTTGCCGATCCCGTGCCGCTGCCAACCGGTTACGAATCTGTACGATCTTTTCCGAAGTTTCGTACACTAGTTCAGGCCCAGTGAGTTGGCTCTCACCCACCTCAGCCCAACAAAGAGGAGAATGGCATTTCCGCCCGTACAGTGCCTCGAACGGAGCCACCCTGATGCTCGTGTGATAACTGTTGTTGTATGAGAATTCTACTAACGGTAAATGAGCTTCCCAACCTTTGCCAAAATCGATCACACATGCCCGCAGCATGTCTTCTAAAGTTTGAATTGTGCGCTCACTCTGACCGTCAGTCTGTGGATGATAAGCTGTACTCATGTCTAGTTGGGTACCCAAAGCCTTGTGCAAAGACTTCCAGAAGTGAGAAGTAAAATGGGAGTCACGATCCGAGATAATAGAAACTGGCACCCCGTGCTTAGAAACAACTTCCTTCAGATAAAGACGAGCCAAACGATCCATGGTGTCGGTCTCCTTAATAGCAAGAAAATGGGCTGATTTCGTCAATCGGTCAACAATCACCCATATCTTATCATTCCCGCTTGGTGATTTAGGAAGTTGCGTGACAAAATCCATTGTAATCCGTTCCCATTTCCATTCCGGAATTTCAGGTTGTTGCAAGAGACCCGACGGTTTCTGGTATTCCACTTTGACCTTAGCACAAGTCAAGCACTTACTCACGTATGAAGCTATATCCGACCTCATGTTTGGCCACCAGTACAGCATCTTCAGATCTTGGTACATCTTATCCGAACCAGGATGAATAGAATATCGGGACTTATGAGCCTCATCTAAGACAAGCTCCCGAAGTCCCCCGAATAAAGGAACCCATATACGTTCTGCGAAATAGTGCAGGCCATCCGGCCTTTTCTCGAGGTGCTTGTCGGCACCGTGCATGGTTTCAGCTTTAAGGTTTTCCTCCTTCAAAGCTTCTAACTGGGCAGAACGGAGTTGATCAGGTAGGGATGAATGAATGGTGAGCTGCAACGCCCGAACGCGACGAGGTTTAGTTGATTCCTTCCTGCTCAAGGCGTCTGCTACAACATTTGCCTTGCCAGGATGGTACTTAATGGCGCAATCATAATCGTTCAGGAGTTCAATCCAACGACGCTGTCGTATGTTCAAATGTTGTTGGTCGAAAATATGTTGAAGACTCTTGTGATCGGTGTAGATGGTGCATTTGGTACCGTACAAGTAATGTCTCCAAATTTTCAACGCGAATATCACTGCACCCAACTCTAAGTCATGGGTGGTGTAGTTCTTCTCGTGCACCTTGAGTTGACGAGAAGCATACGCAATCACTTTCTCGCGTTGCATCAACACGCAACCGAGACCATGAATAGAAGCATCACAGTAAACAACGAAATCATCAGGGCCTTCAGGTAAGGACAAAATAGGAGCAGAACACAGTTTGGATTTTAGTTCTTCAAACGCTGACTCTTGTGGTTCACCCCAGTCGAATTTTCTATCCTTCTGCGTAAGAGTGGTGGGGGTTGAGCGATCTTCGAGAACCCCTGAATGAAACGACGATAGTAGCCCGCAAGGCCTAGGAATTGCCGCACCTCAGTTGGCGTCTTTGGTGCTCCCCAGTCCTTGATCGCTTCGATCTTAGCTGGATCGACATGAATTCCTAGTTCATTAACCACATGTCCTAGGAACTGAACTTCGCGTAACCAAAAGTCACACTTTGAGAATTTGGCGTAAAGTTGTTCCCGTCGCAAGAGTTCTAGAACCAAACGCAGGTGTTCCTCGTGTTCAGTCTTGTTCTTGGAGTAGATCAGAATGTCATCAATAAACACAATGACGAACTTGTCCAGATATGGTTTGCAAACGCGATTCATCAAATCCATGAAAACCGCCGGCGCGTTCGTGAGACCGAAAGGCATGACCAAGAATTCGAAATGGCCATAACGTGTACGAAAGGCAGTCTTTGCAACGTCAGCTTCCCTTACGCGCAACTGGTGATAACCGGACCTCAAATCAATCTTGGAGTAGTAACTAGAACCCTGAAGTTGGTCGAATAGATCATCAATACGTGGAAGAGGATAACGGTTCTTGACGGTCAATTTGTTCAGTTCTCTGTAGTCCACACACAATCGGAAACTTCCATCCTTCTTCTTAACAAATAGAATCGGGGCTCCCCAAGGGGAAGAACTTGGTCTGATGAAACCCTTGTCCAAGAGTTCCTGTAACTGACTAGACAATTCCTGCATCTCGGGAGGTGCAAGACGATAGGGGGCCCGAGCAATAGGAGCAGCCCCTGGTACAAGATCAATACCGAACTCGACTTGACGATGGGGAGGAAGACCAGATAAATCATCGGGAAAAACATCAGGAAACTCGCGTACAACTGGAATATCGTCGATCTTCTTCTCATCACCAGAGGAAACAGATAAAAGTGCCAAAACGGCCGGATAACCCTTTCGAAGACACTTAAGGGCTTTCATGCTAGAGATGATATTCAACGGAACACCACCCTTGATACCGTACACAGAAAGGAATTCTCCATCAGGGAGAGGAATCCGAATAATCTTGTCGTAACAGACAATCTCCGCGCGATACAAAGACAACCAATCCATGCCTACCACCACGTCAAAACTACCCAAAGGTACCGGCATAAGGTCGATGGGGAACGACAAACCCGACAACTCTAGTTGACACTCCCGAAGGATACAAGTAGCTTCAATCTTTTTACCGTCAGCCAACTCAATAATATACTTAGTCTCTAATGGTACGGGTACTACATCTAGCAGTCGACTAACTTCCATGGATACAAAACTCTTGTCGGCACCAGAATCAAATAACACACTAACAGAACGATTATTGAGAAGGAACGTACCGGTAACTGTGTCAGGATCCTGTCTAGCCTCCGCGGCTCCTATGACGAAGGCATGTGCATTTCTGCCGCCGCCCCCCCGTTGTTTCCGTTACCGTTGTTCCCGCCCTGCTTCAGTTTCGGGCAATCCTTCTTGTAATGCCCAGTCTCACCACAGTTGTAACATCCTTGTCTTCCCGTAGTCCCTTGAGTAGTAGGAGCTGAGTTAGTAGTCGGGGCCTGGGTCGATGGAAGTGTAGCCCGACAATCTTTAGCAAAATGCCCAATTCGCTGGCAGCGATGACAACGGTTACTGTCGCAGTTCCCTTGATGATGACGTCCACACTTGTTACATTTAGGCAGTTTCCCCGCATAACCACCCTGTTTGTTACCCGAAGAAGAAGAACCCCCATTATCGAACCTCTTACCCTGCTGTGCTGGCCCAGATCCTTTCCCTTCATTATCCCACTTGCGCTTGTTGTTCTCTGGGGCCTTGACAGTCGAACCCTTAGCAGGCAAAATACCCTCATTCACCTTCAAGTTGGTCATCCTATGAGCCGATCGGACCACCTCTGAGTATGTAGGATGATTTCCAGTAGCTACCAACCCTGCGATTTCTGGCACCAACCCCGAGATATAATGCTCAATCCTCCTGTATTCTGGCACATGCAGATCGGGACACAGCACTGCCAACTCATTACGCCTCACAGTATACTTCTCAATTTCAGACCCAGACATCTTGAGGTTCCACACTTCGTGCTCTAACTTCTGCACCTCTTCCCTCGGACAGTACTCTCGCTTCAACAGTTGAACAAAGTTTTCCCAAGGCATAGCATACGCCTCCCCAATACCCATATTCTGGGTGATGTTATTCCACCAGGTCAAAGCAACATCCTGGAATAACGCAGCAGCATACTTAACTCGATCCTCTGGGAGACAGTTGCACATCAGAAACACTGACTCCACCTTCTCCAGCCACCTAAGCAAGCTCACCGCACCCTCAGTGCCAGAGAATTCCTGAGGCTTACAATCCCGAAACATCTTGTAGGTACACATAGGTGGGGGTGGGTTAACAGGACCACCTGAAATGAAACGCATGAGGAAACACGACGAATGTAAACAAGGTTCACTAATGAGGCAAGGAAAATGGATAAATCAACTTACCACCACCATTGTGCCCTAACTGGAAGGCAGCTTGTAGCAAGTTGTTCAGGTCCTCCTGTGATAGGTTAACACCTCCACGACCACCAGCACCATCGCGACCACCACCACGTCCACCATTGCGACCACCTCCACGTCCTCCTCGTACTCCAGACATGATTCTGGCAGAAAGAACGAGAAAATTTAGTTTCACAGATAAAGATAACCACTAATGTTTACAAGATCAAAGCTAGATCCAATCCAGGACTATCCCTTCAAACCCAGAGCTCACTAGGGCTTCCATGCATTTCGGTTTATGATTTTGTGTGCACCCAAAATGATAAACCGCTCTACATGGTCCTCCAAGTGTTCTCCTAGTTCAAAGTTCAAATCACCGAACATGGACTCTTAGCTATACACCGTAATACTACGGTAGTTTATGGCAAGTGTTTCTATTGGAGTACGAAAGGAGAAGTCCGAGCCTTGGACAAATCTCAAGAGTACACGATTCACTCCAATATACTACACTGCCTAGAAAGTAAGTAACCCGACCTAAGATAGAACGGATGATGTAACATTGGAAGGTCAGATGATTTAGGAACACCCCGACAAGCCCATACGTAAACTACCATAATGTTTTTAGTACCATGTGATCGTCTAGTGTGTGCGACTCGGCTATAGACTAGACTCTACATGCAGTCCTAGTTCACTATAACCATTGGCTCTGATACCAATCTGTCACACCCTCAAAATCCACTTGCGGAGTTTTACCGCGAGGTGCATGACAAACCAGGATCCAAACCAACGATCACAATAAACAAGTCTAAAATGAACATAATGCAATTTCAAAACAATGTTTAAAATTCCCGTTTACAGCAGAAGCTTATTCAAAACAATATTCAATAGTAAACCAATGTTCAACGTTTGTAAAACCATGCAACCCTAACTAGACGCCGTGCAGACGCGTGCGCCCTAGTCCAGTTGTGCTACCTTAGCGACCTGAGAAAACATGTCAGAGAATACGTCAGCACAAAATTGCTGGTGAGTTTACAGGTTTTGTAATCCAAGTACCAAGTCAACCTGTCCATACTATAACAAATCGAAAACCAGTGTACGCTAGCTAGGCGTATGTTTTGTTACTACCGCGATTGGAAAACCATTACTAACTCGTAAACCAAATGTGTGCCCGATGTAGTAAACCTGTTGTTCCTGTTGTTCCTGTATGAGACAATATGCACCCGCCGACCCTCCAAGTCGGCGAGCGGGGTTGGTCACTCCCAATAGCGCTATTCACATTTCCCCGTTGTGCAAACCCGCACATTCATGGTTCCCCCCGGGACTTCCAAAGATCGTGTAGTACACAATAGAAACCCATAGTATGACAGTAGTTACCAAATAATCGTTTTAACACATGTTTTCTCCCCCGAAAATGTGAAACCAGTTTAAAAGAGGGGCCGTAAACTCACCTTATGTTGCGTTACTTCGTAATACGAATAACTCAGCAGCTATGCTAGTCCCGTAAAGCGGCGACCTAACATATGACAGTTACAAGCACTTAGACTAATAACCCGCAGGTTAGTTAGTCCCTAGATGTCCAGACCATAACCAAGTTCGTTTGAAAACACCGTGACTGTTTAACTGACCCAAAGTACAAGACTCGACATCCCATTGGTGACCCGAGACTCCCCGTGTTATGTTTACGCTCTCAAACATACAATCATGCAATCACACTTAACATACGTTAACGCACAACAAGTTATAGCACATAGCTCACGTATCACATAATTACATCCAAACATATGTTACCAAGTTATTAGATATGTTACGGGGTTCCTAGCATGTTCCTACAGGTCAAATCGGGTCTCGGAATGCTAATTTACACTTACAGCAGCAGTACACGCGATTAGGAAAAGTCAACTAGCATTTAGGTTGGTCAACTGGCATTTAGGAAGGCTAATCGCCTCTATTATAGGCGATTAGGGCTATACCACATGTAATTACTAGCAATTAGGGCTATACCACATGTAATTACTAGCAATTAGGGCTATACCACATGTAATTACTAGCAATTAGGTCATAAGACATGTATCTACTAGCAATTAGCTCATAAGACATGTATCTACTAGCAATTAGCCCCTACTCGCATGAAACATAGGCGATTAGCCTCCTAATCGCCCCTAACATAGGCGATTAGGGTTGCTAATCGCCAGTAACCCAGCTGTTCCGGTTTTTTCGCGCGTTTAACGCTCCAAATCAGATCCAGAACGTGTGTAACCATCCAATATCATCCCAACAACTATTCTAAACATGTTTAAACTAAAATCCTTCGTTTTGCCTCGTATTATCAGCCCTGCATGCACCCATGTAGTCCAAACACCATACACATAGCACGAATCATCACCTTAACATGCACAACTATAACCCTAATGAATAATTACTCAGATTTTATTATCATGACATCAATATTATTCTGAAACTAACTTAATAACATGTTAATCACTCATCTTGAATCATAAATGTAACACCCCAACCGATGGCGGAAACATCGGGGTGCCACGTATTGATGATTGTTCAGTAGCTCATGATGAATATCAGATTTCATTAAATGATTTAATTACTTTACATACAATGATTCTACAAGACTTCATACATCAAATTGAATTAAACTATGCACGTATCTTCAAGCAAATCTTCCAAACAAGTAGAACCTGAAACATGTTAAGTTGAAAATATTTTGGGTCAACAATTGTTGGTGAGAATTACATAAGTTTTCGAGAAATAGTTGATAACAATAGTTTGTACAACACTCAGGGTTGTATGATGATAGAGTATGATACCGACATGCAACAATGCGTCTTTGTACAACCAAACCTTGTGTCGACTGATGACTAACTCGCAAGTTAGTTAAATGTTATTACTGTTATCGATCATCCCTGAGTCTATGCGGGTGGGATGGGTTTGTCAGACCTATAGCGCTATAATCTAAACAGGCGGCTTGATCATTGTTAATGATTGTACTGTGTCTTTTTGTTACAGTCAAATGATAGCATGATGATGTAATTGAATCACAAGTAAATATGAGTAAATGATAGTATAAAATGTTTAAACATGTTTCACCCCAAAAATAGTGAAAATAGAGAAAAGGGGCTATGTAAACTCACCTTAGCAAATGTTAATTCGTTGGAAAGATATGATAATTGTGTTGCCCAAAGTGATTCCAAATATTACCCTATAATGAGGTAATATATAATAAGTCTAAGTCTATGTAACTAATATGTGTATCCTAGGGTTTCGATTTGGGGATAATCAATCGTTAAATTTAATTTTAAAAATGTTAATTAAATAAAGGAAATTGGATAATTAATGAAAAATAGTCTTTTTATAAAGTTTGAATTTTGAATGAGTTCAATAAAGTGTTTGAAGCAATAAAATAATTTTTATAAAATTATTTCATTTAAAATAGATTTTTAAATCTATTTATTTATAAATAGTCAATTATTAACTTTAATATTCAAAAATACTAAAATTAAAGAAATCTTATTTTAAAAATCATAATTCTGATCTAAATGATTAAACATAATTTGTATAAAATTTTGGTGCAAAAATGATGAAAATTGGATTTATTATGAATTAAATATGATTAAATCTTACAAAAATTGATTAAAAATAATAAATAAATGATTTTACTGAATTAAAAATTATTTCAGTAAAGTTTAACTTTATAAAAAGTTAGGATAATTTTTGGGGAATTTAATAAAACTGTTTTGATATAATAATGGATTTTTATAAATATAATAGTATAAAAATGATTTAATTATTATAATTATTAAATAAAAGAATTTCTGAAAAATAAAAATTGTAAATAAATCTTTTATATCAGATTAAGTAATTATAATTTTTTTAGAATTTATAAAATAGTTTTGGTATTTTAAAAAGAATTTATAAGATTAAAAGGATTTATATATATATTTAAAAAGAAAAGAAAGGAAAAAGGTGCAAAAAGCCGGTCAGAGCCGGGACTCGAACCCGGGTGACCTCGGATAAGGACCAGCGTCTCAACCACCTGGCCTAGGCCGGTGGTTGTGAATGTTTTGACTTCCAAATAATTAAATACGTACAGACTGAATTAGTTTATCCCCAATTTATAACTCGACGAACCCTAGATTTTCAATTGGACGATTCAGGCAACAATAGCCCAATTAATGTTAGGGCTATTGTTGCTGAGATGCCGAAGAACAAATCCCACAAAAGAAAACGTACTCACAGTGTATAATTGATGATGAAGGTCGGGTCAAAGGGAAAAGTCAAACGACGAACAATATAATAATAATTAGAGTGTTTCAGAGAAAATTGAAGGTTGAGAGAGAGTTGTGAGCGAGTTGTGATGCTTCGCAGAAGTCCAATTTATATAGGTGATCGATGGTTTGTTCAATTGGTAAGTTTGACCTCGTTTATTATCATACGCGTATGATTGAACAATTGGTCAATGATTGCCGTGTAATTGACGTGGAATCAAGTTGTAATAGGCCGGACATCATGTAATCATACCATTTATAAAAATTAAGCAAGTTAATTGGGTTAATTGAATGGTCAAACATTCCCTTCTGCTGCTGCTCTCGTCGTCTGTTTACAAGGAAAGGAAAGGGCCAGGTATAAGAGGTGTTAAATAGGTTTTAGGTTAGGATTAAATCAGATACAAGGGCTTGGCCCAGTGGTGTGTGCGCGTGGTGATCAGGACACAGACCCGGGTTCGAGTCCCGCGGTCAGTGTTTTTATTTTTTTCTTTTCACAGCAAAATGAGAGGGGTGTTGGACTTGGGCCTGGACAAGTGGGCCGGGGTCTTGGGCCGGATTCTGATCTGGGCTTCAGTCTGAATGGGAAGAGAGGGGGGGTTTTGGGCTGTAGTTGGTTTGGGATAAATCAGGTACTAGTTTTCTATATTTTTTTTTTTTTTGTTATTATTATTATTATTATTATTATTATTGTTATTATTATTATTATTATATATATGTATATGTATGTATGAATAATTATAGGGGTTCGAAATATCTCCAAAAAAAGAAAATAATAATAAGGCTTGTCGTAGTAATTCGTAACGTACAATTTATTTAATGCGAAATGTTACAGTCTCCCCTACTTTTAGGAACTTCGTCCCGAAGTTAAGAGAAAACCAGGGTTATAATTGGTCAACTACTGAAAACCTTGATAAAATTTCACACTACCTTAACGTACCTGTAAATTCATGATTACGTTCCGGACCGTAATTACCAATTTACCTTACATTAGGGTTTTGCGTCCTTTTATGACTTTACCGATTGTTAAGAAGGTCTGATAGTCTCCGCCAGTCGTTCAGGTGGTAGGGCCTCTCCCGACTGTTGGAAAGACATGGTGACCTCTACCAATCGTTAAGTTAGTTGTTTAGTAGTTAACTAATTGTTGTACAAGCAAGTATGATTATAGATATAGCAATTAGTTCACATTCAGACAAACATGCACACAGATGTTATGATAATATTTGAATTTTATTACTCGAATCGAATAACGCCAATACATAGAATAAAAAGTAACCAATAGTCAAATGGTGAGTCTTGCGGTTAGGTAGCTGGAGGGTCTTGATCTCTGTTCAGTTTAGGGCATCGGTTACGGAAGTGATTCGGGTCTCCACATTCATAACATTGACCATAGTTATATCGATTAGGATTAGCAGCCTGAGCAGGGTTGATGGGCTGGTTGTCATTAGGATTTAGGGTCTCGCGACATGTATTAACTAGATGGCCATACCTACCACAATTGGTGCACAAGCGGCATGCTGAAGCAGTGGGATGATGTCGGTTGCATGTGTTGCACAATGGATGGTTTCCTGTATAAGGTTTCTTGTTAGAAGCTTGTGTAGTGAGGTTGACATCAGGATCCTTGGCCTTACGCTTCTGATTCTCAGTAGTTACCGCGGCTACAATACTTGTTTTATTGCCTTTCCGAACTAAGGTTCCGTTCTTTACGTGATTATCGGTTAAGGTAGCTGCTAAACGTTTGGCTTCTTCAAGGGTAGCAGGGTTCCTTCCCCATACCGTATCTTGAATCTGCATAGGCAAACCACCGATATACTTTTCGATGGCTACAGGTAGCGGAGTGACTTTATGAGGCAATAACAGACTGAGCTCGTGAAAACGGGTATTATAAGCAAGGTTTTCCCCGCTATCCTGAGCAAGGGTGTGGAATTCATCCTCAAGTTTCTTAACTTCATTGCGAGGACAAAACTCTTCCTTCATGATCTCTTTGACTTGGTCCCATGTCATAGTAAGAGCAACCTCGGTCCCACGAGTACGCTTTTCTTCATTCCACCATGTGAGTGCTCGTTTATGGAGAACACTCATGGCGTAACGAACCTTGAAGTTGTTGGGGCATTCACTGTTGATGAAGGCATTCTCAATACCCTCAAACCATTGGAGGAGTCCAGTAGCTCCTTCCTCACCGCTGAACTTTGGAGGGTTACAAGAGTTGAAATGCTTGAGGGTGCAAGCTTGGGGTCCATTGCCATTGCCATTGCCATTCCCGTTCCCGTTGTTGTGACCATTCCCATTCAATTGGATGACCTGAGCAAGTAAGTTGGGAACTAGAGTTGCGATTTGCTGCGCCATTTGTTGAGAAATGATTGCAGCCAGTTGAGCATCAACCCCATTGTTGTTGTGGTTAGGAACTTGGTCATGGTTGTGGTTATGGTTATCACCACCTTCTTCGTGGTTCTCACCGTTGCTGTTGCGGGTGCTGCGACGTGGAGGCATGATCTGTAATAGACACAATGAAATGAATGAGAGTTCATATAAGGAATGTAATCATTTATTCATTAATTAAAACGAATAAACGAAAACGTTGACTTATCAAAGATTCTAAATTCTAATAACATGTGAAGACATGCTTTAGCCTATAAGTGAACACTCATCCCGAGAATTCCCAGGTAGGCATCCGGGTCCCTCGTCTGATTGGGATATATGCGCAATGCCAGCCTAGACAGAAGACTCAGAATACAGGCGTTCACCCTTCCAGATTGCACGTGTTCGTTATTAAAATCTAGAACTTCGACGAGATCTCAAGGTGGTTCAGGTTAAACCTGGGGATTTGTCCTATTAGTCTATGAGTAGATCCACTGATGGAGAGCAACCTTCTTGTAGGGATGAAAGTAGAGATATGAAGTAGGAGGGAGATAGAGAATAGCAAGTAAAGGAAGCAAGTACTTGTTAAATCCTATGGTTATAGACTAGATTATTTTTCTAATAACCTAATTCCCTATAACCATGGCTCTGATACCAATCTGTAACACCCCAACCGATGGCGGAAACATCGGGGTGCCACGTATTGATGATTGTTCAGTAGCTCATGATGAATATCAGATTTCATTAAATGATTTAATTACTTTACATACAATGATTCTACAAGACTTCATACATCAAATTGAATTAAACTATGCACGTATCTTCAAGCAAATCTTCCAAACAAGTAGAACCTGAAACATGTTAAGTTGAAAATATTTTGGGTCAACAATTGTTGGTGAGAATTACATAAGTTTTCGAGAAATAGTTGATAACAATAGTTTGTACAACACTCAGGGTTGTATGATGATAGAGTATGATACCGACATGCAACAATGCGTCTTTGTACAACCAAACCTTGTGTCGACTGATGACTAACTCGCAAGTTAGTTAAATGTTATTACTGTTATCGATCATCCCTGAGTCTATGCGGGTGGGATGGGTTTGTCAGACCTATAGCGCTATAATCTAAACAGGCGGCTTGATCATTGTTAATGATTGTACTGTGTCTTTTTGTTACAGTCAAATGATAGCATGATGATGTAATTGAATCACAAGTAAATATGAGTAAATGATAGTATAAAATGTTTAAACATGTTTCACCCCAAAAATAGTGAAAATAGAGAAAAGGGGCTATGTAAACTCACCTTAGCAAATGTTAATTCGTTGAAAGATATGATAATTGTGTTGCCCAAAGTGATTCCAAATATTACCCTATAATGAGGTAATATATAATAAGTCTAAGTCTATGTAACTAATATGTGTATCCTAGGGTTTCGATTTGGGGATAATCAATCGTTAAATTTAATTTTAAAAATGTTAATTAAATAAAGGAAATTGGATAATTAATGAAAAATAGTCTTTTTATAAAGTTTGAATTTTGAATGAGTTCAATAAAGTGTTTGAAGCAATAAAATAATTTTTATAAAATTATTTCATTTAAAATAGATTTTTAAATCTATTTATTTATAAATAGTCAATTATTAACTTTAATATTCAAAAATACTAAAATTAAAGAAATCTTATTTTAAAAATCATAATTCTGATCTAAATGATTAAACATAATTTGTATAAAATTTTGGTGCAAAAATGATGAAAATTGGATTTATTATGAATTAAATATGATTAAATCTTACAAAAATTGATTAAAAATAATAAATAAATGATTTTACTGAATTAAAAATTATTTCAGTAAAGTTTAACTTTATAAAAAGTTAGGATAATTTTTGGGGAATTTAATAAAACTGTTTTGATATAATAATGGATTTTTATAAATATAATAGTATAAAAATGATTTAATTATTATAATTATTAAATAAAAGAATTTCTGAAAAATAAAAATTGTAAATAAATCTTTTATATCAGATTAAGTAATTATAATTTTTTTAGAATTTATAAAATAGTTTTGGTATTTTAAAAAGAATTTATAAGATTAAAAGGATTTATATATATATTTAAAAAGAAAAGAAAGGAAAAAGGTGCAAAAAGCCGGTCAGAGCCGGGACTCGAACCCGGGTGACCTCGGATAAGGACCAGCGTCTCAACCACCTGGCCTAGGCCGGTGGTTGTGAATGTTTTGACTTCCAAATAATTAAATACGTACAGACTGAATTAGTTTATCCCCAATTTATAACTCGACGAACCCTAGATTTTCAATTGGACGATTCAGGCAACAATAGCCCAATTAATGTTAGGGCTATTGTTGCTGAGATGCCGAAGAACAAATCCCACAAAAGAAAACGTACTCACAGTGTATAATTGATGATGAAGGTCGGGTCAAAGGGAAAAGTCAAACGACGAACAATATAATAATAATTAGAGTGTTTCAGAGAAAATTGAAGGTTGAGAGAGAGTTGTGAGCGAGTTGTGATGCTTCGCAGAAGTCCAATTTATATAGGTGATCGATGGTTTGTTCAATTGGTAAGTTTGACCTCGTTTATTATCATACGCGTATGATTGAACAATTGGTCAATGATTGCCGTGTAATTGACGTGGAATCAAGTTGTAATAGGCCGGACATCATGTAATCATACCATTTATAAAAATTAAGCAAGTTAATTGGGTTAATTGAATGGTCAAACATTCCCTTCTGCTGCTGCTCTCGTCGTCTGTTTACAAGGAAAGGAAAGGGCCAGGTATAAGAGGTGTTAAATAGGTTTTAGGTTAGGATTAAATCAGATACAAGGGCTTGGCCCAGTGGTGTGTGCGCGTGGTGATCAGGACACAGACCCGGGTTCGAGTCCCGCGGTCAGTGTTTTTATTTTTTTCTTTTCACAGCAAAATGAGAGGGGTGTTGGACTTGGGCCTGGACAAGTGGGCCGGGGTCTTGGGCCGGATTCTGATCTGGGCTTCAGTCTGAATGGGAAGAGAGGGGGGGTTTTGGGCTGTAGTTGGTTTGGGATAAATCAGGTACTAGTTTTCTATATTTTTTTTTTTTTGTTATTATTATTATTATTATTATTATTATTGTTATTATTATTATTATTATATATATGTATATGTATGTATGAATAATTATAGGGGTTCGAAATATCTCCAAAAAAAGAAAATAATAATAAGGCTTGTCGTAGTAATTCGTAACGTACAATTTATTTAATGCGAAATGTTACAATAAAAACCCTAGATATTAATCATAAACACACATAACACATGTACGATTGTTAGAATCTGATTAACAACACTTATTAACGATTTTCAGAAAGCTTTTTCGTTTTAGAACAGGTCTGGACCATTAGGGATTGAATAAAAACGTTTATAAAGATTGCATGGATGGAAACCAAACCTTAGATTTGTGAAAGAATGACGAATTAAGCTTGAAACCTTGTGTTTTGATCAAAAATCGCGTTCCAGAGGTTGTGTGTGTGTTGGGACGGTTATGGGACGACTAGGGTTTGTATTATGAAGTTTAGGAGGTCAAGCATTGTATTTATAGTCGTTTTTAGTCGTCCAGCCCGTAACACGCGATTGTGCAGCATTACACGCGATTGGGGATCCTAATCGCATGAAACTTCATGCATTTGGGGCCTAATCGCCACTTATGGCATGCATTTAGCCCCCAATCGCCCCTATGTCTGCCCAATCGCCCTCCCTATAGGCGATTAGCCACCCCTAATCGCCTATAGGGGCTGGTTCCTTGTATTTTGCGCGTTAAACCCCGTTTTAACATATGTTAACACGTATTCACATACCGACAAGTCACATAATGATTGTAAACACATAACACTTGCAAATACACATATTCACACTCGTTCACCAATTCCTGGGACTCGAGACTTGTATGTTCCGTATGACCTGACGATCCTACAAATCGTCACCATTTGTACACTTGGTTAAGGACTGACATCTAACGAACCTCTAGACCAACATCCAATGATCTTCTAGACTAAACCGATAGTTCCCGAACCATAACCCGACTTAACTAACCCAGTTAAGTGCAATATACGCGTGAATCGCTAAGGTAGACTTTCATCTAGACAACGTTGTTAACCAGAATTTGCCGGGTGTCACATAAACCAAGAAAGAAACTTAGGGAACCAAGATCTTTAATTTTGAATTCCTTGTGTAGTTGACGAGTAAAGTTGTTAATAAAGTTTTCATTGTTACCCGTGATGATTATGTCATCTACATAGACAAGGATGTAAAGTAAAGTACCATTATTGTTGAAAATGAATAATGATGGATCGGCTCGACTGCATGTGAAACCAAGAGTGATTAAAAATGAACTTAATCGTTGAAAACCAAACTCGTGGAGCTTGTTTAAGGCCATAAATGGCACGATTTAGTTTACAAACATGAGTCGGATGGTTTTGATCTTGGAAGCCTGGTGGTTGTTCCATGAACACTGTTTCTGTAAGTTTGCCATTTAGAAAAGCATTGTTGACGTCGAGTTGTCGTAAGTTCCAATGATGAATGGTGGCAAGACCTAGGACAACTCGAATTGTGGAAGACTTGACAACGGGGCTAAAAGTATGAGAACAATCTAGACCCGAAATTTGATTGAAACCTTGCGCCACAAGTCGAGCTTTGTAGCGATCAATAGAACCATCGGACTTGTGTTTTATCCGATAGATCCATTTAGAGCCGATGATATTAGTGGAAGCGGGACGAGGAACAAGGTGCCATGTGTTGTTGGAATGTATGGCTTGGAGTTCCTCATTCATTGCACGAACCCATTTGGCATCTTTCAAAGCGGTTTTTATGCCTTTGGGTACGTGGGATGATAAAAGGGAATTATGAAGAGGGTGAGTGGAATATTGAGATAAGTTAGCAAAGTGTTTTGGTTTGAAAATACCGTTTTTGGAGCGAGTGGTCATGGGATGATTGTTGGTATTTGGAATCGGTGAGTTTGGTGGGCTTTGAGTTTGAGTTGAAGAAGAGGATTGTGCTGGGCTCGAAGGTTGGGCAGAGTCAGTGGAGTGGTTCGATATTGAGGTTGGGTCTAAGTTTGGCTGTTGGGCCGAGGTGGACTGTTGGGCCGAAGGGGGTGAGTGGTCAGTAGGGAGTGAAGGTGTTTCATTTGTAGAGGATTGGGCCGATGGTGGGCTTGGAGGTGAGTGGTCGGTTGATGTGTTTGGTGAGGTTGGGGAGTCAGTGTGATAGGGTTGGGTAAAAGGACATTGGGAGCATGTGGGTATTGGTGTTGGTTTGGTGTAAGATGTAGTACGGTTGGATGGTTATGAGATGTTGGGGTAGGTAAAAAATCTTCAAATTTTGTGAAAGGAAGATTTGTGGTGTCAGAATTTGTGGAGGAGGTGAAAAAGGGAAACACGTCTTCGTCAAATTTGGCATGTCGGGCCGTATAGATTCGTCCCGTTGAAGGATCGAGACATCTAAAACCTTTATATCTTGGACAAATTTGGCACCTGAATCGTCCGTCCAATCCGGATTTTCGGAAGCAAGATTGCATTGCGCATTAAAAGCTTGAGCTAGATTTGCATCTAGAGTTACAGCTTTTTGCGCATAAGAGGCTAGAGTGGGACAAGTACTAGCATAGTGGCCTTCTTTGCGACAAAGTTGACAAGTGGGAGGACGTTTGTTGTAGGAATTACCATGACCTCTTGAGGAGTTTGAACGACCTCGTCCACGAAAATACGAAGCGGGTGTTGTCCCATGAAGTTTTTGAACAAAGAGTTCTTGATTTTCCGCATTCGCGAGGAGATCACGAAAGGGAGGCGCGGGATGTATGGTGCGTTGAGAAGTGGATAAATTTTCAAAAGAAGCGCCTAATCCACAAAGAAACCAGTGGCGCTTATCTTCATCACTGATTTGGTGATCAATTGAAGCAAGTTGGTCGGATATGAGTTTGAATTTCCGACCATATTCGGCAACCGATCCGGAATCCTTAAGATTTTGAGTGCGCTCAATTGAGCAATGGCTATAAGCATTGGATAAGGCTTTCTAAACCGATAAGGCGGTGGTATAACCTATGGTTTCGGCCATGGCCTCCTCAGTTAGAGTAGAGTTTATGAGAAGGAGCAATATTTGATCGGCCGCTTTCCATTCGGTGAAGGCAGGATTTGGGATGGTTTGGTTGTTTGAGATGATGGTTTTGGATGGACAAATTTTCAAACCATCAACATGGCCGAGTAGGTTTAGGTACGATAGAACCGGAGTGATTTGCTTTTCCCAAGGAAGGTAATTGGTTGAATTGAGTTTGATGTTAATAAGATGGCTAAGGGAGTGGAGAGGGATTGTGGATAATTCGGTTGAGGAAGACATGGAGAGGTGTTATGAGAACAGTAAGGTGGGCGGGTGGGCAAGAATCGAAGAAGAAAAAAAGGAGCAAGAATTGCAAGGGAACTTTAGGATTCAATGGATCAAAGTTCTGATAGCATGAAAGTGTAACAACTTTGATGATTTGTATTGACATATTACAAGGGTTTATATACAAGAAATGTTACAAGTAATTAGGAGAGAAATCCTCCTATGACATAAATGAAAATTACATAAAGGTTTTTGAATGTATTGACTAAAATGATGGATTGGAGGATTGAATGTGTTGACTAGAATGAGGGATTGGAGGCATATGTTTTGGGATGCCTAATAACAAGTATCCATTTAACAATATTTTTTTTGAAAGGCATCCATTTAACAATATATAATATTAATCATTTAAAAAATGAATAAAATGCATTAAAAACATATAAACGTAATAATAATTACAAGACTAGCTAATATTACCATGACCATTACACACCTTTAGTGAGTGGTTGTCTTTTCATATTCACATCATTACGGATGACTTAATGACATTTTTTTAAAAAAAATTTATAATAAAACACTAACTTTGTAAGACGTAGGGGTGTGATTTTCGGGGAGGTGAGGTAGCATAGCACCCACTATTGACAGGGAACACCGCCCCCCGTCAGATAGGGTTTTCTTTTCCCTCTAGTCTACCTATATAATCGACAGTCAGCCCCTTTCGCCGTCATCATCCACGTCACCCAAATAAACACACAGATGTCATTGGGCCCACAAACACACAAATTAAGAAATCTTTGTTTGTATGTGGTAAAATGATAATAATATCCTCAAGTTATTATTACAAATCTTTAATTGTCTTTTGTCTTTTATGGGCAAAACTGAAAATTGCTTAGAAATAGACATTTAATTTGGGACAACAAAAAGTGCAAAAATGGACATTTAAAATGGGACGGATGGAGTACAAGGATGGTAGCGCATTAACTCTATTAAAAAGGGGAGACACGTCATCCGCCTGGATTAACTTCAACAACCAGGCCTGCCACGTCATCAAATGGCGCTGGTTTGATGTAAATTCAAAAAACGTTCTCCGCCTTATGTAACTTCAACAACCGCCCCCCCCCCCCCCCCCCCCCCCTCGTTTGATAATCGGCACCAACGGTGATATTCCACCGCTCACCCCGTCATGATGATGACCGTTGATGATGCTAGGAAAATAATAAAAAAAAAAATAGAAGGGGGATGAGAAAGAAGGGGGAACCATTTCTCTTAAAAGGGGAAAGGGAAGAGTGAAATGACGTGATGCTGATGTGGACAAGGGGGAAGGAACGGGAAAGGGTGACCACACCCCATAACCTAAAATTGGTATGTATGTATTTGTGTATCAATTGAAATAGTAGGTCAATTCAAAATAAAAAATATGTGAAATTGTTTACAATATGCGTGTGTATAAATAGTACCACCACCGACACCTTGCCACATTACGCTTTAAGGGTGGCTTTTTAAGAAAAAAAAATCGACAGACATGTTGCGTTGCTTGATGCTTACGTGCGCTTCATCTATACCATTTGTCCTGCCATCATTTTCTTAAATCAATGAGGCATTAAAGCTTTAAAACACCAACAACATGAATACTATAAAGAGATAAAAACCATACAAGAAATGTCAAAGACACACATGTCCCATGTAGTTATGTAATGTAAGTACATGGATCTTAATACGAATCCTAAGCCAAACGACCTCTATCTCCTCCATCACCCCTTCTACACTTGGACGCTTGCGGCCACTGAATACAGACTCGTTTTGGGACCTCCAAATACACCAAATTTGATAGCTATGAAGACGAATCAGAGAACAGAGAGGGAAATTCGATCAATCATAGCATAGCATTAACTGACTATACACTTGATTATTTATACAACGGCTATCTCAACCAACTCCAACTAACTTTTGAACTATCACTATATGACACTTTTACCCCCTATACTTCTTGTTATTACATTTTTGTCATTAAAACTATTTAACCACTATCAAAATTGCAGTTTGAACCACCATGTTAATAGTTTTTTTTCTACTTTCCTGAATCCCTAACATCAACATGTGTATGCTATGCAATTTGCAAATCAAGTACATCCTTTGCTCCAAAGAAAAAAATAGGATTGGACTTTACACCATAGAAACAGCCGATCCCACACCCTCTGGGAAAACAAACAAGAGGTAAAAATGCGATCCGTAGTTTCTTCTTGCGGGTAGACGATCAAGGGACACTCTCCAGGAGAGAAAATTAGCTTTAAGTGGATACCAATGATTCCATTTATAGCCTGAGCCAACATTCATACCATAAATTGTTTGCGTACAGGAACACAAACTTTTCGGGATTATAACTGACCTGACTCCTGAGGGTGGACGATAAATAACCCAATTCCCTGACTTCCTCCTGACTTCTAGGCTCACAAACCCAACAAAAATGCAGCTCACACACCCCATTAACTCATCTTGACCCGATTAGCCACTGCAACTGATTTCCTCTACTCCAGGTAAAACAAAGCTGGATATTTAGAGCATAAGGGGATCTCATCCAATCAGCAGTCCTTCCAGAAGGAAATCTACTGGCCGCGGCCTATGATGCCACGAAACAACCATTCAACGTTGATACCCGTTGACGCAAAGTTATGGGAGATTTTAGCTACTTGTTTCCATACAACAATGTGCTTGCCTTCCACACACAGGCGTTTCTTGAAAGTATCTATGACCGGCTTCCAATGTTTCACTAAGTTCATATTGACCCCCACTTGTAAACCCAGGTACTTAAATGGGAAAACTCCAGTATGAGAATAGATGCCAACGATTGTAACCAAGCATCATCCACCCCTACCCCATACATGCTACTTTAAAACCACAACAATGATATATCTAATGATAATCTAACGATAATAACAATGATATAATGGACTTAAGGTGAATTAAGGCGCATGCAAAAGATGGTGATGGATAGGCTAGGCTGTTCTCTGAGATGCGATGTCTATTATAACTCAAATATGAGAAAATCATGATCTTTAAAGTTTGGTTTATTTCTAAACTATTTGCCATGTCATATTTTTCTTAAATGAGTGTATCGAGTGATTATAAGAACCCATTCTGACCTGCCCATTTTTAAAACATCTATTCTAATCCAAACACGTATGACCTGTCACTGCATCGAGCCTGTTCGTGGCTTCCTGTGAATAAATTACCCAGATCTGTGTTTTAGTTTTCACACATACCGTGAAAAACCGATTTGTGTTTTCTCGACTCGTGACGACTCCCTGTCCGATTTGTGCACTCCCGGTTTTGAGCCGTTCTTCCTTCTCTTGCCTGCGTGGGTCAGAAACCTCTTTTTTCATAAATTATAGCTACGAACTGTAAATAATGGGGAAAATTTGGTTCAAGTATATATTTCTGATTTTCATGAATAAAGTATAATATAATACATCATTAGAAAAAAACAAAAAAAAAAAAGAGAATCAAATTCTAACCTCATATAATAAACTGTTTTGAGTTTGTTATCACCAGTAATCTCCACATGAACAAACACCATTAACAATATGATGGAACCGGTTTTTATCCCTCATAAACACTTCTCTTTCACATACTTGAGACACAACCTTGGCGAAACTATGACAATCAACACACACGCGAAGGTTTTTCATAATCCGAATCGGCTTTCCTTCGGGACTATAAATCAACCCGAAAGCCAATGCCAACTTTTCACTATGGCCTAACAAAATCTTCTCCTTTTGTTCATCATCCACATCGTATAAAACACCACTCAAATTAGGAGAATATCCATACTCCTTAAGTTTTACTAATAATTCATTCATTTTATCATAGACCTCAGCCATTTTTGGATGTAACCGATCGCCTGCGTGAAAAGTATGAAGGGTTTGATCGATTTCAATCCAACTTTTTCCTGGATCCTTGGCAACAGCTTTCTCTTCCATCAGACTTCTTATACTTCTAACATCATCCCATCGTCCTCTAGACGCAAATAAATTAGAAAGAATCACATAATTCCCAGGGTTTTCTGGTTCTATCTCTAAAAGCCTTTGACCCGCAATTTCCCCGATTTCAACATTTGAGTGCACCAAACAAGCCCCTAATAAAGAACCCCAAATAGCAGCATTTGGCTCAAGAGGCATCCGTTTGATGAATTCAAATGCTTTTTCCACTTGACCAGCACGACCTAGCAAGTCAACCACGCATCCGTAATGTTCAATGTCTGGCACAACACCATCTTTTCCACTCATCATCTCATCAAAAACTTCTAATCCTTTATTTTTCATCTCACCATGACTGCAGCCTGATAATATAGCCAAGAAAGTTACTTTATTGGGTTTAACTTGGTTTTCTTTTCTCATTAGTTCAAAGAGGTTAGCCACCTCTCTAGCCATTCCATGTTTACTGTATCCCACAAGCATCGCATTCCATGAGATAACGGTTCTCTCAGACATGTTGTCAAACACCCTCCTTGCATAACTTAGTTGGCCACATTTTGTATACATATCAATCAGAGAATTCTGAAGAACCACATAAAACGGAAGTCCAGACCGAAGCACATGGCTGTGAATTTGCTTTCCCACTTCATATGCTGCAAGTCCAGATATAGCAGTCAGAACACTAGCATAGGTAACATAATTAGAAGCCACTCCTTCCCTTAATAACCTACGGAACAACTCCAAGGCCTCCTCATCAAGACCCAATTGGGCATAGCCTGATATAATCGCGGTCCAAGAAACAACGTCCCTTTCTGGAAGGTTTTCAAAAACAAAACGGGCTTCGTGGATTCCACCAGCTTTCGCATACATGTCAAGGAGAGAGCATCCAACATATAAATGAGACTCGAAATTGTTTTTGATTACATGATTGTGAACTTGCCTCCCATGGTAAAGCCCACTAACTCCGGTGCAACAAGTGAGTGCAGTTGCAAATGTGTACTCGTTTGGCTCAGTACCTGAAGAACCATTTAGTTTAGTAAAAATGTAGATTAATGACAATTGGTGCTATTGTAATATTAATATTTTTCAGTAACTCAATAGTTTACTAGTCACCCAAAAACATTTAACAAGTAAACAAGTCAAGTTCATCGGCGGTATCTATTACTATCAAATTTTTTATATATTAATTTTATTAGATTTATAATTAAGTAAAGTGGCAGGTAAATAGGCAACAAGCTACGCTACAATCCTCTTTCGAATAGCAAAACCGATCCTACTAAAAACAAAGTTTTGCGTATAAGAAGTCTAATAATCAACCACATTTTTAGGCTGACAATTTCAATTCCCTTAAAGAAACTTAATTGCAAACTTGCATTACAACATCGAAAATATTAATACCTGATCTTAACATCTTCACAAGAAGATCCAAAGCTTCAGAAGCATACCCCTTTTTGGAATAAGCAGACATCAAAGCAGTCCAAGAAACCACATTTCTCTCAGGCATTTCATCAAACACCTGGCGGGCATCCCACAAGCACTCACACTTACCATACAAAACAAGCAACCTGGTTACAAGATACACTGGTGGGTTATATTGAGTCTTGATCATGTGTGCGTGGACCCTTTGACCTCCTCTAACAGATTTCTGTTTCACACACTCATTTAAGAGAGTGTCGTAGGCTTCAAAATTCATTTGAAGACCCAGTTTAGCCATATCTGTCAGTGCATAGTTTAGGTGACCGTTAAAGCACAGATTTTTTTAAATTTGTTGGTGGCTCTTGTGTCAAAGAAGATGAAACAAATCGGTGGGTACATACGAATGAGAGTGAATATAATTGATGTCTGGGAACACAGGCAAAAGGGTTGATTTTAGTGAGCATATTCTTGTATGAGATATTGAACAATGAGCAAGAAGATTAAAGAATTATAGATGTGGCAAACCTTTGCTACTTGCTAGTACTGGGTTATTTACAAATCAAACTGAACTCGTTTACAATCGAGAGAGCATTTTTCGTGTGCAGATTTTTTCGAGCAAGTGGAGTGTGATTTGGACTGGGATATTTCCTTCAATTTTTCCATTGTCGGGTGACAACGTAGGTCCAACTTTCCGATTATGACACTAAGTCTGGGGTCCGATTGTCCGAGAATGAGGCCCAGGTTGAGGCCATTTTCCGATTATGACACTAAGTCTGGGGTCCGATTGTCCGAGGATGAGGCCCAGGTTGAGGCCATTTTCCGATTATGACACTAAGTCTGGGGTCCGATTGTCCGAGGATGAGGCCCAGGTTGAGGCCATTTTCCGATTATGACACTAAGTCTGGGGTCCGATTGTCCGAGGATAAGGCCCAGGTTGAGGCCGATAAGCGATGAGCAGAGAACAATTATCGCATTGTGGCGTAGAGTGATAGCAAAAGACGATTGATGACGGGAGACTAATAAGTGAAAGAAGTCAACACTATTGCTTCACGACTTTACTATTAAACTTAGTTTTAAGTTTTTTATTGGACTAGTAAATAGTAAGTATACATAAAATTTTATATTTGCATATATTAAGCAAAACCAATTAAGTGTTATGTATAAAACTATAAATATAATTGTAATTTGTGTGTGTCATATATATAATAAACTAATAAAAATTAATTTGAGCAAAACCGAGCTAAGCATACCTTTGTTGGTGCTTGACTCGTTTACAAATTGAGACAATCGGCTCGTTTACATCCCTGCGGAAATCGAATGAGCATTTTCTGAGCGAGCATGATTTGAAAGCCCTACACAGTGTAGTCATTTACTAGTGTCTAGTGGGACGTGACTCAAAAGTCAAAGATATGATATTAGGGTGCAAGCTAGGGCTTCGACACACACATGCAACAACATCCTGTAAATCGACGACATACATACCGTGGAGCTCGTCAACTAAGCTTTGCCATGTTGTGTTCAATATGTTTGGCCATGTGTGTGGAGATGAAGCCATGAGGGAGAGGTGAGAGAAAATGGGCCCATTTTCTATAACCTATCACAATTTTAGTTAGGGGTTGTTTGGTAAGTGCTGAATCAGTAAGAGGTCTGAATGGATAAGAGACTCTGAACCAGTAAGTGCTGAATCAGTAAGAGTTGTTTGGTTATATGTCTGAATGGGTGTACAAAACTACTATTTTATCCCTTTTAACTTATAATATTTGAATCCATCATGTATAATATTTATATCCGTATTTTAAAGTATTCATTTATATACTCTTTAGTCATCAACACTAAGACCACCCGTAGTGGGGCTTTATTTTTCAAATTTTAACAAAAATAGCGCCCCCAACACCATAACAGGGGGCGCCATTTTCCAAAAAGTGGCCGGGGCTCTATATTTATAACGCCTGAAACACATTGATCCATCCAATGAAATCGTGACACCTCATACTATCTATTTAATATTATTATTTTATTATTTTTTTAATTTAAAAGATATAATAAAATATTAATAGGGGCTTTATATATAAAGCCCCTACCACTACACCCTTTTTCAGTTTCTCTCTCCATGCTGACTCAGCTGCCACGTGGACCAATCACATTCAGGGGCTTTATATTTATAAAGCCCCACTACACATGGTCTAATAAAAGATTCTATCTCTCTGCAAGTATCCTTCATCTCTTTTTCTTTAATTTCAGAACCCACCTTTCCTCTTTCCCATTTTTACAACACACTCCATCTCGTTGCCGATCATTTATATACGTCTCTTTCGTTTTTTTTGGTTTAGATACACGCGTATCAGCAGCAGCTCTTCACTCTCTAATTCAGTCAGACTTGGCTCAGGAGCTGACCCATTCAGAAGCCTGGTCAGATGTTAAGCTTGTTCAGACATACTCGGCCAAACGCCACCTGGTCTGACCGAGTCAGATGTGAAGCTTATTCAGAGGCAATCAGACACAACCAAACAGGACCTTAGTTTATTTCTTTTAATTTAATTTATAAATTGGTTGTGGCGTGGGAAACGTACAAAGCGTATAACACTTCTATTGATTTGGCAAGTCGTAACAAGTAAAAGATTAGTAGTGACAAAAGATGATGTGACGTTGATGTGGATGAGAGAGATGTTGTGACAAGTGTGGCATGAGAGGCGAGTTAATAATTTTGTTCAAATCATTTTGAACCCATATATTATGATTCAAATCATTAAGTTTGAGATGTCGTTATCTTTAAAACATTGAATCAATCATTTTGTTCGGGTAATGATAGATGTAAGATGTGTGGTGAGATATGGTCACGCGGATCAAAATCAAATTAAAAAAAATGTATAAACAACCCTTATGATGGAAAGAGTTGAATGGTCAAATCATTTAAATTAGTTTTTTTTTTTTTGAAAAGAGAATTTCATTAAAACACCCAAAAACCGACGACTCTCTCCAAGTTAGAGAGAGAAGCCAAAAACCGAGGAAATCCAAACATTACATATAAAAACGCTACATACTAATTAACATCGAAAGAACACCAAAGGTTCCAATCCACATTCTCGCCCTTGAACCTGTGCTTGTACCATAAAAAGCTCCACGATTTGATATCCGCCAACAATTTCACCACATTCGTATCAATACCATTAAAGATCTTCTCGTTCCTAGCTCTCCACATACGCCAACAAGCAATAATAACGATGCCGTGTAAAATTTCCTTCTTAATACCCGTAAGACTAGCAAACTCATGTAGAAGAACCAAATCCTTCACATGAAACACAAACGGCCTTGGGATTCTGCACCACCTAACGATCATATCCCATAACCCATGCGCCACTATACAACTCGTGAGAAGATGCTCGATGGATTCATCATATGAATCGCACCAAACACAGGAAGTACTCCCCACCACTATATTTCTTCTCGCTAACGCCATTTTGGTAGGAAGACGATCCAAGAAGGCGCGCCACATAAAGATGTTACATTTATTTGGCACCCAATTACTCCACCTAAAATCGAAATCAACATTAGGAATCGGCCCACGTAACCACTCTTTGACCACGGCAATTTCAAAGACTTTATTAACACCATTGGACCACAACCAAGTATCTTCTCCATCACTAAAAGCAAACTGCTGAATAGATGCTTCCAGCGATAATTTTGCACTAACCTCTTCTGGCGCTGTAACTGCACGAGTCCATTCCCACATAATCGACCGTCTATCCCCTAAGGAAACCACGCGATCCGATAACAACACGCGTTTGAATTTTTCAATCGTGTACAACATAGGAAAAGTAAAACGCAAAGGTTCATTCCCTAACCAAGTGTCTAACCAGAACCGAATCCGCCTGCCATTACCGGGATTGCCGCGAATAATACAATTAAGACCAACCCCGTCAACCTTGTGCTTGTTCCAGAAAGTAACATAGTTCTTCCACACACCTGTGATCGCGTTGTTACATGGGGCCACTCCCCAAGATCTGGATGAACCATGGATAGAGAAAACAACCCGTCTCCATAATGCAAATGGATCGTTAAGGAACCTCCAAAGCCATTTAACTAACATAGCATTATTGGTCACTTCTAACGCCGCCACCCCCAAGCCCCCATCTTTAATACTCTTCGTAACCGTATCCCAAGCCACCCAATTCATCTTCCGGACGTCATCCGAACCACCCCACAAAAATCGCCGCATTAATCCTTCCAACTCGGCGATAACCTTCTTGGGAGCCTTAAAAAGAGAAAAATAGTACACAGGGAGACTATCCAAAACCGACTTAACCAACGTCAACCGACCTGCGATAGAAAGCGTATTAGCTTTCCATTTAGACAGACGACTTTTAAATTTAGACACCACTGGCTCCCAATTGGCAATTCTGTTCATATTAGCCCCCACCTTAATGCCTAAATATGAAAAAGGAAGAGCCCCCTTTATGCATCCTAACTCATTTGCCAAGGCCGTGACTTCGGCGTCTCCAACCCCTACACCGTATATGACAGATTTATGCAAATTGATCTTAAGACCAGAGCACAAATAAAAGATGCGAAGAATTCGTCTCAAATTACTGAAGTTAAAAGACGACCATTCCCCCATAATCATCGCGTCATCCGCATACAAAAGATGAGATAACAGTGGCCCTTCATTCGGAAGATTAACCCCGTGAAAGGCGCCAACATCACACGCCTGTCTAAACATACCTGAAAACGCCTCCATCAAAATAATAAATAAGAAAGGGGAAAGAGGATCTCCCTGACGAATACCTTTTTGACAGCCGAACTCGAAAGTAGGAGACCCGTTTACTAGCACCGCGGCTCTAGAAGACATAAGAATACCCCGGACCCACTCACACCACACATCAGGAAACCCCATCTGCGTCATAACGGACAGAAGAAACTCCCAGTTAACATTATCATACGCCTTTTCGAAATCAATTTTAAATAAGAATATTTTTCTGTCCCTCTTCTTGGCCCAAGAAATAACTTCACTAATCATAAGAGGCCCGTCTAAAATATATCTTCCTGATAAGAAAGCCGATTGGGTATCAGAAACCAGACGCCCCAGAACCATTTTCAAACGATTAGCCATCACCTTAGAAACAACTTTAATAATACTTCCGATAAGACTAATTGGTCTAAAATCCCCCAGATTCGAGGGATCACCAATTTTGGGAATCAAAGTAATAAAAGAGGACCCGACTCCCGGGCTAAACCGTCGCACCTCATGAAAATGCTCCATGATAGCGATAAAATCAGGCTCAAAGAAGCTCCAAAAATGCCTGATAAATCTGAAATTAAACCCGTCCGGTCCCGGGGCTTTGTCCACACCACACTCAAAGACCGCCCGTTTTATCTCCTGATTTGAAAATCTATCGACCAGGCTCACGGCATCTGCAGCGCTAACCAACGATAAACCATAACAGACAAGGGTTGGTCGACTGGGCATCGTCTCCTTGAATTTGTTCCTAAAAAACCCCATAACTTCCCTTTTAATAATACCCGGAATGGTCACCCACCTACCATCTACCTCCAAACCAGGGATGTGATTGGACGCCTTACGCTTATTAATGAAGCCATGAAAATACCTTGAATTATCATCCCCATGAGTAGCCCAATTACATCTAGCCTTCTGCTTCAAGTCGCGGTGTTTAAACATATCAAGCTCACCAATTCGTCTCTTAATTTCAGTTAATGACCAGACCTCATCCTCCGATAGCTCTCGCACCTCCACGGCTGAGTCTAAACAATTAAGTTCTTCTACCAAAATCCGTCTCTCCTCCATATCATTAGCTTTTACCACGGCCGCCCAGTTATTAATATTCTTGCGTAATAACTTAAACTTGGACAGTAACTGTGCATCTGGATACCCGGAAAACACTCCTTCCTCTAACGAGCTCTTGACAACCAAATCAAAGTCTTCACGTCCAAGCCAAGAATTATAAAACTTGAACGGCTTAGGGCCGAAATTTCTCGATCCTGTCTTCAATAACATAGGGCTATGATCGGATTTCAATCTTTGAAGAGCAACATACTCGGCGCACGGCCATTCCATAAAGAATTCCCAGCTGACGAAAATCCTGTCAATACGACTTAACTTCTCACCTGCAACAAAAGTAAACCGTCTCCCTTTCAAGGAAAACTCATGTAAGTCTAAACTGTCAATAAAATCATTGAATTCCGAGGTCTCAACCGCATTAAAAACCGAATTCCTTCTTTCCTCTTCGTGCCTGACAGCATTAAAATCACCGGCCATAATCCACATACCATTCCCCTCCCCCACTAACCCTTTGATTTCCTCCCACATGATACGCTTAGCTACTATACTTTGAGGAGCATAAACGTTTAAAATATGACAGTGAAAACCACTCCCTTTAATGTTGCCAGAAACAAGGATCCAATTAGACTGCTTAACCACCCTTTCCATGATAAAAACTCTAGAATCCCACATCGACACCAAGCCACCCGACCTCCCCGTGGAAGGAACCCAATCATAACTAAAGTCCCCGATACCCCAATACCGCCCCAAATGACCCGTATTTAAAGAAGAAAATTGAGTTTCCTGCAACATAACAAAACTAACCTCATTCGAAACTCGAAGACCACGAACCCAATCCGCCTTTCCAAGACAACCCAAACCTCGAATATTTAAGGAAAGCACATTCATTGATCAACCTCTTGAAAGCCTTCATTACGTAGTACCTCTTTAACCTTTGGAACAAAGGATTCTAGATTAACAACTCCCACTACACGGCTGAAATTTATGGTTTGGTTCACTTCATTATCCATCGCGTTCTCCACTACGTCAGACGCATCCAACACAGTCTCCACATTCTCATTACCAGGTTCAGTGACTATCCTGTCGGATGGCACCGAGTTAGCCGAAGGTTGTCTATTTAAATCCGGAGTAAGAAACATGTCGTCATCGGTAACATCATTATTATCAACGCCACCACCTCTTTCGGTGTTAACCGATAAAATACCAATCAATCTATCCAAGCCAAACATGTCGTTATCTTCCCTTGATCTTTTCTTAGGACGTTCGAGAGAACCACTTCCTTCAGCCCTGTTTTTAAACAACGACTTACGTCGAAACTTCTTCCTACCCTTAGACAAAGCCAATTGAGAACCAGAAGACCCCTCTACACCCACTTCGCCTCTGACTTCTGCTGTAGCATCAAAACAGTTCCTTTCCTTCTCCACATACTCATTAATACCCGGTTCATCCTGTGGGATTTCACCCTCCTCACGTACAGCTGAAATCTCAACAACCTCAGCCTGAGACTCAGCGGCTTGAGGTTCCACTTCTGCATTAAAACTACTATCATCCTGCTATTGTCGCTCATGGTTCACTCGTTTATATTGCAGTAACAAACACCCACACTACCTTTGTAGGAGGCACGTATCCGGGTGGGATTGTCAGTCCAATAGATCTATCAATGTATACCGTCGGTTGATCAATGTTTATGCTAGAATTGTGCTTACCCTAGTCATGTTCAAGACATAATGCAACATAGAAAAACACATAGACACATTGATGATTGAATTGCATAAATGATGTTGTAACATGTTTCACCCCAAAAATGGTGATAAATAGAAAAGGGGCTATGTAAAACTCACCTTAGCAAAATGTTATATCTGTTGAAAAATTGAATAGTGGTGTTGCCCAAATGTGTCAAGTATCACCCTATAATAAGGTAATAAATATGTCTAAGTCTATCTAGTCTACAAATGTATATGTTCTAGGGCTTCGAATTGGGAATAAATGCTTGTTTGATTATTGTTAAAAATGTTTGATAATTGAGAGAATATAAGTAAATAAATAAACAAAAATCCTTTTATGAAATTTAAATTTAAGATGGTCACAATAATGTGTTTAAAGTATAAAAAATAATTTTTACAAAATTATTTTCTTTAAAGTAGGGGTGTTCAAAATTCGATTCGGATTCGAAAAATTCGAAATTCGATTTAGTTCGATTCGATTACCATGAATTCGATTCGTTTATTAAGAATTCGAGTTCGATTCGATTCGAATTCGAGTCAAGTAAATCGAATACGAATCGAATACGAATTTATGATTTTAAATTCGATTCGATTCGAAATTCGAATAAAAACTGTACATGTATATTTTTTAAATATATATACACGGATACACATTATTATATACACATTGAAAAAAAGAACTTCTAAATTTTGGTCAAACTCTAAGAACCCGTAGTTTTTTACAACTTTTACCATAACCATATTTTACATATTTAACTTATACATCACAAAACTCTAACAAACTATATTCTATACTATTTTTACTATTCCCGTATTTGACATATTGTTGTTTATCAATTTTGTATATTTGTATTTTATATGTTAAAAATAATGAGTTTGTATTAGTTTTAAAACTAAAAGTAAAACAATTTATTATTTATGGTGAATTTGAACTAAATCGAATTTATTCGAATTCGATTCGAATTCGAGTTTCTTATTCGAATCGAATACGAATCGAAAAAATTGAATTTTAAGCGAATACGAATCGAATACGAATTCAGGTAAAAATATTAAAAATTCGAGAAATTCGATTCGAATAATTCGAAAATTCGTTATTCGATTCATTGAACACCCCTACTTTAAAGTAGAATATTAATTCTATTTATAACAAATTGTCAAAATTTAACTTTAATATTTAAAAATATTAAAATTAAAGAATTATTAGTTTAAAATTTGTATTTCTGTTCTAAATAACCAGAAATAATTTGTATAAAATTTTGGTGCAAATATTTTAAAAATTGAATTTATTATGATTTAATTATGATTAAAACTAACAAAAATGATTAAAAATATTAAATAAATGATTTTTCTGAAATAAAAATCATTTCAGAAAAGATTATCATTATATAAACTCAGAATAATTTTTGTGGAAATTTATAAAATTGTTTTGATATTTTAATGGAATTTTATAAATATAATAAAATAAAATTGATTTAATTATTATATATATTAAATAAATTAATTTTTGAAAACTAAAAATTGTGGGTGAAACTTTTACATCAGATTAGCTTAAACTAATTTTTTTAGGATTTATAAAAGAGTTTTAATAATTAAAAATGAATTTATAAATTTATATGTATTATATATAATTATTTGGATTTGTTTGTTTTAAAAACGAAAAAGGGAAAAAAAAGTATGCCACAACCGGGACTCGAACCCGGATGGCTCAGGAAGGTGGCACCAGACACAACCACTTGGTCCAGACCAGTGGTTGTGTTGATTTTAGTTTAATTAAAAATAAATATAATATGATAAATCGTGTTTATCCCCAAAATCATCCCACGAGCCCTAATTTTTCCAATCGTTTGATTCACACATCAATAACCCAATTAACCTTAGGGCTATTGATGTGTGAATGCCGAAGGTTAAAACCCACCAAAAATATTATACTTACAAAGCAGTTTTGATCACGAACGCTCGGTCAGCTTAAAAAGTCAAAACGCGATATAATTATCAAGAACAGAGGATTGTTGTGAAGAATTGAGGGTTGAGAAAGATGTAATGGCGAGTTGTGATTGTTCAGCAAGGTCCAATTTATAGTGTAATGGCCTTGGTATTCGAATTGGCAAGTGTTGACCTCGTCGTTAATGTTGACGCGTCGAGGATCAATTTGGTAATCAATTGAATGCTAATTGCTGTGTGTACGAGTCATAATTGGCCGGTAATCGCGTAATGATACCAATCATAGATCAATTACGAACTTTGGTGATGAATTTGGTATGTCGCGTCCTCACAGTTGACTTTCCAAGTCAACTGTGAGGTTTTTGAAACAAGTAATATAATTATAAGGCCCCGGGTTTGAAACAAATAAGAGTGCCAGCCCAGATGGTTTGTGTGTGTTGGGGGATTGCTGGCCGGCTCTCTGCCCGGGTTCGAGTCCGGCAGAAGCCTTATTATTTTTTTTAACAAAAAGGGGATGGGCTCAGCTTCTTGGGCCTGACCAGTGTTGGGCCGCATTTCATGGGCTCAGGTAGGGTTTAAAGGGGGGTTTGGGCTTGTTTCAAAGGTGTAGTTCAAAAACGTGGGTATTATTATTATGATTATTATTATTATTATTATTATTATTATTATTACATATATGTATATATAAAGGTGTATAAAGTAAGACTTTTACTTATAAAAATTTAGGGAAATTTTGCGATGTTACAAGTACATTGAAGAATCGATCTGTATATGAATAGAAGACTAAGAACTATTGTACATAAGTAGGAACTAGTAAGAAAGGAATATTCATGATTATATTTCCACAATACTCTACTCGTACGTATGTTCACGGTTTATTACACACAATGTATATAAATTCACTCACTATAAACTTCACCGTGAAAAAACCCTGTGATATCAAATACTTGATGAACTTTCAAAAAAAAAAAAAAAATCAAATACTTGATGAAGGAGAAAAATGCACCATATATAATACCACCATCTCATGTTTATTCTTCAAGCCCAAAATATGTAAGTTACTCAAAAACTTTTATAGGCAATGAGTTTTTAAATAAGGTGGCGTTCGTTTCACATAAAGAAATGGAATTCAGATGGAATTAAAATGTATATTCCACTTCATATGTTGCTTGTTTCAACAAAAGAAAGAATTGTGATTGAATAACATACGGAAGGGAATCTACATTCTAATTCCATCGAGATTTCATTCTATTCTATTAAACGAACATAGCTAAATTCCAAATCAAATTATATTTTAATTCCACGACATTTCATTTAAGCAAAAGTTTGAATGTTTGAGATTACTTTGTTTTAGTTAATCAAGGATTACACTAAAATAGGGGAGGATTGTTGGATATTTTAGTGTAATTGGATTGACTGTTTGATCAATATGTTCATAATAATACATCATATAAGTATGGTGGTGCGGAGTGCACGCCTACTTGAATTTATTATGAACTTAGGGGCGAAGCCCCTAAGGAACGGGGGTCCGGGGGCAGCGCCCCCGGGGGCAGCGCCCCCGGGAGCAGGGTCCAAGGGGCGGCAGCCCCTGGCGGGGTCCAAGGGGCAGAGCCCCTGGCTAGACTAATTTTGGGAAATAGAGGGACTAATTTTGGCAAAGTTGAAACCATTGAAAATTGCCTAAAAGGCAGTTTCTGGCCCCAAAATTTTATTACAAATTCTTCTCCTTCTTGATCAATCTCTCTGGTTCTCATAATCTCAGATACAACATACAGAAAATTCTCGATCTCTGATTGTATCCGGTTGAATATTCGATAGAACAGTCGAATTGATTCAATCTGAAAGCGATCACGTGCCTTCAGAGATTTCTGTTATCCGTTATTGTTCGTTTATTACGGTTATTTTCAACACTAATCATCCTATAACCATATGATAAAGATTTTGCGTATGGCTGCCGAGCCAAATCTTGGAGCTATTAACCGTTAAGACTTTTCTCAGTTGACAATTTCCACGCGTGATGCATGGAAATCGACTTTTGAGAGGAATTAAACAACAACATTTGTAAACACATACATAGAATCGGTAAGAGACTATGAGCATATAACCTCCCATGATGACTGCAAAAGCAGAAGATCACATGAAAACTAAAAATTATATAGCCATACAGATGCAAGATATCTGATAAGTTTTCACTAAAAAGGGCTAATTAGTATTCAAATTCATTTCATATGCATTATGCATGCCGACGCAACAAGTGCTAAACATTTCAGTCCTCATCGAGATAAGATGCTGGTGTTTCACTGATACCTGCTTAATGACCCGCTAAAGGTGACTTGAAATGTAAGAGGTACCAAATTCCTTGATTCATAATATATTTTCACTACAGTAATTGAATCGGAAGCTTGTAAATTTAAGCGCGCAGAACTTGCAGAGACACCACAATTGCTTAGACAATGTACCTAAACCAGCTACCACGTTTATAAACAGCAAAAGAAAATCAATTCTCATAGGTTGAAACATAATCATGCCAAAGTATACCAAACCAAAAACTCAAATTTCAAAGTAATTCACATTTCAGATCCGAGATTTGAGATCAGAATTTGGCGGGCCAAGGTCTCTAGGTTGAGATCAGGTTTGGCGTCAAGTCCAACTACGAGCATTATGATTGTTAGGAAGCTGGTGATGTAACAAGGAAGCTCTCAGTCCTCCCACTTCCTTGACTGGCCAGGAGAGAGGAGTTTGGTTTAGAAAAAAAAAAAGTTCGTTAGCCCCCGGTGAATGGGGGTGGTCCAAGTGTCCAACGGCTAGGACCATCGCTGGTGTCGTAAAATCAAAACTTATATTGGAGGATTAGTGTCACGACACAATTCATAGAGTAACCCATAAGACTTGACTACTCGACCTGAATGCTCGGTTAGATGGGTATCATAATCCAATAATTTTCAAGTGATCATATATATGATAATAATATTGCATTATGCCCTGTACACAAAGATCTAATTATGACCTGACTCCTGAGCCAACATATTTTGACATGCACTTAAAAAATGCCCATTTGAGGGGATACCTGATTTTGAAGTTCTAGTTTGAAAGTTCATACATTATAGTAATAATTCATAAAAACACAAGAGTCTAAAACATAAACAAAACAAAACGTGTTAAAATCTTGCATCAATGTAAACGATTACAAATGACACATGATCGATCTTACCTGATCATCATAAGTTGGCTTCTTAGATAATTTGTACGTGGCGTTTAACTAGATATACCATGGTTTACCATGGTTCATAATCGTGCTCTTCTTCCGTATATTGACTCCACATTTCCCATCTCCACTTCAACCCAGGCCAACGAGCCATGCACTTAGACATGAAACTTTCTTCTATCGTGTCATCATATCTATACACATCATCAGGGGTAAACAACGAGACCTCCAACAAGCCAACGCATTGGTCCAACACACAAGCAACGGATGAGAAATCCAACGACGGGTCACCTAACGTTAGATATGCACATATTGTTTTCAATCCTTTCCTCCCATCCGAAATCTCCCAACCTTGTGGGTTCAAACAAGCTTCTAATTCCGACCAAGCACCTGATTTTATACATAGAGAACCTACATTTGGGAAAAGTGTGAACACCTTTCCTAAGGTCAATTTTGAATATGTGGCGTCCGTTGATGTCCATGATCTTGATTCCAATGTCAGAGTTTCTACTGTTCTTGTGATTGGGAATTTTGAAAGTAAGTCTCCAATATACTGAATGTCGAGCCAAAGAGTCTTCAAATTCTCAAACTTTTTGACGGTCAACACACCTGTATGTCTAACGACATAAAAAAGAGATAACATGGGAGCTTCAACATGAAGTGCAGTGGGCATGAGAGATGCGAATTTAAGCGTGATGAGTTTAGGGGCTATTACAGTCAAAGACCCCATATTATCATATAAATCCCAAACAACGCATGTTTTGAGGTTAAGAAGGTGGATCATAGGATTTTCAAGTCCTGTAACGCGTACCAACTGCAAAACTTGAAGATTTGGGAACCACTCATTTAGTCTTTCGTCTGCTAAATCTGTATCTTCAAGTGTCAAACTTGTTAGCATTAGCATTGGATTCATATTGTCCATGGACAGGTGTACAACATCCAACTTTAAGTTAATAAGCTTATGACCTGCATCAATCAAAATGCTTAGTTTAAGTTAATAAGCTTTTGTCCACTCATAGTTCAGGTGGTAAACGGGCAACAAGTTGCGCCACTCACAGATATTTAGTTGGCCGATCAAAAAAAGTAGTAGCAAATGATATATATAACATTTATGATCCTTAGCAATAGTAACCTCAGTAAACGCGAAATAAAAGGCCATAAGTTTCGAATTAATTACGAAAATGCCATCGCATTAGTTTTATTATTAAAACAAAATAAAAAAACCTTTAGTTTCAAAGTAATTACGAAAATGTCATCGCATTACTTTTATTACTAAATCCTCTTTTCCAAGTGGTGGTTCGTTGCGATCGCGATGGCAGCGACGTCGGCTGATGGCCAGGATCGTAGATGTTTTATTTTATCAATTGTTTTCTCGCGGTTTAGGCGCTTTGCTCGGTGCAAAGCGCACCGGCGTACCGACGGAACAATACGACTCTCTACGTTGTGTTATCCGATTAGCAGACCCTCGCAATACCGTTGGTGTAACTCCGCTGTTCGTAGGAAAAAATCTGCAGGCTTTCACGAATCGGCGCGGGTAATGTTTCTACGCTTAGCGTGGCGCGCGGAATTTACTAGTTTATAATAATGTTGAAATGAACTTACAATGCGCGGAAATAAGCGGCAAAACATTGGATGGATGTTGAGAATAGTAATCAGATATTGAAAGCGACTTCAAGGATTTGGAAACCATAGGCAACCACTCCTTAGCAAAATCCATGTCAGTGAGGTATGGATCATGGCTGTCGTTGTTATGAAGGTTTGATATGAGTGCACCGTCAAGACCGATACACAATGATTCAACAGCTTCCAGTTTCGATATAATATCAAGGAAATTCTTCTTGAATGAAACACTAGGGTTTGAACTGTTGTGCCAATATAATGAGCATCGGAGATTAATTGACCGAAGGCCTGGAAATACAGTATCGAATGCCTTCCAAGCGACTCGACAGCGAGCAACGTCAGTTAAGTCGTCGAGTCGACTCAGTATATGGAGAAGCAACGAGTCAGGTAGTTCGTCCATGGCTAGGGTTTAGGGATGGATGCAAGGATATTACGTACGATTGAAACGGTTTATTTATACATGTTTATTTTTTTTTGGGAAAATGGCCAAAATAGCCCGTTGACCGTGCGTTTTGCATAAATAGCCCTCTCCCGGCTCTTTAGAGAGACCGGTCACGGTTTCCAAAAGGGCTGAACCGTCTTCCGAGAACCTTTGGTTTCCAACCAGTAGGAACCCAACACGTGGCGGTTACGATCCCGATGTCTGCCACCCGTCTCCCGTGGCGCCTTGAGACCTGTCAGGGCCGCAAAGCCGTCTCCGGTGGGGTCCCTGAGACGGTTCACCAACGGCTCAATTGAAGCCGTCTTCGGCTCGGCTTAGCCGAATCCGTTTTGGCTGAACCGTCTCCAGCCATTAATAAATTTAATTTTTTTTTCAAATTTAGTTTGGGTATAAATATGTAGGTTTGGTTGAAAAAAAAAACATTTAGACCTTTTTTCAACTATCATCTCCTTGAATTAATCAAAGCCAAAATATTTTACCAAATCAAACAAAATCTTCTCAAATGTTTTTTTCAAATTTAGTTTGATTTCGACGTGTTTTTGAGTTTCAGAAAACCCGAATATTTTTTTGGTTAAAATTATGCCACTTTTTAAACCTAAGCCTTTGGGATTTATCTAATCCCATTCAATGGAAAGTTTCTGCTCCTCTCCCGCTTACCTAAATTATCATCATCAACATCCACACCCCTTTCACCCGTTTTCTTTGGCCTTAAGTTGATGTCCAATCACTTGGGAAGACATTTGGAGCGAAAGGTTGAAGTGATGGATAGGTTTCGGTCGGAGTTAGTGAGAAGTAAAGCGAAAAAGGCTTCGGTTGGATTGTTGTTACATCTACATAATACTACTTGGATTGTTGTTGCATCTACACGTGGGTTAACCCGTGTAATTTGCATCTACGATTTGGTAGTCTATTTTATTGGCAAGTTCATCCTCTTCCTAAATCTCTATCATGATCTTCTGGATCATCCGTCTTTTACATGTACAAGACGGTCGGATGTGATATTTAGGAGAGTTTGTTCTTTGACTTGTCCGGACCGTTGGTAAGGATCTGTCTGTACATATATTTATGTATTAAGGATGACGAAGATGAGACTGGACAGTGGGTATAAAGCACACTGCGAAAATATATCTCGGCGGTCCAAGCAACGGAAATGTCTCGGTGTTCGACGTGTTGAACGACTTCGTGAATTATTATTGTTTGTATATTGTAATTGTTATAATAGTTTAGTTGTATTTTTATTGGATCTCTATTATTATTTGTTTAAATCATTATTTGTTTAAGGTCATGTGTTCTCTACTTTTTGGGGTTACGGTTTTATAAATTTAAACAAAACAATCCCTTTAAACAATATAAACTTAACATAAACATTTTATTAAAACGTAAATAAAAGGAACATTAAAAGTAAAAAAAAAAAAAACTAATCCAAAGCCCCGGGGACATCACGAATCATCTGCCACGCCGACAAATGAGTAAAGGGTGGTCGGCCCGAAAACTCGTGCTCAATCTTGGCATGTTCAAGTTTTTCATGGTCCGCAGTCTCTTGTGGGAGTTCACGGACAGCGGTTTGATAGAACCCCTCAAAGTGACGGCACTTGTTTTGCAAGTCCGTCCACTTCCGGTTGAGAGACTCGGTTGACCTGCTTGAACCTCCAACCAAAATTTTGAACTCGTTGAGCACGAGTGGCCAAATGGACCCTCGACGTGGTGGGTTTTCTTTAACAGTCATCCAAGCAGTGCACAGGGCAATTTCTTCTTCTTCCGTCCACGGTTTGGGTGCCATTGTGATTTTGGGTTTGGTTTTCTTTTCAGTAACGGTTTGCTGACGGTCTGTAAAAGGCAACCGTCTATTGGCTTTATATAGGAGGGATATATGCGGGTGGGTTAACCATTCAATAGGGAATATCAATAGATTTCATAGTAAAAATTAAAACATTTTATAAAACACTAAATAAATTAAAACACTTTATTAATAATAAAAATTACATTAAAAAAAACATTACATAAAATTATTTTTAATAAAACCTAAATATAAATATAATCACGTAACAAATGCTACGCGGAAACATATCCGAAGTCTTCGTCGTAGTCCAACAAGTAGTCGATTTTCGCCAATTCAATGAGCCCTTCCTCGGACTCGTTTGGCGACTCCTCTTTGTTGGAGTTGAAGAACCCTTCGAATACGGTGCACTCCGCTTTGACGTTGTGAAACTTTTCCGTAACATCTTTGGTCGTACGGTTTGTCTGACCGCCGACAAGTGTTCGAAACTCGAAAAATACTCTTCTCCAAAATGGAGTTGCACGAATTTCTTGACTAGTGTCCGAAACTCGGGTGTTTTCGGTTACATTTCGCCATGCCAATGTAACCCCAAGGATCTCCTCGTCCGTCCATAAAGACATTTTAGTTGGTTTGATTGATGTTTTGTAAGAATAATGTGTGATGTAGTGAAGAATTTGTTAATTTGGTGAGTATTTATAGTGTGAAATAATTTAATTTAATTAAATAGTTAATATGGTAAATAAATTATAAATGTAATTAATATGGTAGGTAAAAATAAATAAGCACATTTAAAAAAATAAATAAACTTCCAAAATAAGCACATTTTATTAAGAATTATTTGGACGTGGTAAGCACCTCCAGAAATACATTTTTTCAGCCATGAATCGTCTGTAAGACGAACATGTTTGTTTTAGATCACCGTTCGTAGTAATTGGTTTATCAGTAACCAAATGCTCCATCAGCATACAAAGATATACCGCTTCATTACCAGACAGGGAGTTATGTGGTGCAATATAGTCTTCGTTAAGATTGAAAGTTCTACATTTTTCTGGATTACCTGTCTTCTTCCAGAATCTTATGTTCACTAGTAAAGCTCCTAAATAAACTTGTATCTTCGTCAGCTTTGGGTGAACAATGGTTCTGTATTTGTCTCTGATACGAAGGTCTTCACAAGCATACATAACAAGTTCTTGTGTCACCAACTCTAGTCGCACGAGTAACCATTCCCTATTTTCAAGCTGAATGGGGAAAAAACAAAATCAACGTCGAAAAATGAAGGAAACGGTTTGAATTTGCCATTGCAATAGTTGGCCAAGTTTTTTGGAACAGATTCTAATAGCGAATTATAAAATTCTGGTGGAAGAATTGTCAACCGCATATTTAGCGAAGCATTTTTTTGTAGCTTTCTACTCCTCCAGTTCATCAGTCTTCCAAACCATCCTTCAACATGCTGAAAAATAATTGAATCACAATTTAAGTAAAAAAAATTAAAAAAACATTAAAATTTAAGTTTTTACTGTTGGTGTGAGGTAGTCGTTAGAACGATAGCCCAACAAAATTCCCCAAAAATTTTTGTCAAGCTCAATACTTCTTGAAAAAACAGCAGAATAACAAAACGGTGCGTCGTCTTTATTGTAGAAGTCAACAACATTAGTTGCCCAATTATCATTTTCATCGTCCGGTATAGCCCATTTGCCGATAAT
Organism: Ambrosia x helenae; assembly: GCA_030844895.1. Taxonomy (NCBI): domain Eukaryota; kingdom Viridiplantae; phylum Streptophyta; class Magnoliopsida; order Asterales; family Asteraceae; genus Ambrosia; species Ambrosia x helenae. The sequence goes on from CM061228.1 coordinate 122,263,152, forward strand.
GTGTCCGTGTAAGCTTTGTCGATTACTGACAAATTCTCTTTCTCTGGTAATTTCAGGTTCCTTTGGACGCCTCCATTTTTTTAGTATCCAACTCAAGGAATGTTTCTGTGGTTGAGAAAAGTATTCTTCTGGAGCTAAATTTTTATCACGGCCGTCAGACATGTTTTCTGTACCGAAACTTCTCCAACAACGATTTTTAACGACAAAGTATTTTACATTACAACTACTTATATAAAGATGATTTTAAATATAAATTACTTTATTTAAATTTTTACTTTTTTGTTTTTTAAATGTTTAATTAATCAGGGGCCCACAAAATGCCGTCTCGGGAACCGTCTGACAGGCAATGGGAACCGTCTCCTTGGGAACCGACTGAGAGGCTTTGGGAACCGTCTCATCAGACGCGTTGGGAACCGGAACCGGCTCATTCAACGGCGTCTCAGGGAACGGTCTCCTGAGACGCGTTGGGAACCGGAACCGGCTCAATCAGATCGTTCAGGGTACAGTCAGCGAACCGTCTCATGAGACGGGTTGGAAACCAGAACCGGCTCAATCAGATCGTTCCAGGTACAGTCAGCGAACCGTCTCATGAGACGGGTTGGGAACCGGAACCCGGCTTTGTCAGAGGGTCTTCCGAGACACTTTGGGAACCTGACCCGGCTTGGTCAGACCGTCTCCTGAGACGCTTTGGGAAACGGACCTGGCTCATGCAGCCCGGTCCCACCCTAGGGTTTACCTTTTGGGGGTAAAAGTAAAATTTTCGGTAATATTCTCTCCACCGAAAGACGCTACGCTGACGGGAGGGCTCTTTTTCCGGTTTGCTCTTGTTTATCATCTTTTTTCCGGCGAACGGTTTGCTAGGACTCCGGTCAAAATATCAGAAGACGGTTTATAAAAGGTAATATTAACGTTCCTTTTTATAGTTTTTAAATTTTTTTTTCATTGAAAACGACACAAACGGGACCACACGACATATTATTGGGCAAGTGGTCCACCACGAACGTGCACACCGTCGACCGTTGATTCTTTTTGTTTGTTTTGTTGTTGACCATTAATCGAGGTTGACCAAACCCGTTTGACCATGCTTGATCCGAATGACTTTGTCGACCCGATGAACGCAAATCAAACCCTACAAGAGGAACAGTACGAAGAGTTTTTTTCGGCACCCACAACAGCCGAATCCTCCTCAGAGCTTACCTCCTCCGGTAAACGTTTACTACCATTTTTCATTCAAGTATTTTTATCATTTTTCATTTACTTTTTTCGTTGCTAAATATTTTTTATAACCTTTTTTTTAGTCTGATACCGAAATAAAAGTCCGAAGTGCTTGGGGCAAAGTAACTCAGATGAAAAATAGAATGTCCGAGGCAATGGAAAGCCGTTTTAGGGAGACCGTCTTCGGTCACTTTCTGGATGTTATGAACCATCTCTGCGAAAGTAATTTGTTACTCTCTGTGGCACAACATCAGATTGAGACGAGACTGCCTAGTAACGACGGCCTTTTTTATCAGATCGGTCCTAATAGTCTTCTATTCACTCCACAACAATTTTGTTTGATAACGGGCTTAAGATTTGGCCGTCACGATGGTTGGGAACTCGTACAATCCCCAACATCGTTTAAAAGACGAATATTGGGTGGAGTGAGTAAGGTATCCTTTGAAAGTGTTTGTGCTATTTTCAATGGTGACTGGAGTGGTTATGCGGTGGATGATGTTGTCCGTATTTGTGTGACATCCGTCACTTTTTCATTATATATATATATATATATTTTATATACAAAAATAATAATAATAATAATAATAATAATAATAATAATGATAATAATAATAATAATAAACACTAAATCTTTAAACCATACATTTTAAACCCAAACCATAACCAAACCACAACCAAACCATAACCCAACACCCATTCCCTTTCTCCTTAGTTCGGCCCAAAGATCTGAAGCCCAGAACAGATCCGGCCCATAAGCGCATCTCCTCCCTTCCCTTTAAGTTGTTAAAAAAAAATAATTAAAAGCTGCTGCTAGCCGGATTCGAACCGGAGCAGAGCTGGACAGACCCACACGCGTGCCACCATCTGAGCCAAGCCTCAATTGTAATTTAATCTTAACTCTAATTCTATTTATGGCCTTCTAAACAACGACCTAATCCATCTCCTTCCTTCCTTGCTACTGTGCGTAGCTGTGTAAAAAAAAAAAAAGAAAAGAAGAAACAGTCAACCTTGATTTGGACCACTTAATTTACCTATAATTGGCAACCTTCCTTCTTAATTGACTTGTGTATTGGAAAGGATAGTAAATCACGCGTAATATACTCATTAACCCGGTCAAAACATTCCATTTTTTTTAACAATCGCGTCATTACGTTCATTAAACGGGTCAAAACCTTCCAACATCAATCCAACCCTTGCCCTATAAATTGGACGTGCCTAGACCATCACTACTCGCCGAATTACCTCTCACCACTCTCAATTTTCTGTTTAAAACGATCTGCAATTCAAACCCTTATCGCGTTTGACTTTTACCTTGACCGAGCCTCGTACCCGAATTCGATCAGTAAGTATTCTTCTTTTTGGTGGGTTTTAATGTCCGGCATCTCGTGAACAATAACCCCAATGATTCAGGGGCTATTAAACACGAATTGTTTGATATTGGAAATTAGGGCTCGAATAGATTGAAATTGGGGAAGAACACTTGGATAAGTTATGTATATATTTATTTAAGACAACAAACACACAACCAGCTGGTGTAGACCAGCTGGTTTACACACGTGATGTAGGGAAACGAACCGGCCAGTGGCCAAGGTTCGAATCCCATGCTCAACAATATATTTTTGCTTTTTTTTTTCTATATATATTTAACACATTAAACCTTCTAAAATCAGTTTTAAATACTAAAAGTGGTTTATAAATTCTACAAAAATTATCATATGATCTCCAAATGATAAAGTTCATTACCCAATTTTTAGTTTTTCAAAAATAATTTATTTAAGTTATATTATTAATAATACAAGTTTATTCATTTATATTTATTAAATTCTATAAAAATACCTAAACGATTTTGTTAAATCTCACAAAAATTATCCTAGACTTGTATATTCTTAAACATTCCAGAAAATATTTTTATTTCAGAAAAATCATTTATTTAATATTTTTAATCAATTTTTGTTAGTTTTAATCATAAATAAATCATAATAAATTCATTTTTCAATATTTTTACACCAAAATTTTATATAAATTATTTCTAACTATCTAGAACTGAAATACAATTTTTAATTCAGAAATTCTTTAATTTTAATATTTTTTAGATATTAAAGTCACATTTTGACAATTTGAAATAATTAGATTAAATATTCTATTTTCATACTTAAAACCTTATGTTGTGACTATATTCAACTTAAAATTTTACAAAGAGACTTTTATTTATTTATTTATTAAATTTCTCATAATTAATAAACAATTTGTTTAATAATCAAATAAACGTTTATCCCCAATTCGAAGCCCTAGAAATACATATATCCTAGAGTTATTCCCTTACACATTATCAAATTCTTTAGGTTGATTCTTTGGGATAATTCCAACTCATATTTCGTTGTCCAAGTTCAATTACAAGCTATTACGTAAACAGTGAGTACTTCCTATCCCCTTTTTGCTTTTATACATTTTTGGGGTGTTACATGTACATTATTACAAATTCAAATTCAAATTCAAATTTACATTTTTACAATACAATTCTAGTACTATGTGCATTGCTTACAACGTGCTTTATGCTTAGACAATACATGTGGATTACATTTGTACTTAGTGAAATCATTAACATGGTACAAGCCGACCTTAACATTGGATAGCGCTATTTGGATTGACAACCCGCCTAGATTGATTCTCCCCCCTTTTCATCGGAGAATCCGTGGCCATTGTTAAGCTTTTATCCATTTATTGGATAAGTACACTACAGTTCATACAGTACATTATACAGTCACAGGGTTGATTTCGCTCATTTGTATGATACATAGTTTACATATTTGCACTGTAGCTTGCACTTGAATTGTATAACTTTTTAACCTACTATATATATCAAAACTAGGAATGCTCACCAACATTTCATATGTTGACCAAACCTATTTTGTACATGTTTCAGGTGCAGTTTGATCTAGTGCTTTAGCAAGGAACATTTAGTGCTTTATTTTAATTCAGTTATTTCAATATTTACATTCCATTTAAACAATGTAATTTCCATTTCCATGTAAGACAATTTTGGATTATTCAATAATATTTACATTTTAGAACCATGTGCTTTTGAACAATCGTCACTACGTGGCACCTCGATGATTCCGCCATCGGTTGGGGTGTTACAATTTGTATCTTGGTAATGATCGAATCGGTGTTTAAGGGTAACCAAACTTCCGGGACCGTGGATGATCTTGTGCTCGATCTGGTTGATGACTTTGTAGTGTTGAATAGGTTTCCATGGGGAAGTTATTTTTGGGAAGATTTGGTTAAGAACATCAATAACATGCACCTGATTCAAAAACGGGGTACAAAAGGCTTCAGTTTAAAATCATGTAATTGGGTTTTCAAGGTATTAGTTTTTATGAATTATTTACTTTTATTTATTAATTTTAACAAATATTTGATCAAATAAATCTAAATTTTGTTTAAAAACTTGTAGATCTGGATATATGAGATATTTCCAGAATTTAGAAACGATAGAGCTTTTTTTATTGGTGATGCAATCCCCAGAGTTCTTTCCTGGGGTCCCGGAAGAAAAATGCAGAGGCCGACCATTGATCGTATCATCACCGTAACTTCTATGGTAATCTTTTGAAATCATTTTCAACAATCTTTTTTGTATAACTAAATATAAGTGATAAAATTTGAAAAAAAAAATTGTTGCGCTTCAGGCTGAAGGGTTTAAGCCGTATAGATTTCTACTTCCGAATGATTCTGAGTTGCTCTGTGCCTGGTACACTGATGGCGCCCATTTTTTACGAGCACAAAAATCCTCGTCTCAAGGGTGCTTTAAAAAGCCAGCTGAGTTTCATCCGTCTGCCTATGTAAATTTTGATAATACTGCAGTGGATGGTGGTTTTGATGATCAGCATACGGGTTACGGTGTGCCGGATGTTGATCTGACGGCCAAAAAAAGAAAGTCGGAAACTGTTCCGACAACCTACACTGTCAATGATACATTAATAGAGCAATTTAAAGCGTTGATGGATGATAGGTTGGAAAACTTTTACAATAACAAGTTGAAGGGTTTATTACCTGAGGTAAAGTTGTCGTACGATTATTATTAATCCGTATTAATTTGTTGAAAAGTTTTAAATAATTTACATATTCAAATCTTAGGTACGTAAATCCCAACCTACTGGTGTGGAAGGCCCGACGAGCTCGCATCACAATGAGAATGTTGATGACTTTTTTAGCTCGGGTGATTGTTATAAACCAAACACCGACGGCTTACAAAAGGCTGAGGTAGTTATGTTTTCATTTATTTTTTTCCTTCATAGTTTAGCATTTAAATTCAAAATAATTGGTTTACTTTTTTCACTCTAACAGGTGAGACGGTCTCAAAGGACAACAAAGCCAGCCTCGTGTATGCTTTCCCCATTCACAACAATAAAAGGTGCAAAAAAGAAGAAGTTGAAATCAAAAGATGAAAACGAAAACATAAAACAAATAAAAAAATGGTATCCAAAACAAAAATATAAAAATAGAACTTGTGCACTGTTGGGGGGAAGTATATTCCCGAATGGCTTTTGGGAAGATCTATTCGGTGATGACTCACTCGGTTGGTTCGGCACCGAGGTAATAATTAAATATTTGTTAGTTTTATTAACTATATTTAATTTAATTAATATATTTACCGCAGTGTAATATTGAATATTAATTTTTATTTATTATAGCACATATATGGTTGGACTTTACATCTTTACGACACTCTTAGGAGCTCAACCTCCCGTTGGAGCATCCTTCCTCCATATTTTGTGTTGGGTGTACTTAACCCTGATAATAAGCAGGGTTATACAGATTTGTTTGATGGCTCGTTCGACCCGTTTCCAAACATCGCTGATGTTGATGAGGTTGTTTTTCAAATTTAAATTATAAATTTGTTTGTTGAACATATTATGATTGATTGCTTTTAACATTTTGTTTCAAACTATTCGCGATTTAATAGGTATATGTTGTGATGAATATAAACGAACAACATTGGATCCTATTTTTAACCTGTGCGAGCGAACGTTTACCATCTATGACAGGTAAATGTTGAACCTATTTTTTTTAATGACGGTTTTCGTTAAGTAATAGTGTTAATTTTGATAATGTTCTTCTATATTTTGCAGTTTACTGTATTTCACAGGCTTACAGGAGGCCAAAAGGGAGGTCATATGCAATATTAATTACGCATTTGACCTTTGGCTAAGATCGAATAATTATTACGAATACGTTAACCCATACATCTATGCCCCTCCTTTCCAAGTCGTAGAGCCTCTAGATGTACCCCAACAGTCTGGACCTCTTGGTGATTGTGGGGTTTGGGTGTGCATATTTATTGAGAGGTTGATTAAAAACGAACCTCTAAATCAAAATGAAAACACCCAAATAGCAGCTTTAAGAATGCGGCACAGGATGGCTTTAGAATTTTATAAGAACGTTTTGCCGGAAGCTGATTCGATAGATACTAGACAGACGACCGATGAAGACGAACTGAAATTGTTACCTTAATATTGTTAATGTTAATTAATTTACATGTCATTATTATTACTACTCCTCTTGTGTTACATTAGTAGATATGCAAACAAAACCCAACTAACTACCAAAAGTAACTTCAACCGTCTCGCCTGCAAATGGTATTTTCTAGTCAAAGCTTGTTGCTCGTCTAACGATTGTCTCAACCCTGGAACGATTTTTTTGCACCTGAAACATTCTGATGCTTCTACCCACCTAATAAATCCACAACCAGCAGTCTGTGGTTTAAAAAAAACAGTTATTTGATGATCATTAAAAGCACAAGATAAATATTAAAATTTAATACTTACGCAACACACGAAGTCTCTCTCCGGGTTTGCATCAGTTCTGGAGATAAGTATACGTGTAGTAGCACCGCATGAACATATTTCTCTTGACCTGCTAAATCCTCTAGATGAAGACCTTGAAGATGAAGACTGAGACATGGTGATGGTACATAAACCTCTACACGATTTATGATGAACGGTGGGTGGTAAGTATATTTATAAAAAACGAAAGAGTTAATTGCCAATTTAGTCCCCGATGTTTGTCAAAAATTGCCACATTCATCCAAATCTTTTTATTTTGTCAATTTAGTCCTTGTGGTTTCATTTTTTTTTTTGTCATTTTAGTCCCTGTGGATGAAAGTGGCAATTTTTAACAAACCACAGGAACAAATTCCACCCGATATTGGTACACCTATCAACCTAGGTCCTTATATACAACCCCATTTCACATGTATTTTAATAGCATAATGACTAACATTCCTGCTCCCGTAGAGAACACAATTTGGGTAAATCCACATAACCAATCATGTTTTTGGGCTCCAAATGTTCTTAAATTTTACTACGATGGTGATAGCACATGTTGCTATACAACCTATATGGGGCGTACACCATTAAACAAAGAGTGGTGGGGTGGTATTTTAGGGTACCGTGGAAGCGGATATCTTCAAAAAACGGTAAATACTATGACTGTTACGCTATACGTTATATGAAATGGTAATATTTTTGTGATTTTATTAACATTTATTTACAGCATGTTCGTGCATGGTGCAACAAATTGATGTCGTTAAGGGACATTGAAAGACAAAGAAGACCAACAACATGTAGTTATGGTCTTTGGAGTGTTCTTCCCCTAATTTCTATAGCCTAATTATTGAACAAGATCACCATGCTTATAGCTACGCAAACGGCTCGAGAAGAATATATCCACCTCTTTGGGAAGTTGATATGGTAAAATACTGTTTTTTTATATATTTATATCTCTTTATCGTGCTGTATAAAATCTACATTTCGTTTTGGACTGTAATTTTCAGGTATATATACCAGCCTCGATAGACGATGAAAACTGGTTTGTTCTACAAGTTGACATGAAATTACTACAACTAACAGTGTATTTCCCAAATAACTGTAGTCCCATAGATTGCGGTGATACTTTTTGCATTCATAGAAAAATTCATCAAATTCTTATAGAATTTGAATCTGCTTTCATATGGTTTCTGGGGGCTATAACGTACTGGCAAAAGTCTGGTAGAAACAAAGTTGAATCATTACAATTTTGGGGGGATGTTGTCTGGCCTGTCACCAATAGTCGCATTGGTCGACATTCAGGGGTAATCGTTTGTATGTTGCTGAGAAATCTTGTTCAAAACATGTCATTGACTTGGAGAGAAAGCAGCCTACATGATGCTTGCATGAGATTCGGACGTTTCATGGCAGATGAAATTTATGCTGGTCGTTTTGCACCGTCAAATATTTAAATCTTTACCTACCTAGTTTATGTATTGATGTAAAACTTGATATATCGAAGTTATTTGTAATTTTATGTTATAAATATTGTTAAGTAAATAAATTAAAGTAAATAGCACCACTAAAAATCAGCAAGGTTAACAGTCGAACAAGTATTATGAATTACATATTCTTCAAAGTCATCTGCTTCAACGAAAGTGGGGGACGGTGTTTGATGATGATTTTCTTTCTTTGAACCACGCCTAGCAGATTTTGATCGTGAGGCAACAGGAGCTGAACATCGGTCACGTTGATGACCGTAAGTTTTACAACGACTGCAATATACAGGCGTAGGTTCCTCGCCTCTCGATAAAATTCGTTTATTTTCACGAGGACGTCCCGACTGTCATTTTGTGATATGTGGTGGTTGTAGAGGAATCAAATACTCTGGCGTCTCCCATTCAGACCTGTGGGGTAAAGGATAAATGGCCTCTTCATATGTTGTTTTATATAACTGGTTGCTATACCAAGGTGATGTATAATGACTGCAGTCCTTTTCCTTCAATAATTTTGATACTGCAATCATGTGGCCACATGGGAAACCAGATATCTGGGGAACACAACAACTGCATGTTTCATTAGACAGATCAACAAAACCATTTTTGTCACCGTCTAGAACTTGAAAAGTGTTAACCCCAACGCCATAAGCCTTCTACGTTCTAGACCCTTCAATCTTTTTAATAATTTTTTGTACCGCGAAAGGAGTCAGTACGTGTTTATTTTGAATAGCCTCATTTCGGCGTTCGTAATACCATTGTTGAAGTTTTTGTCTAAAAAAATCAACCAAATGGGGGATTGGAACTTTTCGTTCGTCCTTAGATAAGGCGTTCATTGACTCTGCACTGTTAGATGTCATATAATGATATCGTTTTCCCGAACAGTGTGCTCTTGACCACTTATGAAAACCGATACTCAATAGAGTATTCCTAACCCGTGGTAGGGCTGCACACAGTGCGTTAAAACTTTCTTCAAAATCAGACACCCGGTAAGCTTTACAAGTGTTCCACCACAGTGTCTCTAAATCCTTCTTTCTGCTTTTTGGTAACTTTAAGTTCACCATCAAATGTCGACAACACAACCCGTGAAAGGCATTAGGAAAAACCGTCCGAACTGCCAAATCTATTGAGTTGGCTCTGTCAGATATGATCGCCAAATCCGGGTGCTCACCGATACACTCTTTAAGTTTCGATAAGAACCACGTCCAACTCTCACCGTCCTCGGATTTGCCGATACCATATCCAACGGGTAAAATTTGGTTGTTACCATCCATGCCAACAGCAAGGAACAACGTTCCCTTAAACTCACCTTTTAAGTGTGCCGCGTCTATAATAATGACCGGTCTTAAAGACAGAAGAAAACTCCGAATCTATTTAATAAAATGAAAAACAGATAAATTTTAGACTTCAGTAAACCAAAACAACAATAATTTATTTAAGTTGGTATAAAAATAGGTAAAAATATTTTACTGGCCGTTGCACCAATGGCAATAAAAAGCATTTCAAAACGATTGTCTTCATCAGTTCTAATCTCAGTAACAGTCCCTGGATTTGCATTTCGCAAATTATAGCAGTAGAATGGAAGCTCAGAAAACGAGTGTTTGCTACTTCCTTGCAAAAGCTCAAGTGCATGACACTTCCCCCGCCATGCTTGAGTATATGATATATCAACCTTAAATCTTTCTCGAAAATCTTGTACTATTTCGTTTCCACGATAAACACGTCTAGTATCTCGTAATTGGTGCTTCAGTATGCTACCAATTACTTGTGGGTTAGCTTGATGAAGATGGGGATGTGTTTGAGTTTTAGAACATGTGTGGTTGTTGTTAAAAAATGTAACATAAAACGTGCCTGAAGTTGGGACAGAACGTGACCTAAATTGCCAATCACAATCATCAACTACACATGAAATTCCGTACCTCGTTTTAGATGACCTGTCGACTTTATAGGAAAAACGTTCAGACAAACAAAAATTTCCTAACTGCAATTTCAATTCATCTTTGTTACGAAATACAGAACCTTCAGAAAAAACTGAAGAGGTTTTGGTTATCTCTTAAAACAATTCAGGACTTGGCTTTCCATAAAATTCTTCTTTTTCAGCTTTCTCATCATCGAAATTTCCAAAACACCCATATGGTGTGTAACGATCAAAATTTTCTAAAGACACATTTAGATCAGGGACTTTTGAATCATTTGAAGGTACGTCATTTAAATGAGCATTACTAGACGAACCCACACCTGGTTCATCTACAACATACAACTTCAATACTTCATGGGGGTTTTGCAAAGCAACTTTAAAAAGAAAAGATACATCACGATCATTAAAAATGTCGATTGCATCATCGAAAGCTGACATTTTATAAGATAACCTTGTAATGTTTGGAATCTCACACACATCGGAAACTACATTTAAAAAACTAAGATACGAGATATTTGCATCAATTTCAAAACCACGTCTTTTACAGCTACTATCAACAACGTATTCCATTCGACCGTTGACAACTTCTCACCTGCCTCCACTATAGATTATAAAACTAACCATTTTTAACAACACAACTTTTTTTAACACTTTGAAAGAAAAATAAGGAATACAAGAAAAAATTCAAACTAAATTGTTACAAAATTTACTAATTTTATAACAAACGATTCGTCATCGACGTCACATCACCGAAAACGTCTCTGGCAATGTACGACGTCCGGCACCGAGTCAGTGCAGAATCAGTACAAAGACGGTACCGGAAGCCGTCTTTTTCGTACCCGCTGACGTCTCAGGAGACGGTTGACAACTTTTAAAAGACGTCACCGGAGACGGCTTTTCAGACATGAAACGGCTCAGGAGCCGTCTCCGGTGGGATCGGGTATGTTATTTTATTATAAGCCGAGCCGAAGACGGCTTCAATTGAGCCGTTGGTGAACCGTCTCAGGGACCCCACCGGAGACGGCTTTGCGGCCCTGACAGGTATCAAGGCGCCACGGGAGACGGGCGGCAGACATCGGGATCGTAACCGCCACGTGTTGGGTTCTTACTGGTTGGAAACCAAAGGCTCTCGAAAGACGGTTCAACCCTTTTGGAAACCGTGACCGGTCTCTCCAAAGAGCCGAGAGAGGGCTATTTATGCAAAACGCACGGTCAACGGGCTATTTTGACCATTTTCCCTTATTTTTTAGGTTTCCCCCTCTTATTTTGACTAACTTTTTATTTTCGAGAAAATTACTAAAACAATCAATTTTATCATTTTAACCGTGGTCTCTTTATTGTATTAATAAAACTAGGTTAAAGACTCATCACTCATGAACTTTATGATTGAACAAATGATAAAATGACAAGTTACTGAAATTTACATAATATGAAATAACTATATGTGATTTAATTAATTATTGAATGCGAAACACAAAGGCATATAGGAACCCGCGCGATATTGCGACAATTTACAATTTGAATAATTGTTGTGTAATCCTTGTACATGTTCTTTCCTTTGAGTTCTTGCATCAAGATCCCAACTTTATGGAAAAAACAATGTTTATATTATGATCATTATCATTATCATAATTAAAACATATGACCAAAACATAAAAGGGCTCGTGCAAATACAAAAGCAAAATATTAACCATAGACACATGTATTCTAGATAAAAATTAATATAAAATAAAAAGCATCGTATAAAACTGAACATACATATGAGATAGTTTCATATAGTCTTGGTATGTCCATTATCTTAGATGTCCTCCACTAATCGACAACAAAAGTGAGCATTGTACATTTGACAAATACATTATTTGATATAGGAAATCATTATAGCCCGGATATCACGAGTGAGCATAGTATTGCCATTATAGATGAAAACAGTCAAGTTCAAAAATAAAATGACACCAAAAAGAGAGCATGTCGCGAATTTGACGTTGGTCAATCTTGATTGACATTTTAGCTTGATCTCTGGTGGAAAAGTCCCCCGATCTCTAAGTATATTTTTTGGCCATTTTTCATGTTCTCAAATATCAATTTGAATCGGACGAATTTGATCCCGGGGTTCTGCAGACAGTTTATCAACAGACGTTGCATTCTTTCACCCGTTGCATTCTTTGTTGCATTCTTTATCAACAGACATTGCTACAATATCATCCTTTCTACAACATCATATTCCTCATTTTGGGCTCGCAACATTGCCTATCAAATAAACACCAAGAAAATGCATTAATCATACTTGTAATCTACATATGATTCAAATGTTAAGTGATCTGATCTTTGAATTTCAAAATTGGGCACTTTCAATTTCAGACCTACAAATGAGAGAGTTCCATGCTTTGAGATAGATTCGAACCATAATAAGACCTGGTCATATCCCTTTATGGCTTTACCTCAACTCAATCTATCACGAATTAATCTAAAATAACACATTTCATATAAATATTTCAAAATTGGCCCCTATATATTATATGAATTTTTTTTTACAAAATTATAACTTTTTTAAAAAGATTTTAAACGTCAATTTAACTACAAAAGGTTGGTGGACACAACCCATTTTATAATTTTGATTACAATTGTCAATTTCTCTAGTATTGTAGAGGGTGAGTAAATTGATATTTTTAAGAGGTTTACATCTTTTTTATACCAATTATGCAAATAATTTCTCACAATTAAATTGTCACATTTACTATCAACTATTTTCTGCATTATGATTGGTTCATTTCCAAGAAGTATATAAATTTTTGGACAAAAATGCTCTAGATCTACACAACCCAACCTATTAAAAAACTACTCACCTTAACCGGTTACCCAACTTGTCTGACTGGTTCATTTCCACTTCTAAATATAGTTGTTGCAGTAATGAGTGTCACATGTTGCTTAGACTAGACGGAGTGGGGGTGGGAGAGGGGGCGGGAAGGGCGGTAACACCGCCGCAACTCAGCGTGGAGAGGGGCGGGAGTGGGGGGGGGGGAGGAAGCCCACTGGCGTGGGGGAAGTAGAGTGGCCACGTGGCTGTGTTCTATTGGGCCAAGCTTATTTCAAACGGTCAAATAAAAAAAAAATTAAATACCAACGGCTATAAGATCAACGGTCAAAATTTTTTTTTTTTATAAATTACCCCCATTTCACTACAAAACACCCACTTTAACCAAATTTTATACACTTTTCAACCAAATTTTATACACTTTTCATCCAAATTTTATACACTTCCTTAACCAACAATGAACCCATACAACCGAGGCTTCGACCCGAACAACCCATACGCGTTTGTCCCAAACCCGAATACACCACCGGTTCGCCCGATCCCAAACCGTCCACCCATTCCTTCACCTTGTCCCGACTACGCGGGTTATGCGGGTTTCATTAGTGGGCAAATTTATCCGAATTTCCCATTCAATGATTCTCTCGTTCCTTCACAACTTCCTTCACAACTTCCTTTAACCCAAACCGTACCCGAAACACAACCCCAAAATGTCGCGGGATCATCTTCGGGTAAAACCCCCCTGCAAGAAGAAGTCACAGGAGGAAGACACCGGAGGAGAAAACAATAGCCGCCGCTAACCGCCAACCAATTAAGTGGACACCCGATGAAGAGCTCGCTATAACGAAAGCGTGGATAAGCGAGTCGGAAAAACAAGAAGGTATTTGTAATAATTTTTTTAACATGATTTTTATTTGTAAGGTATTGCTAATATTTTTTTTTTTTTTGTAGGAACTAGTCGCCATAAAATCGACTTTTGGAACGACATAAACGCCGCGTTCCATGGGTTGATGGGACGAGAGTTCTATCGAGCAAACGATAGTCTCTCGTCCAAGTGGACATAGATAAACAGGGCAATGAACTCGTTTCAACCGCATTATTATTACGCAAGAAACAATCCAAGAAGCGGTGAAACGGACACCGACAGCCTAACCCGCTCGCTGTTAGCGTTTCGTAACGAAACCGGTCTCGAATTCAAGTTTCTTCATTGTTGGGAAATCGCCAAGAACCACTCAAAATGGGCGTACGTCCCCACTGCAAGCAACTCCGCAAAAAGGTCGAAAACAAATTCGTCAAGAAACCGTCAAACTGATCCTGAAAACGTAGAAGCCGTTAATTTGGATGAAGACGAGTTTGAAGAGGAATTGAGTCGCCCACCCGGTCGAGATAAGTCAAAAAAGAGGGCGCAAAAATCTACTGCCTCGGGTTCGGGTTCTGGATCAACCGGCGCCTACAGCGCTGACTTGCAAGATTTAAATGCCACCATGATTCAGTTCAATACGATTCAAGAAAAAATGCTCGAGGAGAAAAAAAATATTCGCGAAGCGTTTGAAAAGAAGTTGACTATGAAAGAGCGCAAATTGTCTATCAGAGAGCAGCGCGAAAAACGCGAGGATATGAAATTTCTCGCCATGAACACCGAGCATCTTCAAGGGCCCGAGTTAGAGATGACGCTTCAAATGAAGCGTGATATTATGGAAAAATATAATCTGAACTGATTTGTTAGTCTTTAATTTTTTTCGGTTTTTTTTGTATTTTTTTCAATTTTCTAGGTTTTGTTTTTGTATTTTTCTAGGTTTTTATTAATTAAAAATATTTATTATTATTATTGTTTTATATATCAAAGTTAAAAAAAAAAACAAAAACAAAATGTCACGTGTCACTTCCCCCCCCCCCCCCCCCTTCCACTCCCCACAATTATTTTCCCCCCCACAAGGGGCTCACAAGTGCCACATGGCGCTTCATCCCCCTCTTTCCCCCCACCATTCCTTATAGTCTTACTAAGACCGATTTGCCCACTTGGTGGCTGGGAGAACACTGCAGAAGGTACAACCCTGCAAAGCAATCAAAAGTCAACATTGAGGCACATGGTTCAAAACAACAGGGCAAATTAAAAGAAAAAAAAACCTTAAATCTGGTTTTGCAGGTTCATTTGCAAAAAGGGTTTTGGCCAAGGCCTCCGCCCTCCATCAAAGCAATGGGAGTTAGATTCTTTATATCAGTAACATCTCCAACTGCCCAAATTTGATGGAACCGATGAACATGAATATTCATCAACCTAAATGTAATATTAAAATAACCCCCAAACATAAGTATTTTGTCAAAGTTTGTGTTCTTATTCTTCTTCAACTTCTCCTATTTAAAAATAACACAAGTACTTTGTCAAATTTTGTGTTCTTTCCTTTTGAGTGTGAGATATCTACTGTGTGCCATAAAATAGAGAGATACTAAAAAATGTAGCTTCAAGATGTGATTAGCAGGACAAAAACAACAATTATCTCAACTTTACAACACAACATCCTTCATCAAAGAACAATTTGTAAAAAAAAAATAATATGTGTTATGATATGTAAATACTAGGCCACTTGAAAACGTATTTTACTTGGAAAAATATACCACAGGCGTGTTCGTGTTTGTTCATTTAACTTTAACCGAACATGAACAACAACACGAACACATAATCGAACACATTTTTGGTTCGTGTTCGTTCATTAAGAAATTTGTCATGTTCGTTTATGTTTGTTCATTTAAAACTTAAACGAACTGTTCATGAACATAAACGAACACAAATGATCAATATAAATGAACATAAACGAACACAAACAAAAACAAGTTAATAATGATCCATCACAATTCAACCAGGTCTAATACATCACAATGCAACCAAAACCAAATGATGGGGATGAGAACTACGACGGGGATGAGAAATACCTCGGCGCTATGGTCTTTGGAGACGGGGTATATATTAGGGAGACAACGACGCTGTTGAGGCTGGAGGCTGGAGAATGGAGGCGGGGCTGTGGAGGTGGTTGACCGGAAGTAGAAGAAAGTAGAGTTGTGGAGTGTGGAGAAGAAGAGAGGTGGGGCTGTGAAGTATGGGTAGCGTCTGATAAGTGATGTGGTTAGAATGTTAGGTTTAGAGTTAAATTTTGAGAACATATGAATTAAGATACTTAACAAAAGGAAATAAATAATAAAAATAAAGTTAAGTTTAATTAAACGAACATAAACAAACAAACCTAAACAAACATAAATGAACGAACAAAACGTGTGTTCATGTTCGTTCATTTATTTAAATAAACGAACACAAACGAACTTCCCGCCGAACAGTTTACGAACAGTTCATGAACGTTCGGTTCGTTTACAGGCCTACTAACACTAACTCCAACTCTCATATGTGTGATTGTGTGCTTTTTAAAAATCATATACAAAACTTGTATGATCATATTTGTTACAAATATGGAAGAATAGTACTGAATGATATTATTACTGAAAACAAAGAGAACTCTTACAAAAACACTTAACAGACTACCAATCTCACAATCAGATCATCAACATGATGATCTGAAACTCTCTCACACAAGAACAAGAAAGAGAACTAAACGAATACAAGAACTCTATAAGATCTAGAGAGAATACAGAGAGAAACCCTAAGTGTTTTACAGATGAAAGCTAGCTAAAATCATACACAACTAACGAAGTGTGTTTATATAATGGATGAAATAGGTTCGGGAGAAAACACACCCGAACCTATAGTATCCGTTAGATGCCTTGGAGAAAACACACCATCAACCAATCAGAACCGTTGGATCATAAAGACACGGATTGCCAACTAGGCATGGAATCCGGGTATGTGAGTATATGGGCTGACAAACAATATGGGCTTCGTAATGGGCCAATATAAGCTGCAACACTTTAATCTTGGACTCTTACTCAGCAACCTGGACTTGGACTTCGTAATCACCACAGCAACCTGGACTTGGACTCATATAATCATAACTCTTGCAATAGCCCACCTGAAACATACTCATGCAACATATTAAAGTTTCTATTTATATACAAATGTTTGAATAATAAGTTTGATTAAATCCTTTGACATATTTTAACACCCCCTCTCAAACTCATTATTCAAAATGGCTCAAAACAAGCACTTTAGAATTAGACCCCAAATGGGTCAAACAACTGCAATTTTCCACAGGCTATAGAATGAGAATTTGCAAACAACCCTTTAGTAAAAATGTCAGTTGTTTGACTTTTTGAGTCAACCCAAAAAGGCGTTATTACCCCTTTTGCTATTTGTTCCCTCAAGAAAAACAAATCAAGCTCAAAATGCTTGGTTTTTTCATGAAAAACAGGATTTGCTGCTATTGACAAAGCAGCACTATTATCACAGAAAATACTCAGAGGTAAATCAATTTCAACACTTAGTTCATGCAACAAGTTTTTAAGCCACATAACTTCACAAGTGGCAGAACACATGGCCCTAAACTCAGCTTCAGCTGAAGACCTTGAAACAGTAGACTGTTTCTTACTCTTCCATGACACTAAACAATTCCCTAAGAAAACACAAAAATGTCACACCACGCCAATGGCGGAAACACGTGACGCAACGCTCGAAAGTATATCAAAGTCAAGATTAACACAAACTATATTTAATTAGGAAAGAATCAATTTATTAAGATGTCGAAACAGAGAATCACATTTCCAATATTACATAAAACGACGAACATTAAGTTTCAATGTGAGGTATTTCCGTTTGTTCCAACCCTTTGGTAACAATTGATGAAACCCCGACCAGTATCCGACATCCCGAATTCCACCGCACTAGCCCCACATCTATTCAGCGCTTAGTTACCTGAAAGATATGTTTAAAAAGATGTCAATATATAAAATATTGGTGAGTTCACAGGTTTTAGTTTCAGAACAACAGCATTTTCACAACCATCGACTCGACTCACTTTACCGTATAATTATTTTCCCATTAAATAATTATACCAGGATCTTGTCGATCGATATTTCCCTTTTTTTTACAACATGTGCGAAACCTGCACAACTTGTGGCATTTGTAAGGAGTAGCTAGCTCCTGCAAACTATAATGATGAGCAGTCCCTTGAGCCCCATAACCAAACCAAGACTAATAATAATGCCCCGCTCCCAGTCGTTCCTCGGAACCCAACGACTTAATTTCAGAATACGTGCACCCCAGGCATACGCCGATGCATAATCGACGCTATCGATTAGGGGTGGGCCTTGTCAGGCACCAATAGTACTATCCAAATATTCCTTCGGTTTCATTTCCCTGAATTAATGATTACAGAAGAGAGGACTCAACCCCGAGTGGCGATCACTGCTCAAGTACTCATCATACCACTTATCACATTTTAACCTTTGAAAACATTTCAACATGTGACAACGTTTGACAAACATATCTTTCCCCCAGTTAAAACAGTAAAATGGGGCCGTGAAACTCACCTGGAACTGTGCTTGGCTCAAAGAAGAAAATAGCAAGTTTTGTGGTCTCGCACCTACAAATATCCTAGGCGTATAAGTCACTACACCTATAGTGCATGTGCCTTGGCAAGTTGTACACCCAACTCCCTGACCACGCGTTATCCCAATTTCCGTTTAATTAGTCTCGTATCCTAGGTTCATTGGCGATGGATTACCCTTTTCTTACAAGTTATATATTAATCTTGTTAATACTATTTGTAACTTGTATGTTATTATTCTCGACACGACTCCACCCAACGTATAATTATTTTCCCATTTAAATAATTATACTTAGGAACGTTTTGCTCGATATAATGCATTCTTATTACCCGTCCCGACTCACTTTGCCACATATTTACTTTCCCATTCAAGTAAACATGCTAAGGTCTTGTCGTTCGGTTGTATATTCTTAACGTCCGACTCGACGTACCATGCCGTATATTTATTTTCCCATTTGAATAAATATACTAGGATCTCGCCGGTATTCACATGTATATAGGTACATTTTGCCTACTCGTCTCGGTTCTCCTTCTCGCATATCTACTTTCCCATTCAAATAGATATCCTAGAATTTCGTCGAGACGAGCATGTGTACATGTACCAATGCGTGAATTTTCCTTGTTAAGTCCATACGTTGTTTTAGCGTTTTTAATTCTTTACGTTATGCTTTCTCCCACGAATATTCTTTCTAACACTTAGGAAAGTGTAACATAAGT
The DNA here is from genome assembly GCA_030844895.1 of Ambrosia x helenae. Taxonomy (NCBI): domain Eukaryota; kingdom Viridiplantae; phylum Streptophyta; class Magnoliopsida; order Asterales; family Asteraceae; genus Ambrosia; species Ambrosia x helenae. The sequence goes on from CM061228.1 coordinate 122,282,600, forward strand.
TTCACCCTTGTTATATATATTTTATTTCTTAAAATATATATATTTTCATCTTGCCGCAATGGCATTCTTTTCTCATTTGTCCGTTTATCCGTTATCGTTAGTTCATGTTACTAAGTCCGTTAGTTAGCTTTTTCCACATTTTCTTCCCATATGCGTTCTATGGAAATATTGTTCGTACTTCCAATTCCGAACACATATTACTTGGAAAAAATATACTTTTGTATTTTTAGTTCAACTTGTTAACTTGTATCCCAAAAATGTTTTCCGATACTTTTATATTCCCATTTATATAAAAGTATCCATTTTTGTACAAGTTTTCCCAAGTCTTTACTTTTGTCCAATATTTTATAACACCTTTATTTTTTTATAAAATCCTTATGTTAACTTTTTTTTTTTTTTTTTTGAACGGCCAAACAACTTTTATTCATAGAATAGCTAGCAAGAAACTAGCAAAAACAATCCGGAAAATACAAAAAAAAACCGAGATCCGAAATTATGTAAGCCGTAACAAAAAAACAAGACATTATCCCATATTTTGTGCTTCAAACCGGCACCAAGCGTCCCACGTCATATTCGTCATTTTTCCCCGATTTGTCACCCATAAGAAGCTCATGATCTTTATCTCCTCCATTATCTTTTGAATCGAAACCTGTTTTTGATTGAACATTAAGTCATTTCGCGCCCGCCAAATACTCCAAAAAGCCGTCAAAATAACCTTATGTTAACTTAATCTCTTATTTTTATAAAACTTCTATTTTTATGAAAATACATTTTTCAAAATATACATGAGTAGGTTTCTCACGTTTACCAAAACTATACTTGGAAAAACTATTATTTACGTCTTTAACACCAAACTTTCCGTTAATGCATTTTTGAACCAAAGTTTCTAAAATACTTATTTTAGTCCCTCAACATTCAAAGTTACAATATTAGTCCTTTATCTTATACTTGTTGCATTTTCCATCCTAACTTTCAAAGTTAGCATTTTTCTTCCAACTTAGTGGACTTTGAAGAACCATTTTCTTAATGTTTGGTTATTTTTACACCATTCCACTTCTAATGATCTTATAATCCATCCTAGATGCTATTAACATGTGCGTTTCATGTTTTTATCCAAAATATCAATTTTTCACTCATCCAAGTGAGTAGACTTTGAACATGGAACTTTTTCATCCATGATCATCTAACCCATTTCGACATATTTTTGACATTAACTAGTCATCTTATGACGATTAAAATCATCTTTTATCCTATTCAAGTCCTTTTCAAAAATCATGTTCCAATTATCATCCAACTCAAGTGTATGTTCATATTTTTACATTTTCTTAAAATATCATATTATTAATATCCTATCCATGTCTTATCCATATTATTATTCTTTCATTTTTATTCTTGTAAGACACATTATCTTTATGTTTCAAAACCATATTTTTCCCATCAATGTACAACTTGCTCATAAAAGCACATAATATGAACATTAACAATCAAAACAAGGTAAAACTTACTACTAGCTCAAGGCTAGGGAAGACAAGAACCTTAGATTGGATGGGGTTTAGTGTGTTCTTCCAAAGGGTTAAGCTCCAAGCTCTTGAAACACACAATGGGGTTTTGAAGGATAATGATCTAGAGATGATTTGGTAGTGTAAAATTTGTAAGAAAAATGTATATGGTTGGGTGATATGGTACGGCCACAAGGAGAAGAAGAAGAAGAATTTTGGCTTTGATTCAAGTGTTCTTATTAGCTTGTTTATAATATCTCTTCTATATCTAGTAAAGATTACTTGTATCTTATGTAGATTTTGTAATATCTTGGAAAGATTATGAAGGATAATAAAAATCTTTGGGGATATGGTTAAGAGGGTGTTGGCCGTGAGCTTAGAGAGAGAAATGGAGAAGATTTGTTAATTTTCACCCAATACACACTCATGCATCCTCATGATTACTATTAATTCTAATGGTTTATGGAGATAACACAAGATATCTTCCACTTGGGTGGGCCATAGGCCGGCCCCAAGGGGTGTTTTGGTGGGGTCCACTTTGTTAAATAATACCCATTATTAGTTATGTTTAATTCCTTCTCGTTCGGGTACCGTCCGGGTATTTTTCGGGTTTTTATCGCGCGTCATCCGGATATCAAAAATAACCTTAATAACCCTTAAACATAGTCCGGTTTAAGCGTTGATAAGTTATTTAGGCTCTTGCCGGGTGAAATTATGGGTTATGCGCGTATCGGGTGCGGTACGCGCACTTTATTCGTTACCGGGAGATTTGTATAATAAGCTTTCACGTATGGCTTTGGGGTTCCAAAACTCATTATATTTTGTGAATTTATTCTTTATTTTGTATCCCGGGTGTCCGGGGTTCGTTTCGCTTATTTAATTTTTACCGGGTGATCGCCAGTGTCCATACCGGATAGATTTACTTGCACATGATCCTATCATGCTTCATCATTAAATGTGTGCATTCCTATGCATCTTATGGGGAATTTTCTATTCTCTACGGCACCAGTAAAATTAATCCAATTAATTTAAACCTGCACTTAAACCGTTAATTACATATACTAATTACGTACGGAAACGTATCGATTTTTTTTGCCGGATGTTACATTCTCCCCCCGTTAAGAGAATTCCGTCCCGGAATTCAGTTCAAGTTGTCCATTACAATAGTATCCTTGAATAGGGCGGTTTGTTTGCGCTTCACGAGATCTCCTATTTCCTAAGTGAACCCAAGTTCATGCTAGGTTTCCGCTTAGTGCTCTAACGAGCACAGTATCATAGTCCAACTACGACTAAGCTCTTGGGTACCCCACTTTGATACCTCTATTGGTTTCCCGGAATAGTAGATCTTATCGTCAACCGGACCTCCGTCAAGCGCGAAATTGACAACACTTCCTTGGTCTTGACTTGCAGAATTCATCATGAGTCCCACTGAGCTCTTGCGATAGTTCGAGCTTAATCCTCATGAGACCAAATTTGATCGATATCTCCGTGCCCACTATAATTTTTATGCTTACCAATACTCTCCCAGAGCATGACTCTCAGTGTAAGCCTATTACTAGTTCGAAGTCCTTAAGGCCTACGCCTTGTCCGTATGACTTCTTAATAGGTTCGCATGTCACCCAAGCAGTCTCTAAACTGCAAGATTTAATGGCCATCTCTCGAACAACTCAAACCAGGTTATGTATTTATCTCCATCTGTCATTCGACGTATTGGAGATGTACACGTATGCCCTCCAAGGGCTTTGAGTAGTACACCCCGAACACTGGGATTATAATTCCTATCACATAGGAAATTTTTGGTGACGAAACTCGTGGATTCGATGTGCCACGGACATCAATCGTGTCAGCGTGGAACGGTTCCGTCTAGTATATTCAATTAGTCCGAGAGTGACAAGCCGTACTCGTCTCAAATCGAGTATCCCAGGCTAGTGTACATAATTTGTCGAACTTGAGGTAGAGTGACTACTACAATCTGATATAATGTAAGTCGGCAATCCAATGTCTAGCCACGACTCTCCAAGAATATAGGTAGCTATCCATATGCCTCATCTCGAAGCTATAGGTGAGTAAGGAATGAGAGGGTTCCAAACAACAACCAATCATCACTTGGGTCACATCCGACCTCGGGACACCTTGGGTGTCATGGTGATGTCAAACAGGTGATCTTACCGTACCACATAAAAGTTCCCTTGGGAACCTCGTTGGGTATTCCATTTTGTTTACCCTTCGGCTCGACTCACTTTACCATATATTTACCTCCCCATTAAGATAAATATACTAGGTTCTTGTCGACCGAACAACTATATTTAAAATGGGACTTTATTTCCGTAGAACCTTTCAGGTACTGAATTTCTACCTTCCACCTGAGCAATTGTGGCAAATGGTACTAGGGCGTCTAGTAGGGACTGATGGTGGTTGAAAGTTTTTGCGTCGCTTTCACCCTTCAGCTCCCTGACAGTAAGTAGTGTATATACGACACCCGGGCCATACTATTCCACAATCCTCGAGAATTACCAGTCGACTCAAACACCAATGACCAGATGCTTCCAGCACATAAGTCAATACCGGAAAGTGATATATGAAACATCATAAGTTGTTTTCGCAATGAACAGAGTATAAGGTTTCTTAAGATATATCAACACGTTGGCCCCTATTGCGACAAGTATACAGAACACCAGTAGCTACCCAACCATGGGTATCCAGTACCAGTCCTGTTATATGTGCTTCATGGGCACTAGTGTTCTATCGTCATTAGCAACCTAGTAAGTCAATTCTGAATAATACAGGCCACATGCCCTTAAATTGACTTTCAGATCTTATGCAGAGATCTGAGTGAAAGGAGTCCCGAAACCGAAACCCTCACTCATCAAAGGTTCCATCCTTTCGGAATCTTTCTAGGTAAATGGTGAGATCGGGTCATAGATGTATGCATTTGGCATAGATTTCACATTTGGCTTGACGGCTTCATGCGCTCAAGTCGTTACTTAAACAAGCGAGCGACTGATATCGCACCACAAGTAATGGTCCTGAGCCTTCCCATAAGGCATCCCATTCAATGACTCAGTAGTCACACATATGGGCGGAATACGTAAGCCTTCAAGCTCGTCCTGATTAGTCAGGTGCCATACGCCCTGACCTGGCAGCTCATATCACTATGGTGTCTCCAACAGTGTCCGTTGAGGACCGAGGATTTTACTCTAGCGCGAGTAATGCTAGTTAAAGTATAACTGGGAACACCACTATCAACCCAAGCTCGAAAGAGTTCGACTATCCAAGAATATACTCAATGACACCAAGGCAAGATAAACCTACCATCAGATGAATAACCACATTAATCGAAGGGCCGAGCTGATCGACCATCTCATAATGATAGGGTAGTACCCTTATAGAGTAGATAATGCAACACGCCCTACTAGATTCAGGGTTCATAAAACCTCCGAATCATATACCATGGACTTCACCAATGCACGCCCATGGGTGGGTCCACAATGGTATTTCCATAATCATCAGTATGACACGTCGTCATGTATGACGTCAAATGAATCCACTGGGATGAGCAATAAATTAATTGAATCTTTCAACTTTTGCTAGTCCCCAAGGTATGGGTCATAATATCGCTCATTATTACTCGATACCTTCAGGTTCGAGACGTATTCGAAATTCTTTATCACTCACCTCGCCTCTTCGTGTGTGGATCCCGGGATTTCTTCTCGACATGGGTTTGCATAGCCGATCGTTAGTCGACCAAATTGCGCGTAAAAGTTAAGGCCGGACACAGCGTCACCGATGCCTCAGATTCTGAAGATGTAACGCTCACGGAATGCGTGAGCATATACAGGGGTCGACACATGATTCAGTCCATTACTCAAACAACCACGAGACTCAAAGGAATACATGGGCTAACACTCAGACTAGAGCGTCTTAGTATGACTTCCAAAAGTCCGTTGAGCACCCGAAATCCTACATACTCAATGTTGGCACTACACAATCAAACAAATAGAACAATGGCAACAACGAGGGGTTTAGGTGATGTCTCCATCCCGAGGGAACCAAGAGTGAAGCAACGACAAGTCATCGCATCATCAAGGTCATCCAACAGCCACAACAATACATCCACAAAACACATCAATAAGGGAACACCGCACAGGAGCAACACGACAGCATAGAAGCATGACGACAAGGCAACACTGCAACAGGAACCGTATGACACAACGAGATATGACAGCAAGGCTACACTACTGTAGGAGCAGTAAACAACAGGAGGAATGCATCATCAGCAATGTAGCGCAACCACATGGATACGCAATCAGCAGAAATAATGCAACAGCGAGCATGCACAATGGCTGGGGGTAACACAGCAGCATGAATGCACCCATCAATATGGCGCTCAATATGGAAAATCCACAGTCCACATCTACAGAAAGTTCCGTGAGCGCACATCCCCATGCGTCTCAGATCACTTGTGGAAGTGGGATTTGCATCCGTACCTTCGGCCTCGAGCCTAACCTCCATAGGCTCAATGGTAGGAATTGGTTAGATTGGCCGGCGCATCAGTCGTCATAACATAAATGGGAACGACGGGTTCCACATAATTTAGCTGACTTCTCAAGTCGATATTGTTCATAGAGAGAACGACCGTAGGCTTGTTATTAGTCACTCAAACAATGGCAACAGAAACATCGGCAGTTTCAATCGAGGCCTGAGAACTATTGACAATGTTAGGCTCCCTAAGAGCCCAAGGAATGATAACTAGTAGTTCAATGAAAGCCTCAAAGAGAATGGAATTAATAACAACGAACTCCACAAGGACACCGATATGGCCATAGCGGCTTGGCAAGGTCATAGAGACGTCTTCGTTAACAACATTCACTTCTGCAGGAGCCTCAATACATCAACAACATCAACTCGAGAAAAGCTCTAGAAACAGCATCATCAAGTCCAACATAGACTATAGAGACAACGACAACGACAACAATAAGATCAACAACAGATACGAAAAAAAAGACATCAAGCCCGATAAGTGCTACAAAATTACTGACAACAACAAACTTAGCAAGAGCTACACACTTAACAGCGTCAACATGTCTCGCTTGAGTCATAGAACAATAACAGGGGCAACAACGTCAGGCTCGACCAGAGTCTTAGACTTGTCGTAGTTATTATATGTGTGGTAACTAGTATCCATAGGACCTAGAAACCAACCACCGTCTACCCCAATATCAAGGATAGTGGTCACCACAAAAATAGCAGGTAGAAGTAGAAAGATCACAATTTATCGAGACACCTTGATAGAATGAAAACGATGCCGACTCTGGCAACCCAGTCGAGTCATCCTTCTCATTAGAGTCTTCTTGCATATTATCTTGGCCTTAGCACCGATAGACATCAACTGAAATGCCTCTCTGTCACCTAAGCGAGACTGGTGAACTTTCTTCCCGATAGGCCACGCAGTGAGAGTATCATACTACGGCAAGAGATTAGATAGGTCACCGTGTCCATAACGAATGGATCTCGCGACCTAAGTTTACAACTACCGTGGCGAGGGAACGCAACGTCTCAGTATCTATGGGGATTGATGGAAAATACTTCGCATCAATTTTCACCCCACAATTATAACCAGTCTCGTCGTTGTGACGAGGGTGACGAATGTTATTGCAACAAGAGCAATGGAATTGCCGTCCCATGGGTGTGTTTAATTTAACAGAATAACGTGACCACTCCCAGTAGTCCGTCATTTGATTTTCGAGGGGGATTTTAATGTTAGCAAAAGCGTCTTGCGACATTTGATAATTACGGAACACTAGGGGTGCAAACGAGCCGAGCCGAGCCCGAGCTCGACCAGGCTCGAGCTCGATTAAGTTATAAGAGCTCGAGCTCGAGCTCGGCTCGATTCGAGCTTTGTTTTCAAAGCTCGAGCTCGGCTCGTTTATAATTTCTCAAGCTCGAGCTCGGCTCGGGCTCGGCTCGTTTAGTATTTATTAGTTAATATATTAGACAAAAATAATATAAATAATTGTTCATTTAGGCTCGTGAGCTCAATAAGTGAAGCTCGGGCTCGGGGCTCGTTTACTAAACAACTTTAAATGAATGATAAATATTATTAAATATTAAAAAACTAATATTATACTAGGCTCGATAAGGCTCGACGAGCCTAACGAGCTTCACATGTCAGGCTCGAGCTCGAGCTCGATAAATAAACGAGCTTTGTTTTAGGCTCAAGCTCGCTCGAGCTCGATAAAGCTCGCTCGTTTCGAGCTTTTTGCCGAGCCGAGCTCGAGTAGCTCGCGAGCTGCTCGGCTCGTTTGCACCCCTACGGAACACCCTTACGATTACGATTCCCAGAGTGAGGTTCCACTTTCTAGGATTTATGACGGATTCAGGCACAGTACACGCATCGAACCTACTCTGGCGTTCATCGACTGAAGCGAGACTACCAATAATCCTTGAAAAACAAACAGGAGGTAGATAGAGGAGTCGCACGATGACTTTTGCACCTCAGGAAAGTAGTATGACATAAGTACCAATATGCTAAGCCCATCCCAAATCATCTTCCGGAATACGATCCAGCGCTATTGTAGAGGGTGTTAATCCATACTTGAACACTCAACACATCGAGCAGTGGCTTCCCATGAGTTAATCGTATGCACTTCCAAGTGAGTCCATAGCCAAACGCCGACTGGGGCTTGCTGTTCCACTATACGCCGTCATCATAGCACTGGCAACAATTGTCGCGGTCATGATTAGTGCCCGAAATTTTCGACATCATCGAAGTTTATCCCAGCCCTATGACTCGCGGATGTGCAATATGACATGCTACTTTCACCATCAGCCTATGACTGCATGGGAACAACCAATACTGTTGATTCCGACGAGGGCTATCGAGCCTTCAGGATAACAATGATCAAGCTTCCTAATCCCGCAACTTCGATTCTGTCCTCCTACATGAGAAGAAAAATACTCGACCCTTGAAGACAACTTGGGCATACGTTAGATCGAACATGACTTATTCACCATGATGACACAGCAGCACACGGCCACGAGTCTCATGGGTCTCATATCTGATCCACGCAGGGTCCCTGTTCTCAAAACGCACTGGTCTAGCAGGGACGCACCCTCGGTCCTCACTGGGTTCCGGGTATAACCTTCCACGCCCCGTACTTGACATTTCTTGCTTCGGTAGGCCGTGTATTCTTGTACGTCCGCTCCTTTGGAAGAACTTTGCGGCGGAGGCATTCACTCCTATACAAGGAAGCTTTCGTCTCCTGTCCCTTCCCGATGGGAGGGTTTGCGTCAGATTACTCATATGAATAGACGTTCGAGCTCTTCCTGATCCAAAACAGAGATTTCATACAACAAATGACTTGGTCTAGTTTTGCTTCCAAATCATAAACAACGCGGTGACATCCATTATCACGTTAGAGATTAGTCCTTCTGATCATCCCGTCTATAGGTAAGCGAGTGAGCTCATCGTAGACCACAGCATCCTTCCCACTTGCTGGTACCGGTGATCGATGCAGGAGTGTGGACTAATGTGAAGCGTGACACAACATCCTTACTGGCAAAATATCCGTACTACGTATATGTATTAACTAATCTTAGAGAATCGGATTCCTATGCAACATAACCTTCTTATCCGTATTTTCTAATACTTCATATATTGACACACATGGCTAGTCGGTCGGAATTTCCCCTTGTACATCCCATGTACAAATTTCTTTCTTTTCTAAAAATATTTTGTTGTGTTTTAGTTTTGAAAACTTTGTCTTCGAGCCAAAACCGGTTATAGTCTAAATTTTTCAAAAATGCTAGTTCGCTATAACCTTGGCTCTGATACCACTTCTGTCACACCACGCCAATGGCGGAAACACGTGGCGCAACGCTCGAAAGTATATCAAAGTCAAGATTAACACAAACTATATTTAATTAGGAAAGAATCAATTTATTAAGATGTCGAAACAGAGAATCACATTTCCAATATTACATAAAACGACGAACATTAAGTTTCAATGTGAGGTATTTCCGTTTGTTCCAACCCTTTGGTAACAATTGATGAAACCCCGACCAGTATCCGACATCCCGATTTCCACCGCACTAGCCCCACATCTATTCAGCGCTTAGTTACCTGAAAGATATGTTTAAAAAGACGTCAATATATAAAATATTGGTGAGTTCACAGGTTTTAGTTTCAGAACAACAGCATTTTCACAACCATCGACTCGACTCACTTTACCGTATAATTATTTTCCCATTAAATAATTATACCAGGATCTTGTCGATCGATATTTCCCTTTTTTTTACAACATGTGCGAAACCTGCACAACTTGTGGCATTTGTAAGGAGTAGCTAGCTCCTGCAAACTATAATGATGAGCAATCCCTTGAGCCCCATAACCAAACCAAGACTAATAATAATGCCCCGCTCCCAGTCGTTCCTCGGAACCCAACGACTTAATTTCAGAATACGTGCACCCCAGGCATACGCCGATGCATAATCGACGCTATCGATTAGGGGTGGGCCTTGTCAGGCACCAATAGTACTATCCAAATATTCCTTCGGTTTCATTTCCCTGAATTAATGATTACAGAAGAGAGGACTCAACCCCGAGTGGCGATCACTGCTCAAGTACTCATCATACCACTTATCACATTTTAACCTTTGAAAACATTTCAACATGTGACAACGTTTGACAAACATATCTTTCCCCCAGTTAAAACAATAAAATGGGGCCGTGAAACTCACCTGGAACTGTGCTTGGCTCAAAGAAGAAAATAGCAAGTTTTGTGGTCTCGCACCTACAAATATCCTAGGCGTATAAGTCACTACACCTATAGTGCATGTGCCTTGGCAAGTTGTACACCCAACTCCCTGACCACGCGTTATCCCAATTTCCGTTTAATTAGTCTCGTATCCTAGGTTCATTGGCGATGGATTACCCTTTTCTTACAAGTTATATATTAATCTTGTTAATACTATTTGTAACTTGTATGTTATTATTCTCGACACGACTCCACCCAACGTATAATTATTTTCCCATTTAAATAATTATACTTAGGAACGTTTTGCTCGATATAATGCATTCTTATTACCCGTCCCGACTCACTTTGCCACATATTTACTTTCCCATTCAAGTAAACATGCTAAGGTCTTGTCGTTCGGTTGTATATTCTTAACGTCCGACTCGACGTACCATGCCGTATATTTATTTTCCCATTTGAATAAATATACTAGGATCTCGCCGGTATTCACATGTATATAGGTACATTTTGCCTACTCGTCTCGGTTCTCCTTCTCGCATATCTACTTTCCCATTCAAATAGATATCCTAGAATTTCGTCGAGACGAGCATGTGTACATGTACCAATGCGTGAATTTTCCTTGTTAAGTCCATACGTTGTTTTAGCGTTTTTAATTCTTTACGTTATGCTTTCTCCCACGAATATTCTTTCTAACACTTAGGAAAGTGTAACATAAGTTTCACCCTTGTTATATATATTTTATTTCTTAAAATATATATATTTTCATCTTGCCGCAATGGCATTCTTTTCTCATTTGTCCGTTTATCCGTTATCGTTAGTTCATGTTACTAAGTCCGTTAGTTAGCTTTTTCCACATTTTCTTCCCATATGCGTTCTATGGAAATATTGTTCGTACTTCCAATTCCGAACACATATTACTTGGAAAAAATATACTTTTGTATTTTTAGTTCAACTTGTTAACTTGTATCCCAAAAATGTTTTCCGATACTTTTATATTCCCATTTATATAAAAGTATCCATTTTTGTACAAGTTTTCCCAAGTCTTTACTTTTGTCCAATATTTTATAACACCTTTATTTTTTTATAAAATCCTTATGTTAACTTTTTTTTTTTTTTTTTTTGAACGGCCAAACAACTTTTATTCATAGAATAGCTAGCAAGAAACTAGCAAAAACAATCCGGAAAATACAAAAAAAAAACCGAGATCCGAAATTATGTAAGCCGTAACAAAAAAACAAGACATTATCCCATATTTTGTGCTTCAAACCGGCACCAAGCGTCCCACGTCATATTCGTCATTTTTCCCGATTTGTCACCCATAAGAAGCTCATGATCTTTATCTCCTCCATTATCTTTTGAATCGAAACCTGTTTTTGATTGAACATTAAGTCATTTCGCGCCCGCCAAATACTCCAAAAAGCCGTCAAAATAACCTTATGTTAACTTAATCTCTTATTTTTATAAAACTTCTATTTTTATGAAAATACATTTTTCAAAATATACATGAGTAGGTTTCTCACGTTTACCAAAACTATACTTGGAAAAACTATTATTTACGTCTTTAACACCAAACTTTCCGTTAATGCATTTTTGAACCAAAGTTTCTAAAATACTTATTTTAGTCCCTCAACATTCAAAGTTACAATATTAGTCCTTTATCTTATACTTGTTGCATTTTCCATCCTAACTTTCAAAGTTAGCATTTTTCTTCCAACTTAGTGGACTTTGAAGAACCATTTTCTTAATGTTTGGTTATTTTTACACCATTCCACTTCTAATGATCTTATAATCCATCCTAGATGCTATTAACATGTGCGTTTCATGTTTTTATCCAAAATATCAATTTTTCACTCATCCAAGTGAGTAGACTTTGAACATGGAACTTTTTCATCCATGATCATCTAACCCATTTCGACATATTTTTGACATTAACTAGTCATCTTATGACGATTAAAATCATCTTTTATCCTATTCAAGTCCTTTTCAAAAATCATGTTCCAATTATCATCCAACTCAAGTGTATGTTCATATTTTTACATTTTCTTAAAATATCATATTATTAATATCCTATCCATGTCTTATCCATATTATTATTCTTTCATTTTTATTCTTGTAAGACACATTATCTTTATGTTTCAAAACCATATTTTTCCCATCAATGTACAACTTGCTCATAAAAGCACATAATATGAACATTAACAATCAAAACAAGGTAAAACTTACTACTAGCTCAAGGCTAGGGAAGACAAGAACCTTAGATTGGATGGGGTTTAGTGTGTTCTTCCAAAGGGTTAAGCTCCAAGCTCTTGAAACACACAATGGGGTTTTGAAGGATAATGATCTAGAGATGATTTGGTAGTGTAAAATTTGTAAGAAAAATGTATATGGTTGGGTGATATGGTACGGCCACAAGGAGAAGAAGAAGAAGAATTTTGGCTTTGATTCAAGTGTTCTTATTAGCTTGTTTATAATATCTCTTCTATATCTAGTAAAGATTACTTGTATCTTATGTAGATTTTGTAATATCTTGGAAAGATTATGAAGGATAATAAAAATCTTTGGGGATATGGTTAAGAGGGTGTTGGCCGTGAGCTTAGAGAGAGAAATGGAGAAGATTTGTTAATTTTCACCCAATACACACTCATGCATCCTCATGATTACTATTAATTCTAATGGTTTATGGAGATAACACAAGATATCTTCCACTTGGGTGGGCCATAGGCCGGCCCCAAGGGGTGTTTTGGTGGGGTCCACTTTGTTAAATAATACCCATTATTAGTTATGTTTAATTCCTTCTCGTTCGGGTACCGTCCGGGTATTTTTCGGGTTTTTATCGCGCGTCATCCGGATATCAAAAATAACCTTAATAACCCTTAAACATAGTCCGGTTTAAGCGTTGATAAGTTATTTAGGCTCTTGCCGGGTGAAATTATGGGTTATGCGCGTATCGGGTGCGGTACGCGCACTTTATTCGTTACCGGGAGATTTGTATAATAAGCTTTCACGTATGGCTTTGGGGTTCCAAAACTCATTATATTTTGTGAATTTATTCTTTATTTTGTATCCCGGGTGTCCGGGGTTCGTTTCGCTTATTTAATTTTTACCGGGTGATCGCCAGTGTCCATACCGGATAGATTTACTTGCACATGATCCTATCATGCTTCATCATTAAATGTGTGCATTCCTATGCATCTTATGGGGAATTTTCTATTCTCTACGGCACCAGTAAAATTAATCCAATTAATTTAAACCTGCACTTAAACCGTTAATTACATATACTAATTACGTACGGAAACGTATCGATTTTTTTTGCCGGATGTTACAAAAACCTGTAACAGATTTTTCTAGTAGTAATACACTTTGCCCAATCAGAATCAGAATGAGCAACTAAGTTAAGAGAGTCAGTCTTTTTAAACAATAACCCCTTTCCTGGAGATAATTTTAAATATCTCAACAGTTTAAAGGCAATTTTTAAATGACCTTTAGTAGGGGCATGCATAAATTGACTAAGAAAATGTACAGCATATGATATATCTGGTCTTGTATGAGACAAGTATATCAATTTACCAACTAATTGTTGATATCCTGTAACACCTTCTAAATCAGACTCTTCCTTTTTTAACAAAGACACTAAAGTATGATTCTGATCAATGGGAACATTAACATGTTTGCATCCTATCATGCCATACTCTGTTAATAAATCAGTACAGTATTTTCTTTGTGAAAGGCATATTCCATCATTATTCCTAATGACTTCAATACCCAGAAAATACTGAAGTTTCCCAAGATCTTTAATTAGGAATTTAGTTTTTAAAAACTCCTTGACCTTAGATACTTCACTAACTGAATTACCAGTAATTACTATGTCATCAACATAAACAAGTAATACAACAAATATTTCATTATCATTTTTAATGAACAAAGAATAGTCACATTTACTTTGTTGAAAACCAAACTCAAACAAAGCTGTTAACAGTTTTTCATTCCACATCCTAGGTGCCTGTTTAAGTCCATATAAGGACTTGTTTAACTTACACACCTTATGTTCATTACCAGATTCATAGCCTTCTGGAATTGACATGTATACATCTTCTCTAAGGTCTCCATAGAGAAATGCATTGTTAATGTCAAGTTGATACAATTCCCAGCTGTTGAAAACAGCCAAGGTGAGAACACACCTAACTGTAACCAACTTGACAACAGGAGAAAAAGTCTCCTCAAAATCAATTCCTAGTTTTTTACTGTAGCCTTTTGCTACAAGTCTAGCCTTAAACCTTTCAATCTCTCCATTAGACTTATACTTTATCTTGTAGACCCACTTACATCCTACAACATTTTTGTTTGTAGGGAGATCTACAAGAGTCCAGGTATCATTCCTATGTAAAGCTTCTAATTCATCATTCATAGCTTGAACCCAGTTAGGATCATTACAAGCATCCTTGTAACTTCTGGGCTCATAGCTTTTATTTAATGTAGAAGCAAAACACTTAGACTCTACAGACATATTAGAATACTTAACCACATTCTCTAACCCATATTTGACTTTTCCCTCAACAACAAAATCATTGAATTTTCTAGGTAAAGCAGAAGTTCTAGATGACTTTCTTAAAACAGACACAGATTCAGAAGTATCACCCTCAGACTCTTTTGTTTTATCATTAATAGTACTCACATACTCTGCCCTATCAGAGCTGTTACCCAGATTATAAGACTGTTGAGTCTTTAAAGTTGGGTTTAACTGCTCTGATTGCAGAGACCTATGTGTTCCTATTTCTTCCTTACCTTTACCCCCCCCTTTCATCATTGGGATCCTGTACTTCAAAAATGGTTTCAGAATCTGTGTTTTCATACATATCAAAAAAGTTTAGCTGATTTACTTCTGTATGTTTATTAGAATCAAATTTTTCAAAAACAGCTTTTTCTTTGAAAGGAAATATATCTTCATAAAACTTTATATCTCTAGAAAAAAATATAGTTTTAGTATCTAAACTATACACTTTATAACCCTTTTTTTCAAAAGAATATCCTATAAACACACATTTTTCAGCTCTACTATTAAATTTATCATTTTCATTAAGTATAGTACAAAAACACAGACACCCAAACAATTTTAACTGACTTAGGAGGGGTTTATAACCATAGACTAACTCATAAGGTGTTTTTCCTTTCAGCACAGAGGAGAGAGTCCTATTTATCAAATAAGAAGCAGTTAAAATACACTCAGTCCAGAATCTAATAGGTAGATTACTTTGAAACAATAAAGCCCTAGCAACATTCAACAAGTGCCTATGCTTCCTCTCAACAATTCCATTTTGTTGAGGAGTATATGCACAACTTGTTTGATGTATTATGCCTAAACTTCTACATAAGTCTTTCATTTGGTTATTAATAAATTCAAGACCATTGTCACTTCTTAAACACATCACAGATTTTTTTAAACTGAGTATTTAGAAGTTTTATAAAATCTTTAACATATTCAAACACTTCTGATTTGTTCTTCATTAAACATACCCAGACAGCCCTAGAGTAGTCATCAACAATGGTTAAGAAATACCTATAACCATCTCTGCTAACAACCTTATAGGGACCCCAGACATCAAGGTGAACAAGTTCACCTATTTGAGTAGATTTATGATCACTCAAAGGGAAGGGTTCCCTATGTTGTTTTGATTTATGACAAACATCACAAGGTTGATGACTACTTCCTAGATCAATTTTTAAAATGTCTTTTAAATGTTTAACAGCTTGATCAGAAGGATGACCTAATCTAGAATGCCACAAATTATGCAACACAGAGTTATTTACACAGACCTTGTTTAAAAAACTAGCATTAGCACATAGGTACAATCCATCTTGTTGTTTACCAGTCATCAGGATTTTCTTGGTTTTTAAATCCTGTATATAACAATTGTGTTCATCAAATCCTATATACAACTTATTATCTCTAGCCAATTTATGGACAGATATCAAATTAACACTATATTCAGGAACCACAAGAACATCTTTTAAAATGACACCTTCAGATAGACACACAGTACCAATTTTGGTTACTAAAGCCTTTGTTCCATTAGGATGATTTACAAAAACATTTAGATCAGACACATCAACAAAATCAATTAACTCTACATCATTATTAACCATATGTTGATTTGCTCCTGAATCTACAATACATCCTATGGTAAATCTTTTTCCAAAAGAATTTACAAAACTGAAAATAGGTCTGAAAAAACAGTTTTGTTCCACAACATCATTTTTTAGAAAACCATTTGCACAAAAAAAACCTACCTGCAATATTACAGCTTGGTGTAGCCTCGCTAGGTCTTTCATTGATCAGACTTAACAACCTAGACAACTGATCATTAGTCAAAGTAGTAACAGGAACAGAGGATTCATTTGTCACAGAATTATTAGCAACTGCCTTCTTACCTTGATTACCCTAGGTCTCATCCAACTAGGATAACCTACTATTTTAAAA
This sequence comes from Ambrosia x helenae, assembly GCA_030844895.1. Lineage (NCBI taxonomy): Eukaryota > Viridiplantae > Streptophyta > Magnoliopsida > Asterales > Asteraceae > Ambrosia > Ambrosia x helenae. The sequence goes on from CM061228.1 coordinate 122,299,330, forward strand.
CACTTGTCCACTGTGTGACCATTTTTATTGCAATGAGTACACTTCAAGTTTTGATTAGAACCTTTATTAACCTTTTTATTAAACTCAGACAACTTATTAGCTTTTGAAAAGAAACCTACAGTTTGGGATTTCTTTCCACTGTTAACAGAATTCCTATGGGATTCTTCTCTAGAGACTATGGCAAAAGCCTCTTTAACAGTGGGAAGAACCTCCTTAGTTAACAAACTAGTTCTAACTCCTTGATAAACATTATCAAGACCCATAAGGAATTGCATTAGTTTAATCATTTGACTAAAACTGTTAAACTCTTTTGCTGAGTCACAAGTGCAAGCAGGCAGTTGCAGTATTTGATCTAATTGTAACCACATAACATTTAGTTTTTGATAATAATCAGACACAGTTAAGTCACCTTGACTAAATGAATTAATCTTTTGATACAAATCAAAGACAACAGATCCATCAATCTTATTATATGTTTCTTTAAGATCTTTCCATACATCAGAAGCAAGTTTAGAAAATACTTGTCCTAAATATAGTTCTTCTGACATGGAATTAAGAATCCAAGTAAGGACAATGGAGTTACACCTATCCCATTGTTTGGCTAACACTTCATCATTAACAGGTTTTACACAAGAATTATCAATAAAACCCCACTTATTTTTAACTTGTAAAGCTAATTGAAGTGCATTAGCCCACACATTATAATTTTCAGTACCTTTTAGTTTAATAGTTATTATGCTGAGATTAGCAGAATCACTAGGATGTAGATACAATGGATCACTAGCATCCAATTTACTAATAAGAGTGACATTAGACAAACTAGAATTAGGATCAACAATAGTCTGTAGACCTTGAGAATCCTGAGGACCCTGAGGACCTTAAGGATCAGTCATGGCAACACACAGAACTTAGCAGACAAACTACCCAATCAGAGATCAAGAAAGCAATGTAAACACACATAAGATAACCACTTAATGTACTTACACAATCTTAAACTCACACAAGCGAAGCCAAGTCAGTGTCCAGATTCCTGGTTCATCACTCAAGGGTGCCAGGACAAGTCTTAACTTGGGAGCTTTTATCCTAAATGTCTAAGACACACACACACCACGGTATACAGCAATAACAATCAACTAAGACAACAATAATCAATCAGCAAAATGCAAAGAACAGACTCAACCAATTACTGAGCCAATACCGGTCCCCCTAACCCGATCAATGCTCCTAGACACAACTGTAAATCAAAAAACAGAGACAAGGAACAATCTCACCAGATTAGCACCCAAGTTAGGGTTTCGCCTCAACCTCACAGATTGTTACCTTCACTTAGGGTAACAACCTGGAGAGCAAAGAAGATAAGCTTTCCAACAATATTCGTCTTCTTGATCCTTCTGTCACCAAACCCTAGATTTGAACAGATAATCTCCAAGAACGAACACCAATCTCCAAATAGATCAGAAACCCTAAAAACCAGCGAAAGCAAGAGAACCAGAACCTATCGCTCTGATACCATGTTACAAATATGGAAGAATAGTACTGGATGATATTATTACTGAAAACAAAGAGAACTCTTACAAAAACACTTAACAGACTACCAATCTCACAATCAGATCATCAACATGATGATCTGAAACTCTCTCACACAAGAACAAGAAAGAGAACTAAACGAATACAAGAACTCTATAAGATCTAGAGAGAATACAGAGAGAAACCCTAAGTGTTTTACAGATGAAAGCTAGCTAAAATCGTACACAACTAACGAAGTGTGTTTATATAATGGGTGAAATAGGTTCGGGAGAAAACACACCCGAACCTATAGTATCCGTTAGATGCCTTGGAGAAAACACACCATCAACCAATCAGAACCGTTGGATCATAAAGACACGGATTGCCAACTAGGCATGGAATCCGGGTATGTGAGTATATGGGCTGACAAACGATATGGGCTTCGTAATGGGCCAATATAAGCTGCAACACTTTAATCTTGGACTTCAGCAATCTTGGACTCTTACTCAGCAACTTGGACTTGGACTTCGTAATCACCACAGCAACCTTGACTTGGACTCATATCATCATAACTCTTGCAATAGCCCACCTGAAACATACTCATGCAACATATTAAAGTTTCTATTTATATACAAATGTTTGAATAATAAGTTTGATTAAATCCTTTGACATATCTATATATATATATATATATATATATATATATATATATATTGCAAAGTGATTAATCCTACATGTCATACTCCTATGCAATCTCTCCTTTGAGAGATGCCACATAGGATGTGATGTGGCAATTCTAAACCAATTAAAAAAAGAAATAAATATGATTTAACCTAATCTATTATAATATTTAACCTAATCTATTAAATACCTTTGAGAGATGCCACATAGGATGTGATGTGACAATTCTAAACCAATTAAAAAAAGAAATAAATATGATTTAACCTAATCTATTATAATATTTAACCTAATCTACTAAATCTAAATATTAAAACTTTATTATTTTATCTTTCGTGTTTCCTCCAATAACTTTTAAACGTTAATATCTTTTATATACGAGATTTTTTAAAGAAAAAATTATACCAAATTAACGAGCGTTTTATTATCTTTCCAACAAGTACCGTAGTGCTATATAAAAATCGGAGAAAAAATGACTATTTTTTGTAACCCGACAGGTATTGTGTTGGGTTTTGGATTAGTTTAAAAAAAAAAATTGTGGGTTTGAGCCGGGTCTTGGATTAGGTGATACCCAACCCGATTACCCGAAACAACATACCCAAATACTCGAACTACATACCCGATCATATACCCATGAATTTTTTAACGCATCACATAACCCTTAGACTAATGCGTTCGATATTTCAATAATTAACTTTTTTTCTTATTTCATGTTAGTTCTTTTTAGAATGATCGATTACGAACTTCCGAATTCATTTGTAATGACACTAGATTTATACCGCGGCGCAGAAATTTGTTTTTTTATATTTGAATATGATAACTTATGGCAGAGATTTGTTTAAAATAATAATAATAATAATAATAATAATAATAATAATAATAATAATATATTTTATTATGTTATATTAGATATTTCAACCCGGAACGCTCCCGGGATAAAAACTAGTTTTAACAATATTTCTATGTGTTAGGATATTAAGCAAATTTTATTTTACGGATTTTACAATCGCTTTGGCAAATATTATCACCCAATAGTTAATTTTATAATATTATATTTGTTAAATTGTGATTATCCAAGATATATGTGTAATCTATACACTTAATCGATCAAGTAGTGAATATTTTATACAAGGAGGTCTCTTTCTATAACCTGCTCGATTATAAAGTACCTATATTTCATAATTGTATAGCATTATCCTGCTACATAAACATAGTTTATAGTTCTTGCAAAGACTATACTTCATTGACTCAAGTGTTTTTATATATACCAAGTCTACTCCATCTTTAAATATATGATGTTAAAATTATACTAATACTTATGACATACATTGCTTAACAGGCGAGATGAATGATGGCAGTGGTGTTTCTCCAAGTGCAGCCTACTCAAGTACTCCGGCCATGGGAATCCCCACGCCGTCTCCATTCTCGTTTTCAGTTGCTTCTACAAGATGGAGTTCGTATAGACCTTACAATCATGTTTTCAGTCTTGTTCTTCGCGCTATGATGATGGCGTTCTCCTTTGGTTCTTCTCTAGCACTCGCGGTCACCATGTCTAATAACAGTCAACAAGACAGTAGTCATAAGCAGGGATTCCAACATCACCCAGAACTTGTGTAGGTTTTCTTTATCTTCTTGTGAGAATGGTTATTTTTTTAAAGAAAAACTATAACAACCTGTTACTTGAAAACGCACGCGACCCCAACACACGCTGACCAGGTAAAACACAGTTTGTGTCGGGCATGTGGCCTTCGAGCTAGGGGTTGAAGGCAGAAACTTAGTGGTAGCTAGATTGGAACTGAGATCTGATTAATACCTTTTAAGTGATCTTAAACTTTTTAGCAACAAATCATGTGCTCTTAAAAAATTGATAAAAACAGTCTTTTAAGATGTACAGTTTGACTTTTATGGTCAAACATAACTACTTATAAACTCCTTAGTCATTGTGATATCTTTCAGTTCTCAAGCATGATAAATCTACGGATTACTATTGTTTTCTTAAGATGCTACGCTATCGAACTGAAACTTTTCCCCTTTGACCACAAAATTCAAGATGGTACATCTAGTAGTAGTTGTCAATCTGGACTCATTTACTTGTTGTATTTACTTTTGTCCAGCTTGTTGTCTGTCTACCTGTAATTTGTTATGATTTCCTTTTAATATATAAAATATTATTTTTATTTGATCTCAATCGGGTCAAAGACCACACATGGGAAGTATATATTTAATATGTACGACAATCAACATCCTAAACTATTTTCTCTTAGTGACTCATATAGATCATAGGATTATATTTAATGGGGAAAGATCTTGTACAAAGTGTTTTTTGGTAAAAACTGTGAGAATCAAAGGAGGGTATTTTTTTTTCGAAATTTTTTTCCCATATTGTTAAACATTTATTATAGTATTGAAAACAAAAATAAATAAATAAATAAATTTGGTGTAGAGTAATTACGTGTAGAGTAATTACATAATTACTCTAGTGTAAACTAATGTATTTACTTTAATGACGCAATTACACTAAAAAAATTTTAATTTTTTTTTGTATTATTCATCTAGAAAGTATGTTTAAGCACATTGGAAAAAAAATTAAAAAATAAAATTTTTTTACCCCATTTGATTCTCACAGTTCTTATCGAAAAAACACTTTGTATTTAATCTTTACATACTAACTATTTGTAAAAAGAAAATTAAAAGAGATTGGACGCTAACTCGATGGTACTCGTTACTCAAACCACTTGACCAACCCATAGTTCAAAAGGGAGTAGTGATAAAATTACAACTCTTTGTTTCCTGTTACAGATACAGCTTTATAATTACTAGTTTGGCTTTCATCTACTCAACATATCAACTCTTCAAAGGTATTTGTGACATTGCCTTTAAAGAGGCTCTCATATCAGATAAGACATCAGACTACACAAGCTTCATTCTTGATCAGGTTAATTAATTCCAAAATTATTATTGTTTTTTTTTTTTAATTTGAATGATACATGTTACTATCTTCCCTATTGTCACTACTATCATCACGTATATTAATACGTACTTACTGTATAGAAAACCAGTTGGCAGGCTACCTCCTTGTGTCATGCTCTGCAGTGACGGCTCTAATGATCAATCAACAACCGTTATCCGGAAAGACATCACTCAAGAGAGCAGCAAGAGCTTCTGTTTTCCTGTCGGTTGCTGCATTCTTGTCGACGGCAGTTTGTGCAATTCTCTCGGGATACAAGCTGAGCAAAAGGGTCATGTGGTGATGCAATGAAATTTATTTTATTTTTCTGTCAGTTTGCTGGGATATGTCTGTTACTTGATGTTCATAATCTATGCAGCCTCAAATGTGTGTACATAAAGACTTGAATTCATATGTATACCATTGACCTGTATGAACTTAGTCAAAGACACTTATCACCACTGTTCATGTTAAATCAGATCAAATGTGTATTAGTAGTTTTTATGATAGTGTACCCTCGGCTGCAAATCATGTGTTACTTTATTGTCTTTATAAGCAACTAACTAATCATTAAGCGGATACTAAAATTAGGGCCCTCTTAGTAAATTAGAATAATAAGTTGAATTGCCTTTATATGAAGTTAACTTTCCATTAAAACAACTTCACCAATTTATGATGGGGCGGTTGGTAAGCGAACAACAAATTACGCCGCTACTCTATTTTTTGAGTATTTTTAATAACAAATAATGATAAGGAAGTTGAGATTAAACTTAATGATAAAAAAAATGTAAAATGTAGTTGTGATGTAGAAATGTAAGAATTTGTAAAGATGCTTGTAGAGCTTGAGATAAAATTAGTGGGCATTTGATTGACTGGGCTCGAGCTCCTAGCCTAATAGTTTGAGCTCAAGCTCACCAAGAGCTCGAGCTCGACTCGAATGTAAAACCCAAGAGCTCGAACTCGGCTCGAAATAACTTTATAACAATTTTAAAGGAGCAAAAAACTTGGCTTGAGCTTGCTTCGATAACTTAAACAGCCAAACTTCGCTAGAGCTCGGTTCATCAATGATAAATAGTAGGTATACTATAAATAAAATAGAGAAAATTGCTCGAATGGTCCCTGTGGTATGTACTTTTTTCACCTATAGTCCCCAAGTTTTTAAAATTACAGCTATAGTCCCGAAACAGTGAAATTTTTTAACTCGGATAGTCCCTGAGGCTAACTGAGGTTAAATAATCCAGTTAAGTGGCTGTGAAATTACAAAAATACCCTTTCTATAAACAAATAAAATAAAACACTGGTGGGCCCCACGTTTTATAATTAAATATATAAAAAAAAAAAAAAAAACCCTTAATCCCTACACCACCACCACCAGCTTTATCTTCCCCACCCTATCACCACCACCTACCACCACCAGAACCCAACACAACCACCACTGCTGTTATCCTCCACTACAGCCACATCCATCACCACCTGACCCACAACGTCGGAAACTCTTCACCACCTGAACCAGATCTGACCGGAACATGACCACCAGTAAACCCAACCACACCCGTACTCTACCTGACCCGGAACCCTCTGCTCCGTAAACCCCTCACCGCCTGCTCCACCCGATCCACCACAGCCCCGATACCACACCCGACCCCAGACCTGACCCGTCACCATCACCACCTTTCCCTAACAGAATTTCCGATCTTAACCCGAAAAGCTGTTGTCATCGGAAACACAAACTCACTCGACAATAAACCTTTAACCTGAAAACCCATCTCACCTTGGAATCATCTTTTGGAAACCTGTTTCGACCCGATCCACCTTGGACAAACAACCGTCTGATCTCAAGTGTTTTGATTTCTAGTGTTTTGATTTGGGTTCCGTGACTTAAGAACAAAGAAGTCGTGTTTCTGAAGAGAGAGAGAGAGAGAGAGAGAGCAGATCTTGATTATTGTTGGTTTGATTTTGTTTGTTAGTGTGGAAGCAAGAAGCTGAAGTGTAGAGAAGAATAGAGAGAGGGATACATTTGGCAGTTGTGTTAGACCTTTAAGCTTCGATTGTGAAGTGAAAAAGAAATTAGAAGAGAGAGGGAGAAATAATAATAAGAGAAAATCTTCTTCTAGTTTCACTGATTGGAGATTGTTGATGTTTCAGATACGATTATTGTGAAGATCGTTAGGACAAGATCGGTGGTAGTGGTGGTTGTGGTGGTTTGGGGAGGTGTTGGTGGTGGGGAAGATGAAGTGAAGAAGAAGAAGTGGTGGGTCCCACATAATTTTTAATTATTTTAAATTCTATTTTTAATAATAAGGGTAGTTTAGTAATTTTACACCAACTTAACTGGATAATCTAACCTCCGTTAACTCCAAGGACTATCCGAGTTAAAAAATATCAAAAGTTGGGGACTATACCTGTAATTTTTAAAAGTTGGGGACTAAAGGTGAAATTTGAGTAAACCACAGGGACCATTCGAGCAATTTTCTCAATAAAATAATAATAATATAAAATTTGTTTCCACTCGTTTAGGCTCGCGAGCCTACACGGTCTTTATATGAAAAAATCGAGCTCGGGTTGACTAGTTAACTCTAGATGTTGATGAATGCCATGATAGTGAGTTTCGTCTTTTAATTGAGCATGAACTTGATCAACGCTCCAATAACTTAAAGATATCTTACACTTTCATTTAAAAGAGCTTTGTTGAATAATTGAATATTTTTGGATTTTTTTATAATGCACTAGGTGTTGAATTATCTATACTATATATAATGCATGAGTGAAAGGCAGTTTAAGATACCTAAAAGTTAATGACTTTATTTTCATAAACAACCTTAAAATAAGGGTAAAATAGTCATTCAAACAATTTTACACTTTAGTACCTCATCTTAATTACACTTTAATTCTTTCAATTTAATCAACTTTCGCTTATTTCAATGATAGTTACATTTCCCCTTGTTTTAAGGCAACCACTCCCACAACTTTTAGACTATCCGGAGTGGTGGGGGGAAAGAGGGCGATGAAGTGTCATGTGACACTTGTGGGGGGGGGGGGGGGGGGGTAATTGTGGGGAGTGGAAGGGGGGTAGAGGGGGGCGGGGGAAGTGACATGTGGCATTTCTTTTTTCTTTTTTTTATAAAAAAACTTTCATATATTAAAAACATAATAATAATAATAATAATAATAATAATATAAACCAAAAATATATTAAAGTAATAAAAAAATAATTAATATTAAAAAAAATATAAAAAATTTTAAAATTTTCCCACCCAAACGTTTGAATTTGAAATTCCAACGGTTACTGCTCCAAACAGTACAAAAATCAATTTTTCCCACCCAAACGTTTAAATTTTAAATTTGAAACTTTGAATTTCAAAGTTTCCCCCACACTGCTTCATATTTCTAACCCTATAAATACAACACCTAACCCAATTCTCAGTTACAACTATTCCTCCTCCTCAAAGCAATGAACAACATGGGTGACGGTTTTCAACCAGGAGCTGCCGGACCGTCTAATATCCGGCAGTACTCTCGCCGGGTCCGGGGACGGGTCCGCCCCCGGAGACTACCATTCACCTCCTCTACTCCTCCTACTGCTGCACAACCTCCTCTTTCTCCTCCTCCACAACATTGGTTATATCCCCCTCCTGCTGCTGCTGCTGCACAACCAACCATTCCTCCTCCTGAAGCCGATGATGACTGGACGGATGAGGAAATGGTCTGGGCCATGGATTATATCATGGCCCAGAAAGAAATGGAGCGTCTAATGTTGTCGGCCCCTACCCCCCGGACTACTGCTATCCCCAACCCCACCCCACCCCCTACCATCAGACTACCCTACCCCCATCCCCTACCACCAGACTACCCCCACCCCCATCCCCTACCACCAGACTACCCCCACCCCCATCCCCTACCACCAAACTACCCCCACCCCCTACCACGAGACTTCACCAACTGAGGGGGACTTGGAAGCCCTCAGGGAAATTGAGGAGGAAGAATGCCTCTGGAGCCTTCCTTCCCCTCCTCGTGAGTACTGCTATTTCCCCTCGGATGCGAGATCCGATGGACGAGATAGCTCACGTTCCGTGTCCCCCGAGTACCCCACACTCGAGGACTGGGACAACTACTCTCCATAGTGGAGAAAATTAGGATTAAATAAGTAATTTAGGATTTATTTATGTTTAAATAAGTAATTTAGGATTTATTTATGTTTAAATAAGTAATTTAGGAATTAGGATTATGTAATGGTTGTTTAAGTATGTAATGGTTATTAAGTAATTTAATTATGTAATGTTTTTTTTATTTATTTTTTTATTTAATTTCTTTTTTTTATTAAAACCGGCCAAAACATCTATATTATTGTTTTTTTTATGCAAGACAAAACATATATATGATTATTTTTTTTAAACAAGACCCATCCAATCACAAAGTGACAAGTGTCACCAACCTCTTGCCCCACGCCAAGTGACTGCCCTCCCCCCCCCCCACGCCATAGCGGCGGTGGTGTTCCCCCCCCCCCTCTCCTGCCCCCACTCCGGATAGCCTTAAAAGTCATAACTTTTTTCATATGTTAATATTTTTTTAGAAAAAAAAATACATCATAAAAATGAGCATTTTATTCTCTTTATTTTGAATATAGTTTTGCTAATATTTTTTTTAATTTTAAAAAGTTGATCGTTTTAGGGGTATAAAACGAATTTTAAATTTGAGCCCCTTTTAACTACAAAAAAAAAATTAATAGTTTGCTTTCAAACCTGATATGTTTGCTAGATTTGAATTTGGGCAAAAAAATAGAAGTAAACAACTTACCTAATCACTTTTTGGATTTGAGCATAAGAGAAACCACGGTCGAAAATCATAACATCATCTATGCTGGTGCGAGAAAAATGAATCAAAGACACAAAATAATGCTTTACTAAATCGGTTTCCAATGTACATTAATTTTCTTATTTCTTAATATGACATATTAATAAACCTGATGCATGGATGCTGAGGGATTGCCAAAGTGCAACGATGCTAGACAAGGTTACAGAGTGTAATGGATAGTTTATGTAACCGTTAATGGATTGTGAATTGTAATTGTTAAAAAGAATCAATTATAGGTAGAATCATAACAGTTAATTTAATAAATACCAAAGATAGATGATATAAACAAAACCAGGAGTACATGACATCAAGACATGCTAAGTTGAAACAGAATATGAATACCAAAATCTAAGTATCATCTATGCTTATGATAATATAAACATAACGAAATTTTAATCATAATTGTTATTATTAATCTCAATTTTATGTACATATGAATATCAATAAAAGACCTAGCATTTTATTAAAAACATTAAGCTATCATTCACATTAAGCCATAATTTATCTGCATATTTCGTAAGCTACACAAATCAATATCTGAGTGACAAACATTAATAGATTATCAATTTACCTTTAGGGGATGCGTAGCAAATCAACAATTTTGATTGACGATTTCGAATGAGCTAAGTTGCTAATTACAACACTTTATATTTTGGATTCAATCTCGATTTTGATTGTAGATAAAGAATTAGAACAAAAATGAAACCGAAGATAGTTAGACTTCGAAGATCGTGATTAGGGATGGCAAAAAAACTCGAGCCTGACGGGTATACCCGAAACCCAAAGCATTTGGGACGGGTATGGGACGGGTTTGGTATTGGAAAAAAAAATATTTCGTGGGTATGGGACGGGTATGGTATTAGGTGATACCCAACCCGATTACCCGAAACTAAATACCCGTATACCCGAAATATATACCCGAATACTTTTAAGTTTTATATATATCTTTTCTTAACTATTTTTTTAGTAATGTTTCATTCTAATAGATTCATTATTTCAAGAATAAATTTTCGTCTAAAGTATATATTCTAATAACTTTATTATTTATATTTATATGTTATGAAATATATAAATAGTTTTCAAAATTCATACTATAATATATATTTACATATTAAATGTTTCAAAGATTATTATGGTGATGATAATATATATGTTACTTGTTACAATTTCATATACTCTAGATTTCTTAAAACATAAGACTATAAAAGAAAATAAAAAATTATATATTCATGCAAATACCAACGGGTATACCCGATACCCGCGGGTATGCTCTATACCCGACAAAAACCCGACGTGTAATGGAACGGGTATGGTATGAGATTTTATAACCAGGTATGGGTATGGTATTAGCCAAACCCGACCCATACCCGACCCGTTGCCATCCCTAATCGTGATTTTACGATTCAGATTCATGACCTTTCATTCTTACTAGAAGATTCGATTTTCAGCCCTCACTTTCCCGCATTCATTTTTTAACCTAACTGCATTTCCTTTTTTAAGAACGAACTACAGTCCGCGCAAACGAGCCCAATAAAAATCTAAAATAACATCTTAGAATGAGGCCCAAAAATATGGGTCTCTAAGCCATGCTTTAGTACAATTATACTTTAGCAAAGTTTGGCTTTGGTTGTTAACAAAATTAATTTTACCGGACTGAAAAACGACAATATAATTAAAATACCGAACCAGTTAACCAATTGGTTAAAAGATTATTTAACTGATAACTTTGTTTTTGATAGGAGCTAATAACTGAATCGAATCGAACAATGAATACCCGTAGAAGTTGTTTTATTGCTCGCCGCATCGCGCGGGCACCCTACTAGTGTTTTAATATTTACTGATGTTGTAATTTAGGCCAAGAGGGGTTCTCAATGAATAATTTTTTCACTTAACTGATTTTAACCAATCATGCTTTGCCACGTCACTTCACTGATTTACTTCACTGAAACACGTTTTTGTATGCAGCACTCCACTAATTCTTTTATTTATTTCCATTTAAATACCCAAACTTTTTATTTTTTACATTTTTACACGGTTTTTTACATTTATTTCTACTATTTCAACCGTCCCACCAAACAGTCAGCCAAATTTAATTTTTTTTATCTTGGAAACCGTCGACTAGTTTGAATTGACTCAACTAAACGGTCAGTGAATTAAATTTAACAGTGCCACCGTCGTGGTATATAAAGTGATCAAACCGTGAGGTTAAAAGCCACAACTTACCACGGTTTAAAAAACCAAACACACAAAATATGAATCCGTGGACCGAAGAGGAAGAAATGGCCCTTGTGGTTTGCCACAAGGACGCCACAAACGACCCCAAAATTCAAGAACTACGGGGGGACGAAGGCGAAGACTACCCCCCGGATGTGTTTTGGGCTCACGTGTTTAGCGACTTCATCCAACCCGTGGGCAACAACACCATCAAGACCATCCGAGACCTCCAAGTCAAGTGGGAGGATCTCAATATCAAGTGTGCGAGGTGGACCACCATCTACGAGCAAACGATGAGGGACGATCCGGACCTCGATGACGAGTTGGCTATCGGCTTCACAAGCTATGAGTATGAGGCTCTTTACGGCCAACAATTCGACAATGTTGAGGCATGGCGTTTGTTGCGCCAACCTTAAATTTATTTTTCTTTGGTTTATGTAATTTTAATTTTTATGTTTTAATGAAATGTCCTTTATTTATGTTTTTTATTTATTTAAACGATAAACATATAACCAAATCCGATATAATTTAAAACCATTTTTTAAAACATCTCACGAAACCACCTCATCCACCCTTACTATTTCGTATTTACAAATCAAGTGATAGTAAATCGAAAGCGGTAATTACTTTTTTGGTTTGTTAGTTTTTTTTTTTTTTTTCCAACTTGGGACCGAGCATATTTACCCTTCTAACCCCATTCACCAACACTCACAACTTCCACCACCAAGGGCAATATAGTAACTTCACAAAACGAAAAACATCCCGCCCAGTGCCACATCCCACAAAACATTTGAAATTCCAGTGAAATCTGAGTCTCGTGCTCACTCACTAATCAGAAATAATTCAAACATAATTTCCCATTTTACCATTTTAGAATCCCAATCCAAATTTCAATTTTTTTGGGTTCTTGAATTTCGTTTATATAAAACCCCCCATTTTTCATTTCAAATCTCACCCTTTTCACCTCTCCCTAAACATTATTATTATTCTCCTTTTCATTTCATCCTCTTCTAAACTAGAGTCTCACCACCATTGTTGTTTCATACAGTTTCAGGTAAATCAAATACCCATTACAACAATAATAATAATAATAATAATATTCTTTCTATTCATTCAATAATTCATAGTCATATATTTCATTAATCTTGCAGATTAAAAAATCAAACATGCCTGAATCAAGAGACAGGCTATCAAGATCATACAACGGAGTTGCATACGCCATTGAAATGGGTATTGATCTTACTCCTTTTAGATGGGGGTCAACGCCGTTGACCGGTGGTGGCTATGGTCAACACAGTGGTGAGACTCTTGTTACAAGAACAGCAATAAGAGGAGGTGTTTCTGGTAGAGCCTTGTTTGATACGCCTATGCGGGTCTATAGGCGCGGTAGACTGAGCGAGAATACGCCGCCGTTTTCTAATAGTTTTCGCCGAGGAGGTAGAGGAGGCCGTACCGGGCCCCGCAGTGTGTTACCGGGTTGGTACCCGCGTACGCCTCTCGGAGATATCACTCGTGTTGTTAGGGTATGATTTTGTAACTAAATTTATTATTTATTAGGGATGAACTCAGTACCGAAAGTATTGTTCTCGAAAATTGTAAAAATTGGGTACTGATACCGAAAATAATTGGTAAAATGTTAATAATAATCCCTACAATTGATTGATATTTAGTTAATTTTAGTTTTTAATAGATTTCTTGATTTATTTATTGATTCTTGATTATTATTATTATTATTATTATTAGAAAAAAAAAATAAAAAAAAAAATTCTTGATTTGGTTATTGAATAGGCGATGGAGAGGAGAAGATCACGTTTGGGAGATGGTGTGGGTCATGTTTTGGGTAGCCCGATACCGATACTGATGGATCATCAGCCTGCTGATCAAGATCATTCGCCGTCTGATGTTCTGCTTGAGCATGATGTTTCGTTTGTGACTCCGAAGAATAAGTTTGGGTCAAAAATGGTTAAAGAGTCTGCGCTGGGACGGGTTCCTTTGATATTAACAGCTGTGGCTAACAAATGTGAAGGGGAATTGGAGTTGGAGACGCCGCAGAAGAAGCTGTTAAACTCGATCGAGATGGTTGAGAAAGTAGTGATGGAAGAGCTGCATAGGTTGAAGAGAACCCCAAGCGCTAAACGGGCTGAGAGGGAGAAACGGGTCAGAACTCTAATGTCGATGCGATAGAGAAGGTTTGGGCTTGAGTTTCAATCTCTTGTTGAGCAGGATGAAGATGGATGGATGGTTTAGTGAGGCATGTATGATTGATCATTGCTGATGATTGGATTGGGCTTCTGCTAATTGGTTACCTTTTACGCTTAGAAGGTTTAGTTTTGTTTTTGGTGTGGATAACTGCTGCTAGATGATATTTCTTGTATCCACAGGCTTTTCTTTTGTAATGACATTGATTTGAGTAATAGTGCTAGTTAAATGTTGGTTTTGTCTACTTTATACCCTTTTATTAATGTAAAATAGGCATGGATATGAATGGTTCCTATATGCTTGGTTTTAAAAAGCGCTAGGCGCACAAAAGCGACGAGGTCTAAGCGCATCGTGCGAAGCGCAAAGCGCAAAAAGCGTGGGATTTTCGTACCCGAAGCGCACACTAATTATATAAATTTTTTTTATATATCCCATATATATTCCATGAGTTTTTAGCTTCATTTACCCAAAATATAGCTATAAATAAGGTTTTTATGCATAAAAAATGCCCAGAATACGTGAGGCGCGCGCTTCAGGCAGAAAAGCGCCTGAGATTTGACAAAAAAGCGCCTGAGGCGCGCGCCTTTGGGAAAAAGGATAGGCGCAAAGCCCTGAGGCGCCCTAGGCTGCGCCTTGCGCCTAGGCGCGCCTCAGGCGTGCTTTTTAAAACCCAGCCTATATGAATTTGTTTAGCTTTGTCTATGTTCAGACATTGTAAACTTAGCTGCTTCATCGTTAGCGTATTGGTCAACTTCTTATTTGATTGACCCAGAACTTGCACCACAGTTTACTTAACCTAAGGGTCAAAAGATTTCATGTTTGCTCCTTATGGGCCATACTGGAAGTTCATGAAGAAACTGGTTATGTTTAAGCTCTTAAACGGTAAAACACTTGATTAAAGATGAGCTTTTGAAGTTGACAAATAATGTAACTTTAAGAATGCTTATGCGTAGAAAATGAAGCGAGCGATATGAGGAAATTTAGTTACCGAGATTTCAAAGATTACAGCCTTACAGGTGAATTAAACCTTGGTGAATGCTGATTACATATGGTTTCTTCAGAATATTGATTTACAAGGGTATGGAAAACCGGTCAGAGAGATACCCCCTCGGGTCAACGAGTTGATAGAAAGGATCATGAGTGAGTTACTCAAGGCTTCAGAAAATGATACCAATACCATGGAGATGAAGTTGACCAAAGACAACATCAAAGCTTTTATTCTGTATGATTTTTTTTAAAGAATTTGTTCATTGCAGGAACATATACATTTGTACTAACTATAGAATGAGGTTTAGCATAATAAAAGGTTTATCTGTTATGTTGATGGTTTTAGTCACAAATAATAAATGGATGGTGATAAAGTGACATGTTGCAGAAAGCTGAAGGTTTATGCAGCCTTGGAAATATGAGGACTATTCTTGTCATTGGTAAAGCTGGTTTGTTAATTAGACCATAACTACTTAGGGCTTATCTGTTAAAAAAAAAAAAAAAAAACTGCTTAGGGGTTATAAATTGGGCGTTTTTGGTTGTTAGTTCGGCTTAATAAGTTGTTCAATTCTTTCCGTAATTCATTCAATTTTTTTTGTAATAGCTTTGTGTTAATGAAGCAGTAATCATTTGTGATGCAGGAGTATTTTAAATGAAAAACATCAAGTTTATCTTTTAAATGGAAAAGATCACGATTATCTTTTATTTATTATTTGAAATAATTTCCATGTTTATCTTTTAATTGTTTAGTACTAGATAATTGCCCGCGTTACACGCAGTTTACCAACGTACGATTATTTGGAGTAGTATAACGTATAAGAAAAAGTAAAGTAGAAACATTTTATTAAAATTTAAAAGCAACGAATACACAGTTATTCAAATATCGCTAAAAATTTCCTTATAAACAACATTTTTTGTTTTAGTCATCACTTTCCCATCAGCATCCAGTATAAGTAACTTCACGCCTGCCCTGCTTTTAACTCTTGATAATGCGACATAAAGCTGGCCGTGTGAGAATACAGGGTTTCTTAAATACAATCCAACCTTTGATAAAGACTGTCCTTGGCTTTTATTGATGGTCATTGCAAAACATACGCTTATTGGGAATTGACGCCTTTGGAACTTTACTGGAATCTTGATATCAGATGGTATCAAATTTATTCTTGGAATAAGAGTTTTGGTACCAATGTTTCCACCTGATATGATCTCGGCTTCAATAACACGCTTTGCAAGTCTGGTGATTCGTAACCTCGTTCCATTGCACAAACCATTTTGTTGATCTATGTTTCGCAACAACATGACGGGTACACCAACTTTAAGTGCTAAACGATGGTTAGGTAACCCAGAAATTTTTAAACCATTAAGGACATCAGGAGAGTATAAGTCTTCCTGTGAACGGTTATTACCATTCTCAATCTGACATATACTATCAGAGCTCAGATACTCGACTTCATCTCCAGGAAACAATGCAAGAAGCCTTTCATTTATATCATGTACGACTTCATTTGTAGGTGCAAGTATTGCTCGTTCTCCAAAGTAATCCTTATCTTTGTAAAGTTGGATAAGTGAAGGGTAGACGAAGTCAATTAATCTAGAAATCGGATCTGATGTACCCTTAATAAGAAGATCATCTGGAATGTCCACATCAAACTCATCATCATGAATTGACTCACCAACTTTACCCTCACCTAATTCAAGAAGCCAGTTTGCAAATGCCTTTGTTTCATTGGATTCAGACGTGTTGTTACCTAAAGTTAACCTCATGTTTTTTGTTAAAGTGAGGACTTTGCAACTATTCCAAATAGGAGAAGAAGTTATTGATGCATTTAAAATATCTCTTCTACTACCGTTTGGAACAACCGGAAGGATCTGTCTAAAATCACCACCAAAAACCATAACCTTACCACCAAAAGGCAAATCAGAATTAGGTGAAGAATTTGACTGCAGGACGTCTTTCATAGTACGATCAAGTGCCTCAAAAGCATGCTTGTGAATCATTGGAGCTTCATCCCAAATAATTAACTTAGTTTGCTTCAATAAATCAGCAATATCACTATTGGGCTTTATACCGCACAATGATTGTTCAGTAACATTCAAAGGTATACGAAACCTAGAATGCGCTGTCCTTCCACCAGATAACAGCAGAGAAGCAATACCACTGGATGCAACGTTCAAAACAATTTGTCCTTTAGATCTTATGGCAGCAGACAACGTTTTCCATAAAAAGGTTTTACCAGTTCCTCCAAAACCATAAACAAAGAATAGCCCACCTTTGTTACCATCAACCGCATGTATGATTTGATTAAAAATTGAACGTTGCTCATCAGTTAAAGAACGTGAATAGGTATGAAATTCCTCAGCCAACGTACTTACTTGATAATTCAGCTCATCAAGAATCAAACGGTTATTTGCAGATGATATCGAATCATTATCAGGATAAGGCATAGAAGGAAACCTACGCAGGCTTGAGTTATTCCGAAGCAATTGTTTCTCAATTTCAAGCAACGTAAGGTTCTTTATTTGTTCATCAGGAAGAGACAAACCTAAAAACGAAAAAGTTTGGAACATTCAATTTAAAATAAAAGGAACATTAAAAAAAATAATGTCATTAAATTTCGAAATTAAAATTTGTTACCTTCAATTTGGAATACGTCTTCGTGCCTACGCATAATACCATCTGACAGATACTTCCATGATTTTTCCCAAACATGCTCAGGTCTAGATAAGGTATTAGACAGCAACATCATCTCAAACAAATTACGAAGACAATATCCAGAACCTATATAATGAGCCTCTTCAATAGCTTCTACATATTCTTTGTCATCGTCTAAGAGGCCAAGAGCATAACATGCATCACGAAATGTTGGTAAGATTTCTCCATTGACCGTTCTTATCTCCTCAAATGATCTAGGGCCTTTTACTTTATTTAGAAGCACTCTCAAAAAATACGCCTCGCCCATAGATGGATTAACCATGTGAACACGACCAATTGCCTTACCCATCTTTCGAAAGTCCCATTTTTTTTCTTCCTCTTTCCAGACAAATTTACTTGGGATTTCAATGTAACTTAGTTCACGTGCCACAGCTTCGTTTCGGTTCAGTTCCATCCATTTTAGAAACATTGTTGCAGCCACCGTTGGTTTGTCGAGCACATTTTGAATATTTTCTTTTGGACCATATACAACACTTTGCTCACCGGGCAGATGAAATGGAAGCCTTATAACTGGAGGGTATCTATAATGCACTTCATTTTTAAATATTCTCCACGAAGCTTCACATGCTGAAAGGAACCTACAATCAAAATGTTTTTTGATTTCATCTCTTTGCATCACTTCTTCACCTTCTCCATTATCTTCTACAAAAGCAACTTTAGCCATATCAGGTCCTTTATTAATGTATTTAAATAAATACTTAATTGAAGCGGCCTGGTTACACCATTCAACATTGATATGAGCTTGGTAACGCCTTAAAAGTTTTGCATTATAAGGGACCACATGTCTATTGTCTAACGTAGCAGTTCCTTTTTCAACAAATATCCCTGACTCTCTTCTTCTATAAACCGGATATCCATTTGAATCTAAAGTTGAAGCAGGAGAAAACTTCTTTGGAAATTTCTTGGAGCACTTACCGTCAAGCATGCATGGACAGTTCGGATATTCACGCCCACATGGTCCATGCATCATAAAGTCACTCACAAGACTAAACAACTCCGGATCAAGATTCTTATCAGGGATTTCAGCCGAAACAAAACGATCAACGTGTTCAATTGTGGGTAGCTTACTGGCTTCTTTAAGAAACAAACAGATATGAGCATGGGGCAGTCCACGTTTTTGGAACTCTATAGTATAGACAGCTGAAACATAAAGTAAAACAATATAATAAAACACGTTACTATTTAGAAACAACAAATAAGAATTGTATTAGTATAAATGAATAAAGATGCTAATATATGAATATATATTGGAAGTTTTTTTTTTGGTAATGAATTTTACCTGCTGAAGTTTTGCCCAATAGTGCTTTTTCACGTAAATCTTTCATGATTGAGTCTAGCTTAATTTTGAATAGTCTAGCTAAAATATCTGGCCTGTCTTCTGGATTTGTCTTCTTGTCTTTAAGAAACCGTCTAATTTCAGGCCATTTTGGATTGCATGTGATTGTAATAAAAAAATCAGGGTATCCATGCCTTTTACAAATAGCCATTGCATCAAGATAATTTTCCCTCATGTAGCGTGCACCACCAGTAAAAGAAGAGGGTAAAATCACAGGTGTCCCTACTTTTGCCAAGTCAGTAGGTCCATTTTGGTTCAACGTTTGAAGATTAGTATAAGTTTCACACCTAAGTTTACTTTGCTGGAAACGGACATAAAATAAGCGCTCACTCTCAATCATTGTATAAACGTCAACCAAAAACTGTTGAAGAAGCCGCCTAGCATTCAAAATCAATGAGAACTTACCAACTCTGTCCTGAATATGATATGCAAAATACTCTCTCATTGAACACTTTGAATCCACCTTCTTTTTAGATTTCCTCTCTTCCCTATGTGGTATATCAACCCTATAACAATCTTCTCCAAACGGAATAAGCAATGGATACTGCAAGGCTAGATACGACGGGTGAAGTTCAGATATACGCTGAAGTCCCTCTGATCTTGATTCGACGACAATATCTCTATTGTCAAGCTGCTCATCATTGTCTGAAAAAATAAGAGCAGCGATTTCTGACGAAGTTGGTAGGTTGTATGTTCGGCCATCTTTAGTTCTCCTACCAATAAGACGCAACTTAAGGGTAACTTCTGGATTTTCATGAAATCGATCCCGTACACTCCTATAACTTTTCACAAGCTCATTATTTGAGTCTAACATCGACTTCAGGTACTGAATGATTTCAATGTCAAGGAGGTCAGAAATATCCTTACACTTTTCCTTTTCCTTACTGAAAAGAATGAAAAAAAAAAAATTTTAATACATTAAAATTTATATACAGGGCTAAAAAAAAGTAGAATAAAATTTTTAGAATATTACCTATAAATGTTTTTTCGGTTTGAAACTTCATTTTCAGTGTCATATATATATAACTGCGAAAACTTCGGTTTCGAACCATCATAAGGGAGAAGACCACCCATCGTGTGATAATTCTCACCACTTATTCTGTATATGAAGGGAGCATTTCCACTATTGATATTTGAATCAACCTTCCCTCCCATTGAAGTAAAACAAAACATAGAATTGAAGCGGCGAATGTGCTTTAAGAAATATTTGCTCTTTAATTCTATGTTCTTGAAAAGGTTCTGATAATCTGAATTGCTCTCTTTGAAA
The DNA here is from genome assembly GCA_030844895.1 of Ambrosia x helenae. Taxonomy (NCBI): domain Eukaryota; kingdom Viridiplantae; phylum Streptophyta; class Magnoliopsida; order Asterales; family Asteraceae; genus Ambrosia; species Ambrosia x helenae. The sequence continues at coordinate 122,320,028 of CM061228.1, forward strand.
TCTGGAAGTTGTACCTTTCCATAACCACAACATAGCAAATAGGTTGTTCTTCCACAAACATTTACGCTTCTAATAGCTTCTGACCTCCACAACTTTGCATTACACATTTGACATACAACCGTTTGATCACCATGATCCAGATAATCTTGCAAACAGAATAAATAAAATAAAATTAACTTATAAAAGAAAAAAAAAGGCTTTTAAATGTTTTGTAAATTTAATATTTACCTTTAGAGACACCCTTAAATTGCAAGCCTTCAATTGTTTGAGGTTCCACATTTTCTTCGTCAGACAAACTAACCATTCGGACAGGTGAGATGCAACGTCGATTATTCCTTGATGTATTAATCGGTTCTCTTTGAGCAGAAGATGATGCAAGTGAGACCGTATTAACATCAGTAACTCCACCTGTAATTAAGAATAACATTTAAAAGTTAGTATTAATAAGATTCAGAAATTCATTACATTAATCGACACAAAGCAAATTGTACCAGATGGGGTTGGATAAGTAGGAGTTCTTAGCGTGTCATCATTTGAACACTCATGTGCAACAGTGGGTTGTTTTCGAGGTCTACTAACAGAACCAACTTTACGTCTTTTTGAATCTAGTTGTGCTTTTCTAACGTTTCGTAACTCTGCAGATTTTTGTCTTTGTACTTCAGGCACGGAAACTATGGATAAAAATAATATCAGTTTGTATATTCAATGAACGTTTAATGTTAAAATAAAGGACTAATGTAAAAATAAAACGTGTATAACATAGTATTATGATACCGTTTGTAATATTGGACAAAGGAGTTCTTTGTGTGGAACCTGATAATACATAATGAAATAACAAAGAGACAGTGTTAGAGTAAAAAATTTGTCATCAATTTAAAAAGTAAAGCTATCGAATATTTAAATGGCATACAAATTTATTACCAGAGAAGGATGCGTTAAATGGGTTGTTGAAGGTTGATCTAAAGGATGGCATATCGATTGAAACTAAAGTACTTCTGGATGTTGATGAGTTTGAATTTTGACATTGATTAGCATTGAGTCTCTTAGAATCCATTTGTAGTTTTCTGGATTTTGGACACTCCGTTGCAATATTTTTATTGACTTCAATCGTAGAAACAACGTATGAAATAGTATTAGTTTTTATAATGAAATCAATAAGAAAATAGGATATTCGTATACAGTGAAACATGTAGTTTAAATAAATAAAAATAACATTTGATAAATTAAACAAACGATTTTGTTGCAATTGTCCTATAAAAAAAGACGAACAAATAAAATTGACTTAAATTCTAAATGTGGAATGGTAGTTCAGGCTGTATAGAAAGACTTAAAAGTAGAAAGTGTTATTCGTTGATTTACCGGGTGTAGAAACATTCAATGTACTTTGGAAAGATGAGCTTTGCTGAATATAATGGTTGGAACGTTCAACGGAGTAACGATTAAATATTGTAGTAGGCTGCACATTTTGAATTCCATTATTATGATTGTTCACCTTGCATCTCTTTGCATCCAGTTGTAATTTTCTATATTTACGACACTCGGCCGCGTGCTTAACTTTTTCTTCATGTGAGATAACTATGAAGAATTACGTATTAGTTACATAAGTAAACGATAATATAAATAAAGACATATATAACTACGAAATAAGTGTACCGTTTGAGATATTATGTCACACCCCGACTTTTCCCTCGTCGGTTGCGACGTTTGGTGCCTTTGCCAGCGCAGCGGAAAGTTGCATCTAAGACTCTTATTTCCCGAACGCCAATTCTAACCCTCTAGGATCCCCGATCCCAAGACGTCGCCCACTCCAACCGTGCCGTTACCAAAGTTTAAACCTGAAAGACATACTTAAAAAGTCAACATAAAGCTGGTGAGTTCATAAGTTTTGCATAAATAATTCCACAAGTTTTTATAAAGAGTTTCCATAAGTCTGAAAAGATCATTCCCGTAATACTATGTCATAAGAACGTTAGCTAGACGTTAAGTGTTTTTACTACTACGGTTGGGAACCCATTACTAAACCGGTATAAGTGTTGAAGCCAGCCCAGACGGACGGGATTACCGATGCCTCGGCAACCCCAAAGTGTTAGAGACAATATGCACCCGCCCGGCTCCCAGCCGTCGGGTGGGGTTTGTAAGGCCCAATAGATCTATCCACATTTCCCTCGTTGTGCATCCCCGCACATTCATGGTTTCCCCCTGGGACTTTCCGTAAAAGCCGTATAGTAACATAAAGTGCCCATAGTATAACATGATCTTTAAAACAATGTAAGTAGTACGCATGTTTCTTTCCCGAATGTAAAACCAGTAACAGCAGGGCCGTGACACTCACGCACCCATTTCATTTTTCAAAAACTTGTTCGTTTGGAATTCCTCAGGTTTTCATAAAAGAAGCATGTCTTCCACCCCGTAAACATTTATAAAACAGTAAAAAGTGGGGTCATGAACTCACCTTAGTTTCCATGCTAAGCTAGCAAATAAAGTCCAAGCCTCGACCGGCTTCCTCGTGCCCTATTACAACAAAGGACACCTTAAAGTCTAACACATATAAACCTAGCCTATAATCCGGCTAAAAGGTAGTTTATCCAACTATCTAGACTCGTGTGTATAACTCGAGTACTAATATGCTTTAACTCGACGAACCGGTCGTGACTTATCTTACTTATGCGTTAACACACGACAAAGTACCCAAGTTGCGCGCTTGTCACTATTCGTGTGCACACCACGCTGGACTATACTATGAAACGTATAACTTATCCCGAGCCGTAGCTCGTCTTATAATTATATTTTAGGAAAATATTCTTTAATGAAAATATAAGTATAGTTATTTAAAATCGATTAATAACAATATCGCTTCTTTTCCAATCTTTAAAGGTTTCAAAATATTAACTTTTTGTATAATTCTTTTCTCCAATACGCTGAGCGTTTTGTAATTCAAAATCGTTAAAATAGAAATGTTTTAGTTACTAAAATCTTTAAAGGTTGACGCAATTGACGCTCAGTAAATAATATGCATTTGTTTTGGAAATAGCGTTCGACGTTTTTCTTTAAATGTTGCAAGAAATCGTTTGTCAAAAATACTTGAAGATTGTTGATAATGAAATATACAACAAATATCGCCTTCATTTATGCTTATAAATTTTATAAAATTTCGGCAGAGTTTCCTCTGTTTTCGTACAAACCAGGCAACACAAGTCGCCTTCAATTTTCCCAAAATCAATATCCAATACAAGACTTCAATTTGTTCATCCGAAATTCCAATTCAAACGAGACTTATACGTTTCGACGCTTTTTTTATAAACTACACTTATTTATATAAAGACACGACAATATATATATATTATAGTCCAACCAATTTAGTCCGATATCGATATTATAAGTCACGCATTTTAGTCACTATTACCGGTCGTCCGATATAATATGTAGTTAACATTTATTATTATTATTCGGTTCGTTCGCGAGTCAAAACTATTTTAAGAATATCGATGTATTTATATACATATATAATATCCACAACAAATATACAAATACGAATTAAAGTATACCGATTCGTACGCGCGTAACCCGAAGCCACCTCGAATTATGTGCAGACCGGAACGCTGACCGTTGACCATGTTTGACCGAGGCTTGACCAGCACCGTGCTCCGTACCCGAAACCCGAACCGACCAGATCTGACCCGGAGCACACGAATCTGACCCGAGCTACTTGACCCGAACAAAACCCCGAGCCCGAACCCGAGCACCATGTCGAACCCAAAACAAACCGGTACCCCAAACAGCCCCATCGGGACAAACCACCGCCGCCGCCTCTGTCCTCTTGAACCACCACCAACCGGACCCGACCAAACCACCAACCATCACCCGCACAAAACCCATCCAAGATCCACCACGAAGCACCACCTAAACCCACGAAACCAGCACCACCGTAGACCTGCTGCCCCTTTGTGAACATCGCCGGCCCCCACAAACCCTTGCAAATCCACCACGTCGCATCCACAATAACCCGACCTTCCACGAACCCGACTACAATAACCACCACGCCTTTCTTTTACTGCGCTGCCACCACCATAAACGGTGGTGGCCGGCTGTCTGCGTGCACCGGAGAGGAAGGGAGGGAGCCGGGAGAGGGAGTGGGTGTAGAGAGAGAGAGGGAGATCGTTTTAGAGAGAGAGAGTAGAGAGAGAAAGAGGCGGGTTAGGGTTTGTGGCTGCAACAAAAATGAGGAAGAAGAAGGATTAAGCCCTTTTATACCTAGGGTTAGGTTTAGGTAGGTGTGCACCGCGTATCGAACCCGTTTAAACGTAAAATGCCTCGGTTTAGTTTTAGGCTCGATAACTAATTATAAAAATTAGTCGGTTTTGTTCGAAATACAAAACCGAGCATAAATATAAATATCTTCGATGTCCGTCGCGTGTTTTCAGAACACGCGTTTAAATCGCGTTAATTAAATCGGTCGCAGTTTCGATTGTAAAAACGGTCGGTAAACTTCCGGAACTTAATAACTAGAAATATTTAAAATAAATATTTAATTTTTAATAATAAAAATCACATCGGTATAGATCGGAAATTGCCGGTTGTCACATCCTCCCCATGTTACAGAAATTTTGTCCTCAAAATTTGAGGTAGGATATCATCCAAGAACCAATGGTAGTACAACAAAATAGTCAACGGACTTGCCGGTACAAATGGCACGAAATAAAGTTTCAGAACCAACTGGATGCAAAGTGTAAACAATAACTTTGTCAACAAATACTATTGGCGCACCTCAAACGAAACAACTAGTGCACCAACTTTTTCATTACACACTACAAGGTGTGTCTGCATCTAAGGCAATGACAAACAAGTTGATGAAAGTGAGACATGCCAATAAAAATCATTCATTATTCCAAGTCGATTGAATATTCACCGCAAGGTGCTGTATCAAATTCCAACAATTCGATTTAACTGAAATGTCGACTTTAAATAAACTCATCGACGAAGTATCAAAGGATTCATTGCCCACAATGGCCTGACACATCAAGATTAGAAACAAGCATTACGAGCAACGTAATGATAAAAACAAGTCACTAATGAAACAATTGTTTGATGCGAAGCCCTACAATGGACCTTCACAGGTTTAAAGAATTCAAACATGCAATAGTTGACACGTGTACAAAAATGCGTGTCTAATTTGGTGAAAAGAATAAGGAATCAACAAAAAAAAAATAAATTCCTTTATGATTGAATGTTGAAGGCCACAAATACAAAAGAAGAGAGATGTAGATCGTACTCAAAAGATATAACTAGGTTCTACAACATGAACCTTAGAAGTTCAAGAAACAAGATCATCAAGATCTTAAACTGGTTTAGAAAAGCAAAGTCACAAATGACACGAACAGGGGAGAATTGGCAATCACGTCCGTAACAACAAAATAATGAAAAACCCTTATCCATTATTTATATATATAAATATATATACAACAACCTAATAGCATAGATACCCTCACGATAGATGTTCTTAGAATTATCAAGTGCCTGTAAATTTGCAATAACGTGACGTCTACGTTATCAAAAATTTACCTCACCAGATCATCCTATTAACCTCCATCATAAGTTGTATCACGAGCACTCGTCACATTCATATAATAACACGTATATATATACAACATAATATAATGTTCGTCGTGTGCGCCACCTTTCCGAGTGCTCTTCCCGTCTGCATTCCAGCTTCGCAGCATCATCGGCAAATCGAGGTGCCTCATCAAGACGCCTTCGGCCCAAACCGACCTTGATGACATAGCATACTCCAAACACGGGATGCGAGACCGCAGATGCTACAACAATCCCTTTGCCAACTCGTCCAACAAACGTGACACGTGTGTGCGTTCCCAATACGTCCAAGCTAGAGTCAACAACCATCGGCGATACGTACTATATATACTTTACATAAATACACGTAGTATACAAACAAGTAGATTGTTCCTCATACCAAGAAACAATGACTCAGCTAACTCTATGTGAATAACCGCTCTGAAGTCTAAAACGATGACTCGCCAGTCACCAGTGAGGTATGCCTAACCACTACATACCAATGTCCTTTCTATATACCACTACAGAAAATACCGACTTCCTATTCACATAAGAAAAATAAATGTTCCTTGCGCCGAAGGAACGCACGCTGAGCTAGTGTGATACACTAATAGTCACGTAACATACTTGGCAACGGTTGGAATTCCAGTTCCTAGGCGTTCATACTAAATATCATGTCTTAGAAATTTTGGTCCCAACTTCAAAACAAACTCAGGTTAAAGCCTAGATATCTACCCAGACACCTAGTTCGCTAAAACCTATGGCTCTGATACCAAACTGTCACACCCCGACTTTTCCCTCGTCGGTTGCGACGTTTGGTGCCTTTGCCAGCGCAGCGGAAAGTTGCATCTAAGACTCTTATTTCCCGAACGCCAATTCTAACCCTCTAGGATCCCCGATCCCAAGACGTCGCCCACTCCAACCGTGCCGTTACCAAAGTTTAAACCTGAAAGACATACTTAAAAAGTCAACATAAAGCTGGTGAGTTCATAAGTTTTGCATAAATAATTCCACAAGTTTTTATAAAAGAGTTTCCATAAGTCTGAAAAGATCATTCCCGTAATACTATGTCATAAGAACGTTAGCTAGACGTTAAGTGTTTTTACTACTACGGTTGGGAACCCATTACTAAACCGGTATAAGTGTTGAAGCCAGCCCAGACGGACGGGATTACCGATGCCTCGGCAACCCCAAAGTGTTAGAGACAATATGCACCCGCCCGGCTCCCAGCCGTCGGGTGGGGTTTGTAAGGCCCAATAGATCTATCCACATTTCCCTCGTTGTGCATCCCCGCACATTCATGGTTTCCCCCTGGGACTTTCCGTAAAAGCCGTATAGTAACATAAAGTGCCCATAGTATAACATGATCTTTAAAACAATGTAAGTAGTACGCATGTTTCTTTCCCGAATGTAAAACCAGTAACAGCAGGGCCGTGACACTCACGCACCCATTTCATTTTTCAAAAACTTGTTCGTTTGGAATTCCTCAGGTTTTCATAAAAGAAGCATGTCTTCCACCCCGTAAACATTTATAAAACAGTAAAAAGTGGGGTCATGAACTCACCTTAGTTTCCATGCTAAGCTAGCAAATAAAGTCCAAGCCTCGACCGGCTTCCTCGTGCCCTATTACAACAAAGGACACCTTAAAGTCTAACACATATAAACCTAGCCTATAATCCGGCTAAAAGGTAGTTTATCCAACTATCTAGACTCGTGTGTATAACTCGAGTACTAATATGCTTTAACTCGACGAACCGGTCGTGACTTATCTTACTTATGCGTTAACACACGACAAAGTACCCAAGTTGCGCGCTTGTCACTATTCGTGTGCACACCACGCTGGACTATACTATGAAACGTATAACTTATCCCGAGCCGTAGCTCGTCTTATAATTATATTTTAGGAAAATATTCTTTAATGAAAATATAAGTATAGTTATTTAAAATCGATTAATAACAATATCGCTTCTTTTCCAATCTTTAAAGGTTTCAAAATATTAACTTTTTGTATAATTCTTTTCTCCAATACGCTGAGCGTTTTGTAATTCAAAATCGTTAAAATAGAAATGTTTTAGTTACTAAAATCTTTAAAGGTTGACGCAATTGACGCTCAGTAAATAATATGCATTTGTTTTGGAAATAGCGTTCGACGTTTTTCTTTAAATGTTGCAAGAAATCGTTTGTCAAAAATACTTGAAGATTGTTGATAATGAAATATACAACAAATATCGCCTTCATTTATGCTTATAAATTTTATAAAATTTCGGCAGAGTTTCCTCTGTTTTCGTACAAACCAGGCAACACAAGTCGCCTTCAATTTTCCCAAAATCAATATCCAATACAAGACTTCAATTTGTTCATCCGAAATTCCAATTCAAACGAGACTTATACGTTTCGACGCTTTTTTTATAAACTACACTTATTTATATAAAGACACGACAATATATATATATTATAGTCCAACCAATTTAGTCCGATATCGATATTATAAGTCACGCATTTTAGTCACTATTACCGGTCGTCCGATATAATATGTAGTTAACATTTATTATTATTATTCGGTTCGTTCGCGAGTCAAAACTATTTTAAGAATATCGATGTATTTATATACATATATAATATCCACAACAAATATACAAATACGAATTAAAGTATACCGATTCGTACGCGCGTAACCGAAGCCACCTCGAATTATGTGCAGACCGGAACGCTGACCCGTTGACCATGTTTGACCGAGGCTTGACCAGCACCGTGCTCCGTACCCCGAAACCCGAGCCGACCAGATCTGACCCGGAGCACACGAATCTGACCCGAGCTACTTGACCCGAACAAAACCCGAGCCCGAACCCGAGCACCATGTCGAACCCAAAACAAACCGGTACCCCAAACAGCCCCATCGGGACAAACCACCGCCGCCGCCTCTGTCCTCTTGAACCACCACCAACCGGACCCGACCAAACCACCAACCATCACCCGCACAAAACCCATCCAAGATCCACCACGAAGCACCACCTAAACCCACGAAACCAGCACCACCGTAGACCTGCTGCCCCTTTGTGAACCATCGCCGGCCCCCACAAACCCTTGCAAATCCACCACGTCGCATCCACAATAACCCGACCTTCCACGAACCCGACTACAATAACCACCACGCCTTTCTTTTACTGCGCTGCCACCACCATAAACGGTGGTGGCCGGCTGTCTGCGTGCACCGGAGAGGAAGGGAGGGAGCCGGGAGAGGGAGTGGGTGTAGAGAGAGAGAGGGAGATCGTTTTAGAGAGAGAGAGTAGAGAGAGAAAGAGGCGGGTTAGGGTTTGTGGCTGCAACAAAAATGAGGAAGAAGAAGGATTAAGCCCTTTTATACCTAGGGTTAGGTTTAGGTAGGTGTGCACCGCGTATCGAACCCGTTTAAACGTAAAATGCCTCGGTTTAGTTTTAGGCTCGATAACTAATTATAAAAATTAGTCGGTTTTGTTCGAAATACAAAACCGAGCATAAATATAAATATCTTCGATGTCCGTCGCGTGTTTTCAGAACACGCGTTTAAATCGCGTTAATTAAATCGGTCGCAGTTTCGATTGTAAAAACGGTTGGTAAACTTCCGGAACTTAATAACTAGAAATATTTAAAATAAATATTTAATTTTTAATAATAAAAATCACATCGGTATAGATCGGAAATTGCCGGTTGTCACATATTAGATAATGGCGTTCGTTTGTCATCACCTTATAAAAAATCGAAAAATTAGATGACAAATTAAAAATAATAAAATTATAAATACATTGTATATTTATGCCAAAAAAATTACCATTCGAACTGTTAGAGAGTCTTTTACGTCCCATTTCAACTAAAAGGATGCAATTCTACATAAAATGCATTATAAGAGTTTAACAAAATATAAACAAACTTAAAATTATGGATGATAGGTTTATATATATATATAAACATTCAACGATACATAATACTTAACTAACAATATATTATAAATCAACATAAGGTACGAATCATCATGTTATGCGAAAATATGTAATATTGAAATTAAAGAATTACATACCTTCATCTTCTTTGATGGAACAGTAGAGAAAAAACATGTAGATAATCATGTTCTGCGAAAACATGTAATATTGAAATAAAAGAATTACTTACCTTCAACTTGTTTGATAGAAAGTAGAGAAAACATAAAAAAGCAAAGATGAACTCTTGAATATTTGAGTCTTCTGATTTGTCTGTAACACTGAATGGATTCGTTTATATGAAAGGTGTTGGTTTGATTTATAGTAGTAGGGTTTTATAGATTTTTAAAAATTAAATTTCTAGTCAAAACTTTTTTAATATGGTTAATTACTTACCATGTTTAAATGAATTTCAAGATTTGAATTTTTTGGTGTAATTACAATTCAAATTTTTCGAAAATTTGAATTTATGGACATGTATAGTTTTTTATTTTTAGCAAGTGTGTAATTACAAAGAATTTGTAATTAAAAATGTTTATTAATAAGCTTAAATACTTACCATTATTAAAGAAATACTATTTGAATTTTAAAGAAAACGGAAAAGTCAACTTAATTATATTTAGATTTTTTATGTTTTTTTTTATTAAGTATGTAATTAGAATACACTTGTTTAAATTAATTGTACTATAGCAACTTTGTAATTTTAACATAATCTTTAGTTATAATACTTAGAATTTTATATTAAACTAACTTAAAAAAACGTTTTAAAAAAACGTAATATAATTAAATATTACTCATATTTTGTTGAATAATGTTATGGAATGTATTAGAACTTTATGTTTGATAAATTGTTTGAAAAAATATAAATATGATAAAAAAATGTTAATTATATATAGGTGGACCTATGAATAATGTTATGATTCTTATAGACAATTCAACATAACGTATAAATAATTAAAATTTATTCAACAACGAACAATTATTTGCCAAAGGTAAGGAAAAAAACATAAACGTTCAAACCAACAACTAATTCAAATGAAAAATAGTAGCAAACATCAAACAAACCATAATAAAAAACAAATTGTTTCAAACCATAAACAAACATTCAGAAAAAATCCCCAAAAAAATAGCAAACAAACGGATAAATGTTCTTATTTTTCAAGCTTTGGGATCAACAGGGGGATCTCAACTGATTTGTCGGTGCAAACTTTCTTATCACCCTTACGCACTTTGGTAGTAGACTCACTTGCATCATCTTCTAGACCGTAAACTTTGTCGAGGCTACGCTTCACTTCCTGCTCGTCATGGACCAGACTAACTCTGCAAGATGATTCTGGAGTGTTGTTATCTCCAACAGAATCCTACAAAAGTAAATGAAAGGTTTAAAGTTTGATAATAGTAGCAATTTAAATTTAATTGCGGGAGTGATTTAATAGGTGAAAAGAACCTTAAGAGAGACTGCATTTTGTGTAGACGATTCAACTCCATCCAAGCTTTCAAATCCAGGTTGATCCACCTAAAAACATTAAAGGATTTGTATGTATCACATTATATAGTAAAACAATAATAAATTTTTATAAAATCAACCTATAAAGGAATATAGGATGGGAATAAAAACCTGAATATCGGAGAACTTTTGTTCTAGTGAAGAAAGTATCGATGACTCATTCGTAAACTTGCGTATACTATATCCGTCTAGGTGCTTGTCAATATTGAATTGACCCACTTTGATTTTGAACGCAAACTTTTTGTCTTCAAGAGCATGAAACTCAGTTGGAGTTGTTTTTTCTTCACCAGAAACCTTAATAACAAATGACATAAATAATATAAAGCAAAATAACTAATTTGTTCCGGACTGAGTATAAACAACTTACTTGCTTAGATTTTTCTAAAAGTTGCATTGCTGACATTCCCAGCAATTTCTTTGCTTCACGATCAAATAAAGTAAGGGATGTAATACCAGTAAAATCCTGAACCCTTAAAGGTACTCTGAACCTACATTTACAAATTACAAAATATTATTAAACAAATTTAATACTGTTTTACTTTAAGATGTACATATTTAAGATAAAGCATACACTGGATCAGCAGAGACGATGTGCTTTGGACATTCTCTATTGGGGCAAACTAACACCTGTTTAAACGAAGTAACATCTGTTTCTTCATTATCATCAGGTAAACTTAAGGTCGGCTCCACCTTGTGATTACAGTGCTCACATCCCAAATAATACCACTCATCTTTATCATCAACACCCTTAATGGTTCCAAGAACAATGACCTGTTTGTTCACCTACAAAAGAAACAGGAATCGATTAAAAAATGAATTGTAAATAAAACTTGTATATAATGATATGATAAATCAATTGAATCTTACCTCTGTTATCAAAGGAAGATCACGAATAGTGCTGAAAGGGGTTTTATTCAAGAATTCATTATTAATATTCATACTACCAGACGATCCAAGAGATCGTTGTACAGACGATGATTCCGTAGATAAAAACTTTTCAATATAACTGTAAGAATAAAAAAATTAATATAACATATATATAATAAGTCAAATATTTAGATATATGTAAATAATTACAGGATAATTTAAACATATCACCTTTTCTTAAAAGCACGAATATCGTCAATATCTTCGTTGATAAACAGGCGAGTTATATTGAAACCATTTTGCAAACTTACATTACCTTTAAAAAAAAAGAAAAAAGCAAGCGTTATTTTTTTAAAAAAAGTAATAAAAATGTCAAACGTAATACAAATTGCAAGAAATGACAAACCTTTATAATTGGTAAAGCTACCAAATTGAACAATAAGAACTACATGAACTTCAGCTTCGTTCTGCTTGATGTACTCAAACATCTGCTCACTATATTCATCCCACAAAGAACATGACATTTTTACCCCACTACATACAATACATTTTTTATTAGAGCATGCATAAATTTCAAACATTTCTTCCTAAGTATTAATCGTACAAATGAGAAATGAATATATCATGAAAGATTATGAGATAATAAATTATGAATAGGAAAAATGAAACACATACTCTAGATCAATCAAGAGTAGGTTCATTTTCATTTTCAATCCAGCTTTTGTTTCGATAGGCTCGGGTGGACTCCATTCTTCAACAAACCCAATGAAATCTAAAATATTTAAAATGTTATCTCAACTAATAAATAAGAAGACAAATTAAAAGAATAAAAATATATAAAAGATTAAGGCTTCGAAAACTACCAATCCTTTGTTCTTGAGAAAGGTTACCAGACTTAATAGACTCAAAAGAAGAGAAATTAAAACCATATTGGCTACCATCAAATCTGTTACACTTTGTAAGATTTGTTTCAAAAGTAAACGATAATATGTCATTTTTAGAAAAGTGTTTAACAGATTTGTTATCCGCTAGTTGTGGTCTATAGATATAATATGATTCATTTTCACGTAGAAATTTTTCATGCTTCTTCATGTATCTATTCCACACAATCGCTTGCATTTTAGAACCCTGCGTAAAAATATGTAATTAGAAGACATTATTTGACCAGAAAATATTAAATAACATATATGTGACAAAGGAATTGATGATATAAAATCTAACCTGTTCATCCATAACAACCATATCAATGGCAAGAGTTTCACCTGGTGTCTTTCGATTTGCTCTCTTCCAAAGCCTAAGTACCTTAACTTTGATTGTGTAATTACTCAGCCGCCATGTTATGTCATTCAAAAATGTTACATTATTTGGATCCATCTGCCTGCACGTGTGTAATAGTTATCACAAATAACTGCGAACAAAAAAATATTAGTACTCGTGTGATATATAAATAAAAATGTAAGAACCTAAAGTAGTATATACTACCTGCGAAATGTAGAAGAAAAAAACTGAATTATATTCGAAAAATTTCTACATGTATATATAATTTCGTATACCTATTATAAATAAGGAAGAAATGTTGTATTTTTAGCATTGATTATATAAATAGAAACAAAATATGAAATGCCAATCTAATTGATTAAGTTTAAAGGTTTCCATAATACATTTTCAATCAAATTAAGTGGTCAAACTTTCCGAAATTATGAAAATAAAAGTTGTTTATTAAATCTTATTGTAAAAAAGTCAAAGACTAATTTTTTGTCTATCCAAAAATCTTGTTTGTCAAATTAAAACTTTTTTAATTTGTAAATTATTAATTACTTGTGAGTTTAAAATAAAGAGAAAACATTTTCTTTTGTTTTAAAATGGTACTGGATAAATTTAACATTTTCAAATAAAACGGTTGACTTTGTTAATAAGCATTCAACAGGTAAAAACACACCAATGTATGTAACCACTAACAGTTAATCACAATACCAAAAACAACCATACCAAGGTGGTAACAGTTACACAGCAACACAATTTTAAGAGGAAAAAGTCAACGGCATAAATTTGGATGTAAAAAAAGATAAATTATAGGTTGATTGAAAGCATAAAAAGTAGTCAATTATACATTGTTAATTGATTGTCTTTCCAAAAATCTTGTTTCTCAACATAAAACGGTTTGAATTTGAAAATTATTAATTACTTGTGAGTTTAAAATATTAAAAAACGTTTTAATTTTTTTTTAAAATGTTATTCGAAAAATTTAATATTTTCAAATAAAACGTTTGACTTTGTTAATAAGCATTCATATGTATTAAAAAAAAAGAATATCATAAATCTATTTCTCAAAAGACATATCAGCAGGTATAACAAACCAATGTATGTAACCAATAACAGTTAATCACAATCCCAAAAACAACCATACCAAAGTGCTAACAGTTACACAGCAAAACTATTTGAACAGAAAAAAGTCAACGCCATAAATTAGGATGTTTAAAGACAAATCGAATATAGGTTGATTGAAACCATAAAAAGTAGTAAATTACACATCGTTAATTGATTGGCTTTCCAAAAATCTTGTTTGTCAACATAAAACGGTTTGACTTTGAAAATTATTAATTAATTTTGACTTTAAAATATTAAAAAACATGTATATGTCTAAAAAAATGGAAACTATTAAAACTTGGGACTTTTTCAAAAAAAAAAAGTCAAAGTTACGAAATTTTAGTATGTTAATAATGAGAATGACAAAACTTAATGTAATGTAATTTACCAAAATTAAGTTTTAATAAACAATATTAACAAAGTCAATTTGTAAAATCTATAGTTGTCTAAATTTTAATTCTCATTATAGCAAATAAATCATATTAACCATATTTACCTATTGCTAAAAAAAAATATTTCCCAAATTATTGCTAACTATTAAAACATAGAAGATCATATGTCATAAATACAAACCATAAGACTGATATATTTTTCAAAACACATATCAACACAAAAAACAAATCAATGTATGTGACCACTAACATTAATCATCATCCAAAAAACGACCATAACCATCGTGTTAAGAGTTACCCACAACCACTGTATTGTTTCAAAAACCACCACGACTTAGGACCAAAAGTATGTGATTTATATCCAAAAAACTACCCACTGCCTCCCGTCCTAATTACCATCAACCCTAACTACTTTAGAGAGCTTGAACAGACCTCGTTTTTCAAACCAACGGAAATGCACCTGATCACCAGCCTGCAAATCATTGTCAGCAACAAACACAGACATACCTTTGATGTAAAAACGCTTACTCGATCCCCTGTCTTCAATACCTACAGAAACACCCCAGCTATTTTGCTCAGCATCCTTAATTGTCAATGAGCGCGGCCTGTTCAAACCATTGGCCTTCGCCCATTGTGTCTTCATCCGCTAAAACAAATAACCATACATGAAATTTGTTATAAAAAGGTTTATTTAGCATCAAAATGATTATAACATATTGCTTTAACATATAATACTTACAAAATGCCTGTCAACAACAAAAACAACTGGAACGGCCCAATCTTCTATATCGGATACATCTTCATCCGATCCAGATTCATCATCATCAGTTTCCATATCATCTTCATCTGAATACTCTTCTCCATCATCATCAGAAACCACAACTATTTCCTCCTGATTATGGTGATCATCCTCGGCTGTTCAACGTCCTCCCACAACTCCGGAGGCAGGGTCAGCTTGTTTTTCTCAAAGATGGACAACTCCAATGTTTTCTGTTAATTTTACAATGAAACACATGAAAAGTGTACAAATTAATGATCTAAATCTCAAACAAAATTAATGATATTTTTTGAAATTTCGAATCGACAAACAAACCTCGTTGTAAATTTCAAACACCATCAGATGATCAGCTGTTATGTTAAACCTCTGTTTCATGTACGGCCATCCCTGGGTAATGAAAATCTCATGACCATCGTATTCAAGTTGGATCTGGAAAACATGACCTGCAAAGAAGATGAATTTCCAGCATATTGTTATCATTATGAACATCAAAATTTTATAAAGTCTTATTATCTAACAAATAATTATATACATGAGATTACCTGGAAATGAGCTAACCATAATCGGTTCCATAGGAGGGTTTCGATTGTACAAACCATGATGAACGAAGGCACTTATATGCTGGAAAGTTGAAAAACAATGTTGAAACATTACTACATATTAATGTATTTAAGGCGTTATGTCATGTTTATACACATCATTTAAAAAACATACCAGGCGATTCAGATCAGTGAGTGGGTCATCAAGTTTGCAGTAGAAATACTTGCCCGGTGCAGATATGGCATCCTGATGAAAAGTATACATATTAAAACAGTTAAGCATTTCTTCGAACTCAAACACAAAGTGACAACCACTTGGGTAGTTTAGCGTGGTAATCATGTGCTTCCACCCATTGTAAAAAAACCACTTCCCAGCGATATTCATCACTTTAACTTCGAATGATCTCTGATCCAACGTATGAATTCTGGTCATGCCAGTAGGGAATCCATACTTAGTAATCCATTCCTTATAATCTCCGGGCAACGCCTACAAATCAATACCAAAAACAGTTGATTATAAATTAATCTATTGGATTTCAGTTAATAAACATTATCCATCCGAATACTGTACAGTGATCAATGAACATATAGTAACAACCAACAGAGTTTTAACGCATAAGAAAGGTCGCTTACCATACACACACGTTCTCTGCCCTCTGATTTAACCCAAAATCCATAAACCATTCTGAGACGACCTTTAGAGCAACTGTATTATCAGTAAAAACATATTAAAACATGATATCATATAACTAAAATTGAATCATTAGATGAATACATAAATGCCAAATCTGAAAAATCTTAAAACCTATTAAATTTTGAAAACAGATTAATTTTTGAAAAATCCCAAATTGAAAACTTTATATAATCGAGTCATATTCACAATGTTCATACAAACTTGATTCAAAAAAAACAACAATCTAATCTTCGGAAAACCATGTTTGACCTAACATCATCAATGGCACATCAAAAAGAAAACACTGTCTTAGTCCATCAAAATCCATTCAAGAACCCTAATCAAACAATCAACAAACCTAATCAAACAATTGAAAACTTTATATAATCCAGTCATATTCACAATGTTCATACAAACTTGATTAAAAAAAAGAACAATATAATCTTCTGAAAACACAAGTTTTTCAGAACATCATCAATGGAAAATCAAAAAGAAAACACTGTTTGAGTCCATCAAAATCCATTCAATAACCCTTATCAAAAAATCAACAAACCTAATCAAACAATCAAGAACCCTAATTAAGGGCAAACGAAGGTTTTCTTTGTCGTAACTTCATCTCCACAAATCGAAACATAAATAATCAAATCAAAACAGGGAAAAACAAACATTGAATCGACAAAGACATTACAAAAAAACGAAAAAAAACACCGTGAAAATGAGGGATAAAGATGGATTCAATGAAATAAGAATGAAAGAGAGATTACCTTAGAGTGGAGATGAATGGATGGTTGAATCGCCTAGGTTCGTATGATTAGGGTTTGCAAGGTGTTTTGGGAAGGAGGCGAGTACACAGACAAAAGATATGTCCGCGTGTTTTTTATGTGGGTATTTATATTTTCTGTTTTTTTTTTTAAATCAAAAAGTGTATTAAATCCCACAATGAGACACTTGGCACAATATGATTGGCTACACAATTGAGGATGAATGTGGGAGTGCCAAGTGTCCTCATGGACTTTTGTTTATTAGATGTATAGATAAGTAGGGCTAGGGTTTATGTTTTTAATTACTTTTGATTGAATAAAAATTTATATGAACATTGTTCATGGAACCTTTGGTTCAAATTATCGTCTTTGATTAACTATTTGTTCTTGAGCCATTTGATCGCATACGAAACTGCATCAATTTGAGTATCCTTTTGATCTTGTTTTCTTTCGATTCAATTTTATTAAATTGTGACGTATAGTTAACAATTGATAGTAGAACCATTGTCGGCTCGATCTTGAAGGAAGGTGTTGTAACTCAATTGAAGAAACAAGAATGGTGACTGGTGCGAAATTCGACATTGAGAAGTTTGATTGCAAGAAATATTTTAGCCTTTGGAGATCGAAGACGAGGGCATTCTTAATGGTATATAAGTTACAATTTTGTGAATTTAGACATGCTAAGATAGACATTCATAGAATTGGTACAAATGTTCACTGATTATATGTTTATATCACATGACCATTATATATTAATATGAGTTTTCTCATGTATAATTTCACCAAATGTATCATATTATGATCTTAAATGTTTAACCATCATTCAATCAGTATCAGTTTGTTTCATTACAATGCTTCCACATGCTACAACAAACAAAAGAAACTCTAAAAATTGAATCGGTAATATAACCAAAACGTTTGAAGTGGTTGTATAAAAAAGGAATCATAGCGTCTATTATTTGTCAAAAAAAAAAAAAAAAAAAAAAAAAAAAGTTTATTGCAAAACGAAGAATCACAAATCTAAAATGCATTTATTTCAACTAATAAAAACAATCTAAATAATACTAGTGGGAATGCCCGCGCGTTGCCGCGGGTAGGTATATTTTTTGCCGCACATTGTGCAACGGGTTTGACGTAATTTATTTTTAAAACCATTTTGCTAATACATAATATATCAATTCGTGGCAGTTGAAAATAAACAAAAGAATTGACATCAAAAGCGACAAATAAGAGATGATAGACGACATTATTATGTATACGTAAATCATTACAAAACTGCACATCATGCTTGTATTCCTCTTATTATTTAACTTGGTAAAAAAATAAACAAACCAGAAGTTGAACCACCATCTCCACTGTCATGTCTTCCCATGCCACACCATCATAATTCAAAGTTGGTCACTAAATTGCGTGATGCCTTCGACATCATGTTTTGTTTATAAATCAAATCTTTGTACCTCATTGTGATCCCTTTGTAACCACTTTTGAGAAATGTTTTGGTTTAATTTGTTTTGTAATTTGTTGGTTTATTATCATAGTTTTTGGGTAATTCAAAACTTGCTCTTGATCTAGATTTTTGGGGTTATTGTCAAATTTAAATTCACAATTTGAACAAGATACAACCTCCTGAAGAAGAATAAATGGTGCTAGATCTGGTATATATATTTAGACAATATACCATCCAAACATGTTGGGTAAAATGTTAAACTTTTTTTAACAAGACAATATTTGCAGTTAGTAAAGACATAAAATACTCGAAACAACGCACAAAGGGATGTCTTAATTTGCAAGCTACTAAAGAGAAACAACTCAACATTGAAAATATTGTACATTGTTGTTCAAATAGATTATTCTCTTATCATGTTGCACATTTCCAAATGTTATATTATACATGATTCAATAGTCCTTATTGTATATCAGGAGAACAAATTTACAAACCAGGTAGAATAATGAATCAAACTTGATCTACATCCGGTCTCGCATTCATTTCCTCTAGAAAGTTGTACTCCTCCATAAGATTGAGATTGTCCACAAGTTTGTGATATTGTGAACACCCTCTATACTGGATACAAATGTAAATAATTTTCATTGAAATCAAAAAATATGTGCTCCAAGTGTGAAATATATAGGAAAAATGCCTAAACAAAAATAATTCCTTTTCATAAGCTAGTCTTTATATGTGCTTTTGTGATCTTACACCACAAACATTGCAGGTAAGTTGTTCTAACAAGCTTATTCTTTGGTTCTTTTCTATCATTTACAACTTTTATTGGTTATTTATGCAACAGATCATATGATGATGAATTACAAGCAATCAGGTTATTTATGGGAACAGTATGATCAGAAGAAAGGTAACGGAAAAGGGGCACACCCTTTTCTGGCTGGACTTCACTGTTATTCTAATCATGGTAGAATCATATACTGAATTTTAAGTTTACTTACAGTTTTGACCATTATAGAAGCCGACAGACCGCCCGCGTATTGAGTTTTCTTGATTATAATTCGTGGTTCCATCGTTCATGAAGGTTCCTAGCAAAATCACACATTGGAACAATGTATATTAAATCAGGACAGAAGTTGTTTAACAACACATATAATTGTTAAAATGGATGATAATGTGATAGCACGTTGACTGACTATGAATAAAGTACTGAAGAGAAACGGAAAAAAAGTTAGTTTCTAAATCAATGTGAATGCTTGATTTTTTTTTAGTATTAGTACTAAATGATTTTTTTACCTCTAGAAATGGACAAAAAAAACTACATACATCATTAGAGATTCATGAACAAAGTAACTCACTTAGAATTTGCTAGTGCTGTTGACAAACAAACATACCGAACAGGTCGCTCTGTTTGTGATGATATATATTTCATCCATGAGACGATAACTTGGCAATTAAGTCTAGAAAAAGTAAAGCCTTAATCCCAAATGAGCACATCTATAGGGTACATGAATACACACAAAATAAATAAACTATCAACCAAACATCACTCAACAAATAAATATCTATATCTATATCTATATCTATCTATATATATAAAAGAAAACGTACATGCTGACGTGGCGTGTAATGGAGCCTTCAACCTCTCCTTGAGGGTGCCACGTGGCATCATAATTGAAAGATTTTAGTGCTTTTGAACTATTTCCTTTTTTAATTAAAAAAAAAGATAAAGATAAAACCCTAAATTAAATTGAGTTATTTTAGAAAAAAAGAATTTAAAAATAAATTTAAATTTTTCTCTCTCATGTTTCCTCCCATAATTTTTAAACGTTTATATCTTTTATATACGGGATTTTTTAAAGAAAAAAATTACACCAAATTAACGAGCGTTTTATTATCTTTCCAACGAGTACCATAGTCCTATATAAAAACGGAGAAAAATCGACTATTTTTTGTGGGGTTTCGTTTATACAGAAAAAAAAAACACACAAAGTGTTCATGTTATTCATTAATCATGTTTTTTCTTTTAAATAGGTTCTTATCTACGATGTTGAAAATCAGCCCTATCGCCATGTATCATTGGAATTTTACTAGGTATACTTCATCAAGAGAAGTTAGGAGAAAGAATCGCGCAACACTGCAACACATGGTGTCTCCTTATAGCAAGGTTATTTTTTTTATTTATTTAATTACAAGAGTAATAATTATTACTATTAGTATTATTAGAATGGTTATATTTTTCAACCCCGGGACGCTCCCGAAAACAATTGATAGTTGCTGACGTGTCGTTCAATGATGGCCTCAACCATCTCTTGATTATGCCACGTGGCATAATGAGATGCAATGATTACAACTTCCAACTTAAGAGTTTGTTTGGCTGATTAGGTTATGAATTATAAGAGCCATTAGAATGTGAGAAATTAGAGAGATGTGGTGAGTTTTTTTAATAGTTGCAGCTTACATAAGTGATTTCTTTAGATGATTACTGATTAGGTTTTAGATTAGGGAATATGAGTTAATACTGATTAGAATACTATGAACATGCAATGATTGAGGGATTTTGTGGTTAGTTAACTTGAGCCATTTGCAATAGGTTATCATGTAAAATTAGATTTTTCAACCCCGGGACCCTCCCGGGGTAATCAGCTAGTATATATATATTGCAAAGGGATTAATCCTACATGTCATACTCTTATGCAATCTCTCCTTTGAGAGATGCCACATAGGATGTGATGTGGCAACTTTAAACCAATTAAAAAAAAGAAATAAATATGATTTAACCTAATCTATTATAATCTTTAACCTAATCTATTAAATACCTAATCTACTAAATCTAAATGTTAAACCTTTATTATTTTATCTCTCGTGTTTCCTCCCATAACTTTTAAACGTTAATATCTTTTATATACGAGATTTTTTAAAGAAAAAAATTACACCAAATTAACGAGCGTTTTATTATCTTTCCAACGAGTACCATAGTGCTATATAAAAATCGGAGAAAAAACGACTATTTTTTGTAACCCGATAGGTATTGTGTCGGGTTTGGGATTAATTTAAAAAAAATTGTGGGTTTGGGTCGGGTCTGGGATTAGGTGATACCCGACCCGATACCCGAAACAACATACCCAAATACCCGAACTACATACCCGATCATATACCCATGAATTTTTTAACGCATCACATAACCCTTAGACTAATGCGTTCGATATTTCAAGAATTAACTTTTTTTTTCTTATTTCATGTTAGTTCTTTTTAGAGTGATCGATTACAAACTTCCGAATTCATTTGTAATGGCACTAGATTTATACCCCGGCTATATTTGAATATGATAACTTATGACAGAGATTTGTTTAAAATAATAATAATAATAATAATAATAATAATAATAATAATAATATATTTTATTATGTTATATTAGATATTTCAACCCGGGACACTCCCGGGATAAAAACTAGTTGTTTTATACATATAAAGAATCAGCCAAATTGAAATTCAAGAAGAACAAGTAATGAAACAAAATTACCTCGTAAACGCTTCTGCATATCGAATCACAACTGCAGATTAAACAAGCCCTAAAATTCAATTTTAATGAATTTCTTCGCTGGGCCTGCTTCTAAATTGATCTTATGATATCTCGCAGACATTCACCATGTAATTCGGCGGCCTTGCCCTCTCCCTCTCAAGTATCGTCTCTCTCTCTCTCTCTCTCTCTCTCTCTAGCATGTCTCCCAAGAAAGATGAAGACAATAAACTATTAGAACTCATGATATGATAGGGAAGAATCTTATACGGTGGAATCCAGATCCCGTAACCGATGCCATTTAATTGTCTGGTCATTGAAGAGGATTTCAATCGAAAAGAAATACCCATAACCAATGATTTCATTGAAGGAGAATGATTTGTAGTTAATGCCTAAGGTTGTGTTCCCGAGTTTCATTAAAGGATGGAAGAGAAAGGATCTCCCTCCTCTTCCTTTCTCTCCAATTCCTTCCAAATTGGAAAGATTGAAAATCACACTAAAATCCTCTTTATTGTCCCCCTCATTCCCTCCCTTTCCTTCATACAAAAAACTCTGGAACACATTTTTTTTCCACTTCCTTCCCAATCCTTTCTCTTCCATCCTTTAATGAAACTCTGGAACAGAGTGTAATAGTTTGTATTCATGTGAACGACGGTTTCAAAGGCCTGAATAAATTGTAGGAATTGTATTACTTGTTTATACAATTGGCATTAAGGTTTGTACAATAAGAGCATAAAGGGAAGGAAATAAGCAAAAATTAGGAATTTATACTTGAGTCTCTTGATATCCCATCTTAAAATGGATGTAAAATTACTTTCCTGCCCATGTCTCCTTCTTAATAAGGTAACATAGATTGGTAGGTGAAATCAATTAAATAGGAATATAGGATGTAATAAGGTGTACCAAGTTAGAGCATTCACATCCCGGGCATCAAATATATATGAGTGTGTCCATCAAATTATATGGGGTGAGTGTAAGTGGTTGTGAGTGGAGGATATAGAGAATATTTGGTGGTAGCACTTTTACCCCTAAATATGAAAAGTTACTGTTCACCCCTAAACATATTTTCATATATTTAGAAGTGGTTGTGAGTGAAGAGAGAGAAAATATAATGATTAAAGTATGAAAAAGTATTATTATTTTAATTAGGAGAGAGAAGATTTAGGGGTGGAGTAGTGATTTTTAGTGTAATTTGATGGATGGGATTTGGTGGATGGGATAAGAATGCTATTTCCTCACAACCAATCACAACCACATATTACATTAAAAATCATTACAGTTTCCCTCTCCTCCACTCATAACCACTTTCAACAAATATTAAAAAATAAATACAGTTTCCTGTTTTCCCCAAAAGATTCCCAAATAACCCCAATTATACCGATCAACAGTAGATTCCCTATTTTTTTTACTCACAACCCCTCATATCCACCCCATATAATTTAGGGGACACCCTCACAAAAAAATGGGGAATGGGCTGTGAATGCTCTTAGAATTGCTAAAAAGTAAAAACACAAACAAAGTCCACAACCATTTAAGGCGGTTCAAGGGGAAACAGAAAACTACAACCCATCAAACTATATAAAGATACATTTACAAATTCTCATATGAGGGGCGTACACTATAGCAAAACGTCTAATCAGCTCCAGTTCTACGTAACAGTTGTTGTAATTTTCATAGGTTGCAGGGGTTATTTTCATTCGTTGACTATCACAAAGCTTTAAAGGAAAACAGAAAAACTGAAGAGAACACGGTCTGTTGAGATCGGTGTATGGCTCCATAGTCTATCATAAATCTTCTAAAGGGCGCACAACTAAGGGAGCATAAGCTAAAACATATGGATGCAAAAGCGAAGCCAGAGAGAGAGAGAGAGAGATGTGAGTGGCCGTTTCCAACAGAATTCCTCGGTGGCAAGGTTTCCGAAGTCGCAAATTGCAACACTAAATACCAACATTTTAAAGCAATTACTACTGACCAACCACCTTATGGTGGAGTGGTATGAAGGCTCAATGATAGAAGACTCATGGCTGAAAGGTCATGGGTTCGATTCTTGAGAGCGTTGGGTTTTACCAATTATTCCATTGTCGTGCTTTCGGGCGGGTGGATAGTCAGGTTTTCCCCGGAATCAGTGAACTTGGTGAAACCAGTAGCTCCCTTACATGTCTGGCTATGCCGGTGGAAGGAGTCCTGATTTGACTGAGTATGGACTCCGAAGGAAGTTCTTGATAAATTTCGTTGGCCGTTAAAAAAAATAGCAATTACTACTTTTCTATCTTTCAACGTTATTGTATTGGCACTACCGTAAATAAGTTTTTAAACTTGTCTTTTTAACTTCTTGTTTACAGATCCTACGACAATTGTTTATATAGTATAATATAATGAAATTTAAACTAAAAATCATATTTTTTTTGAACGGTTAAACTAAAAATCATATGATTATAATAAAGTGATTCCTTCCTATAGGCTATGGATGAAGCACAAAGCGAAGTCGGCAAAATGATTTTTGGTCGGCATTTAGTATGTTTGTATTCGATAGGTGTGCGAGTTGTATGTGCGTTCTTTTCTTTCGGTCTTCTAATCTCTTGTTAGAAAAATTTGTAGTCACTGTTGTTGGTTTTGACGAGTGGTATAAAATTGATCCCTTATCTTTTAAAAAAAATTACTTATAATATACTTATGACCTAATCATGATTGAACCAATTCAGCATGATCAATGAGGCTATGGGTGTAAGAGACCTCTCCCTCCTTTTCCCCCAAGTCCACGTCAGCGTCACGCCATTTTTCTTTTCGTATCCCTCAAACCAAGAAAATGATTCCTCCTTCTTCCCTTTTTTTTATTTTTTCTGAGGAAAAAGAACAAAAAACGAGCTCGCAGAGGGAGGGGAAATTTCCCGGTGAGCACTAATTAGCTTGAATCTCTCTGATCCATGGTATCCACTAACCGTAGCGATCATTACAGTTATTTGGAATGTTTCTGATCATTATAGTAACGATCGCTTTACGACGCCGAAAACGACTATCATCACGCGATTTCTTTTGACAGCCAGTACAACGAATCAGGTTGCCTTTTTTTATTAGAAAATATATTCCCAAACAATTAAAGGCTGAACACGAGTATAATCATACAAGGGTTGTTATCGGAGATATATCGGTCAACGATGAAGGCAACTTGATAAAGGCTGAACACGAGTATAATCAAATAAGGGTTGTTATCGGAGAGATATCGGTCAACGATGAAGGCAACCTGATAAAGGCTGAACACGAGTATAATCAAACAAGGGTTGTTATCGGAGAGATATCGGTCAACGATGAAGGCAACCTGATAAAGGTTGTACACGAGTATAGTCAAACAAGGGTTGCCATGAGTTTGATTAGCTTGAATCTCTCTTCATTTTTCCCTCAAACATGGATCAACATCCAAACCATCAGGCAACCTTTTTTTTTGTAGAAATGATGATACATACGACCGGTTCGACTCATCCAACCAGCAGTTTTTTAACCTGCTAGATATGAACCGAGTTTTACCACTTAAACAAGATCACCAGTTTTCCTTTCGATAGCCAGTACACCGAACTCTGTATGGGTTGCTTGTTAGCGTCGATCCTACTGTCGATTTCTTTCGACAACCAGTACAGCTGAAATATTATATTACAATAATATTACCTTGAGCAAAAAGTTGTGTTTGAAGCCTTGTTTTTTTAGTTTACATTTTGTTAGGACTTTAAACAGAGAAGATGAAGGGTTAGTTAGTAGGTTATTCATTATTGTCGGGATGCAAATCGTGATGTGATAGATTTTTATATTTGCAACCTAGTTCCTTTTTACTAGGTTGCAAAGGAACTTCAGGTCAGCCAAACGTTTGTCAAAAGCAAAGTATGAAGATCAAGATCAAGAAGAACAGTGCTCCAACACGGTCATTTTGTATGGTATTAGGGGTTGGAAACTATGAAGACCAATGACCCTATGGCAATTTGATCGATATCATCCATTGCTATTTCTGCCACCTTGTATGATTTGAAGGTGTGAGTTGTATGTATAAAATAGTGAATTATTGTAGTGTGTTAGGTAGATGATGGAAGGGTTTGAAAAGAAATAGCATAAGTCCTTCTTTAATGTTGTTTATAATTAAAAGGAACTAGGTTGCAAAGGAACTTCAGGTCAGCCAGATGTTTGTCAAAATACGACTTTAATATCTAAAAATATTAAAATCAAAGAATTTCTGAATTAAAAAAATTGTATTTCAGTTCTAGATAGTTAGAAATAATTTATTTAAAATTTTGGTGCAAAAATATTGAAAAATGAATTTATTATGATTTATTTATGATTAAAACTAACAAAAATTAATTAAAAATATAAAATAAACGGTTTCTCGGAAATAAAAATATTTTTTGGAATGTTTAAGAATATACAAGTTTAGGATAATTTTTGTGAGATTTAATAAAATCGTTTAGATATTTTTATTGAATTTTATAATTTTAAGTGAATAAACTTGTAATATTTATAATATATATTAAATAAATTATTTTTGAAAAACTAAAAAAATTGGATGATGAACTTTATCAGTGGAAAAACATAAAATAAATTTTATAGAATTTATAAATTAGTTTTAGTATTTTAAAACGATTTTAAAAAGAAAATAATAAAATATAAAGAATAGAGTTTTTAAAAAAAAGGGTTGTTGTTGGTGGGGATCGAACCCTGGTCTGATCTGTTTCAGTGAGTTTAGCCAAAAGCCCCAACCAACTGATCTATGATTCATTTTGTTTATTTCTGTTCTTAAAAAAAATTATATACATTAACTGCTACATGTGTTCTTCCCCAAATCAAGTGATTCGAGCCCAAGCTTTCCATAATCAAACAATTCGTGTCCAATAGCCCCTGAATCATTGGGGCTATTGTTCACGAGGTGCTGTACAATGAAACCCATAAAAAAAAAAAGAAAGCTTACAAGATACGTAATCGTGGGTTTATGCTCGGTCAAACCAAAAGTCAAACGTGAACGATTGGCTTCGAATGCGTGTTTGATAACAGAAATTGGAGGTACAAGAGTGTTAATCGGCGAGTAGTGAGTGTTTTGGGATGTTCAATTTATAGTGATGGGGCCTCGTTCATCGAATTGGAAAGCTTTGACCACTAATTAAATGTATACGCGTGAATGTTAATTGAATTGGAAATTTTTAGCTGATTATACGCGATGGGTTTGACTGGACAAAAGCCGGAATCATGTAATTATGTCATATAGAGATTAATGAGTCCAAGATTCAAGCTGTTGACTTTTCTGTTTTTCTTGGTTTGTCGTCGCGAGCAGCAGTGACCAAGGAAGAAGAAGTTTGGCGCGAAAGAGGGTTTTTATATTATTTGGTTTGGGATTATTTCAGAAATCAAGTGTAGCCCGGGTGGTTGTGTCGCGTGTGTTTAAGGTTGAGCCGGCCTCCTGCTCCGGTTCGAATCCGCGCAGAGGCACAATATTATTATTTTTTTTTGAAAGCAGATAAGGGTCTTGGGCTTGCTATCTTGGGCCGGTTCAGGCTTGGGCTCAGATGGTGGGCTGAATTAATAAAGGGTTTGGATTGGGTTTGGGTTAGTTATGGTTTGGTTTGGTGTTGGGTTGGTTTAGAGATGGTAAGTAAAAAAAATGTATATATATAATAAATTCTGAATTTATTATTATTATTATTATTATTATTATTATTATAATATATAAAAAAAGAGAAAAGTGACGGATGTCACAGCATCCCCTACTTTTAGAAACTTCGTCCCGAAGTTATTAGAAACATAGGGTTATGGATGTTTGGGTAAAAATTAAGATAACTGTGGTTTGGATAATTCGAATGATTTGGATATGAGGTTTGATAGGTGTGAGTTAAGGATTGGATTAGGTTCGTCTCGAATAATAAGGAGAATAAGAATCTAGTAAACACTAAACTTAAAGTTTTAGGACTCCTAAAATAATTGCATGAGTTGATTGACTACAGAAAGACTAAATGAACTAACAAGCAAACAGAGTTTGTTCCTGGTTCGACTTCCAGTCTCATTTTCAACGCATCATTAGTGTTTGTATACAGGGTGTACCGCAGCTAACCCACCACACCGTTGATACCTTGAAAACGTACTGGACGTCTTCCCAAAAACTCTAATAGAATTTCACACTACCCTAACGTACCTGTAAATTCATGATTACGTTCCGGACCGAAATCATCAATTTACCTTACATTAGGGTTTTATGTCCTTCTATGATCCTATTCTAACAACACATTAACGCAAATAAATTTCACAAAAAGATGACACAACAAACACGTTGAGTTACAATGAGATGTTATCAATGAAATGAGGCCATGTAATAATGAGGTCAATTGCATGGGTTTGCAATGACTTGTAAGCATAATAGTATTTAAGTATGGGCTACCACTCGTCCGAGGAGTCCTTTAAATGAAATGTTTCTCTGAGTTGCGTGGATAATACACACATGCAAACAAGTTTGTAAGTACTACAACCATTAAGTGTAAGTGTTATCTTAGTGGCCTATAGGAATAGTTTACGAGTATCATGAATAATTAAATGTTCAATGGATAGTCAAACTAAGGGAAAAATCAAGTTTCATATGACAAACAATGATGTTTTTAGAGAAGCTTTGTAGGATTAAATAGGTATTTTGATTTCCATGGAAGTCAAGACCAAATGTTTCAATAAAATGTACGGTAGAGTCTGAAACTTATACGATATAAAATAAACGTAACCGAATTTGATAAATTTCCAATCTGTGTTCGTACACAATAGTATGCAAGGAAATTTCTAGATGTTGTATGCTAATGAGTGCGACAAAATTGGGTACAAAATGATAATAGGATCAAGAAAATGAAAACACGAGTATTGGATTCTCGATTCTTGGGAAGATTTCATCCATGGCTTAACCAGTGGGATTAACGTCATCCTGATCGTCTGCTTCGTTGATATCGATATTGAAAGCTTATCCATGTGTCACCAGGTTTACATTGTTCAATTTGGGACATTGAGGTAGCATGTGGTTAGGGTCTCTACAATGATAACATGCCCGACCGTTAGTAATCTGTAGTGGTCCCCTGGGCAGCTGTTTGATGATTACTCTGTGTCCCAACCATTACTCGACAAGTGGAAACAAAGTGTCCAAACCTTCCACATCTAGTGCATTGACGGCATGGAAGATTTGCAGGGTGATGATATTTGCAGGTGTTGCATTGAGGATGGATTCCCATGTAGGCTTTCTTGTTAGGGGGCTGAGTCACAGGATCCACAACAGCCTGGTTTTGATTATCGCCCATTCGTTTCTTAGAGTTCGAAGCGGTAGTGGCGGCCTTTGCTAAAACAGTCTTAGATTGTTCAACAACATTGGTGGTTTTCTCAGTAGATGTCTTGGTGCCTTTTCTAACCAAGTTTCCTTTCCTTACGTGTTTGTCTGTTAATGTGGCTGCAAGTTGGATGGCTTCTTCTACCGTAGTGGCTTTGCCTCCAGTGACAACGTCTTGAATCAGGTCAGGTAATCCCTCGATATATTTTTCGATTGCTCGAGAGACTGGGGTGACCATGTGTGGAACCAGTATGCTAAGTTCGTGATATCGAGTATTATACGCAAGATTCTCACCACTGTCTTGTTTCAGTCCATGGAACTCTTCCTCCAGTTTCCTGATTTCGTTCCTAGGGCAGAATTTGGCGATCATGAGTTCCTTAACATCTGCCCAAGATAATGATAAAGCAATATCAGCTCCTTGATTGCGCTTTTCACCATTCCACCAGGTTAGCGCCCCCTTTTGAAGGACACTAGTAGCATAGTGAACGCGGAGTTCATCAGGACATTCACTGTTCACAAAAGTACTCTCCATGCTTTCAAACCATTGGAGGAGGCCAGTAGCACCCTCCTCACCAGTGAATTTTATGGGGTTGCAGGAGTTAAAGTGTTTGAAAGTGCACCGAAATTGAGTCGTACTCCCTGTGTTGGCACTGTTACTATTCTGGGTTATCTCACTGACAAGGTTTGGAATCACTGCAGCAATTGCTCGGCGACTAAAGATGCGAGGCGACGATCAGAACGTCGTCCAGAAGCAGGAACAGGGCGTTGGCTGGCATCACGGAGCATGCGGTGAGCAGACATCTATGAGGTAGTCAATGAATAATCATGAGATTAGAAAATGTAAATGTATAACCGTACAGATGATTATGAAGATATGATCTTGTAAGCAATCATGATATGCAAAGTATTGTATATGAAACGAGAGGGTATTATTGGAAAAACTTGTACAAAATGCTTGGAGTGCCCTTGTCTAGCTGTAAAGCTCAACAAGAACTTTAACTTTTCAAAGGAATTGAACCCAATGGTGATCAAAGAAGACATGCTTTAGCCTATAAGTGGACACTCACTCCAGGAATCCCCAGGTAAGCATAACAGGTCCGTAAATGGATTTATGCGCTATGCTTGCCTATGCCAGAAAACCCAGTGTACAGGTCCACCCTTCCAGATTGCACGTGTCCTTATCACATCATTAAAGTTCAACAACTTTGAAGGAGTAAAATAAGAGTAGGTATTATGTCTAAGAGTGTCTTCATAAAAGGTACTGTCTATGATGATGATGTAAACTTTCCACTCCCTGTAGGACACCATCTCTATGCACCATGATGAAAGATGAGAAGAATGGAGAGAGAGAAGAAGGGAAAGATGGAAGAGGAAAGTAGAGGAAATGAGGGGTAGGGTAGTTTAGGAAATATAATGCATGAAAGTTGAAGTTCGGTTATAGTCTAGGCCTTTTTATCTAATAACCTAGTTCCCTATAACCATGGCTCTGATACCAATCTGTAACACCCCAACCGATGTCGGAATCATCGAGGTGCCACGTAGTGAAGCTTGTTCAAAAGCACATGGTACTAAAATGTAAATATTATTGAATGAACCAGAATTGTCTTACATGGAAATGGAAAATACATTGTCTAAATGAAATGTAATTATTGAAATAACTGAATTAAAATAAAGCACTAAATGTCTCTTGCTAAAGCATTAGATCAAACTGCACCTGAAACATGTACAAAAATAGGTTTGGTCAACATAAGAAATGTTGGTGAGCATTCCTAGTTTTGATATATATATATATAGTAAGTTTAAAAAAATATACAATTCAAGTGCATGCTACAGTGCAAATATGTAAACTATGTATCATACAAATGAGCGAAATCAACCCTGTGACTGTATAATGTACTGTATGAACGGTGGTGTACTCATCCAATAAATGGGTGATAACTTAACAATGGCCACGGATTCTCCGATGAAAAAGGGGGAGATTCAATCTAGGCGGGTTGTCAATCCAAATAGCGCTATCCAATGTTAAGGTCGGCTTGTACCATGTTAATGATTTCACTAAGTACAAATGTAATCCACATGTAATGTCTAAGCATAAAGCACGTTGTAAGCAATGCACATAGTACTAAATTGTATTGTAAAAATGTAAACTTGTATTTGAAATTGTAATAGTGTACATGTAACACCCCAAAAATGTATAAAAGCAAAAAGGGGATAGGAAATACTCACAGTTCACGTAGTAGTTTGAGATTTAACTGGACAACGAGATATGAATTGAGATTACTCCCAAATGATCAACCTAAAGTATTTGATAATGTGTAAGGAAAATAACTCTAGGATACATGTATTTCTAGGCTTCGAATTGGAGATAAACGTTTATTTGTTTATTAAACAAATTGTTTATTAATTATGAGGAATTTAATAAATAAATAACTAAAAAGTCTCTTGGTGAAATTTTAAGTTGAGTATAGTCACAACATAAGGTTTTAAGTATGAAAATAATTTTTATAAAATTATTTTCTTGAAAATAGAATATTTAATCTAATTATTTCAAATTGTCAAAATACGACTTTAATATCTAAAAATATTAAAATCAAAGAATTTCTGAATTAAAAAAATTGTATTTCAGTTCTAGATAGTTAGAAATAATTTATTTAAAATTTTGGTGCAAAAATATTGAAAAATGAATTTATTATGATTTATTTATGATTAAAACTAACAAAAATTAATTAAAAATATAAAATAAACGGTTTCTCGGAAATAAAAATATTTTTTGGAATTTTTAAGAATATACAAGTTTAGGATAATTTTTGTGAGATTTAATAAAATCGTTTAGATATTTTTATTGAATTTTATAATTTTAAGTGAATAAACTTGTAATATTTATAATATATATTAAATAAATTATTTTTGAAAAACTAAAAAAATTGGATGATGAACTTTATCAGTGGAAAAACATAAAATAAATTTTATAGAATTTATAAATTAGTTTTAGTATTTTAAAACGATTTTAAAAAGAAAATAACAAAATATAAAGAATAGAGTTTTTTAAAAAAAGGGTTGTTGTTGGTGGGGATCGAACCCTGGTCTGATCTGTTTCAGTGAGTTTAGCCAAAAGCCCCAACCAACTGATCTATGATTCATTTTGTTTATTTCTGTTCTTAAAAAAAATTATATACGTTAACTGCTACATGTGTTCTTCCCCAAATCAAGTGATTCGAGCCCTAGCTTTCCATAATCAAACAATTCGTGTCCAATAGCCCCTGAATCATTGGGGCTATTGTTCACGAGGTGCTGTACAATGAAACCCATAAAAAAAAAAAAGAAAGCTTACAAGATACGTAATCGTGGGTTTATGCTCGGTCAAACCAAAAGTCAAACGTGAACGATTGGCTTCGAATGCGTGTTGGATAACAGAAATTGGAGGTACAGGAGTGTTAATCGGCGAGTAGTGAGTGTTTTGGGATGTCCAATTTATAGTGATGGGGCCTCGTTCATCGAATTGGAAAGCTTTGACCACTAATTAAATGTATACGCATGAATGTTAATTGAATTGGAAATTTTTAGCTGATTATACGCGATGGGTTTGACTGGACAAAAGCCGGAATCATGTAATTATGCCATATAGAGATTAATGAGTCCAAGATTCAAGCTGTTGACTTTTCTGCTTTTCTTGGTTTGTCGTCGCGAGCAGCAGTGACCAAGGAAGAAGAAGTTTGGCGCGAAAGAGGGTTTTTATATTATTTGGTTTGGGATTATTTCAGAAATCAAGTGTAGCCCGGGTGGTTGTGTCGCGTGTGTTTAAGGTTGAGTCGGCCTCCTGCTCCGGTTCGAATCCGGGCAGAGGCACAATATTTTTTTTTTTGAAAGCAGATAAGGGTCTTGGGCCTGCTATCTTGGACCGGTTCAGGCTTGGGCTCAGATGGTGGGCTGAATTAATAAAGGGTTTGGATTGGTTTGGGTTAGTTATGGTTTGGTTTGGTGTTGGGTTGGTTTAGAGATGGTAAGTAAAAAAAATGTATATATATAATAAATTCTGAAATTTTTTTTTTATTATTATTATTATATATAAAAAAAGAAAAAGTGACGGATGTCACAATTTTGCATGTGTCATTTCAATAGGAAGGTAAACAATGAAGGCAAACATACTTGAAATCAATGGGAAGGTAAACAATTCCAGCACCTGGATATCAGCCAGACGTTTGTCAAAAGAATTTTGTACTATGCATTCTCACATGAATATCTTTTGATGAATGTATTAGGGGTTGGAAACTCTGAAGACCAATGACCCTCTGGCAAACCTCCGTAAAGGTATGAAGGCAACATATCTTGCTGCAAAAGAAACTAATCACACCTGATCATTCTCTGCCACATTATATAACATTCTTTTCTTCTTCCCTTACAATCACTTTGCCATTAATACCAATGGACTACCCTCACGTCGGTATGGCCATCACCTAGTTCCAGGTTGCCTTCAGTTGTTGTTAGAGAGATATCTGTCAACGATGAAGGCAACATACTTGAAATCAATGGGAAGGTAAACAATCATCATCCACAATGTTCTTACCTAGAGCTACCAACCATCCGGTTGTTTTCAGGTTGCCTTCATCGTTGACAGATAATGAGATTTGGTATTGGATCATAAGCAAAAGGTAGACCACACCACTGTTAGTGAACCCTGTGTTGGATGGAAAGTGTCTTCGGCTTAAATGTCTTGTTGAGTTGACTTGGAGCAATCCTTGTGTTGGATGGAAAGTGTCTTCGGCTTAAATGTCTTGTTAAGTTGAAGCAATCCCTGTGTTAGATGGAAAGTGTCTTCGTCTTAAATGTCTTGTTGAGTCGAGTTGGAGCAATGTCGATAAAAGTTGGTGGTTATTATTATTTTTTTAATTTTTATAATTTTTTTACAATAATTATATTAAAAAATAAAAAAAAATAAAAAACCAATTCAAAACACAAAAAATACCACAAAAATAAAATCTGGATTCCAAGCGCCTCGCTTAGGCCAAAGCGAGGCGCTTGGGATCAAATCAGAAAGAATAACTTACCTCGGACCGAGGTAGTTAAAAAAGTAACCAAAATGCCTCGCTTAGGCCAAAACGAGACGCTTTAGGGGGGGTCGGAATAGAGGGGGGGGGGGTTAATATAACCTCCCTTAAAAAAACAACGGCTTTAACAAAAATGATATATATAAAAAACAAAAACACAATTAATAAAAAATATATTATAAATGAATTTGACTTGTATTAAATTTTCTTATTAAATTTGTCTTACCAATCTAATAAAATTACATTTTTGCCCATATAAATAAATAAATATCAAATGATGATGTTGCCCGTCCAGAATACACTAGAAGTATAGATATAGATATAGATATAAATATAAATATAGATAGATATAGATTTATAGATATGTCCAACACTTGTAGCCTAGTTGGTTGAGGGCCTAAAGTTTCATATGGGTGGTTTAGGTTCAATTCCCACTAGCTACATTTGGAGGACATTGGTGGAGGGGAAATGAAGGATGACCCAGGCCATTGGCCTGGGTTCGAGTCCTGATCCCGACCGGTTTTACCGATTATTTCACTGTCGTGCTTTCGGGCGGGTAAGTGGTCAGGTTTTCCCGGGAATTGTTGGCCCTGGTACTCTCGAGTACCTGATTCGCCAAATAGGTGTCCGAGATTGCTCAAAAATTGATTCGTTGGCCGTTAAAAAAAAAAATTATAGATATAGATTAAATTATGATAATCAACAATAATAATCACTAAAAATGATTCTAATGATTACTTTTTGATAAGATCAAACATTACAATAAAAAAATTAATATAAAAAAACGACGAATAATCCATCCAAATAAAAATTCAATATC
The DNA here is from genome assembly GCA_030844895.1 of Ambrosia x helenae. NCBI lineage: Eukaryota > Viridiplantae > Streptophyta > Magnoliopsida > Asterales > Asteraceae > Ambrosia > Ambrosia x helenae. The sequence goes on from CM061228.1 coordinate 122,355,580, forward strand.
CACCTGGATATACTCGCCCACAGTTTCTCCAATTTCCACCTTTTTTCTTTCTCCCCATCGTTTTCTTCAAACGTTAAATCCTCGTCCCTTAAAAACCACTCCAATTTCTGATATGGTTTCTTTTAAATTGATCCAATTTGCTCAAATTTTGAATCTTTAACCTAATTTATACGTTTCTGATTGGTGGGTCTTGAATCTTGATGCAATTCAAGAAAAAAAAATCAAAACTTTGCAAGAAATTCGTCATTTAATTTCAAAGGGTTGGCTATGGTGGCTATAAAGATTGGAATGCTGCACTATGTATTGGACCATGTGTATGGTGCTTTTATGCACAGAACAAAGCTTAGCCCACCATTCTTTTCTAGAGGGTGGGGTGGGTCAAAACTTGATCTTTTAGAGAATATGATTAAGCAGATTTTTCCAGCTGCTGAAGGCCAGAATTGGCCTCCAAGATTGATTCAACCCATGTGGAAAACAGTTTGGGAAACTAAGAATGCTTGTTTGAAAGAAGGGCTTTTTAGGACTCCTTGTGATGAACAGATTATTAATGCTTTGCCTCCTGAGAGTCATATTGCTAGAGTTGCTTTTCTTGCCCCTAAGTTTGTGCCTCCACATAAGATGGCCTGTGTTGTTCATCTTGCAGGTAGTACAAAAAAAAGGTTATTTTTTTTAGTTTTATTGGATATGATTGGATTTTACAAATTTTAGTTTTATTGTGGTTAGTGAATTTACTGATAATACAAAAAAGGTTATTATTATTATTATTATTATTATTTTCTTTTTTGTTTTAAGGATATGATTGGATTTGAATTATGTTAGTTTTATTGTGGTTGTGTTATAGTGGATTTGGTGATAGTGGATTTGGTGATAGTGGATGTGCATAGATGTGTTGTTTTATGAATTTGTGGTATTCGATTCTGGTGTTAGAAGTGGAAGCTTCAAAAACGCGAACATGTTCGTTTGATTTGAATGATTTTCGTGTGTTTTTTGTATATTGAAAGGTAGTTTGAATTTGCAAATTTTAATAAAGGATAGTTGGTATGTAGCTGCATCTAAAGTATGTGATACTAAAAGTATACGTAATGTGATTAAATGTACGTTTAGCTATATTCACGTTTGGTATTTATTTCATTTAACATATAGCTTTGTTTAGTTATGTACCCTTAGTAGGAATGTTGTGTATAGGGAAGTTATTTACGATTTGTATTTAACGGCAAGAGATACTAATGTTTTGACTGTTGTATATAGTCTTCATATACAATGGTGTTTTAAATTGCAAAGCAAAACAAAGAAATATAATGTTTATAAGTTTTTGTATAATTTCATTGTGCTACCCGTACTGAGACGGGTATAAAACTAGTTAGCCTTGTTAAAGCTGTTAAAAAACTGCCATTTTGAGAATGGAACAACATATATAGATATATCTTTGATACCAAGTTGATCAAATTCACAATCTTGGGGCACACAAATTGTGTCTCACAATATTCCTGTTGGTAAATAAAAGTTACATGGACATTTAGATTTCTGGCTGGTTTAAGTTTAATTCAAATTGTCATCTTGTATCTTAGCAGAAAGGCGCTGTGTGTAAAACTTGATTATCTTTCTCCCATCTGTGTTCTTTGATAAACTTGATCTCTTCTTTCTAATTTTTAATGTTTTGGATTGGCAAAATATTTCAGGTACGGGGGACCATAGTTTTGAGCGAAGGTTGCGTCTTGGGGGGCCACTTTTGAAGGAAAATATAGCAACCATGGTTCTTGAGAGGTAATAAATTAATAATCAAACCCATACTGATTTGAATGTGCATATTATTAGCATCCTTAACTTTTTATTATAAAACTATGCAGCCCATTTTATGGACAAAGACGGCCATTTCTGCAAAGTGGGTCAAAATTGTTGTGTGTGAGTGATTTGCTTTTATTAGGAAGAACAACGATTGAAGAAGCACGCAGTCTTCTTCATTGGTTAGATACTGAAGCAGGTTATGGGAAAATGGGCGTTTGTGGTCTAAGCATGGGTATCTTTTCAACTCCTATGTCTATACTTTCATGAGAATCACTCAAAAACTGTATATGTTTTGTATATGTGAAACCTTGACACATTCATACTTCACGAGCACTAGAATTTCATATTATTTAAAAAGGAGGTACAATGGCATGTGAAAAGGGGTAAGCTAAAACGGAAACGGGTCAAATGTAAGTTAGAGTACTTTTGATGCAGAAAACCTCCTATTTAGATTATTAGGGAAATATTATTTTTTGTAATCTATATGACACTCAACTATTTATAGAAAAGTAACTTTTGGACAATATGTGTTTCGGGTAGTCCAATCTGACCTGATTACTTTCAACCTCGGCCAAAAACTACATGTTTTGATCTGTTACCCCCCCCCCCCCCCCCCCCCCCCCATATTGCTACATTTTGATATAGTGAAATGTCTTACGAGTACATTTTGTCATCACTTTTATCATATTTTTAATCTGGATTGGATTTTTTGCTGTTCAGGTGGAGTACATGCAGCCATGGTTGGATCTTTACACCCGACACCGATTGCCACACTCCCATTTTTATCTCCACACTCTGCTGTTGTAGCATTTTGCGAAGGTGTATTGAAGCATGCCACCGCATGGGACGCCCTAAGACAAGATCTTTCTACTGCCATGACACTCCATGAAGTACAAGAGCACATGAGACACGTGTTGTCTCTCACTGATGTCACGCGCTTTCCCATCCCCAAAAATCCAAATGCATGTATTCTCGTTGCTGCTACTGTAAGCGTCCCATCTTTTATAAAATAGACGTCCTTTATGGTGATTTTAGGTATTAAATTATATTTGTTGCGTTTGATTTTTGTTAGGATGATGGATACATCCCTAAACACTCGTGTTGGAGGTCCAAAGGGCTTGGCCTGGGTCAGAAGTGAGATGGGTGACAGGTGGGCATGTCTCGTCATTATTCTCCATAATGATGAGTTCCGTAGAGCGATTATGGATGGATTAAATCGGTTAACGTGGAAGGAGCCGCCTAACTAATTTATGGTGGTTGGGATAATAATCATAATTAAAAACAAAGAGAAGATGCTACTAACCAACCCCTGTGAACTGTAAAGTTCTACAAACAGGAAGCAACAGATCACTCTTTCTGTACATGTTTAATTATTTTTTCTTTTTTTGTATGATTTATTTTTTTAATCATTGTTCGTTCAACGTCGTTATATTGTACTCGATTTAAGTTAGGCACTTGGGCATAGGTTTTCAATTCCTACTGCTGGTGAAAACCAAGGGCCGTCAAACAAATTGTTCTTGGATTTTGAAAAACAGAGTCGTCGGGCCCTGACATGAATGGGCAAAGTCTGGACAGGCCAGTATATGTTGAATTTGGGTCATGCGTTCTGTAATCTGTATACAGACTGATATTGCTTCTGCAGCTCCCAATAGCACCAAGAAGACGGGCTAGCCGAGGTCATATACTTTATATCAGTTAACGTATATCGGTCAGTCTGGTTTTAGTCCTTTATGGCAGATCGTATGTGGCTGGTTTCGGGCCTCTACCCAACAAGGCGGATACTTCAGATCCTGCTTGGACAAAACGAAAGATATTGTTTGGCTGTAGACCCCCGAAAAAAAGACGTGTGTAGAAATAAAAATTGAAGATATTTCAATAGCAAGAGAAACAAGAGAAATAAACGATTCAATGATCAGATCAAATAATATTATTATGGTTCGAGAGAAAATAACAGTATCTACTCGGACACTACAGTGGAAGTGTGTTGAATCAGCAGCAGACAGTAAGCGTCTTTTGTATGGGCGCTTTATTCTGTCTCCGCTTATGAAAGGTCAAGCAGACACAATAGGCATTGCGATGCGAAGAGCTTTGCTTGGAGAAATCGAAGGACTGAAAACACCAGCTACGCCTAGCATGTGAAATGGGTGCATAAGGATGTTGTGCTCAGCCTGGAATACAATCATAAAGTTGAAAGTACCAGAAATTCCTAGAGGCATACCATCAGAAAAGCTTCCTTGACCAATTGGGTAGATCAAGAAAACAGCAGTCGCAACTGCAACAGGAGCTGAATATGCAACAGCAATCCAAGGTCGCATACCCAGACGGAAACTAAGCTCCCACTCACGACCCATGTAACAAGCTACACCAAGTAAGAAGTGTAGATCGATCGATATACACATCAACAACTCCGAATTGGATTAGTTTCTCCTCAACAAATAAGTACTTGGTCCAAAAAAATCCTGCCTAATGGCGAGATTGTTGGAGAGGTGACAAAACCTTATACCTTTCATTACAAAACCAATAAACCAGAAAAAGATGGATTATTTTGTGAAAGAATTTTTGGGCCTATCAAAAGTGGAATTTGTGCTTGTGGAAATTATCGAGTAATCGGAGATGAAAAGGAAGACCCGCAATTTTGTGAACAGTGCGGAGTCGAGTTTGTTGATTCCGCACTCCTTCGTATACGTCAGGAGTCCATTGATGAGAAGGGGCTGGGGAAAGCTTGAACCCAATTCCTACAGTGATTAGAATACTCTTTTCTTCCATATCATTCAAAAAAGTTTCGGATTGCCTAGTATTCCACCAATTAGTAACCCACGATTCCAGACTTTTTTGAAATAAGAGAGAAATCCACCAGGGCAAAAATACTATAGATGCAAGATATAAAAGAGGAGTGAATGCTTTCTTTTTTGCCATTTTTTCATCGCCCTTTGAGCAAGGAATCCCCATTTGAATGATTCACGATCGATATTTGTCTTCATTGGGTTGAAGGTTATGTCAATCCGATCGGTATTGGTACCGATACCGAACTGACATATTCTGGATCGGTATTGGGTTTTTTTTTTCCTATTTTTGGTTTCGGTATTTTCGGAATCGGTACGGTACCGATCCCGTCCCGAGCTCATCCCTAATTAGAGCATTCACACTGAACCCACTATTCAATTCTCCATCTCTATAATTCAACTAAAAAACACCGTTTACGACTAAATTTTGTTGATTTTCAAAAACAATTCGTTATACGTACACAAATACAAAATCTAACATTTATCAACCTAAGTATCAAAGAAATTAAAAAAAAATGGCATATTCTTATATTACTCAACACAAGAAAAGCATGATAAATTATAATAGTATAGAACTATAACTTAAAAATGTACATACAACTACAAGGTTCATGCATATTTGTTTCACAATATAAAAAACATGGTTTGCTTGAATACCGTTGCACAACATAGTTGATCTACACTTTTGAACATCTATAAATACTAATAGGATTCGTTTACATCCCATGTCATCCAAGATGAAGACCTCTATCTCTTTCTTCACTGTTATCGTTACCGTCGCCATTCTATGTTCAAACGCTCCCTCTTTCTCTATCGCAGCGTTGCAATGTAAAAGACCAAATTACCCTCCTCAGAATCAAAAATGCCCTCGGAAACCCAAGTGAGTTAGCCTCTTGGACAAGTACTTCCGACTGCTGTTACTGGCATCATGTAGAATGTGACCTTTACAACGACCGTATTAAATCCCTCACCATCTACTCTGGCAGCATCTCCGCGACAATCCCCATCACCATAGGCAATCTCCCTTACCTCGAAACTCTCATCCTCCGTAAACTAACCAACCTCACTGGCCAAATACCCGCCACAATCACCAAACTCACCCGCCTCAAAACACTTTCCATCAGCTGGACCAATCTCTCCGGTCCCATCCCATCTTTTCTTAGCCAACTCAAGAGTTTAACCACACTCGACTTGTCCTACAATAATTTCAACGGCTCTATCCCTTCAGAGCTCACTAAGCTTCCAAATCTCGAAAGCCTTCATCTTGACAGGAATGAGCTAACCGGGCCCATTCCTGACTCGTTTGGGAACTTTACAGGAAAAGTACCAGCTATTTACCTGTCTCATAACCTTCTAAACGGAACTATTCCCAAATCGCTCGCTCAGGTTATATACAATGTTTATTCACCTCTTCTAAACTCAAAAAAAAAAAAAAAAAAAAAAAAAAAAAAAAAAGTATAGACAAATGTGCAAGTCATGTGTAAGTTATGTTACATATATATAACCTACATGTGTGTAACTAATCCTTTAAGAACTAAAAAAATAACATATGGACAAATTAATTTAATGGTTTTTCATGTAGAAAGTAAAATGTTTTAAAAATATTAACAATAGATAAAAAAAATTTTAATGTTAAAGTTTCCATTGGTAATATTATTTTATTCTGGATCCACCACTGCGCAGGTAAACTTTACTTGGCTAGACTTGTCTAGAAACAAGCTGCAGGGAGACTTATCGGTCTTTTTTGGTACCAACAAGACCATCGAAACAGCTGACTTTTCAAGAAACATGTTCGAGTTCAATCTATCAATGATAAGTGAGTTTCCGAGTAGCTTGTCGGTGTTGGACTTGAACCACAACAGCATATATGGGAGTCTGCCAGATAAGTTGACAGGACTAAAACTGGAGGCATTGAATGTGAGTTATAATAGGCTGTGTGGTGAAATTCCTGTGGGTGGGAGGCTGCAGAACTATGATAACACAGCTTATTTTCATAACAGATGCTTGTGTGGGTTTCCATTGGAAGCATGCTTTTAAGATCAACAACAACAACAACATTTACTGACTTTAGTTCTACTTGTTTTTATTTTCTACATTACTTCTAGTTTGTTTCAGAAATTGATCAATGTTAGCTAAAGTTCGGGTACTGATTTGTTAACGAGCTAGTGAATGGTGAAAATGTTGCATCTATTTATAGTAGTGGGTCGACGTAACTTAAATTTAAAAGGCTTGACTAGCGATCCACCTATGAATAACCCATTTATTCATAGGGGGGCAAAAGTTAAAATGACAAAAAAAATACCCTCACATGTCACATGGGGTGCACTTAGAGATGAGCTCGATACAAAAAATGCAAAAAGTGGGTAATGGTACCGAAAGTGGCAGGTATGGTACGGCACTGGTATTGAAAGTAAATCAGTCCGAATACCTAATCGTACCAAACAGAAAATACCGGTCCCTAAAAATGCAAAAAGTGGGTACCATATTGATACTGAAAATGACTCGGTATGGTCATGGTACCTGGTACCAAATGCTTATCCCCTAGAGCACATAGGAAATCAAATGGATAAATTGGATGATGTTAGGCAATTGAAATAAAATGACCAAAAAATGGAAAGCACAATTTTGAAATGACAAGATTTAAGAATTTGGATCGAAATCACAAAGCTAATCAAAACATATGAATGAAAACAACACTTTACTCTTATCATTTATTAAGTTATATAGTGAAAAAAACTTAAATGAGTTCAAACTGAACCCAATATTATTATATTATAATTAATTAATCTTATAAAAAGACATAATGTTACATAGAATATAACTTTATTGTTAAAAATTTAAGTCATTACAAAACCATTTACGATAGAATATAACTTTATTATCAGTGAACTACATAATTTACATATGTTAAGCTTATGATTTTAAATTAATAAACGAACATAGTGAATAATGTAGACAGTAGACTAATATATTACCTATACAAATTATATAAAAATCAGGGTTGTTAATTTAGAATTGAACTTCAAATTAATGAATTATCACAAAACTGGTTACTGTATAGTCAGGTTGATTTTTGTTCAAACCAGTTGAGCTTTTGGTACATTCTTATGTTCCATGCACAATCAATGTTAGGTTTCACATCAAGTGTTTTTGATGATTTTTTAGATGTTATCACACGGTTCACCTAATAAATCTCTCTTAATTTTATATATGAAATCTGAATGTGCTGCACAACATTTTTGTGTTTCTTTCTTTCCCAAATTTGAGTCTGTTTATTTTATTTTCACTTGTAACAACCCGTCACCCATAAGTCGCACCAATCAATCTTGTCCGTTTTGAGCACAAATAGCTCACGAAGTTGTTTTTGATTACACAGGCAAAGACTTCCTAAGAGGTTGCCCATTTTGACCAAACACGATGTTGACATTTGAGGCAAAACATTTCTAATGACATGTTATCTCTGTTGTGGACAAGAGAAAACATAACAATCGCTTTCAATGTTTCTTTAAATTCAATAGCTCTTTATTAGTTTCTTAGGGCTGTTTTACTTGTCGAGTGTGTGTTATTGAGCCAAGTGTCTCTCTGGAAGTAGCATCTCTACCTGCAAAGATAGAGGTAAGGTATAGAGGTAAGGTTTGCCTACATCTCATCCTCCCCAGACCCTACCCTTAGCTTGGCTAATGGTGGGATTTACTGGGTAAGGTGGTGATTATTGTTGTTATTTTTAAAGAAGTTTTCCAGAGACTCACATTAATATTATAAATGCTGTATTTTCAAAATAATTACGTATAATTTAACAAGTTTTGTTTTAGCATAAACAATTTTGAGACATGTATTTTGCAAACAATTTGACGATTATGATTTATGATTAGAGGTACACAAAAAAACCGGAACCGGAATTGGAACCAGAAATAAAAACCGGAACCGGGTATTATAAAAACCGGTTTTTTATACCCGGAACTGTACCCAACCCTATCCGCCAGGTACTCATAGGGTTTAGATTTCTATGTAAAAAACCATACCCGGAACCGGAACCGATTTATACCCTGGTATTGAAACCCGGAACCGGGTATAGGGCTGGCAATTTAGATACGAACATGATAACCTGACACGAACCTACACGATTTTAACAGGTTTCGTGTTTGGCCTTAACAGGTTTCGTGTCTATAACAGGTCGACGCATTAAGACCTGTTTATTTTCGTGTCGTGTTCATGTTTACCTGTTTCGTGTTCGTGTCTTATCGTGTACGTGTCTTAACAGGTCTTATCGTATTTCTTATCATGTCTTGTCGTGTCTTATCGTATCTTATCGTGTCTTGTCGTGTTAACTTATTTTACAAGGTGTTCCTTATCGTGTCTTGTCGTGTCTTATCGTGTTAACCTGTTATACACAGGTTCGTGTTCGTGTTTGAAAAAAATGACCCGATTAGATTTTGTGTCGTGTTCGTGTTTACAAGCTTCGTGTTCATGTCTTAACAGGTTCGTGTAACCTGTTATGCCAGCCCTAACCGGGTATACCGGGTATGGTTTTTTATGCTAGGAACCGAAACCGGAACTGGAACCGGTTCTTTCAATACCCGGTCAAAGTAATACCCAACCCTACCCGGAACCGGGTATTGAAAAAACCCAGTTTGTGCACCACTATACTCTACTAGTGGAATGCCCGCGCGTTGCCGCGGTATGTATTTTTATTCACATTTAAATTGCCAAAACTTTATACACCATACTGTCATTTATCCAATCCGATCCGTGCTTGATTTTTATTTGCAACATTTAGTTACACATATGAACCAAAGAGCCTTTAGCCTACTGGTTACAAAGTGTTAAATAAGGCTTAGCCTTTTCTTATGGTGATAATTCAAATTCCATTGGTAACAAAAAGTTAATCCATTAAAAAAAAGTTATATGAATTAATCTATTACTTGTTAATGGTTCTAGAGAGCCTTTAGCCTACTGGTTACAAAGTGTTAAATAAGGTTTAGCATTTTCTTATAGTGATAATTCAAATTCCATTGGTAACAAAAAGTTAATCCATTTAAAAAAAGTTACATGAATTAATCTATTACTTGTTAATGGTTCTAAGTAACAAAAAGTTAATACATGAATTAAATGTATTGAATGATGCAATTGATTTGTAGTAGTGACTTGTACATAAGGGCATAGATGGAATAAAATGGTAAAAGTTAGAGATTTATGCATGAAACCTTTTGTATGCCATCTTAAAATGATGGTGAAATTACCTTCTTACCCATCTCTCCTCCTTAATAAGGTAGTAGAGATACTCATGATACGGCCTACAGAGTTTTGGGCCTTCTCTGTTTAGAAAGGCACTTCTAAATCCAGCTAAAGTACGTGTTCTACTAACGGGCTGGGCCGGCCATTTGGGCTTATTTGTTAAAACTTAAAACAACAATTTATATCAACTTTAGTTTATTGTTTTTTTTTAATAGCCAACAAATCAATCTCGAGCACTCTCGAAGGCCCACTGTGGTAAAACCCGGCCCACCAGCAGCATTTTGGTGCCGGTAGAACTCGAACTCCCCACCGTATTTAATGAATCATGCAAAAAATTATATAATCAAACGATGTATTTTTAATCGTGTTAAACAAGTGGGTCATATCATTTGTATAATTGAACTACTTTGCTTGAATCATGTTCAACATGTTGCGTCGTGTTACTTGCTTTTTACGCATTTCCGTTTTTTTATCTAAAAAGCGGCACACATGGTGAGACGTGTCGGGTCCCGGGTTCATCAGTCGTGATAAAACATGTCATGTCCTGTGTGACCTATTTAATATAGCACAACACGTTTTTCCAGCTCTATTTACTATTGGTATAGGTTGATTCAGATAAAAGAGATGTATACAGGTTCATTTAGGTTAACTCAAATTTTACTAACGGGTAATTTGAGCCTATTGAAATTATACAATGGGTCAAAATGAATCGTAAAAAAAAACTTGTGAACTTAAAAACGAGCTAGCACACCTTGCAAGTCAACTCCACTATTGTCACCACCACGACCACATCTACAATGGTGTCATAGCCCCACCCCCATCACCACCTTCATTGTCTTCGCGGCCATTAGCCGCCACTAACCTGACTCGACCCGCCCGTTTTGCCAATATATATGTTAAATAACTTAATATACATACCAAACTATAAAGTGATAAATACAGTGATGATAATATTTCTTAAAAACCAGCATGAAAGTGAAGATGCTGCAATGCCTACCATATTGACTCTGTGAGAGACATCAACAAGGGCACTCACCAAGAATAAAGGTGAAAGTTGAGTTTATCTTAAGAATATATGCAATGGAGAATTCAGTAGTATATGGCATATATAAAGGAGAGAATAAAGATGATAAAAGCATCTTTCTACATACCACTGCTTTTGCTTTTCTTCATTTTATAATACAAATGTATATGTATTATGACCATAGAGACAAGGTTTCATCTGCTGGCTTGTCTGTAGTTTTGTTTCTGCTTTTCAACAGAATCCATCTAGTACACCCTAATCATACAGTTTAATTATAACTTCAAAAAGTTTATCTTTGTCACATTTACATGTAAATAATTGTTTTAGACTTTAGTCAGTTAAATTACAAGAAAGTAAATGCCTTTATTAGTATCACTATTGGTTTTAGAGTAAAACTCATGTAGATTGTTAGATAAGTGTGTTAAGTTATCATGTTTTATGAGGGTTAGGATCAAATACACAGTAAAAGAAAAATAAGAAGTCGTAGGAAGGGTATCAAACGGACTCCGATTGAACTCATTCAAGCGGCATTGGAATCGTCTTATCAAACCCTACGACGTTAGTTTTTAGGTGTTCGTTTTTGGGGGTTTTAGCTTGTAGTTTTTAGAATATGCATTATATCATTGTGTCTTTTATGTACCATTGTGTATTCTTATTTTCATCATTGTGTAATTTTTTCAATTCATTGTGTCTTTTTTCTTCAGCATTGTGTTATATTTTTTGGCACTGTGTTATATTTTGTGGCTCATTATGTCATATTTCATGATCTATTGTGTTTTTTGTATCATTCTCACCCTTCTCATTTTTTGTAGCCTTTGTAGAATAACTCAACCCTGTTTTATGAATCATATAATCAAATAATGAAACCAATGCAACGTATCGTTTATTATTGATCAACTATTTATAGGAGTACACCGAAGATAATTGCAAAGAAAACTTAATCATGTTTGACATTGATATTACAGAGCATGAATGAGCATGATAACGCCCTCAACACCGTCCCCGCCAGACGTTATAGGGACATGAAGAGGGAGGGGCGTTTCTATTATAATTCCCAAATAGGAGAAAAAATATGGAAAGTAATGATTGGAAGGGCGTTAAGGGACGTTAACCATTACACATTTTTTGAATGGGTGTTATGATGCTTATGTGGCGAAAAATGTCCCTCAAACAGCATTAACTATTACAGATGGTCTAACGATAACTACAGTAGACCCTGACTAATATATTGTTTAATGTAATGATGCTCAATCCAACTTTAATCATCAATGATCATACATAAAAGGCAGAGACTAAATATGAAGAAAGGTATCAATTTACAATGTGGCTTTTAAAGAAAGCAACTTTTAAGTAGATTCTCCTTCCACTATATTGTTTGATGGTTTCATTTGGTTCACATCAAATGTTTTGGTTTCCATAAAACTAAAACTGCAGACAATTTTGCAGCATACATAGGTACTCATCTTTACATAATATCTGCTTAAATATCTATTGTCTTTAATAATAACTAGCTTTGTGTTGGTTTGTTTTTAGGAGGAGAATACAAAAATGGGTTCTAAACCAGCTGCAGGCAATCCAGATGACTACAAAATCAAGGACACGAAGCCACAGCTCGGTGAGAGATGGCCGCATGGTGGTGTACGAGGCGGAGGAGGCTGGATAAGTAGTGACAGGGTTACAAGCACTTATGATCTTGTGGAACAAATGTACTATCTTTATGTTCGGGTCGTGAAGGCCCGTGATCTTCCCATAAACCCGATCACAGCAAGCTGTGACCCGTATGTTGAAGTGAAACTCGGGAATTATAAAGGGAAAACACAGCATTTTGAGAAGAGAACTTATGCAGAATGGAAGCAGGTATTCGCGTTTTCGAAAGATAAGATTCAATCTACGGTTCTTGAAGTTTATGTTAAGGATAAAGATATGATCTCGAGAGATGATTATTTAGGGAAGGTGGTGTTTGACATGAATGAAGTACCGACTCGGGTCCCACCCGACAGCCCGTTAGCGCCTCAATGGTACAGGTTAGAGGACAGAAAGGGTGACAAGAAGTCTAGAGGAGAGATAATGCTAGCGGTTTGGATGGGAACGCAGGCGGACGAGGCGTTTTCTGAAGCATGGCATTCGGATGCTGCTACGGTTCATGGGAAGGTGTTTATAGTGTGAGATCAAAGGTTTATGTTTCACCTAAACTTTGGTACCTTCGGGTTAATGTGATCGAAGCACACGATGTTGAAAGTGAAGATAAATCCCAGCCTCCTCAAGTTTTTGTAAAAGCTCAACTCGGCAATCAGATTCTCAAAACCAAATTATCTGCAACGAAAACCACAAACCCGATGTGGAATGAAGATTTGGTGTTTGTAGCAGCCGAGCCTTTCGAAGAGTCATTGGTGCTTACACTTGAAAACAAAGCCGGTTCAAAAGAGGAGACAGTGGGTCGAATCGTGCTGCCACTTAATGTGTTTGAGAAACGATTGGACCATCGACCCGTTCATTCCAGATGGTTCAATCTTGAACAGTTCGGGTTTGGTATGCTGGAAGGCGAACGGAGAATGGAGCTTAAATTTTCAACTCGGATTCATCTCCGGGCCTCACTTGACGGCGGTTACCATGTACTAGATGAATCCACTATGTACATTAGCGACCAACGCCCCACAGCCCGCCAACTATGGAAAAAAGCGATTGGGATTCTCGAAATAGGGATCTTAAGCGCGCAGGGACTCCAAGGAATGAAAACGAAAGACGGGAAGAAAACAACAGATGCTTATTGTGTGGCTAAATACGGTCTGAAATGGGTCAGAACCCGAACCATACTCGGTAACTTTAATCCAAAATGGAACGAGCAGTACACATGGGAAGTATACGACCCGTGTACAGTCGTCACATTAGGAGTCTTCGATAACGCCCATTTGGGCGGAGAACAAGCTGCAACAGCAAAAGACGCAAGGATCGGTAAGATAAGAATTCGTTTATCCACATTAGAAACGGATCGAATCTACACGCATTCATACCCTCTCCTAGTCCTACAACCATCCGGATTAAAGAAAACCGGCGAGCTACAACTAGCGTTTCGCTTCACTTGCTTATCCCTATCAAACATGATCTACCTCTACAGCCAACCCTTACTACCAAAAATGCATTACCAACATCCATTAACCATACACCAACTCGACAGTCTGCGGTACCAGGCCATGAACATCGTTGCAATAAGGCTGGGGCGAGCCGAACCGCCTTTAAGAAAAGAAGTGGTCGAGTACATGCTAGACGTCGATTCGCACATGTGGAGCATGAGAAGAAGCAAAGCAAACTTCTTTCGAATCGTGTCTGTCTTCTCGGGTGCAATATCAATGAGCAAATGGCTTGGAGATGTTAGCAACTGGAAAAACCCAATCACTACAATCCTAGTTCACATATTATTCTTCATACTAGTTTGTTTCCCGGAACTAATCCTCCCTACAATCTTTCTCTACATGTTCCTAATAGGAATATGGAACTTTAGATCGCGCCCACGACACCCTCCACACATGGACACTAAACTATCATGGGCCGAAGCAGTGCAACCGGATGAACTAGACGAGGAATTCGACACATTCCCATCTTCGAAAACGCAGGATGTAACGAAAATGAGGTATGATCGGCTTAGAAGTGTGGCAGGGCGGATACAAACGGTTGTTGGGGACATTGCAACACAAGGGGAGAGGTTTCAGGCTCTTTTGAGCTGGAGGGATCCTAGAGCAACATGTTTGTTTGTGGTGTTTTGTTTGATTGTGGCGGTTGCTTTGTATGTGACACCGTTTAAGATTGTTGTTTTGGTCGCAGGTTTGTTTGTGTTGAGACATCCTAGGTTTCGAAGTAAGATGCCTTCGGTTCCTAGTAATTTCTTCAGGAGATTACCTGCTAAGGCTGATAGCATGCTTTGAGTAACAGGAATTATATAGTGTTTGGTTGTTTTTTGGTTTTATGTTTTGATTTATGTTTTATTTAAATTTGAATGTTTTGAGTTTATATACATTGAAATAAACAGTTTCTTGTTCTAATGAATCATGATTGTTAAGGATTAGATATTGAATTAGATTGCTATCAATAAACAGTCTCTTGTTCTAAACACCACCCGACCGCCGCCATTACAAGGCCCCCTCATCCCCTCCGCTAACGCAACGGCCAGCGCCAAAGGGTTGTGTAGTGGAGGGCACCTTGTTTCAACCTTGGGTTTTTTTCTTTTATTAAATCACGCCCTCCACCCCACCATACCTAAAAGGGGGTCCATTGTCTATATGGTACAGACGTGACACTGACGTGGAGCATGGGGCCTCATTCCACACCACCCGGGCTACACTTTTAGTTAATGTTTACTCAAGATTTCATCTAAGAACCCTAGTAAACTGGTGTTGTCTCTCGCAAAAACACCTTTTTTGAGGGCTTCATTTTTCGTGGGCCAGCTTAGTCCAACTAGGTATTGATAGCCCACTAGAATTGTAGTTAGCCCAGAAATTAATTCAACACTATTCTAGCTTTTAAATTCTCCCCCAAGAATTCTGTTGATTTTAATATGAACCTTCATGCCCTCTTTTTTTCTAAAACATCAAACTTCATCTCTAACTTTGTTTCCTTTTGGTCTAAATCTCCATCATTTTGGTTCATCTTATCTTGAGACTTATAAAGACATAAATGCCAGTTAAAGTAATAAACTTTATAGCAAAAATCAATGTATTTACTTTATAATCAAGGGTTCTAGGATTCATACACCCTGTGACGTCACATTCTAGGGGTGTGACATCACATTTTAGGGTATGTGGCAGCCTCCTATTGGTAAGTGATGTGGGCCAGGGTGTATGAATCCTAATTACCTATAATCAATATGCAATAAAGCGAATCTTAAATGCACCGATCACCATCACCATCACCAATGGGGACATTGGTGGGACATGATGGTTTGTAATTCTACAATGGTATTTAGGACACCCCTTAATTAGGAAACACACACCCTGACCCACATCACACATCAATAAGAGGCTGCCACATACCCCAGAATGTGATGTCACATGGTGTATGAAACCTAGAACCCTTCTACAATATGCAAAAAAAAAGAAACAGGCTAAACAAGTCATGTTTAAGTCAACCCATGAATACTATTGGGGTTGGTGGCCCAGTGAAATAAGCAAAGCTTCTAAGAGCACCTAACGGGGAGGTTATTGGTTCAAATTCCAAAAAGAGAAAAAAGATTGAAATTTGCCGTTAAAACAAAAAAAAAAGTCAACCCATGAATACTCCTAGCAGAATTTCCGAATTCGTGTGAAATTTTTGGGTTTGTATGAGATTCAACCGGCCAACACGCATACACATCCCATTTGGCACACCCACATTGACTAAATAAATTAATTACTTGCAACTTAAAGACAAACAAATATGGTACCATTTTGTCACTTGTTATTGTATCATCAAACCGAAATTAGCCCCTAAAGAAATTCATGGTGTCAGGTGTTGTATATGTGGTGTATATAGTGATGTTCCGACCCAAGTATATGGTCTAATCCCATAGTGTACAAAGGTATCAATTTAGAAGTAGGATTGATGTCCGGTGAAAATCCAATCCAGAGTGTTTGTGAGAGTTAGGTGCTCTAAAAAATAAAAATAAAAAATCTACAAAGGTGAGTTGTATATTTGTATGATTGATGACTAGTGATCCATGCGCATGATAGTAACATAACCATTGGGACCATTCCAATGTCCACTAGACACCCAGAACAAAAGCATGTTGATCTGCACATGGGTCAACAAACTTAACTTCAATACTTTAACATGATTCCAGTTGTGTCATTTTGTCTCATTATAATTCTCCTGCATTGGCCATTTCTCTACAGAAACAAACTAAAACAAAACACACCAAATTCCAAAACAATTCGGTAACAAAATGTAGTGTCTTCTATGGCAGATAATATGATCTGTCATTTTGTCTCATTATTTTTGTCCCAATAAATATAATCAGATTCCTAGTCTAATATATAACTGTCACATCAACCTTAGACAAATATAGAATTACCAATAAATATAATAAGCATGTCTACATCTTACCCGAATACCCTCCTTAAACCAGCTAAGGTGGGATTAACTGAGTATGATGATGATGATGTATGCATACCACAAATGAAGTTAAAACTAAACCAAATAATTAAAATGGTCATAGACAATATGTAACAGAAACAGGAATTATTTCCTAGTTTAAGATACATTCAATCGAATTTAATTTGCGGTACAGGATATTTATCACCGGGATGATTATGAATTTATGATGACCTACTAATAACAATTATTGATAGATTTGAACAACATGTGACAAGTTCAAGATTGCATTGGGTACAAAACAACAAGATGTACAAAATAATATTACAAGAAAATTGTATGCGTCTTACCGGTGTATTGATGACTTATCTGAACGTCAAAGATGAAGCCGAAAGATTCATACGTTTTGATTTGGGTTTGATCAAAGCATGCAGTCAGTTTTCGCGGGCAATCTTCTGAAATAGTTGAGAGGGACGGATGGCAGCCTGTGGCGGAACCTTGGGTGTCTTAAGACGTAGAAGCCTGTGATAAGGGCTACAACTTGAAAAGGTGTGACATACAGAACAATAGCAGCGATTAGACAGAAGATAACAAACAACGCTGTAGCTCTAGGGTCTCTCCAGCTAAGTAAAGACTGGAGTCTTTCTCCTTGTGTTGCTATATCGCCAACCACTGTTTGAATCTTTCCTGAAAAACTCCTTAAACGGTCGTATCTCATTCTGATAATGTCCGGATGCCGAGAAGTGGGAAAGGTGTCGAATTCTTCATCAAGTTCGTCGGGTGTGCGTTATCTGCACATGAGAGGCGAGTGTCCATATGGGGTGGGTTCTTTGGTCTCCATCGGTAGTACCAAACGCCAATCAAGAATAAGTAAAGAAAAATAGTCGGGAGAATCAGCTCGGGATACAAAACCAGTATCAAGAACAGAATGTGAATCAGAACAGTAGTGATCGGATTCTTCCAGTTACATATCTGACCAAACCATTTTCCGATCGCAATAAAACCACCCAAAACTCCCATGATTCTAAACATATTGGCTTTACTTCTTCTCATACTCCACATGTGAGAACCGACATCCAGCATATACTCTACAATCTCTTTCCGTAAAGGTGGCTCAGCCCGGCTCAGCCGCATAGACACAATCTGAGTGGCTTGGTGCCTCAAGATCTCAAGCTGGGTGATAGTTAAGGGGTGAATGTAGTGCATTTTAGGCAAAAGCGGTTGCGAGTACATGTGCATCATGTTTAGCAACGAAGAACATGTAAACCTAACCGCCAAATGAATCTCGCCCATTTTTTTCACCCCAGACGGATGCAGAACTAGAAGTGGGTATGAATGTGTGTAAACACGGTCAGTTTCAAGTGTTGAGAGACGAATTCTAACCTTACCGATTCTTGAATCCTTTGCACCGTTACCTTTATCACCACCATGCAGATGGCAGTTATCAAACACACCGATCGTTACAACAGTGCACGGATCAAAAACTTCCCAAGTATACTGCTCGTTCCATTTTGGAGTAAAACTGTCTATTATTGTTCTTGTTCTGACCCATTTCGTCCCGTATTTAGCCACACAATATGCATCTGTTGCCGCCCTTCCATCTTTTGACTTCATTGGTGTTAACCCATGAGCACTCAAGATTCCCACTTCAAGAACACCAATGCTCTTCTTCCATAACCGTTTATCCGTTGGTCTAAGATCACTACTATAATGCGTAGATTCATCGAGAACATGATAGCCACCTTCTAAGCCAATCCTCGTATGAATCTTGCTAGCAAATCGCACTTGCTTCTTTTCGCCATCAATCATAACATGCTTTTCAAGATTAAACCACCTTGTGTTAATAGCTCTGTGATCTAACCTCCGTTCCACATGCTGCAAAGGGATCACACACATTCCAAGTACTTCCTCTTTATTAGGCGCAACCCTGTCCTCAATGCTCAAAATCAAGTGTTCTTCAAACGGTTCAGCAGCTACAAACATTAAGTCTTCGTTCCACATAGGATTGATAGACTTACTCATCGACACTCTGGTTCTTAACGTCTGGTGTCCAAGAACTGCCTTCACATAAACTTCAGGAAACCTCGTTCGATCACTAGGCATCAAATCCTGCGCTTCAATCACATTAACTCGTAGATACCACAATTTAGGTGAAAGATACACCTTCGAACGGATATTAGCAAGAGCATCGGCTCCACCAAAAGTTGCAGCATCCGAATGCCACGCTTCAGGAAACGCTTCATCAGCCTGCGTACCCCACCAAACAGCTAACATAATCTCTCCTTTCAGCTTATTCCCTTTCCTATCTTCCAACCTATACCACTGAGGCGCCAGAGGACTGTCCGGTGGGACCCTCTTCGGAACCTCATTAAGATCAAACAACATCAACCCCATAAAATCATCCTTCACAAAATCTTTATCCTTCACCGTAACCTCAAGCATACCCGCCTGAATCCGCTCTCTAGAGAAAGCAAACACTTGGTTCCACTCCGGATTCGACTTCTTTTCAAAATGCCGCGAAGTTCCCTTATAGTTCCCCAACCGAACCTCAACATACGGGTCACAACTTCCAGTAACATCCATAGCAGGCAAATCTCGCGCTTTCACTACGCGAACATACAAGTACTGCATTTGTTCCACAAGATCATATGTACTAGTAAGCTTATCCCCTGCCATTTTTCCTCCGCCGAGGTGCGGTCGGGTCTCCTTGAGAGAGTAATCATCAGGGGGAGGCCTATGCATCATCTTCATATCCTCACAACTGAAAAATAAACACATTTTATTAAAAAAAAAAAAAAAAAGGTTCAAATCTTTCACACTACTAAGCATAGTTGCAAAAGTCGTCTGAGTTGACCGATTACTCGCCGAGTACTCGCTACAAGGTGGGTCACCAAGTATAGCCGAGTTGAACGAATATTCCGAGTACTTCCCGCATAGGCCGATTCGACCCCCGAGTACTCGCCCGACTAGGCCGAGTACTCGCAGCTCCCCAGTCGGCCGAGTTAGTAGTTATACAAATTATAATTAACAATAAAAAGGGTTACATTTACATAAGTTAAGGAAACTAATAATAATTATACAAAATGTATATAGTAATAAAGATTTAAGACCTGATGAAGTAATAAAGATTTAAGACCTGATGAAATTAAAACAGTTGAAGGCTTTAGATCTAAATAGTTATATCCTGCAAGCAAAAAAAAAAGTAAAGTAAATAATAAAAACACTAGTTTCAGCTAAGGAATTAAGCAGATATAACAATCAAATATTTACAATAAAAATAAATTAATAAATAAAAAAAACAATACCCAAGAAACATAATAATGCTTAAAGATATGGAAAGAGGAATATAAGGGGAATGTGTGTATATACTTACTACCTTAGAAAGAAAGAAAGAGAGATCTGTGTAGATTCACCAATAATTTATTTTTGAGGTTCATGAGAATGTGGAAAGGCCAAAAAGGTGAAATGGTAACATGGGTTTTAGAGAGAGAGAGAGAGAGGTGGTGTGGTCAGTGGTGGTGGGTATGTCGTCTAATCTATATCGTCTTTATGAATTATGATTTGCAGAATTGCTTATGGTCCCTTAACTTTTATGCTAGTTATACATGGGACCCTTTATATTTATTATGATTTATGAATAATTGAATATTTATTATGACAACCCTTTTATAATTACGACCCTTAAAATCGTGTGAGAACATCTTTGTATCGTGCCCCTATGCTCAAGCTTTGTGGCAAATTTATCTCTAATGGTGTAAAACCCATACGGTAATATCGTTGATGTGGTACTGGAAAGATCTTGTGAACCATTTTTTCTGGAGAAGACCACCGAAGAAGCCCACCGGAGAAGACGATCAAGTTATGAATGATTAATTTCCCCCCTTTTTTATGTGCATGTATTGTTTTAGAGTGTGAAATAAGTGATTAATTTTTTAAGTTTGTTTAGTGATTAGGACCTTTCGTTTTTGTTATTTTTTTAAGTTATAGATTCATGGTGTTTTTTTATTTTTTATTTTTACATATTCATGTGGTGGCTGTGGTTTTCAAGTTATTATTAGTTTTTTTTTTACATATTCATGTATTCATGGTGGTTCAAGTTAGAGGTTTTGTTATATATTCATGTGTGTTTCAAGTTATTATAGTTTTTTATGTTTTTTCACCTATTCATGACTAATTTGCTCTCTGTTTTTTTTTTTTTTTGTTCCCTGTGTTTAGTTATAGCATTTCTGTGTTTAGTTAGAGTGTTACGTGTGTAGCATATCTTATTTTTGCGGTCAAAGTATGTTTTTTATGCAGTCTAAATGTATGATGTTTGCATAGTACAAAGTTGTCTGTGTTTGCAGTAAAAAACATCTGTTACACACGTAACAGAAAATGTCTGTTTTGTCATGGTGTTGCAAGTTATTAGTTTTTTATATATTCATGGTGTTTCAAGTTATTATTGTCTTTTTAGATCGTTATTTTTGTTTTCCAAAAGATTCACGTCATCATTTTTAGTAAGCATAATAATTGATTTTATTTTTAATTTGTTTTTTTTAATTCGTAAAAAACGACCATGAATATTTCACTTTTTTACAGAAAATGTCTTGTGTTGGGGTTTAGGTGGTTTAATATTTTATTTTTTTTAAGTTGGAAATAATTGTTGTTTTTTTGTGTACTAGCATCTTTTTTTTTTTGTGATTTATTATGTTAAACATCGAAAATGATTTTTCGTTTTGTGTTTATGTTCGTAGTATCTTTGTGTTTAGTTAGGGTGTTTTTATCGTCTATATTTTCGTATAATCTTTCTGTTGAGTTAGGTTGTTACGTGTGTAGCATATCTGTTTTTTTGCAGTCAAATTCTGTTCTATGTTTTCTAGCATATCAAATTCTGCTCTATGTTTACTGCAGACTACAAAAGTTTTGTCTGTGTTTTCCGGTTACACATGTAACACTCGTGTGTTTTTGCACCATGTATGTCTATTTTTTTTGAATGTATGAGTTTTTTTTTATGTTACCTATGTGTTTTTTTTATAGAAAATGTCTGTTTTTGTATGGCTCCTATTGTGTATTATGTATTTCTTTATAAAGAATCATTTTTTTTATTGAAGAATCATTTGTTAAGGTATTTTATCTGTGTTTAGTTATACCATATCTGTGTGTTAGTTAAGGTGTTACGTGTGTAGCATATCTTTTTTTTTTTTTTGCAGTCAATGTGTGTTGTGTGCAGTCAGAATGTTTGATGTTTGCAAACTACAAAGTTTTGTATGTGTTTGCAGACAAAAACGCCTGTTTACACACGTAACACTCGAGTTTTTTTTAAACCAAAATGTTTTTAATAGAACATGTGTGTTTTGCCATGGCTCCTTATTATATATTAAATAAGTTGTTTTCCACATCTTACATTAGTTTTTTTTTCATATTAAAAATGTCCACATTTACTTTGTGATAACATATGTTACAGGTCCTTTTTTAGTCAAATCATGAATTCCAACCCCAGCACTCCCCCTTGGGAGGTTTTTTAGGCCCGTCACCATCTCATCCCAATCGCACACGAGCCACCTCAAAATGAACCGGACATGGAAATTGCACCTGAATTACCCCCACCTGTTGAACTAGATATCCTCCCTGTTGCAGCTAAACATGAACCCTTCCCCCCTGTTGCCCCGGTCATCCCGCCCCTAGAACCGGTTATACCCCTAGAGCAGGCGGATGATGGGTTTGTAAGCGATGAAGATTTTGATTGGAATGCAGCATTTGATTACGTTTTCCTCGAAGAATATCCGCCACCAGAAGACTATATGACACCGGAGGATGATGCGCATGATGTAACTTACACACCTGAATGGGCTGTTGGTTACAAATCAGACGCAGAGGCTGAATATGAAGAACCATATGAACCTAATTTTAAGAAACCTGGGCTGTCGGTTACGTCTCAGGAAGGTGGGCGTATTAGGGCAGAATGGGAGGGTATAGTTATACCGAGGAACAGTGGGCTTTTTATGTCAAGTATGGTTATCGGATGTCGTCTGCTGCTGTTGGTTGCAATGCAGGATGTCTGGGTTTACATATTACATATGAAGAATTGGCTTTTATGAAAAGAATGGTTATTGGATGCCAAAGGGCGGTGTATGAATCTTTAATACTATGTTTTGTGGTTGATACAAGATGAACAATATGATTTATAGCTTTTATTGAGTAGTATGTTTATTGCAAGTTTTTTGTATTGTCATGCAATGCAGCACTACTTAACAAAAATGATGTCGGCTGATGAATCTTAACATATGTTACAAACTTAGAACAGTTTCACTGTAATATAATTTTCATGTTGTCAACTGAATCTTAATTTTATATATTTATGTTTTTATTTTTAAAAGTAGTGAATATTAAAAGGAAAACCATATGGACTTTTCGTTACGTATGCAACAACTCTGGTGCTGGTACAAAATTAATAAGCATAATTTTTTAAAATAATATGAACTGTTGACACGTTTATTACGTACGTAGCATCACTGGTTCTAGTAAATTTAAACGAAAAAATAACATGGTCTAAAAAAACGCTTAACAAGTCAAGATTTTTTTAAATTTAATATGAAAATGTCGTGACGGTTTTTACGTACGTAACAACACTGGTGCTAGCATAATAATATGAATCTGATTAAGCAATGCTTTTAATAATAAATAAAATATTTTTTCTTAATCACTAAAAATCTGATTTTTTGTAAAGAAAAAAAGTGAGAGAGAGAATGTTGGAGAGAGAAGATTAGTGAGAGAAACTGAGAGAGAGGGATTATTGATTTGATGAGAGAGAAGAAGGTGCAAATTACCCTTCTAACCTTTTTTGTCATTTTCTATCATTATAATACTCACTTTTAATCTTAACCATTGATCAAGTACAATGGATGGTAGAGATGAAGTTTACTAGGTTTCTTCATTTTGAGTAGGTTTTTATTTGAACCTTCCCATATATATATATATATATATATATATATATATATATATATATATATATATATAGGGTTGGGTTATTTTGAGAACTCACTTGAGTTGTGAGAACCATAGGAACTCATCTAGACCATTGATCTTGATGATCTAATGGTTGAGATCAAAAGTTAGGACTTTTTGTCTTGACTTGGTTAATAAGTATTTTTTTAATCTAATAAAGTACATTAAGGGGTATTAAGGTAAAAACACCATATGAGAGAAATAATTAATATAAATATCATTTAATATTTTATTCTATTATTAAAATATTCATTATTAAAAGTTCATTTTATTTTTTTTAAGTAAATTACTTTTAAAAAACAAATTGTAGATTCTGTAATATACAACACTTTTTAAAAATATTCATTTTTTTAACTTTATTTCATTTAATTTTTATTTCGTTATTAAAAAAGTTCATTTTTTTACTTTATTTTATTTTTTTAATTAATTTAGTTTTTTTTTTAAATTTTCATAATTTTGGTATGATTTACACTGGTTTACACCAGTGTAAAACTCGTATACACAAACTTCTATAAAAATTACGCTGGTGTAAATAATTACACCAGTGTAAACTGCATACACAAACTTTTAGAAAAATTACGCTGGTGTAAAAAACCAAACAAACATATGATGAGGATGATTTACACCAGTGTAAAACTCGCATACACAAACTTCTATAAAAATTACGCTGGTGTAAATAATTACACCAGTGTAAACTGGCATACACAAACTTTTAGAAAAATTACGCTGGTGTAAAAAACCAAACAAACATATGATGAGGATGATTTACACTGGTGTAATTATTTACACCAGTGTAAATCTGCCATACACACCAGTGTAAATCTGCCATACAAAAAACTTCTACAAAAAAACACTAGTGTAAAAAACCAAAACAACCATCTATACATTCGTATTTACACTGCTGTAAACGGCCCACAACATCAACAAATTTTGTATAATGTAAATTGTACACCAAATATCATCTCCAAAACAATAATAACAACAATAATAATAAACAGCATCTCTCTCATTCCACTCCATCCAAAATTCTTTTTTTTTTCTTTCAAAACACTAAAACTAACAAAACAAATCCCATCAAAATCTTTAAGTTTTTTTTCAAAACCTTAAAACTAAAACTAACAGGACCCATAAAAATCTTTAAAAAATTAATAAACAAAATCCCATCAAAATGTTGAAAAAAGTTATAAAAAAAAAACTAACTGTCATAGCCACCGCCTCCTTCGCCACCGTCACCACCGCCCCCTTCATCCACACCACCTCCATCGTTCCTCTGTACCCTCAAACCGACGAAGAAAACAACCACCACTAACAACAACCCAACTTCCTCTGCTGCCACCACCTCAACCCGACACCTTCAACCACCTTCCACCGAACCCCCATGACCTAAGCTTCGGAATCTGCTGGATCTGGAGCTCCAACACCACTACCAACCAAGATCCAAAGCAAAACCTGGTCCAAAACCACCGAAGCCATCACCACTTCCAAATCCCGACCCGACACCTCATTTATGTTGCTGATTATGCCCGTTTTCGGGTCTAAAACCACCACGTCGCCACCACCCTGCAAAAAACCCCATCACCGGACCACCACCCCTGCAATCCCCAGATCAACCTGCACCCCCCCCCATGTACAGATGATTATTATTATTATTATTATTATTATTATTATTATTATTATTATTATTATTATTATTATTATTATTATTGTTAGAGAGAGAGAGAAGAAGAAGAGAGAGAGCAGAAGGTTTCAAATGAGAGAGAGAAAGAGTAGATTTTTGTATTATTATTATTATTATTATTATTATTTAAAAGGGTAGGTGGGTGGGTGGGTGTGGGGTGGGATGTTATTATTACTAAAATGTCCTTAACTACTTATGTATAAAGACTATCTTGCCCCTAATTAAACAAATGCAAAGAAATACAAAACTGATGATGTGGCACTTGGTGATTGGTCCATTGGAGTTCTTAAGTTCTCACAACTCGGATGAGTTCTCAAATGAACCCAATCCTATATATATATATATATATATATATATATATATATATATAGGGGCAGGTTCAAATACAAAGTAATACAAACGTGCGAAGGATGCGAATGATCACTTTGTACATGATAATTACGTAATGCCTTCATGAACATACAAAAACATTACGTAATTATCATGTACAAAGTGCATGATAATTACGTAATGATAATATATACTTATAGCATAGTACTAGGGGTCCAAATGTGTCATGAAACATTTTTAAAAGGACGATAAATGATGAAATTCGACGTTTTATTAATAATATTCGTAACGTACAAGGAATTCAATGCGAAATTTTACAGTCTCCCCTACTTTTATGAACTTCGTCCCGAAGTTGGAGTTGGAGAGTCTGATGGAAAAAAGATGTGGGTATTTAGACTTCATCTGGTCCTTGTGTTCCCAAGTGAACTCTGGACCTCGTTTAGATTCCCAACGAACCTTAACGATCGGAATGCGACTGCGCTTGAGTTTCTTGACTCCAGTATCCACGATCTCAACAGGTTTCTCGACAATGTGCATAGTTTCATCGATTTGCACATCTTCAAGAGGGACATGGAGGTTCTCATCTGCTAAGCATTTCTTGAGATTTGAAACATGAAAGGTTGGGTGAACATTGCTTAGCTCGGGTGGAAGATCAAGTTTGTAAGCCACTTTTCCAATCCTGTCAAGAACTTTGAATGGGCCTACGTATCGAGGAGCTAGTTTTCCCTTTCTACCGAAGCGAATCACTCCCTTCCAAGGGGATACCTTAAGAAGTACAAGGTCCCCGACTTGAAATTCCAAAGGCTTACGACGTTTATCAGCATAGCTCTTCTGTCGACTTCTAGCCTTGAGAAGATTATCCTGAATGAGTTGGATTTTATCTGTGGTTTCCTGGATCAGTTCGGGTCCAGTGATCTGGGCTTCACCAACCTCAGTCCAACAGACAGGTGAACGACATTTACGACCATAGAGTGCCTCGAAAGGAGCCATGTTAATGCTGGCATGATAACTGTTGTTGTATGAAAACTCGACCAAAGGAAGATGAGAATCCCATGCGCCACCAAAATCGATGACACATGCCCTGAGCATATCCTCAAGTGTCTGGATGGTCCGTTCAGTCTGACCATCTGTTTGAGGGTGATAAGCAGTACTCAGGTTCAGCTTGGCACCCAAAACGTCTTGTAAAGAATCCCAAAAGTGAGAAGTGAAACGACCATCACGATCAGAGATAATGTCCAAAGGTATACCATGACGACATACGATTTCACTTACGTACATCTTTGCTAACCTTTTCCACCGAATACTTCTCACGAATAGGTAAGAAATGGGCTGACTTGGTCAAACGGTCGACGATTACCCAAATGCTGTCAAAACCTTTGGGTGTACGAGGGAGTTTAGTGATGAAGTCCATTGCTATGCTCTCCAATTTCCATACAGGAATTTCTGGTTGTTCAAGCATACCAGATGGTCGTTGATGTTCAGCCTTAACCTTTGAACAAGTAAGGCATTTTGCAACGAAAAGAGCGATATCTTTCTTCATACCAGGCCACCAATACGAATAACGAAGATCTTGGTACATCTTGTCAGCTCCAGGATGAATAGAATAACGAGACTTATGGGCCTCGTTCATAAGGAAGGTACGAAGATCATCACGGTCAGGAATCCAAAGTCGATTGAGAAAATAGAGTAAACCATAAGGTTTGGTTTCGAGTTGAGTCTCAGCACCACAAGACATTTCGTCGTACATGTTACCTTGGGTGACTGAAGTATGTTGAGCCTGGAGGATTCGATCCTGAAGATCAGTACGAACTCTCGCACAATGGAGTTTGATACGCTATTTACGACTGAGTGCGTCAGCCACAACATTCGCTTTGCCAGGATGGTAGCAAATTTCGCAATCATAGTCGTTAAGTAACTCAACCCAACGTCGTTGTCTCATGTTAAGATTTTTCTGGTCGAAGACATGTTGGAGACTTTTGTGGTCCGTGAAAACCACACATTTGGTTCCATAAAGATAGTGTCTCCAAATCTTAAGAGCAAAGACGACAGCGCCCAATTCAAGATCATGGGTGGTATAATTCTTTTCGTGGGTCTTGAGTTGCCTAGACGCATAAGCAATAACCTTGCCTCGTTGCATGAGAACACAACCAAGACCTTGGTTTGATGCATCACAATAGACCACGAAGTCATCATTACCATCAGGTAGAGACAGGATAGGAGCTTCACAGAGTTTCAGCTTAAGAGTTTCAAATGCTTCCTCTTGCTTTGGTCCCCACTCATAGGGTTTACCCTTGTGAGTTAAGGCAGTGAGAGGAACAGCGATCTTGGAGAAGTTGGCAATGAATCGACGATAATAACTGTAACACCCCAACCGATGGCGGAAACATCGGATGTCACGTATTGATGATTGTTCAGTAGCTCATGGTAAATAATAAATTTTAATAAATGATTTAAATAAATTACATACAATTGTTCTAAGAATTTTGTACATCAAAATGAAAAAAAAAAATACTAGCTACGCATCTTCAAGCAATAACTCTAATCTTCAAGCAAGCTATAACCTGAAACATGTTAAGTTTGAAAATATTTTGGGTCAACAAAAAGTTGGTGAGAATTACATAGGTTTTGATAATCGAATAAAACTTGTACAATTCAAGTGTCATGGCAAGTCTAGTCCATATGTGAAAACATACTAGAAGTAAATCGAGTGCATAATCAACCCTTGTGACTGTTATAATGTGGTACATCCCATACGCTCATGGTTCACTCGAATATGTTATGCGATAACAAACACCCACGCTACCTTTGTAGGAGGCACGTATCCGGGTGGGATTGTCAGTCCAATAGATCTATCAATGTATACCGTCGGCTGATCAATGTTAATGATTATGCTAGAATTGTGCTTACCCTAGTCATGTTCAAGACATAATGCAACATAGAAAAACACATAGACACTTTGATGATTGAATTGCATATAGAATGTTATAACATGTTTCACCCCAAAAACGGTGATAAATAGAAAAGGGGCTATGTAAAGCTCACATTGGCTAAGGTGAATTATCCTCTAAGTGTTGTGAATGTATGCGAGGCGAATCCCAAAGACTCAACAACGTAGCTAGTCCAAATTGAAGAAAAAAAAAACAAAAAGAAAGAATATCAAGCTTCCAATTCGCCAATTACAAGAGCTTATAATCAAAGCTTCAATTGTAGAAGTAATAGACTATAGAAGAAAGGTATGAGGGAAAGTTTAATCGGATTGAAACAATTGATTTAGAGGTGCAAAGTATAATGGGTCATAGGTGGGTTTTTATACTAGTTTTGGATTCAATTAGCCATTAAAATTGGTCAACACCATTGTAACACCCCAACCGATGGCAGAAACATCGGGATGTCACGTATTGATGATTGTTCAGTAGCTCATGGTAAATAATAAATTCCAATAAATGATTTAAAAAGATTACATACAATTGTTCTAAGAATTTGTACATCAAAATGAAAAAATACAAGCTACGCATCTTCAAGCATTAATTCAAATCTTCAAGTAAGTAGAACCTGGAACATGTTAAGTTGAAAATATTTTGGGTCAACAAAAGTTGGTGAGAATTACATAGGTTTTGATAATCGAATAAAATTGTTGTGCAATTCATGTGTCATGGCAAATCTAGTCCATATGTGAAAACATACTAGAAGTAAATCGAGTGCATAATCAACCCTTGTGACTGTTGTATTGTGATACATCCCATACGCTCATGGTTCACTCGTTTATATTGCAGTAACAAACACCCACGCTACCTTTGTAGGAGGCACGTATCCGAGTGGGATTGTCAGTCTAATAGATCTATCAATGTATACCGTCGGCTGATCAATGTTAATGATTATGCTAGAATTGTGCTTACCCTAGTCATGTTCAAGACATAATGCAACATAGAAAAACACATAGACACATTGATGATTGAATTGCATAAATGATGTTGTAACATGTTTCACCCCAAAAATGGTGATAAATAGAAAAGGGGCTATGTAAAACTCACCTTAGCAAAATGTTATACTTCTTGAAAATTGAATAGTGTGTTGCCCAAAAGTGTCAAATATCACCCTATAATAAGGTAATAAATATGTCTAAGTTTATCTAGTCTACAAATGTATATGTTCTAGGGCTTTGAATTGGGGATAAATGCTTGTTTGATTAATAATAAAATGTTTTAATAGGAGAAATTTGATACTTAAATAAATGAAAGTCTTTTAAAAAAATGAATTTAGGATAGTCACAATAATGTGTTTAACGTATAAAAATAATTTTTATAAAATTATTTTCTTTAAAATAGAATATTAATTCTATTTATAACAAATTGTCAAAATTTAACTTTAATATTTAAAAATACTAAAATTGAAGAATTATTAGATTAAAATTTTATATTTCTATTCCAAATAATCAGAAATGATTTATATAAAATTTTGTTGCAAAAATGTTGAAAAATGAATTTATTATGATTTAATTATGATTAAAACTAACAAAAATTGATTAAAAATATTAAATAAATGATTTTTCAGAAATAAAAATCATTTCCGAAAAGTTTATTGTTATAAAATCTTAGAATAATTTTTGTGGAAATTTATAAAATTGTTTTGATATTTTAATAGAATTTTATAAATATAATGGAATAAACTTGATTTAATTATTATATATATTAAATAAATAAATTTTTGAAAACTAAAAATTGTAAGTTAAACTTTTTCATCAGATTAATACAAAATAATTTTTGTAGGATTTTTAAAAGTGTTTTAGTATTTTAAAATGAATTTATAAAATATAAGTAATATATATTTAGATTTTGAAAACAAAACAAAAAGAAAGAAAAAAAGTGTTGTTGCCAGGGGTCGAACCCGCGTGGCCGGCTTAGAAGGCATCAAGCACAACCACTTGGTCCAGACCAGTGGTTGTGTTTGATTTTAGTCTGTTTAAAATAAATAACCTCTTCGTGTTTAGTGTTCTTCCCCAAATCGTGCCCTAGATTTCCAATCGATCGATTCACACATCAATAACCCAATTAACCTTAGGGTTATTGATGTGTGTATGCCGAAGATTAAAACCTATCAAAAACATTTAACTTACAAGGCTGAATCGAATTCAAATGAAGGGTCAAAGCTTCGCAGTAAAAAACGTACAAGGATTCAAGAACAACAGATCGTAACTAGGAATTGGAGGTGTAGAAAGAATTAGTGGCGAGTTGTGATGGTCCAGAAGGGTTCAATTTATAGTGAGGTCGTCTAGGTGTTCGATTTGGCAAGTTTGACCTCGTGGTTAATGTTTGACGCGTTAAAAGTATAATTGGTAACAATTGATGATGATTGCATGTGTTAACGACGCGGAAACAGACCAGAAATCACGAGACGATGCCAATTCAGGATTCAAAGTGCGTACCAAATGGTTAATTATGGAAGATTAGCTTCACAGTTGACTTTCCTAGTCAACTGTGAAGAATCAAGATCGTTATTTAATAATTACGAGCTGGGAAGGTTCACAAGTGTGAGTATAGACCAGGTGGTTTAGCTGTGTGGGTGACCCGGCTTGGGCGCGGGTTCGAGTCCCGGCCCAAGAAATATATATATTTTTTTTTAAAAAAAACTGAAAAGGGAAGGAGGGGGTAGTGGGCCGGATTGTTCTTGAATCTGGGCTGGGCTGTGACTTTGGGCTTAAGTTGGTGGGCTGCTGGCTCTAAATTCTTTTAAGGTGTTGGGTGGGGTATGTTGTTGGGCTAATGGGTATTAAGTTTTGGTGTTTTTATGATTATTATTATTATTATTATCATTATTATATATATATATATATATACATGTACGTGGTGAGTTAGGAAAAAAAATAAGGACTTAGGCATATTTATACAATATTAACGATAAAAAAATGCAATAGAAATAAGGGCTTTTACGTATACAAATTTGGGGAAAATTTTGCGATGTTACAACCATAAAGTAAGGTTTTATGATGAATTGACTATTTGACTAAGACTTTGACTGTTTGACTAAGACTTTGACTAATCAATTTAAGGAATGTGTTAAGTTTATTTTCTTTTGAAATACTACACAAGATGATAGTTGGCTCAGTTGGTTGTCATTGTGTGTTGGTTGGCTGTGGACGCGGGTTCGAGTCCCGGTCCACACAAATCTTTTTTTTGGCAATTATTTCCCTAAAACTATATTATTCTAAATTCATAATATGATTATATAAGCCCGAAAGTGACTCGAAATATTTTTAAAACGTACAAAAGTGTCGAGATACAAATATTTATTAGTTTAAGGTATTTAAAACATATATTGTTTAAAACAATACATTCTTTTTATCAAAAAAAAAAAATTAGAGGAAATTCGCGATGTTACAGTCTCCCCTACTTTTGAAACTTCGTCCCGAAGTTATTAAAAACACAGGTTTGAGGTTGATTAGGTAGAAATTAAGGCAGCTGTGGTTTGGGTTAAGGCACGACATGAATTTATAGGTAATAGAATAATTTGTTTCAAATAATTTGGATAAGAGGTTTGAGATGTGAGTTTTAAGGATTGGATTAGGTTCGTCTGAAGTAGCAAGAAGCATAAGAATCTAGCAAAATACTAAACTTATGTTTTAGGAATCTTATAAGAAATGCATGAATTGATTGGCTATATGAAAACCAAATGAACTACTAAAACCTTATTAGAATTTCACACTACCTTAACGTACCTGTAAATTCATGATTACGTTCCGGACCGCAATCACCAATTTACCTTACATTAGGGTTTTGTGTCCTTCTATGACTCTAAACACACATGTAAGTAATGCAAAATAACCTTGTGATTGAATCATTTACAATGTATCCAAAAATGAGTCCAACTGTTGAGTAGGAAAAAGACTTCTACCAGTCAGTGAGTAAGAACCTCTACCGATTGTTGAGCAGGTGCGATAGCCTCTACCAGTCGTTGAGCAGGTTGTAGGGCCTCTACCGACTGTTGAGCAGGCATGATGACCTCTACCAATCGTTGAGTAGGTTATTTGGTACTCTACTAACTGTTGAGCAAGTACTTCATCCTCTATCAGTTGTTTGATTAAGTGCACCAATTATTACACACATGAATTGCAAATTGATAATATGTACATGTAAGCAATCAAGTATCAAGTATATCATACGAGTTGTAATAGAGTTGCCCTAGACAAGGTTAATGACTCTAGGTGTGTCTATAGCAAATAGTTTATATTCCATGAATTCTAGTTTCAAATGTTCAAATATGGTAGATAGTCGAATCCTCATGTATAACTAAGGATTATGTTTGATGCAACACCCAATCAAGTTTCAATAGTTTGGTTATCATGGGTAACTAGCTCATGTGTGAGAAGGTGAAGGATATGAATTTAGTTCTTGAGAGGATGATGAAAAATCTTGAAGCAGAATCAAGGTTGTGAGAGATAGTGAATGTGAAGATAGTTTATAAAGAGTTTATTTTATAGTAAGGAGATTATGTAGCAGTGTAAATTTTGGGGTTTGGATCAAAGGTTATAATCAAGTGTATAAGAAAACATGATTGTGGTATATGCCAAATATTGTAAAAATTTGAACAAGTTGAAAATGAGTGAGTGTCGATGGAGAATTTAGAGACTAGATATTATTCCTAGGGAAAAAAAAAATCTTATTTTCAAAATTGGTTTTATACATAAAGCAAAAGTTGTTAAATAGTACAAGCTAAGTGGGCTTTGATTAAAATATGCCCGTTAGTTGGAGATTTCAAACATGACATTAGGTTTTGAAGATCAAGGTTCTATTAAGTGATTTTTAATAGTTTAAAGCATTATATAGAAAATTGTTTGTTACGTCAATAAATAAACAATTGAATTTAAGTTCGAGGACATCTTTTGACAAAAATATGTACTTTGTAAAGTTACTAGGTAATGAAAATACAACAAGATTTAGAAATCTTTAGTTTGTGCTAAGGTATGAGGTTATAGTTTTTAAAAAAATAAGTAACATGTGGAGAAATGAAATAATATGATTTGGGTAGGGTGTTGAATATTTAAAAAGTGGCTAAGATGGTAAGGTGAAGTGTGATTGTGAAATCCATAGATGGTTATGATATGAGATTGATTTAAGCTGTAAAATTTTGAGATTTTAGAGCTTAGTTTTAAGGGAAGTGAGTGTAATCATCTATTCATTAATTAAAACGAATAAATGAAAACGTTGACTTATCAAAGCTTCTAGATTCTAATAACATAGTGAAGACATGCTTTAGCCTATAAGTGAACACTCATCCGAGAATTCCCAGGTAGGGCATCCGGGTCCCTCGTCTGATTGGGATTTATGCGCAGTGCCAGTCCTAGACAGAAAACTCAGAATACAGGCGTTCACCCTTCCAGATTGCACGTGTTCGTTATTAAAATCTAGAACTTCGACGAGATCTTCAAGGTGGTTCAGGCAAAACCTGAGGATTTGTCCTATTAGTCTAAGAGTAGATATTGTGATGGAGAACAATCTTCTTGTAGGGACTAAAGTAGGGATAAGAAGTAGGATAGAGAATAGAAACAAGTAAGGTTGCAAGTAAAAGGAGCAAGTACTGATTAAAATCCTATGGTTATAGACTAGATTATTTTTTTTTCTAATAACCTAATTCCCTATAACCAAGGCTCTGATACCAATCTGTAACACCCCAACCGATGGCGGAAACATCGGGATGTCACGTATTGATGATTGTTCAGTAGCTCATGGTAAATAATAAATTTTAATAAATGATTTAAATAAATTACATACAATTGTTCTAAGAATTTTGTACATCAAAATGAAAAAAAAAAATACTAGCTACGCATCTTCAAGCAATAACTCTAATCTTCAAGCAAGCTATAACCTGAAACATGTTAAGTTTGAAAATATTTCGGGTCAACAAAAAGTTGGTGAGAATTACATAGGTTTTGATAATCGAATAAAACTTGTACAATTCAAGTGTCATGGCAAGTCTAGTCCATATGTGAAAACATACTAGAAGTAAATCGAGTGCATAATCAACCCTTGTGACTGTTATAATGTGGTACATCCCATACGCTCATGGTTCACTCGAATATGTTATGCGATAACAAACACCCACGCTACCTTTGTAGGAGGCACGTATCCGGGTGGGATTGTCAGTCCAATAGATCTATCAATGTATATCGTCGGCTGATCAATGTTAATGATTATGCTAGAATTGTGCTTACCCTAGTCATGTTCAAGACATAATGCAACATAGAAAAACACATAGACACTTTGATGATTGAATTGCATATAGAATGTTATAACATGTTTCACCCCAAAAACGGTGATAAATAGAAAAGGGGCTATGTAAAACTCACATTGGCTAAGGTGAATTATCCTCTAAGTGTTGTGAATGTATGCGAGGCGAATCCCAAAGACTCAACAACGTAGCTAGTCCAAATTGAAGAAAAAAAACGAAAAAGAAAGAATATCAAGCTTCCAATTCGCCAATTACAAGAGCTTATAATCAAAGCTTCAATTGTAGAAGTAATAGACTATAGAAGAAAGGTATGAGGGAAAGTTTAATCAGATTGAAACAATCGATTTAGAGGTGCAAAGTATAATGGGTCATAGGTGGGTTTTATACTAGTTTTGGATTCAATTAGCCATTAAAATTGGTCAACACCATAAAGTAAGGTTTTATGATGAATTGACTATTTGACTAAGACTTTGACTAATCAATTTAAGGAATGTGTTAAGTTTATTTTCTTTTGAAATACTACACAAGATGATAGTTGGCTCAGTTGGTTGTCACTGTGTGTTGGTTGGCTGTGGACGCGGGTTCGAGTCCCGGTCCACACAAATCTTTTTTTTTGGCAATTATTTCCCTAAAACTATATTATTCTAAATTCATAATATGATTATATAAGCCCGAAAGTGACTCGAAATATTTTTAAAACGTACAAAAGTGTCGAGATACAAATAATTATTAGTTTAAGGTATTTAAAACATATATTGTTTAAAACAATACATTCTTTTTATCAAAAAAAAAAATTAGGGGAAATTCGCGATGTTACAATAACCAGCCAAACCAAGGAAAGAACGAACTTCTTTTGGAGTTTTAGGAACACTCCAATCTTTGACAGCTTCGATCTTTGCGGGATCAACATGAATTCCGTTCTTATCAATGACGTGTCCCAAAAATTGAACTTCCTTAAGCCAAAATTCACATTTCGAGAACTTGGCATACAGTTGTTCTTTTTTTAGGAGACCCAAAATTGAGTGAAGATGTTGATCGTGATCGTATTTTGATTTTGAGTAAATCAAAATATCGTCGATGAAGACGATCACGAATTTGTCAAGGTAGGGTCGACAAACCCGATTCATTAGATCCATAAACACTGCGGGAGCGTTGGTCAATCCAAACGGCATGACCATGAATTCGTAATGACCATAACGTGTACGAAAGGCTGTCTTGGGAATATCTTCATCGTGGACTCTAAGCTGATGATAACCAGAACGAAGATCAATCTTCGAGAAGTGGGTTGCTCCTTGAAGTTGATCGAAAAGATCGTCAATCCTAGGCAAGGGATAACGATTCTTGATGGTGAGTTTGTTGAGTTCGCGATAGTCGATACACATCCTGAGAGATCCATCCTTTTTTTTAACGAACAAGACATGGGCTCCCCAAGGAGAAGAACTGGGGCGAATGAAACCTTTATCAGAAAGTTCCTGTAGTTGACTGGCAAGTTCTTGCATCTCAGAGGGTGCAAGACGATAAGGAGCTTTGGCGACAGAATTTGCACCAGGAACAAGATCGATCCTAAATTCCACTTGTCGAGCAGGAGGCAAACCAGGTAAATCCTCTGGGAAGACTTCAGGATAGTCCCGAATGATTGGGATGTCTTGGATACTTTTGCCCTTGTCTTTCTTTTCTATCACGTTAGCTAAGAAAGCCGTATACCCCTTTCGTAAGTATTTTTGAGCAGTAGTACAAGACATGAGCTTGAGCTCACCACAAGGCTTCTCACCATAGATCTTCAAAATATCACCAGATTCGAGAGGAATGCGAATGACTTTCTCAAAGCATAGGATTTCAGCACGATGGGTTGACAACCAATCCATGCCTACTATGACATCAAAGCTTCCAAGATGCATAGGAATGAGATCGATAGAGAAAGTATGTTCATCGAGGTTCAACACACAGTTACGAATGACATAATCGATCGAGATAGACTTCCCATTAGCTACCTCTACCACTAAAGGTTCTTCTAGGTTAGTTTGGGGTAAGTTAAGTAAGGGTTCAAACTTTAGTGATACAAATGACTTATCAGCACCCGAATCAAATAATATGGATGCATAGTGGTTATTAACGAGAAACGTACCATTAACCACCTCGTTGTTGTCGCGGGCCTGATTAGCATTGAGGTTGTATGTGCGACCTCGAGCACCTTGGTTCTGGTTGCGGTTCTGGTTTTGGTTGCGGTTTTGGTTCTGGTTCTGGTTTCCAAGTCTAGGGCAAGCATCCCTATAATGTTCCGTGCTTCCACATTCATAGCACTGGCCACGAACAGGCCTACCATTCTGAGCATTAGGAGCTGGATTATTTCTGGCAGGGTTGTTTTGAGTGGCAGGGGCTTGACAAGCATTGGTATAGTGTCCATACCGCTTGCAGTTATTACATTGGCGACATGGTCTGTCAGCAAGATGGTGGTATTGACAAGTGTTACAAAGAGGGTGGTTCCCGACATACGGTTTCTTGGCTGGGTTTTGCACTGCAGGCGGGGTGGTAGCAACCATGTAGTTCCTAGCCTTGCGCTTCCTGTTGGTTGAGGTCTCAGGCTTAACCTCAATAGCGGGCTGAGGAGTGTCTTTTGCAGCAGTCTTCTTGGTGTTCTTGCGAAAGACAGTACCGTTCTTCACATGATTATCGGTGAGAGTAGCCGCTAGGCGTTTGGCTTCCTCCAAGGTGGCAGGATTCCTTCCCCATACCGTGTCCTGGATTTGCATAGGCAGGCCACCGATATACTTCTCGATGGCTATAGGTAGAGGAGTAACTTTATTGGGCAACAACAAACTGAGCTCGTGAAAGCGGGTATTATAAGCAAGGTTTTCCCCACTATCTTGAGCAAGGGTGTGGAACTCGTCTTCCAGTTTCTTAATCTCGTTACGGGGACAGAACTCATCTTTCATAATCTCCTTGACTTGATCCCAGGTCATAGCAAGAGCAACTTCAGCTCCGCGGGTGCGCTTTTCCTCATTCCACCAAGTGAGTGCTTGTTTGTGAAGAACACTCATGGCATAACGGACCTTAAAGTTATCGGGACACTCACTGTTAATGAAGGTATTCTCAATACCCTCGAACCATTGTAGAAGACCCGTAGCTCCTTCTTCTCCACTGAACTTAGGGGGGTTACAGGTATTAAAGTGCTTAAGAGTGCAAGCTGGGAGACCATTCCCGTTTCCATTGTGGTTTCCATTACCGTTTCCGTTTCCGTTTCCATTACCGTTTCCGTTCATCTGGATGACTTGAGCCAGTAAGTTAGGAACCAGAGTTGCGATCTGTTGTGCCATTTGTTGAGAGATGATCGCAGCTAGTTGAGCATCAACGCCATTGTTGTTGTTGTTATTGTTGTTGTTGTGGTTAGCGTCGTGGTTATGGTTATGGTTGTCGCCACCTTCCTCATGGTTCTCACCATTGCTATTGCGAGTGCTGCGACGTGGAGGCATGATCTGTAAGAGACACAATGAAATGAATGAGATAATATAAGGAATGTAATCATTTATTCATTAATTAAAACGAATAAACGAAAACGTTGACTTATCAAAGATTCTAGATTCTAATAACGTAGTGAAGACATGCTTTAGCCTATAAGTGAACACTCATCCCGAGAATTCCCAGGTAGGCATCCGGGTCCCTTGTCTGATTGGGGTATATGCGCAATGCGAGCCTAGACAGAAGACTCAGAATACAGGCGTTCACCCTTCCAGATTGCACGTGTTCGTTATTAAAATCTAGAACTTCGATGAGATCTCAAGGTGGTTCAGGCTAAACCTGAGGATTTTGTCCTATTAATCTAATGGTGGACCAGGATTGCAGCAGACGAATAAGAGCAGTCACTTGTAAGGCTTAGGGTTGTATAAGGTATAGGATAGGGATAAGATTAAGGAAGCAATTAGGGTTACAAGTAAGAGAAGCAAGTACTGTTTAAATCCCTAAGGTTATAGTCTAGATTATTTTCTAATAACCTAATTCCCTATAACCAAGGCTCTGATACCAATCTGTAACACCCCAACTGATGGCGGAAACATCGAGGTGTCACGTAAGAATGAGTATACAGTAGCACATGGCATTCAAATATATTTAAAGTAAAATATCCAAAATTGAAGATAAATAACAAGTCTTGAATGAAATTCTAATACATCAAAAGCCAAACAAAGCATAAACTTCAAATTATCTCCTCATGCTAACTCTCTAGACTTCAAGCATCATTATTTCCTGTTGAGTTGTAAAAAAATGGGGGGGGGGGGTCAACTAGAAGTTGGTGAGAATACATAAGTCATGTCAAGCAATTAAGTTTAAGAATAAAAGTTTAGCAATTCATATGTCTATTGTAAGTTTAAGTCTACATGAATAAACATGATGTGTTGTATGCACATAATCAAACCTCCGACTAGTTTAGGTCCAGCCCGTCATCCACGGTTCACCTTAATATCACGTTGGAACGATAACAATCACCCGCGCTCCCCATAAAAGATGGTCAACGAATCTAGGTGGGATTGTCAATCCAATAGATCTATTATTGAGTATCGCCGGCTTGGCCATAGCTAATGATTATGTATGTTGAAGTTTAAGTCTAACTGTAGTTGTCTAAGTCATGAGGCATTAAAGTTTACAACTAGACATGTATGTAGAATTGCTTAAGTATAATGTTGCAAGTATAAAGAATTGCATAAACATGGTTACGTAAACTCACCTTAGCAAAGTATTAAGTCTCGAGAAAAAGAATAAGTGTAGCCCCAAAGTTGCCAAGTATTGCCCTATGTATAAGGTAACAAATAAGTCTAAGTCTTTCTAGTCTACAAGTATTTTCTAGGGTTTCGAATTGGGGATAAGTATTCGTTTGATTAATAAATGAAATGTTTAATAAATAAGAGAAATTCGATAAATAAATAAACAAAAAGTCTTTTTGTAAACTTTAGATTAAAGATGGTCACACTATAAAGTTTTAAGTATGAAAATAATTTTTATAAAATTATTTTCCTAAAAAATAGAATATTTAATCTATTTAATTCAAATTGTCAAAATATAACTTTAATATCTAAAAATAATAAAATTAAAGAATTTTTAAATTAAAATTTGTATTTCTGTTCTAAATGGGCAGAAATAATTTATATAAAATTTTGGTGCAAAAATATTGAAAAATGAATTTATTATGATCTATTTATGATTAAAAATAACAAAAATTGATTAAAAATATTAAATAAATGATTTTTCAGAAATAAAAATCATTTCAGAAATGTTTAATGTTATATAAACTCAGAATAATTTTTGTGGGAATTTATATAATCGTTTTGATATTTTTATAGGATTTTATAATTAAAATAGAATAAACTTGAAATATTTATTATATATATTAAATAAATAATTTTTGGAAAACTAAAAATTGTATGTTAAACTTTTCTATTAGAATAACATAAAATAATTTTTGTAGAATTTATAAAGCAATTTTAGTATTTTAAAACCAATTTTAAAAAATATAAGTGAATATATATATAAATCAAAAAGGTAAAAAAAATGTTTTGTTCAAGCTGGGAATCGAACCCGGGTCTGACCCGGTTGGAAGGTTTTAAATCACAAGTTCAGACCAGTTGGTCTGAACCCTGAGAACGATAAATCTTGGTTTAGAATATATATATATATATATATATAACTTGAAACTGATTATATAATCCTTTTAATGAAAGGCTAAAAAGCCGTTTAATGTGGGACTCGAACCTGCGTGCCCCGGTTAACAAACAGACAGACACAACCACTTGATCTAGATAAGTGGTTGTGTTTGTCTTGTGTCTGTTTTAATTAAATACACAAAGTCTGCAGAAGTTTATCCCCAAATCAATTCGATCGAGCCCTAGTTTTAATAATAATCAGATTTAATAACGAATAGCCCCTGATATGATGGGGCTATTGTTTGTAGGTTGCCGAAGATCAAAACCCATCAAAAAAAGAAAACTTACAAAAACGATTTCGTGATTATTGATCGGTCAAACAGAAAAGTCAAACGCGAACAAATTGAAGCTTGAGAGGTGATTTTTAACAGAAATTGGAGATGAGGAAGAATAGATCGGCGAGTAAAGAGTGTAATGCAGGGTTCAATTTATAGTGGAAGGCTTGTGGGTTTATATTGGGTAATGGTTGACTCGTGATGAACATTAACGCGTGATTTCACTCGATTAAGAAGGTTATAATGTTAATTGGTCGTGCATAGGCTACGAGTTAGTCAATGATTTACATAATTTACCATATTAGAGGTAAATTACGCGATATTGATTTGAATGTTTGAATGGATTTCGTCGCAGTTGACTTTTCACAAGTCAACTGCACCTTTAAACTTAGTATATAATTAATATAACTCAGGATTAGACCAAATGAAGTTGTAGACCAGCTGGTTTGTTGCTTGTGTATGTTGAACCGGCCATGGGCTCGGGTTCGAATCCCGGCCCAGGCAATCTTTTTTTGTCAATTATTTACCATATATATATATAATATATACTTATAGCATAGTACTAGGGGTCCAAATGTGTCATGAAACATTTTTAAAAGGACGATAAATGATGAAATTCGACGTTTTATTAATAATATTCGTAACGTACAAGGAATTCAATGCGAAATGTTACACACAACCACTCCAACCAGTCAACCACAATACCAACAACCCCAAAGCAAACCCCCACCCAATTATTATGCACATTATTTTATGCCACCTCAATTAACACCACAACAAATAGAGGGGTCCAAACGACTTGAATACGTATTCAAAACCACACGACCACCTCAAAGGTAAAACCTTGGAATTGGTTTTGAAATGAAAAGAAGAAATCGTGGCGAAATATGATTGGGATCGTTGTTGAGTGGAAGGCGAAGACGACGATGAAGGCGCAGAGCAGATTATTTTTATTTGTAGGTTTTTTTTTTTTAAATTGATGTTTCTTGTATTTTTTATTTTAACTTAATGTATTTTTATTTTGGTTAAAACTAAAAAATAACATTTCAATGAAGTTATGCCTGCAAAAAAACTGTTTCAGTTAAGTGAATCAGTAAAGTGTGGTGGCAATGCAGGATTAATAGAAATCAGTGAAGTTAAAAAAAAACTAGTGAAACATCCCCCCCTAAGATCCAATCCATATTTGCAAAGCCGACCCCTTAGTTGTGTAACCCAAAGCTGGTGCCTAGGGCCACCAAAATTTTGGGGCCCCCGATTTAAAAAATAAAATAAAACTATATGCATTCATGTTTGGGATGTCCATATTTGAAATTTGTTTGT
This sequence comes from Ambrosia x helenae, assembly GCA_030844895.1. Classification (NCBI taxonomy): domain Eukaryota; kingdom Viridiplantae; phylum Streptophyta; class Magnoliopsida; order Asterales; family Asteraceae; genus Ambrosia; species Ambrosia x helenae. Next base: position 122,397,966 of record CM061228.1, read on the forward strand.
TTGGGCTGAATTAGTGCCCTCTACAAAAACTCCTACAGCAAACTCCGAAGCATCAAAACGTCCAGAAGCATGTCGTTCCCGTTTTGAAATAGCTATGGAACAAATTCGCCAAGGAAATGCCCCCGAAACATTTCCAAACCGTTTCCGTAATTGTTGAAACGTTTCCAGCGAAGTTTCCACGCCGTTTCAAGAAATAATCGGTGAAAATCGTTTCAAGTCGGCCAAAATATAGGACAAGGAACGAGTTCTTACCTCAAAATCCCAACAGATTCGGATCCTAAGCAACTTCCATTCGGACGAAACACATTTGCTCCTTCTTCCTTGACTCAAATCTGACCCAATTGATTACATCCAGGGGTCGCATGTCTGGGTAGGTCGTGATTACGTGAACAGGTCGACCTAAGTGATTGAATTATAACTAGGGTTTTTTTTTGTCTGGTTTGGGTTTAGAAGAAAGACGGAGGCTGAGAAGAAATAGTGTAGAGAATTGGCAAAAAGTAGGTTTAAATTAAGTTTCCCATTTTCACATATAACCCCCTCAAGTTTCACTAGTCTACATTTAATCTCTCAAGTTGATATTAAAGTTGTATGTTACCTTTTAATGTTGTATAAAAAGGTTATTTATATATCTATTTTGGAATTTCTTTGATATATTTTTATATTTTTTATTGGCGTATCTTTGCGTTCCCGTATCTTGAATTTTTAAGTTTTGTCGTTCCATGTTCCTGTATAGTCCCCGCACCAATTTGTCGTACCTGTTTCGGTACTACCTAGACAGCAAACCAAATAGTAAAAATACCAAATCTTAGGTGAAACACAAAAATTTATTTTCTGAATTTTGATTTTTGTCTTCAGTCTTCAGGTTTGTTTATCTCCTTTTGCTTACTGTTTTTTATTGTTTTTTTTTCCTATGATCATGGTTTGATTATTATTATTATCATCTAGTTGTTGTATCAAATTGTTTTTTATTGCATAATGGCTTATTGTCATTTATATTTGTTAGTTTTTTATGACTTTTATTTATTTTTATATTTTGCTTAATGCTTAATGTCCTTTAAATATTTATGGTTTTACCTTTAGCTAGGTGTGTAATATGGTGTGGTTGGCTAGTAATAAAAGTTAAAAAAAAATGTTTGTATATTAATAAATAAATAATTAAGAAAAGAAAGTAAATCACTTTTCCACTCAATACCCACAACCAGCTCCACACCTATGCCCCTCAGACCCCTTTAAGATATTTTGAATCAACTGAATTGAATTTTAAAATTTAAAGTTAAATATTTTATTTACCAAGTGAGATAGCTAGGCTTATTTACGAACCAAGAAGAAAACTAACCTCGAACTTAGCATACTTTTAATGTGAATGGAACTTAGAAAAGTAAAGTGAAAAATTAATTCAATTATCATATTAGAGAAAGTATTGTGTAAAAAGTATATTAACATAAGAAGGATTTTGTGTTTTTGATATAAATGAATCAATGAATATTATTAGGAGAGGGAATGTATGCGTTAGATCTTCTAAAAGAAAAGGGGAAGGGTAAAATAGGTATAACCTACCATTGTTGAGTTTCATCCCTAATTTTTAAATGTCCATAATTTTTTCATGCGACATTATTTAAAAAAAAAAATACATCATAAAACAAGTTTTTTATCCTCTTTCATTTGTATACCCTATTGCTATATTTTTAATTTTTTTTGCTGGCTTGATAACTTGCGTTTTATCATGTATAACTTGCGTCTTTTATCATATATAACTTGCATCTTTTTATCATGTATAACTTTGCGTTTTATCAGATATAAGTTGCGTTTTATCAAGTATAACTTGTGTTTTATCAGGTAAAACCTGCGTTTTATCAAATATAACTTGCGTTTTATCAGGCATAAGTAAGTATACCCTCAAAAAGACGCAAGCGATCAATCTAGCAATTTTTTTTATTAAACTATGGCAATGGGTATGCAAACGAAAGAGGATAAAAAGATTGTTTTTATGGTATTTTTTTTTAAATAATGTAATATAAAAAAGTTATGGTCGTTTAAAAAATGGAGGTGAACTTGAAAAAAGTCAACAATTATGGTGATGAACAATAAAACCATTTTGGTTAATCCTATGTGTCAGCCTTTTAGTCCTTCTTACATTTTTACGTTAAGGTTATTTTTACCATATCCTACATGATCCATGATAGGAGTTTGTGGAGAAGGAGAATTAAAGTTAAGGATTTGTAGTTGTAGGGGGTCTATAGTTTTGTTTTAGTGCATATTCTCCTCCACTATATGTTGAATTGACATGTGATTGCATATTCGTACGTAGGCGTGTCGTTCTGTTATAATGTCAAAGTGCTTAGATATATTATTTACTTTCCTTCAACTTCCTTTGTTTGTCTGTGTACCGGTAGTTTCTTGCTATATAGTTTGTTGTTGTTCTAGCTGTCATTTGTTTTGGAGCTGGGGGTCTCTTTGGAAGCAGCCTCTCTATCCCTATGGATAGAGGTAAGGTTTGCCTACATCCCACCCTCCCCAGACCCTAACAGTAGCTTGCTATCTGTAGGATTTACTGGGTACGGTTGTTGTTGTATCTCATATGTCTGTAATTTGACAATGTAGAGTTATTGTAGCTAGTTTATAAGCTTGTTACCATGTTTATAATGTGCGTGTCTTAGTTATGACTACTTTGTGTAGATCTTTTAAAAACTAATAGAATTTCCTGCTTCTATTCGCTCATCTATAAAATGAACCTTCTGTCGAACAGTTACGAACTGTTCGCTGAATGTTTGGTTTGTTCACAGTTTTATTCCGAAGTCCCAACGCATGTGCAAACCCCACACATCGTGATTCCAACCCATGCCAATTCAAGATCCATGCACCCTTACAATCCATTGGAGTTCATCCACAGACCACAATCCATCGAGACGATGCATTTAATCCAACTTCCAAGTTTTGATTTGAGGCTTTATGATGCATTTTATCCAAAGTTTTTCCACAATTTTGTTATGATTTGGATCAAGGGCGAAGCATTTTGGAGCCCAGAGGGTGCCCTGGCCCTTACCGATTTTTGGCGCAGTGGTGGAATTTTGCGATTTTCGTAGGTAAATTGAGTTTGAGTTGAGTCCGGCCCCCACCGATTTGATCTTCCAGCCATTACCGATCGAAAAAATTGAGTACGACCCCACCAATTCGAGATCCAAGCTTCGCCACTGATTTGGATACATGATTGATAATTACATAATTGGATTAGTAGTAGTGGAATTGCTTCAGAACAGAAATCTCAGTTCAATCGTAAGGTATTCATCGATGATTATGTTAGTTTGATCTTATTTGCAACTAATTTTTGTCTTCAGTTGATCATAATCAACCTAATTCATAGCCTTGATTGCGATTCAAATGATACATGGCATAGGATACGGGGATTATCAACAATTAATTAGGGCATTGATGGTTGGTTATTAGCCAAGGGATTAAAAGGGGATATTGATGAAGCTGGTGTTCGTATAGATGGAAACCCCTGTGTATATTTTTACAATGGTATTTAGAATCATACACTTCCTAATTAGAAAGCACACACCTTGACCCACATCACAAACCAATAGGAGCATGTCATATACCCCAGAATGTGATGTTACGAGGTGTATAAAACTCATAACCCTTTTATAATTTGCATTCCTTAATCATTGGTGCAAGTTTATCGAAGGTAATTTGATATTTTTAAGCATAATATGTATCTACATATGAATGTTTTTGATTAAAAGTCTCTCACATTTTTGTTGGTTTTATACAAAAATTTTTGTTGAGAATACAAACAATAAAATATTTATATCACTGTACTATTAATATGCCCTTCCACCGGGTATATAACTAAGACTATAAGGAGTGGTGGGGGGAAAGAGGGGGATGAAGCGCCATGTGGCACTTGTAGGGGGAAAATAATTGTGGGGAGTGGAAGGGGGGGAAGAGGTGGGGGAAGTGACACGTGGCATTTTTTTTTTTTTTAACTTTGATATATAAAACAATAATAATAATAAATATTTTTAATTAATAAAAACCTAGAAAAATACAAAAACAAAACCTAGAAAATTAAAAAAAATACAAAAAAAAACCGAAAAAAATTAAAGACTAACAAATCAGTTGATATTATATTTTTCCATAATATCACGCTTCATTTGAAGCGTCATCTCTAACTCGGGCTTTTGAAGATGCTCGGTGTTCATGGCGAGAAATTTCATATCCTCGCGTTTTTCGCGCTGCTCTCTGATAGACAATTTGCGCTCTTTCATAGTCAACTTTTTTTCAAACGCTTCGCGAATATTTTTTTTCTCCTCGAGCATTTTTTCTTGAATCGTATTGAACTGAATCATGGTGGCATTTAAATCTTGCAAGTCAGCGCTGTAGGCGCCGGTTGATCCAGAACCCGAACCCGAGGCAGTAGATTTTTGCGCCCTCTTTTTTGACTTATCTCGACCGGGTGGGCGACTCAATTCCTCTTCAAACTCGTCTTCATCCAAATTAACGGCTTCTACATTTTCAGGATCAGTTTGACGGTTTCTTGACGAATTTGTTTTCGACCTTTTTGCGGAGTTGCTTGCAGTGGGGACGTACGCCCATTTTGAGTGGTTCTTGGCGATTTCCCAACAATGAAGAAACTTGAATTCGAGACCGGTTTCGTTACGAAACGCTAACAGCGAGCGGGTTAGGCTGTCGGTGTCCGTTTCACCGCTTCTTGGATTGTTTCTTGCGTAATAATAATGCGGTTGAAACGAGTTCATTGCCCTGTTTATCTCTGTCCACTTGGACGAGAGACTATCGTTTGCTCGATAGAACTCTCGTCCCATCAACCCATGGAACGCGGCGTTTATGTCGTTCCAAAAGTCGATTTTATGGCGACTAGTTCCTACAAAAAAAAAAAAAAAAATTAGCAATACCTTACAAATAAAAATCATGTTAAAAAAATTATTACAAATACCTTCTTGTTTTTCCGACTCGCTTATCCACGCTTTCGTTATAGCGAGCTCTTCATCGGGTGTCCACTTAATTGGTTGGCGGTTAGCGGCGGCTATTGCTTTCTCCTCCGGTGTCTTCCTCCTGTGACTTCTTCTTGCAGGGGGGGTTTTACCCGAAGATGATCCCGCGACATTTTGGGGTTGTGTTTCGGGTACGGTTTGGGTTAAAGGAAGTTGTGAAAGAAGTTGTGAAGGAACGAGAGAATCATTGAATGGGAAATTCGGATAAATTTGCCCACTAATGAAACCCGCATAACCCGCGTAGTCGGGACAAGGTGAAGGAATGGGTGGACGGTTTGGGATCGGGCGAACCGGTGGTGTATTCGGGTTTGGGACAAACGCGTATGGGTTGTTCGGGTCGAAGCCTCGGTTGTATGGGTTCATTGTTGGTTGAGGAAGTGTATAAAATTTGGATGAAAAGTGTATAAAATTTGGTTGAAAAGTGTATAAAATTTGGTTAAAGTGGGTGTTTTGTAGTGAAATGGGGGTAATTTATAATTTTTTTTTGACCGTTGATATAATAGCCGTTGGTATTTAATTTTTTTTTTATTTGACCGTTTGAAATAAGCTTGGCCCAATAGAACACAGCCACGTGGCCACTCCACTTCCCCCACGCCAGTGGGCTTCCTCCCGCCCCTCTCCACGCTAAGTTGCGGCGGTGTTACCGCCCTTCCCGCCCCCTCTCCCGCCCCCACTCCGTCTAGTCTAATTATTCTTGTTTTGGTTATGGGAAAGTAGGTATGTAAATGGGAAATCCATTGTGAATGCTCTAAAGACCTAAAACATATATCATTCATTTCTACTCGCAAACCCTATGTTTTTTGCTTATCATAATCTAATATTTTCGTATTATGATCTTTTAGAAAGCTTCATATTGTAATACAACAATAATAATTAGTTATATTTTTTATACCTTTATTATTGTATTTTCTCTCACTCTACTCATAACCACTTAAAAAATAAATACGTGTTCTCCAATATACAGATAAACAGTAACATTTTCTCTCATCTACTCAAAACCAATTTCTAAAATATATAAAACTCACTCAGAGATATATGGAGAAGTGCTGTGTGAATGCTCCTAGTAAATAAAGATATAAATTGTGCATGTGTTCTTGATTATATGTCCACTTTGTACGGGGTTTTTTATGTGATTGACTGTGGTATAAAATGGGCTTTGATCATAAATAATAACAAAATGCACATGCTGGTGCACTTAGGCCATGGCCCTAGAATGCGGTCCTTCACACATATCGTACGTACATCATAGACCCACCACAAGACTAATGATTCTCAACAACGGTCATTCTGTCAAAATTTTGTCGGTAAAGATCGCAACCGACATAATTCATTCAGTAATGATCCGATAATAAAAAAGATTTTAAAGTGATCTACCGTAACAAACACAATTAAGGCATGCGGAAACTTCATGTTCCCCCTAGACAACATGCATTTGGTCGTTCAGTGAGAGGAATCCTTCTTTTGACTCACCTCTTTTGCGCAATCCACTAATTCTTTTACCTGATTATCCATATCATAACATGGTCCAACAGGTCGTGCATAGTAATTTCTCGACCATCAAGGCCCATAACTTTGTCTTTAGTAGGATTGGTTTTACTATTCAAAGGGGGCTGTTACGCAACTTGTTGTCCGTATACCTGCAACTTATTGTCCGTATACCTGCAACTTGTTTGTAATTGGTTGTTTTCGGTTGAAATATATCACATGGTGAACTTTTAAAAATAACACGTTTCATTCATATTCATTTTTCTACCTGTAATTCGGCTATAACGGTTAGCCACAATTAAAAATAAAAACTTAACTACAGTAAATGACTTTAAATACAAAATTAGTCACATTCATTGCTTGCTCTAAGCCTAAACTTAGACAATTTTTATATAATGATGAAGGTGAAATAATTATAAAAACTATGAGAGGGGTTATTGATGCTACTCCAAAATATAGGGTGCATTTGGCAATTAACGTATTTAATTTTACTGGGTTTTTGTGAGAGAACAATGGTCGGTACTAGTAGTCCGTGACGCTTTCAATTTTTTATTGTTGTGTGACAAAAGAAAGGATTAGGGAGATGATAACACAATGACGCAAAAGTTGTTGACGTTCTTTTCTCGACAAAATATTTAGGGGAAATTGAATTAAATAATCTTAACTAGCTTATATTCCGGGAGTGTTCCGGGTTGAGAAAATCTAAGTAAAGTGAATAAAATTAGAAGTATCTAAACTATAAAAATGACATCTATGTATCAACTTACATTAGATACTTTTAAAAAAAATATACCAAAAGATCAATTTCACCTTACAACATCAACACCTAAAACAGAATATTAAGATCCCAAACACTTCAAGGGGACAAAGATTGTTTAGCACCAATACATTCAGTCAAAGGTCTTTAACTGCATACAATAAGATTTGAGCTATTTCAGAATATGGTAGAAAAAGAAAACATAGCAATTACCTGTTGGAGAGCGTCCTGGATTGAAATATCTAATATGACAACATAATTAATGACTTGCCAATATATGATTAATGAATATTATTATTATTATTATTATTTTAAACAAATCTCTGCCATAAGTTATCATATTCTAATATAAAAAAGGGTAATTGGGTCGGGTATCACCTAATCCCAAGCCCGACCCAAACCCACAATTTTTTTAAAACTAATATATCCCGGGAACGTCCCGGGTTGAGAAATCTAATTTGAAATATCAATTTTACACCTGAAATAGACTTATGCGTTTTACAGTTACATGCAGGAAAGCTTCGGGTAGCACTTAACCTAAAACAATTAACAATGTATCTTCAATGTTAGTGCATAACCTTAAACAATGTATAACTCTAATATTAAAACATAACCTAAAACAATGTACAACTCCAATGCTAACACATGTTGTAAATAAAAATCATATTTACTGGTTTGAACATAACTAATGACTTGCCTGTACATGATTAATGAATAACCTGAACACTTTGTGTTTTTTTCCTATATGAACAAAACCACACAAAAAAATAGTCGTTTTTTTCTCCGTTTTTTATATAGCACTATGGTACCCGTTGGAAAGATAATAAAACGCTTGTAAATTTGGTGTAATTTTTTTCTTTAAAAAATCTCGTATATAAAAGATATTAACGTTTAAAAGTTATGGGAAAAACATTAGAGATAAAAATCTAATTTTGTTTTTAAATTTTAAATTATTATTTTCCTAAAATAAAGCCCTTGTCACATGAGATGACACATGACACACTCAATGAAGAGAATACCCTCTTTGAGTGTCATGTCATTAAAATGGCTTTGGTTTATTATATGTATAGATAGATAGATTTTGTGGGGTTGAAAGGCAATAATACAACTTGAAAGTTGGAATTTAACAGCCCCAACTTGTCATGAGTTTTATTTTATTAGACCAAAACTAACTGAGGCTAGTTTTTAATAAATCCATTTAGTTTTCTGGTTAAAAATGTAACTTTTAAAAGATCAAGGATCATTCCGGAGGGTCACCAACTTCCGGTGGCCGGTGCTCTCTTTCTCCGGCGACCATCCCTCCTTCTCCAGCAACCATTCCTCCGATGACCCCCTCAGCCCCTCTGACGACCGGTTCTTCCTTCTTTTTTTTTTCTTCCCGAAACAGAAACTTAATCCTTAATGTCTGTTTTGTAAAACTGAATCTGAATTGTATCAATAATCGTTTAGACTAAAGTTTTAGTCCTAAAACTTGTTTTGGTTTGTTAAAAAATCTGGCGGGAAAAGTTTGTATCGAACAGGAAACAGGGTATCACAATTGAATTGATTTCTTGGATTGGATTAAGGTTTCATGTATTCGATTTGTTATAACATGTAAGGGCAGGGATGTATAACCGTTTAAAGTTCGAGTTGAAATTTGTTTGTGAATTTCAGTTCAGTGACTCGTTGGAATCCTCTGAACTTTTCGGAATCCTTTTGTTCCGGTTTGTTTCTTTCAAAATAACGGTTATGGCTTTTAAGAAGTTTGACTAGTAGGCAGAAAAACGGGAGGGGGGGGGATGGGTTTGTTTAAAAAATTGTCGCTGGAGAAGGAGGGGTGGTTGCCGGAGAAGGAGAACACCGGTCACTAGAGTTAGTGACCCTCCGATGACAGAGCTTGGGGGAAGATGAGTTTGTTTAAAAATTTTGTCTAATAGACAGAAATGGTCATTGTTCTTTTAAAAAGTTACTTTTTTAGCTAGAAAACTAACTGAGTATGTTAAAAACTAACCCCAGTTAGTTTTGGTCAAATGAAATAAAACCAATGACAAGTTGGGCCTGTTAAATTCCAACTTTCAAGTTTGGATTATTGTCTTTCAACCCCACAAAGTTAAGATTATTTAATTCCATTTCCCCAAATATTTATAGATGAACTAGATTAAATTATATCCAGAAGCTTTACGGGCTAGACAAATCTAATATGAAGTGATAAAATGTTTATTGTGATGTAACATATAAATCAATATACTACAATATGAGAAAACAATAATTTTAATCATGTGAATAATAATGAAAATGTATATTAAAAAAATGTACGTTTAGATGAGGAGCAAAGGCAGAAGCTACTATTGTAAGGCGTGATTGAAACGGTGTTTTGAAGGTGTGGCTTTTGTTGGAAATGGGTGATTTTAACTTACTCTGCTATGGATGAAAATAGAATTTGTATTTAATGGTTTTAGAATGATTATTAACTTGCCTAGACATGATTAATAAATAAAATAAACACATTGTGATTTTTTTTTCCTTTATGAACAAAAACCCACTAATAAAAATTCATTTTTTATAGCACTATGATACTCGTTAATAAAACGCTCGTTAATTTTGTGTAGTTTTTTTTTTATAAATATTATATATAAAAGTTACCAACGTTTGAAAATTGTGAGGGAAAACATGAGATAATTTTTTTTTTTTTTGAAGGGAAATAGGGAGAGAAAGCCTCACCTAGTGTCATGTGTCACTCAAAGGTATTTTTTTTTTATTAAGCCATCTATGCCTAAGGTCGAGGTGTGTGTTCCTCCTTCTTCCCCCTTGTTCACCTCAGCGCCACGTCACTCTTCCTTCCCTTAAAAAGGGTGTGGTTCCCCCTTCTCCCTGCAATGATATCAAAGAGAGAGAGAGAGAGAGAGAGAGAGAGAGAGAGAGAGAGAGAGAGAGAGAGAGAGAGAGAGAGAGAGAGAGAGAGAGAAACGATTACACCGAAGTTGGGGGGGGGGAGGGTGTTTCACGTCGGGTGGCTGCCACATGGGCTCTCTGACCCCTTCCCCGTCTTCACACCCCATGATCTAATGCCATGTAGCACACCTAAGAGGAGATGATCTAAATTAACGCCGTATCATCAGCAAAATATTAAGAATAAAACGATACTACGATAGCATTGACCTCAACAATTAGACATATCTATTCGTATCTTTCTATTCAACAAAAACCACAAAAATACTTTTTTTTTTAACGGTGACTTTCTTGAATGCGGTTGTGGCAGAAGATCATCACACCCGCTTTTTTGTGCGGGCCCTAACCCACCACCTGCCAGACTATGTTGTCTGAACCGGGTCCACGCTGGTCTGAGTGGGGGCTGCGGCGTTCTACCGGAAACCTTATCGACCTCCACACAAGATTTTACCTTGCTGGAGTAATGGCAGGCTGAAAACCGGCCTTGCTCAGATTCGAACCCGGCCATTTGCAACGGGTCTCCTCTTCATCGCAGTGTCACAACCAACTGCTCTGCAGTGGAAGGACAACCACAAAAATACTACCATCTTTTTCAACGTAAAACACAGCTTTAACAGAAATAATAATAGATAAAAAATATTAAATTTGAGTCAATATATAGTAGAGGATAATATTTGTTCGACTCTTAAGATATAAGCTAAAGTACTGGAAATCGAGTTGAGCTCTTATAAGGATGGGCGGGGTGGTCCGTGATGGTCGTGACCATCACGAACACCGCCCCACCATTTGTATAACAACCGTGATAACCATAGTCACATGAATCGCGGTACTCTCCGGTTCGTGGTACAAAATCGGGTACGCGGTTCGCGCATTTCTAAAATTCGGTACGAGGGGGGTAGGTTCATTCAGTTCGCCAATTCGGTACGCGGTATGGTGTACCCTATAAGTTGGTACGCCGTATCGTATCTAAACATTATACAATATATATTTTTTTTTCAAATAACTCCAATAAACATTTCATAATCATAATCCAAAACAAAGTTCATAATTATAAGTTCAAAAACATAAAACAAACTAACCAAGTTCATAATTATAAGGAAACAATAGACTCTTCATCTAGCTATGGTAAGTGAATAGTCACCATAATTGCTGCAGATTTCAAAGCATTTAATTCCGATTCGTGAATCGCATTGAATTTAGACAGCAAATTCGACAATCCGGTACACGAATCTGTGATATTTGGTTCGAAATTCTACACAATTGGGTACGCTCAATTTTACGAATCAGATCGCGAATCCTATGCGAACGGTACGCGAATGTACCCGATTCCGGTACGCACGATTGGATTCGCGGTACGCATGTAGATTAGCGAATCCTGTGACTATGGTGATAACATCACAGCGAGACAGCCACACACTCCAAAAGTAGCCGGTTGTCCCATCTCTCTCTCTCTCTCTCTCTCTCTCTCTCTCTCTCTCTCTCTCTCTCTCTCTCTCTCTCTCTCTCTCTCTCTCTCTCTCTCTCTCTCTCTCTCTCTCTCTCTCTCTCTCTCTCTCTCTCTCTCTCTCTCTCTCTCTCTCTCTCTCTCTCTCTCTCTCTCTCTTTATATGGGTGGCACAAGACAATATTATTGGGTGTGATGAAATGTGAACACCACCCCATGCAATTAGTGATGAATGTGATGAAGTGTGGTGAAAATGAGGTGACCTGTGATTGTGTGATAGTGTGATACCATCACTAACCACCCTATCCACCCTAACAAGTTGAGATTGGCATGTGTGAACTTGTTAGAGTTAACTAAAGCACAAGTTTCATAAAACATGCCAATCTCAACTTGTTATATTTGATGAAGCTTGTGCTTTATTTAACTCGAACAAGCTCACACAGGCCAATCTCCACGAGTATTTTTAAAAGGTGTGCGAGTTAACCATGGTGTATTGGAAAGGTGCTCCTCTTCAAGTTGTTGTGGATTCTTGTCCCATGATGAACACTGTGGTAGACTTACGAGTACTTTTAAAAGGTGTCTGAGTTAACCATTAAGTAGAAACAAATCAATTGAGGATGATATGATATCTCACCATGACACTATACATTTGTTTTATGAAATCTAATCATATAGTTAAAGATAATGAAGTAAGATAGCAGTTCTATAATGGTCGAATCTATATAGAGGTCTTGCATTTAAATTTGACAAGAGAACAGTAGTAATACATGATCCTTGTGTGTATCATATGCAAGATAGATTTGTGGCTGTTGGTGACCCAAGGAAACGAGTGCGGGAGTGTGTTGATCAGAAAGACCTCACATATGGATCAATATCTGCACTTCTTATTCTGCGGTACTCTTCTATCATACTCGCCACTGATTCCATGATTTCTGATATCGACGGTCTCAGTCTCTTCTCACCCTGTCATGTACGTGTTATGTGTATCAACTTTCACCATTCGCTTTACATTTGACTGCATGCAACATAATTACGAAACTACACCTACCTGAGTACACAGGGAGACAATATCAGCAAATCGCGACAGAGCTTTTGGGGGGATTGTTTTTCTCAGGGCTGGTTCAACCATCTCATCCAAGGACTGATTGTCGTGAAGACGAGAAGAAGCCCACAGCACCAGGGAATTCTCTTCTTTTCTGTTCAAAAGGAACCAAAGGTTTATTTTTAGTAGAGTAGGTTTTGCTATCCAAAAGGGGGTGGCGGCGCAGCTTGTTGCCCGCTTACCAACCGTCCACTTGTAATCTCTTTGTGGGTTTATGAAATGAAAAATGTTTTTAACAAAAAAAAAAAAAAAAAAAAAAAAAAAAAAGGAACCAAAGCATCATTCAATAATAATAGTCCAATAGATGAACATATAAGGCGCATTGTACCCGCTAAGAAAAGCCTTCTTCCCGGTTAAAAGTTCCAGTAGCAGCACCCCAAAGGCATAAATGTCATCCTTCTGGTAGCTAGATACAGGTTGGTTGTCTTCTGGAGCAATCGTTTCAGAACCCTGTTTAAACCATCCATTAATTACTGATTCATTTTTGTACGTCAAAACTGGTTGGGTTGACCCACAGCAAACACTTTTTTTTTTTATCCATTTAATTACTTTAAAAAGCTACGAATAATTAATGAGTTAGTTACGAATACAAAAGCAATATTATCATTATGATAGTGTACATCTTTGAATAATACAATCTAGCATTTTATATGCATTAGGAAAAATAGAACTTCGGCGACTTTCAACATCCTTGACCCATATGGATAAGCACAACCTAAATTGACCCATCTATAAGTAATTGGGTAGACTTAACCAACAATGTATGTACCTCAGCTTTAGCGCTCTTTACTGCTAGGGGCTTCAAAACAGCTACACAGCAGTCAGAGACTCGAGGAATTAGATCTTCATCAAGTAAGACATTAGCAGCCTTCAAGTTTCTGTGAGCCAAAGGAGGCACACAAATGGAGTGCAAGTAGCTGAAAAGATCATATTGAAATAACATTGAGAAACACATTTTAGTTAGTGCTTTAAGTAAAGATGAAATGCTTACTTCAAAGCTCGGGCTATTCCAAGAGCAATTTTGAGACGCATACCCCAAGATAAAGGCATGTATGCTTCAGAATGCAAAGCATGATCAAGAGTGAGATTTCTTACATATTCATAAACAAGCATATGCCGTCCCTGTTCTACACAGTACCCATGAAGTGTTATGATGTTTGGATGCCGTAAATGGGATGCATTCCAAATAACCTCCAAAAATTCCTGTTCTTCAAGAAGGGAGAGTGCAACCATACTGATACACTTCACAGCACACACCTTGCAAAAGGAAAAAAGACAATACAATGATCATGATCGTCAATTTTAACCCCTATACTTATTAATGGGTCGATTTGGGTTATGCTCTACATGTAATGGGTCAAACAGGTCAAAAGTCACCTGATGTAATTTGTAACCATAAAACCTTATTCCTTATACTAAAGGTATTAATTTATCCTTAAGATAATATACTTTGGTTAATCATTACTTGGAGCAATACTTTTCTATGCAAAATATTAACTATAAAGAGAAGTATTCCGGATCAAACCGTTTCACATGAACAAAAAGTACCCAAATTTGACCTGATACCGTTCTGACCAGTTACCCAATTGGCCCAACCCATCCATTTTTCACATCCTAGATAAAGCAATGTCAAGAATGTACTTGTCCATTAGGGAACTCTGCTCTGAACACTGTGCCAAGAGATCCTTCTCCTAGATAGTTAGTTCGGTTGAAACTATTTGTGGCTGATTCCAGCTCAGCTACCGTGTATAGTTTTGCACCAATCGGAGTTCTACTCTTCTTAGAAAAACTACTTCTTCTATTTACCCGCACAAATTTAGTATGGGGTGGACGAAAATGCCTTGACCCACTAGGTGAGCTGGCAACTGAAATTTCCATGCTTTCCTCAGGGACATCAGATGAACAATCTGTAATACAGAAAACCGTTATACCATCAATAATCTTTATTTAACAATATGCAAATATTAGTGAGCAAGGCCTCTTTGAGCTTGCCTCTAGCTAGAGTCAGTGGAAGAGAATGCCGTGAGCCTATGCTGGTTTCTTGTCTTCTAAGCTTTCTACCATATTTATATAACCGAATCGCGAAGAGTAGTAAGCTTGCAACCCCTAGCGTACAACCACCAACCAAAATACCTATTTTGCTCATTTTCTTCTTTTTATGCATCAAAGATTCAGGCAAACGATAACTTTCTACTGCACTTGATTCAGAAGATGGTGGAAAGGTAATATTCTGCTGATTTGGTAGATTGTCCAGAGGGAAATCCCAGGGTGGGCCGTTCTGCCCTTTGACAAACATATTACCCCCAAACCTTGTTAAAGACGAAGCAGATGTAATTTAAAGGCCATATAAATGAGTTAGAAACTATGAAAAACATGAGAAGTATTTAATTGCTGTAGCTCACCATAGGTTGTGTATGTTCTGGAACTGTTTTGGAATAATACCACTAAAATGGTTATCCTGTATGTTCCTAACATCGTATGGATCTGAATTTAGCATCGTCAATACAAACAAATAACTCTTGAAAGATGCCATCGACAACTAAGGTGGTAAGATGGGCATCTCAGGCGGATTGTGTAATATAAAGCTTTTGTGTACTAGTCAAAACAGTCAGGGTCGGGTTGGTTGACGGAAAACCTTTTTGTCCTTATTAAAACTTTTTTTATAAATAAATAATGCGTTAGTTATGATTATAAAAGCAATGGCATTACACTTTTAATCTAAATATCTGAATAAAAAGTTTGGAGTTTGTATGAATTAAAATAGACTTTTGAAGACTTTCAACCCATTTGACGTGTTTCACTGTCAGCTAATTTCCTAGGATTGAACCCATCCGACCAGGTTGAGATAACATGCATCCTGCATTGTCCCTTTCATAAGTAAGTGGGTTGAAATTGCCATCTCTTGAAACAACTTACAGATCTGTTAGTTGAAGGCAAGCTAGATAGATAACTGATCCTGTGAATTCATTATGCTGCAAGAACCTGCAAATTTGTAGCAAAAATCAATAAAACTAATCCCAGTTGTATAAATAAAGACAGTTTGAGTAGATTCTAATAAACTGGAAGGCACACTGACAATCTGGATAGGTCTTTGAGTGTTCCAAATGAACTTGGTAGATCTCCTATAAATTGGTTGTATGACAGGTCCCTATAAAAACAGACTTGATATACTTTTTGTTGGCAAGAAAAGTTCAAGCATATATGCATATTGAAGAAAAAAAGTTCATCTCATACATTTCTTTGAGAAGTGGCAGGCCTGTAAATACATTCCCAATAGGCCCCGTCAAAGAGTTGTGGCTCAAGTTCCTGCAAAGAGAAGATTAGCCTGTTTGAAGTAGGTGAAGTAAGTTTGGAAAGAGGAGGGCGGTAACTTACAATTGTCTAAGATACTTCATGGAAGATATTGAGTAAGGTATGTATTGGCTTAAATTGTTGCATGCCAAATTTCTGCACTCCCATGGAATTTTAAGTTAAAATGAGTAGTTTAACAACAAATATACTTGTAAAAGGAGGTCAATTCTGTAGGGTAATATCGGTAGAGTGAATCTTACAAGTGTGTTAGATTGGAAGGTAGACCGTATGGAATTTCACCGTAAATGTTGTTGTTGCTAAGATCCCTAGTATTAATAGCACCACGTTTTAGAAAGTAAGATATTTATGCAATAATGTAAATATGAAATTGAAATTGCATGATCAAAAGAACCTACAGTTGCTTTAAGCTAAGGAGATTATTGAGCTGGTAACCAAGGTTTCCACTAATGTTGAGGTTGTCCAGTTTACTGTAAGTTAAGTGAAGTGATGTAAGTTCAATGGAAAATATCATAAGAGTGAACTCCTACTTATCTATTCCAAACAAAAGAGTCACATGTCTGAAACTACAATCTTCTGCTTGGAAATCATATATTTGTAATACTAGAAAAGAGCACATGACTCTTTTAAATGGACGGATCAACTAAATGGAGTAAATATTTAAAGTTATTACATTTGGATGATAGAAGAACCTAAACATGTAACTCCAGTCCATGATTCTTGACACGGATCACCACCACTTGAGTTCCATCCTTTGAGCTGTGGTGGAGTATTAAAAGAACTATACAGATCTTGAAGAGCTTTAACTGCCCAGATTAAACAAAGTCATTACATAAAGACCACTCTATTGGAATTAACTTCTAGGCTACCAAATTCTAGAACACAACCAGATTGAGCTATTTTCAGAAATCCATGGAATCATCGTATATATCATATCGGAAAACCTTTTTGTCCTTATTAAAACTTTTTTATAAATAAATAATGCATTAGTTATGATTATAATAGCAATGGCATTACACTTTTAATCTAAATATCTGAATAAAAAGTTTGGAGTTTGTATGCATTAAAATAGACTTTTGACTAACTCAAATAATACCACTAAAATGGTTTGGAGTTGGTAATAACTATTGTGTAATGCCATTGCTATTAAAATCCTAAAAGCTATACAGATCTTGAAGAGCTATAACTGCCCAGATTAAACAAAATCATTACATAAATCCTAAAAGCTAGCAACTAATTACAACAAATTAAGAAAACTAAATCAAATACAACAATCAGAAGATATGACTAACTCAAATATAACAATCAGAAGGCATTCGACATTAATGGTGGGAAACGGTGTGATGTCTAACAATAACAACATTAAGACGATAAAGTTCGAAAATATACCCTCGAGATTATCAGTATCTGCAGCACTCTGCGGAACCAGAAGCAGTAACAACGCAAATACACTGAAGCACGAACATCTACAGCAAGTCATAGTTGGAATCGATCTCAGCTGACAAATTAGCCAAACAATTTCTTATATATCGCCTGAAAACACAACAAAAAGAGCATGATTATACTGTACAAACTCCACTTCTATGAATAAAAAGCAAATCCTTACTTAATAGTTAACAACATGATAAATTAACATAATGAATACGATTAATGTCAGAATCAAGAGAAGCACTATATGCATTAGAAGCATAAACTTATGAATGTAAACTTATCAAATAAACATTTAAAGATAATTAGGGTTCTAGAAATACCTTCGAAGAAACCTGCTCTCTGTAAGTTCGTCATTTAGTGAGAGAAAGTGTTTAGAGAGAGAGAGAGAGAGAGAAGAGGGGATTAATGGGTGAGTTGCAGAGAATAAGAGGCGTGTGAAGAGTATACAGGTTTCCACGTCAGCAAACGAACGGTTAGTTTGTTACGTTCGCGCTTCCTTTTTTGTGATACGAAGGAGAGAGATTGTAATTCGTGCATAAAAGGTTGTACACCGGTGATGGATTTGTAATTTTTAATAGAAGCAAACTAAATAAAAATGTAATTTTTATTTTAATAAAAATATGTATGGTTATGCTGATATGCTTTTTTTTTTTTTTACGGCTAAAGAATAAAATCCTGCTACTTCCTGGGGTATCCCAATGATAAAAGGCGATTACATATGTCCGTGATCGCAGACAGTGTTGGGTAGCTCGAACAATCTCATATGATAATATCTTAAAATGTAACTATTAAATACAGGTTATGGTTAAAAAAATTAAAAACTTTGATCTTCCATCGAAGTTAAAATAGAAGTTGACGAGTAGTAAACAAAACAAAAATCATGTGATATATGAAAGAATCGTTGTAGTCTAACAGTTATAAAAAGACGTTCAGACATGACATGTTTCGTCATAAATGACTTAACCGTTCATTATCCACTCACAAGCTGACACGTGCTTATTCACGTTTCTAAAAATCATGTCAACTGTATGGTTTACACGACGCTAACAAAGAGCACGATGTTTGGTATGAAGGTTTTGTGAATGCTTCCAAATGTGTGTGTGTGTGTGTGGGGGGGGGGGGGGGTAAAAAACCGTTTTGTTTAAGAAAAACATTATCAAAGCTAAATATATATACTATTAAAAGAACTACACTTCTATAGTGTCATTCATTAAATTATGCCACCCATGCGTCTACAAAATAGTCTTAACTCAGCCGTCATAATTGAAAATTGTGGGCCTCATATTAGGTGAACAATTAATGGGTCGCGATTATTGGAATACTTTGGGCTCTAGACCAAGTCAACAATTGGCAACCCAACTGTTGTAATGTTAAGGCTGGTGTGCAAGGTAATGGGCCTCGAGTATTTTTTTTACGCCCACGCGAGAATAACAATCACTTAATGTTATCTTTAATGTCCACCAAACTCTCAACGCAACAGGAGCTCCCGCAATGAAGCGCGATCTTTAACGTCCACCAAACCCCCAACGCAATAGAAGCTCCCACAGCGAAGCACGGGGAACCAACACTAGTTTATAAAATAAAATTTATATCTTGGTATGGTTTTTTATAAAATAAAAAAAAGCATTAGTTTATCAAAAAATTGTAATTGTATCACGGATCCGAATAGGCTATTCGGGTATTAAATAACTTAGGGTTTGTTTGATCATTCTGTTTGCATCACAATTACTGAAATAACACAAATCAATCACAATCTAGAAGTTGCGTTGTAATGGCGGATGAAGATGATGATTACATGGGCGACCTCTCCAAGTTTCTGTCTTCCCAACCCGAACCCTCTGCAAATCCTCCCGCCAAAAAGGTAACCTTATTCCATATACAGTTTACAAGTTAACGGTATGGTTGTTATAAAAACCCTAACTTTTCAATTGTTATCAGGTGTCTAGAACCAGTAGCAGTAGTAAATTAACTAGTACCCAGTCTTCAAAGAAGAGACCAAAAACCTTTAATTGGCAAGAACAAAGGAAACTAAAGCGAGAAATTAGGCAAGTAGAAGAGGATAAACGAACCCTAGCTAACCTAGAATCAGCCATACCTCAATCCAACATTGGGTTCAAGATGTTGAAACAGATGGGTTACACTCCTGGGTCTGGTTTGGGTGGTTCGGGTGGGCCGGGTAGGGTGGAGCCGGTGGGAGTGGAGATTCGGAGGTCGAGAGCGGGGATTGGGCGGGAGGATCCGGTAAAGGAGAAGATGAGGAAGGAGGAGGAATTGATGGTGGAGAATAGGATGAGAGAGGAGGAGTTGATGGCGGATTTCGGGTGTCGGGTTAAGGAGAGGTGGAGGAGTAAGAGGGTGGTTGTGAATTTTTATAAGGCGAAAGGGGTGTTGGATCAGTTGGAGAATAAAGAGGTTGTGGAGGTGGAGAAGAAGGATGAGGATGATGGTGGCGATGAGGAAGAAGAAGAGGAGGAAGTGATTACGGAAGAGGTAAATGGTTACGTTTATTTGAATCTCACAGAGGATTTTGTTGGTGTTTTAATTGGATCTGTTCACTATACAGTTTAGTAGTTTACTGTTTAATGGTATAATTGATTATACATTTGTATATATCCGCATAGTGCACACTGCACACTGCACACTGCACGCACTTATGTTTTACAAGCCAATTGTTAGTTCTTCTAGTGAAAGTATGACTTTAGTGTGTAAGTTGGAGATTAGTTCGTTGTTGGCTTTCGTTATCAGTGGATCTTTGTGTTATGTTTGTATTAATCACCTAGACAAATAGGCATTGAAAGTAGGATTATCTGTTTGGATGTCTTAATACTTCCACAGATTATAGATTTTTTTAGTCATTGATTTGGATTACTTGTCGCACTTGTGACTCTGATTCTTGATGACCGGCACTCATAACAACATGTGCTACTAAAAAAATCTGACTCTATAGCATGTTTCTCATCAATATGAAACCTTATGAGCCTTCATGTGACGTTGATTTGGAAAAACTCTTGCTCTTTCAACTGCTTTTGATGATTAATGATGTTTGACAGTGTATTATCTGAACCACGCCGTTTTTTTATCTTTGTTAGTATAGTACTATAGTTGTATCTTTAATCAATATACAGGCTCCATCGTTTTTCTGTTTATTTTCTGTTCCTTCCCATCTTTTCATGTTTTGATTACATCAACAAAACAATTTTCCACCAATAAGTAAATGCATCAAGTATAAGAATTGAAGAACGTTTGTAGATGATTTATAATTTATCAAAGAAAGCCTCCCAAGGTGACAGTAATAGACACTTTTAGAATGATAACATGCACAGATTGATTAATCGAAGTGAGTTGATGATGTGCACTGTTGTTCAAAGAATTGATGAATTGAATTTCCTTAAGTCTACTGAAAGCATCCTTTTAGACTCTGTAAATTTACACAGCTACTCTGTAATGCAGGATTTGCATGAAATATTGATGAAGCTAAGGGATAATTTTCAGTACTGCCTCTTTTGTGGATGTCAGGTGTGTCATCTGTTTATGCTTTTAAGTTTAATCATATTCACAAATATATGCATATTATCTGTGAGTTGTACACACCTGCACACACACGTTCAATTTATCTACCTTAACAATGGTTACGTAACCTGTTATGATTGACAGCATCATGAATTTTGGTGCTTTTTCTCTTTCCATTTCCCTTAACTTTTGTAAACTGTATTCTTAGTATGAATCAATGGATGCACTTTTGGCCAACTGTCCTGGCATTAATGAAGATGATCACTAGAAGTCAAACTATTATCTACCATGTTGATGTTACCAGAGGGGTACTGGCACTGTAGAGATGACGGAAGACCTTTTATTTTTCTGGTATGATGCACAAATTTCATGCTTCTAAACATTTTAATAAAGTACTCAATTAAAGTACTTCTCTGTATATGATTCATTACTTGAATCATTTAGTGTTTTGCTTACAGCATTGCTATCTAATATGTGAAACCGAAGGATGCCAACTCAATTCTTCACATACATTGGGTTAAAAGCGATGTTAGACTCAGCAGAACGGTGAGGAACCCATTGAAAGAGGTAAATTCATTTCGGCTTTGGAGATCCAAAGGTATTTTAAGGGCTCTTTAGATCTGTGTTTGCATAACAAGCATGGGGTTTGAACCGGATTGGGTATATCTTTTTGGCATTTTTTGTTTGTAGCATCAGAATTTGGATCTTCAATCTTATGCTACATTTATCATCCTTTAATTTAATCACACAACTAATATCTATTATATATTACAAATAAAAAAACCACGGGTCAAGCGACCCTGGTGCCATCTACCTAGGTTTGCCCCTTCTTGACTGAAACCGACCAGGTTGGTCTTCGGTTTCTAAATTTCCTTCAAGTCAGTTTGGTTCTTGCTATAGCAAGTGCGGTTTGATACTTTTTGGTTTGGTTTGGTTTTGATACTTTTTTTTAACAGTATACTTCATTAAACACACAGACGAGTCCTCAAATCAAGGACCGCCGGAAAACCTTACAAAATATACAAAGGGTATTGCGCCCACTCATTCCAATCCACATTTTTAAACCTAGTTCGATGTTTAAACCAAAAGAAGGATAAAGCCTTCACACTCGCTACAATCTCTAAAACACGAGGTGTCGAATTCCGGAACACTTTATCCGGTTTTGATACTGTTTGTCTTTTAGTAATGAGTTTGGTACTATTTTAGTCGCCGTGGTTTGAATAAAATAACTATTTCAGTCTAAAAGATCAAAGCTGTTTTTTTTTATTCATCCAATAGGTTCACTTTTGCTTCATTTTCCTACAACCATTTAACATTTCTAAAACTATGTTAGCCATTACCCATGTACCCACTCATATAAGGGGTAGGGGGATGTTAGGGGTTTTTTAGTAGCCTCTTAACTATTCAGGTCTGAATCATTCAGCATTCAGACTGTTTGTTTCAGCATCTGAATGGAATGATTAAGTGCTGAACCATTAAGCTAATAAGGGGTGCTGAATGATTCAGCTCTTAACCATTCAGACCATCTTAATGATTCAACACTTAATCAACCAAACAACCCCTTAATCTTTTAAGGCCTTTTAAAATATAATGCAACCTATTTATTAGTGTCTCTGTGTTTTGTATCTTTGCCTGTTTGGGTGGTTCAGGTACATCCAATTCATACAAGGCTGTTCAAATCGCACACATTTTCAGCACACATTTTTTTTATTTGTTCTTTTATCAAAAAGTAGCGCCCGTCATTTTAGAAAGGGAATTGAAATTAGATAATCTTAACTTTGGCGGGTTGGAAGGCAATAATCTCAACTTGAAAATTAGAATCTAACAGACCTAACTTGTTTTGGTTTTTATTTCACTAGACTAAAACTAATTGGGGTTAACCCTATTAATTTTCTGTCTGATTTTTTTTGCTAACTAGGACATTTTTTACACGTCATCTGCCAATGTGACATTTCACCTAGGCATACAACTAACTTGGTTAACCCCAGTTAGTTTTGGTCAAATAAAATAAAAACCAAGACAAATTAGGGCTGTTAGATTTCAATTTTCAAGTTGGGATTATTGCCCTTCAACCCGACAAAGTTTTGATTATTTAATTCCAATACACTCTTTAAAAATGGTTGAATTATATTTTAAAGGACGTTAAAAGATTGACTAAAATGCCCCTCACATATGGGTAAATAGCTAACATGGTTAATGATTTTGTTAAATGATTGTAGAAAAATGATACAAAAGTGAAACTATTAGATGAGAAAAGACAAATTTAATATCTTGAACTGAAATACTTATTTTTGTTAAACCCGTGACTAAAATAGTATTAACCATTTAATAATTATGGTAAATTACACTTTAAGGGGCTGTTTGGTAAGCCATTTCAGCGCTGAATGATTCAACATTCAACGCGTTTGTTTCAGCTTCTGAATGAAATTGTTAAGGCTGAATCATTAAGATTTGGGATGTTGCTGAACCATTAAGGACTGAACTATTAAACAGTTAAGCACTGAACTAGGCTAAACCTTAATGAGACTCTTCTACCACTGTGGGACAAGAAAGTTAACCATTAAGATGTCTAACTTAATGATTTACCACTTAATCAACCAAACAACCCCTAACTCTATTCATCACACTTCAGTTTACTGTAACTGGGGCTAGTTTGGTGGTGGAAGAATATTGAAGAATATTAGACTCGATCTTTAAACTTGCATTACTAACGAAATGGAAACAATTTAAAGATGAATTGCAACACAACATAAGGAAGCTAACATGGACATGGGTAGCGTCGCATCACACGTCGCTCCCTTTATTTTAGCAACTCACTCACTTAAAACAAAGAAGCTAAACAAACACATAACTTATAAAAGGCCCACGATGCAAGCTAGAAGACCCATGACCCATGCATGCATGACCCGGTGCACATCAGAGTTTTCATGACACAAGTGTTCATTTTTTAGTCAATGAAACGACTACACAAAATAATCTTGTTTTCTTCTTAGTGAGATGTTCTGACAAATGCTTCTCATACTTGTTAAAAAGTAGGTCCATGTTGAAATTTCCAAAATGAGACGTCAATAGTGGTTCGGTAATGGCTCTGACCAGTTTGGCTGTGTTTCTCCCATGGTGGTGGCTGAGCTCAATTGAATCATTTGTATGTGTATAATCCGTGTCATTTGGATCCCAGTTAATTTGAAAATCAGTCAAGCCATCAAGAGAAAAAGATCCTTCGTTCTGAATAACATCCCTAACTTCATTCACACAAGGATGATAAATTGGCACATTGAATGAGTTAATATCTGATTCCCGAACAAGCCCCTAAAGCAAATAAGAATAACAAGAAGTTGTAACTAAAATATTCTTTGTAATTTTGAGTGTAATTATTCTATACCTCTTTGACCAAGTCACGAAGTGACTGTGCAAGATGTTCCCAGTAACTGCATCCATCATCACTAGTTGGATCATCAATACTTCGACCTATAAATGTTAACACCATGCCTCCACCGGATACTATTTCCTTAGAACGCATTTTTAAAAAACATGTGAAGTCTGTTCGATATTGATATGCATATGCTTGGAACACATTTGGAGGACTTGTTTTCGCAATGTATATATTTAATGTGTTGTTTTCTATTCCTTCAGGTACCTACCACATATTGCAGGGGTTATAGTTCATCTCTAAGAGTAGTTGTATTAATTGTTGGGCTAATTACCTTAAGTTTAATGAATCTAGTTGCATGTAAGTAAATTAATAAAGGGTCTCATCATCATCATCATACTCACTTAATCCCACCTATAGCAAAAGCTAAAGTAGGGTCTGAGGAGAGTAAGATGTAGATAGCCTTAACTCTATCCGGTGGAAATAGAGAGGCTGCTTCCAGTGAGACCCCCGGCTCAATAAATGGTCTACAATGGTAAAAGGAATGAAAGTAAAAAATGTAGAGGTGAGCAATCATGCTAACCTGAGAAAGCCAATGAACACTAAAAGATGAGTGAACAAGATGCAAACTTAGGTCAGGAAAAAGTCTAGCATAAAAGGAACCAGGAACAGCTGAAACAAAACATGGGCCAAAGTTTTCTCCATTCTCCTTCAGTTTTGCATAAAAATCCGATAATAGTTTGAAAAGGGTGTTGAAATCATTTCCAAAGAGGTCATTTAAGCATACTTGAAACTGTGGGGTTTTATGGTTATCTTCTTTACAAACTTCAATGACTATATCGATAATATTAGACACAAACAAGAGTGTATTTGGGCCTGAGGAGCATCCTAAATCTGCAATCTTGATACAACTGTCTAAGAAGATATCATGACTATCAATACGCCGGATTGTACGCCTTAAAGCTGGGATCGCTTTTTGTATTGCAATTTTCTGAAAAGAAAATAAGAATAAAACACTAGTTTAGACACCATTGTTATAACTTAAGTTATATGTTTTACATATTTGTAGTGGAGGGCCTGGCGATATGCATGTGTATAATGATGCAGCCCTGTTTTAGTAGGCCAAACTCCAAAGAAAACTCAAAAAGAGAAGAAGACCTTGAGACAATTTTCTCATATTTTCATTAATGCAAAAACAGGGAATTTAAACATGCTGGGGAACCCATGTTCCTTATTTTCGTGGACCTAGTGTACCATTACTCCTAAACATGCAATAACCAACTACTACTACTACTAACAATGCAGTAAGTTAACTCCTAAAGAAAAGGAAATAATGCAACAAAACAAATAAACATGTGCTCATGGGTCAACAGCTTCAATCCATCAAACGTGCAAGTTTCTTGACTTGTCTTTTGGACTGGTCTGCTTCAATTGGGCTTGCGGGTTGGGCCTGTGATTCAGGTGGGCTGGTCTGTGACGTATCATTCTCTTCCCCTTCAGAATAGACATTGTTCTCAATGTCTTGAATAAATGGAAATTGTTCCTCAATCCATTGCTTATCTTCCCAAGTTGAATCTTCAAGAGGTGACTTATGCCGTTTAATTAAAACCCGAGGTTGGTCGTTAGGACCTTGGCGTTGATCCAAAACCAATTCTGGGCGTCCTTCGGATCCGTTCTCAGCAATAAACTCATCCAGAGTATCCAAGCACGGTTGAACATTACCATGACATTCTTTGAGAAGTGAGACATGAAAAACCAGATGAATTTTTGAAGTGCTCGGTAAATCTAACTTATAAGCTACCTTGCCGATACGTTCCAAAATTTTGTAGGGACCGAAAAAACGTTTGGACAGTTTATGATGTTTCCGTTGTTGAACCAATTGCTGCCGATACGGGTGAAGTTTCAGAAAGACCCAAGAATCAACTTCAAACTCTTTATTCTGTCTTTTCTTGTTAGCTTGCTTCATCATACGGGTATAAGCTTGGACGAGGGAATTCTTCATGGTATCAATAATAACCTGATGTGTCGTCAATGAAGAATCAATGGATGCATTTTTTGTAGTACCTGATACATAGTCATGAATGGTTGTAGCATCGTAACCGTAAACGGCCTTGAAAGGTGTCATTTTGATGGAAGAGTGGTCGGTGGTATAGTATGAAAATTAGGCTAGAAACAAATATTTTTCCCAGGAAGAAGGTTTATCAAACACAAAAGCTCGAAGGTAATTTTCCAAACAATGGTTTACGACCTCGGTTTGACCATCGGTTTGAGGGTGATATGCACTTGAGTGTAACAATTTGGTACCCATTTGTTTGAAAAGTTCCTGCCAAAAACGGCTCATAAAAATCGGGTCTCGGTCGGACACAATGGTCTTAGGAAGGCCGTGCAGGCGATATATTTCTTTCATGAATAAAGTGTCCAATGAGACAGCCGTGAATGATGTTGGTAAAGCAATGAAATGAGCAAATTTCGACATTCAGTCGACGATAACCCAATTGGAGGTTTTGCCTTTGGAATAAGGTAAGTGGGTGATGAAACCCATGGATAGGTCCTGCCATGGTGATTCAGGGATGGATAATGGTTGCAGGAGGCCATATGGTTTATGGTTAGAAGGTTTAATGGCTTGGCAAATGGAACATTCCTTCACAAACTTAGCAACATCTCATTGAAAACCCAACCAAGTAAAGGCGGCGTATAACCGTTTAAATGTAGCATGGATCCCTGAATGGCCTCCAAGAGGAGAGGAGTGAAATTCGTGGATTAGTTTAGAACGCAAGGAGGGAATTTTGGGGACCATGATTTTTCCATGTACATAATCAAGGCCGTCACGAAACATATGGTGAGGGAAGGCTGCGGGATCATCCAACCATGGTGCTATGACATGAGATAAAGCCAACATGCACGGGATATCAACTCGGCTTAAAGCATCGGCAACTAAATTTTGTTTTCCCGGTTTGAAATGGATATCGAAATCATACCCGATTAGCTTTGTAACCCATTTATGTTGTTCTGGAGTGTGAATGGTTTGCGTGAGTAAATGTTTGAGACTATGGTGATCTGTGTAAATGTTGAAGTGGTTTCCTAAAAGATATTGTCGCCATTTGCTAACCGATTCGGTGATAACATACAACTCTTTTGTGTAGGTGGATTGACCTTGCATAGTGGGACATAATTTTTTTGAAAAAAAGGCAACGGGACGGTTGTTTTGGGACAAAACGACACCGATAGAAACACCGGAGGCGTCGGTGGTAAGGTCAAAAGGTTTGGTAAAATCGGGTAGGGCTAGGGTGACTAAGTTTTGCATATGGGATTTCAAGGTGGTGAAGGCTGTGTGAGCTTGTTCAGGCCATGTGAATTCTTTTTGTTTGAGAAGGTCGGTTAAAGGAGCGGCAATATTAGCATAGTTGGGAACGAACAGACGATAATAACTGGTGAGGCCTAAAAAGGCACGTAGTGTGGTGAAGGAAATGGGTGTAGGCCAAAGCTGAATTGAAGAAATTTTATCCGGTTTAGCGGACACACCTTTGCTCGAAATGAGATGGCCTAAAAGGAGAGTTTGGAAGTGGCGAAAACACATTTGGAAGGTTTGGCATGAAATTGATTAGTAAGTAATGTATCAAGAACGTACCGCAAGTGAGAATAATGGTCATCTTTGGTTCGACTGTAGACAAGGATATCATCAAAAAATACCAAGACAAAGCGGTGTAAAACCGACCGGAAGAGATCATTCATTGCCGATTGAAACGTTGACGGGGCGTTTGTGAGGCCGAACGACATAACAAGAAATTCATAGTGGCCGTCGGATGTGCGGAAAGCTGTTTTGTGGATATCGTTTTGAGCGACACGAATTTGATGGTAGCCTGAACGGAGATCTATTTTAGAAAAGATGGTGGCACCAGTGAGCTCATCAAGTAATTCATCAATGGTTGGAATTGGAAAACGATCCCGAATTCTAACCGCGTTAAGAGCCCAACAATCCACACAAAAACGCCACGTGTCGTCCTTTTTTTAACAAGTAATACCGGTGATGAGAACGGACTTTGACTGGGTCGGATGATGCCATCTTTGAGCATCTCATCAATTAATTGAGTCATGACTTGTTTTTGAAAATGCGGATAACGGTATGGTTTCACATTCACGGTTTGGTTTTCATCGAGTAATGGAATATGGTGGTCGTGGGACCGGGAGGGTGGAAGGTTATGAGGTGGTTCAAAAACAAGTTTGAAGTCACTAAGAAGTGTGGTGATTGTTTGGGTCAGGGTGTGATGGCGGGACTTTGGAAGTAATGGTATTAATGGTGGTGTCCATGATCAAGGTGTGAAGAGAGGCAATAGATCCTTGACGAATCATGCAAGATAGAGAACTCGGGGTTACAGGTTAGCTCATCGGTTCACCACGCAAGGTGGTAGTAATGCCGTTGACTACAAATGATAATTCAAGAATAGAGAAATCAGCAGTGATAGTACAGAATGAACTGGGCCATGAAATACCCAAGACGACATCGGCGCCTTGAACCGGAAAGATGAACAATGGAAGTTGAAAAGTGGTTTTGTGTAGTTGAATAGATACCTCAGGACAGTGGCCTTCACAGTGAATAAGTTGTCCGTTACCGACCATGACAGCAAAAGGGTGGAGTGGTTTGGTATGGAGGTGTAAGGATGAGGCAATGCGTGGTTGGATGATGTTATGAGTACTCCCACAATCGATAAGAATTGTAACCGGATGACCATTGATAAATCCCGTTATGCGAAGGGTTTGAAGGGAGCTCATGCCATAGAAGGCGACATTAGATAATGGCATGAATTGTGGAGGATGGAAGTCGGCTTCCTGGATTGTAGGTTCGGCTTCTGGTAGGATTGAATGCTTGTCGTTATCGACAACTAATAGGAACTGTGGTGGGGAACACTTGTGTCCCGAGAAATATTTATCCGGACAACGGAAACACAAACCCTCTTTGCGGCGTTGTTGGATGGCTTCAGGAGATAATTTGGTAAAAGGAAGTGGTTTTGGTGGTGTAGGTAATATCGCCGGGTTTGAAGTGGAAGGTTTATCAGTAGAAGGTGATTTAGAAGGTGGCTGGAATGTAGGGAAATTAGTTGTGGATGGAATAGTGGATTATGACGTTAGTTGTTTAGAAGGGTAGAAGGTTTTTGGTTTAAAGGGTTGGGTAAATTTATCCTCCAAAAGCCGGGCTAGGCCACAAGCGCCATGTAAGGAGGTGGGTTTAAGTACAGCTAGTTCAGATTTTATTTCGGTTTTGAGGCCAGAGACAAAGCAATTTTGGAGAGTCTGAGGGGATAAACCGGTAACCTGGTTGCTAAGCCTCTCGAAGGTCGTTTGGTATTCGGTTACGGACCCAGTTTGATGGAGTTTAAGGAGGGTAGCCTCGTGGTTTTCATAGGATGACGGACCAAAACGCCTTTCAACTTCACGTTTAAATTCGGTCCACGAGCCCAAAAGGTTGTTATTTGCTTGGTGTTGATACCATGAGAAGGCATCACCGATGCAATGGAATGCGGTTAGGGCCACATGTTCTCCCGGGGGAATGGTGTAGTAGCTAAAATAATTGTCGGCTTGAAAGATCCACCCGAGGGGGTTGGAACCGTCAAACATCGGAAGGGTAATTTTTGGTTGACGCAGATGTTGCTGGTTGTTGTTCTGGTTGTGTTGTGGGCAGTCCTGTGGGTGTCTTGGGCGGTCATTTGATGAGGTATCAGTTTGTAAGGAGTCTGATAGTTTGGCAATGTGGTTGACTAGGCGAGCTTGGGTGGCGGATATTGAAGCATACTTGGTCAAAACCGAGTCTCCCACCAAGTCTTTAGTCAATATTCAAAATTAATGCTTGTTATAATTATAATTTCTTAGTCAATATTCTTCCTAGTCTTTAGCTTAGTTCCTAGTCTTTAGCTTCCTAGTCTTTAACTCTTTATTGTGTATATATGTAATTCTCTCTTCAATGGAAATAATCAACAAGTTGATACATTCATATGGTATCAGCCAGGTTTTACTAAACCCACTCATTCTTCTTCATCACCCCACCACTCCCTATCATTCTGCCCAAACTTCAAGAAAACTCAACCTATAATCACCCCTTCAACTTATAACAAAAACAACACTCAAACTAAACCATAAGCACACATGATGGCAACACACCATACTGTCGATTCTGATTTATCATGGCTAAAAGACAGTCACTACTAGAAAAACACCCTTCCTTGACATTTATTTTATGACATACATGTATTTAATGACATAAAAAGTGTATGTCATAAAAAAAGTGTCATCTTTGATAAAAACTATTAAATTCTTGACGTTTTTCTCTGCGTGTCAACAATTTTCCGTCATAAACTAAAAAACATGACAGTAAAACAAATAAGTGTCATGATTTTGTGTCATGAAAATTTGAATTGCCTTCACACTCTCTGCACGCCTCCCCATAAACCCTCCCCACACTCTCTCTCTCTCTCGTAACAAAACACAAAGATCTGTATAATTTCTAAACACAAATCCTAAACAAAACCCTTAACACAAATCTCTAACCATCCCTAAACACAGATCCTTCTTCAAGTAACCTTGCATTTCACCCAAAGTTCAAGGATGTTTGTGCTTGACTACAGTTAAAAACGAAGATAAAATGGAGTTTAGCAGAATCCTTGAAGCTATCTGAGAATTAAAAGGCGAGACTCAGAACAGTGATTGGATCACCGGTTACTTCCACATGATCATCTTTGTCTTGGTTTGGTCAAAAGGGTAATGATTCGTTATTATTTATTTTGCTTAGAGGTAGAAAATGGGCCTTTAGATAATAGGTAGAAGTGGAAATCTCAACCCTTTTCTTAGGAATGGTTGATGCGGGTCAGTGTAATTTTTAGACCACCCGTACTCGGGCGTTATATATCAAAATTTTTCAAAAATAGCGCCCCCCACACCGCTACAGGGGGGCGCTATTTACTGATTTTTAGGGGTGGGCTTTATATTTATAACGCCATATGCATCTTTTTCCATCCAATCAGACCTTGCCATGTGGCAAGGTCAAAAGTCAACTTTTTTTTTTTTTTTTTTAATAATAATAATAATAATAAACTTTATAATAATAATAAAGATGATAATAATATTAATAATTGGAAATTTTAAATTTTAAACGGTTACTGTTCCAAACCGTTTGAAATTCAAAATTTCCCCCCAAACCGTTTAAATTTCAAAATTTGAATTTCAAACGTTTTCCCCCCAAACCGTTTGAATTTCAAAATTTGCTAACCCTATAAATAGGTAACCAAATCAGATTTATCAACCACACCTCCAATTCCTCATCCTCCTCCTCAAACCATAATATGTCTGGTTTTCAACCAGGAGGCTCATCCTCCTCTAACCTCCGACAGTACTCTCGCCGGTATCCCAGGGGACGGGGCCGTCCCCGGAGACTACCATTCTCCTCATCTCCTCCTCCTACTGCTGCTCCACAACCTCCTATTTATCCTCCTCCTCCTCCTCCACAACATTGGTTATATCTCCCTCCTGCTGCTGCTGCACAACCAACCTTTCCTCCTGCTGCTGCTGCACAACCAACCTTTCCTCCTGCTGCTGCTGCACAACCAACCTTTCCTCCTCATCCTCCTGCCGATGATGACTGGACGGATGAGGAATTGGTCTGGGCTATGGATTATGTCATGGCCCAGCAACAAATGGAGCGACTAACGTTGTCGCCCCCTACCCCCTGGGCTGCTTCACTCCCCCAACACCAGACTACCCCTACCCCCACCCCCATCCCCCAACAGCAAACTACCCCCATCCCCATCCCCCAACAGCAAACTACCCCCATCCCCATCCCCCAAGACCATGGGACTTCCCCAACTGAGGGGGACTTGGAAGCCCTGAGGGAGATTGAGGAGGAGGAGTACTACTATAGCCAACCTACCCCTCCTCGTGAGTACTACTACTTCCCCTCAGATGCGAGATCTGATGGACGGGACAGCTCACGTTCCGTCTCACCCGAGTACTACTTCCCCTGGGACAACTACTCTCCATAGTGGAGAAAATTAGGATTAATAATTAATTTAGGATTAATAAGTAATTTAGGATTAATAAGTAATTTAGGAATTTAGGATGTGTGTAACTTTTTTTTTTAATATCAGTTGTGTGTTTTTATTATTATTTGTGATTTTTTTATATTTATTTGCATTTTATTTTAATTATTTTGAATTAAAAGATAAAAAAAATATATATAAAAATCAACCAATCACAAACAGGGGCTTTATAAATAAAGCCCCACCACTACACCCCTTTTTCAGTTTCTCTCTCCACGCTGACTCAGCAGCCACGTGGACCAATCACATTCAGGGGCTTTATAAATATAAAGCCCCACTACACATGGTCTTAGTGGGTCAAACTAGTAAAGGAAATAAAAAAACTGCATAAAATCTTCTAAATTACTTTTAATCAAATAATTTGTTTTGTCTTGATATGAATTGAAAATGAAACCAGATAATTAGTTAAAAAAAATCAAATAACTGAGCGACTGGTTGAACTGGGTATTGATCGGATCACCTACATTGAGGTCGGACCACGGACATTGATTGATCTTGTGATTTCAAAAATCTCCATATGTTTGGATCACCACAGTTGATTTTAAATATCGGTGTGTGACGGTGACAATCTGTTCGTATATGTTTTCATGAGTTATGAGTAGGTTCGTTTACTTTTATCAACTCTTGTTATAACTTTTAACATAACCAATGTCAATTAACACTTTTTGTTGCTATTTTAGGCCAACTTTAAGACCGCCCGTAGTGGGCTTTATTTTTCAAAATTTGCAAAAAATAGCGCCCCCAACACCAAAACAGGGGGCGCCATTTTCAAAAAAGGGGCAAGGGCTTTATATAAATAACGCCTGAAACCATTTGATCCATCCAATGAAATCGTGACACCTCATACTATCTATTTATTATTATTATTTTATTATTTTTTTAATTTAAAAGATATAATAAAATATTAATAGGGGCTTTATATATAAAGCCCCTACCACTACACCCCTTTTTCAGTTTCTCTCCCCATGCTGACTCAGCTGCCACGTGGACCAATCAGAAAGGGGGGCTTTATATATAAAGCCCCCCACTACGCATGGTCTAACGACAAGTATGACGAGTACTATTAGCGTTTATAATTTTATATAATGTTTATTGTATTTGTGTAGTTTGTTTTTAAATGATTTATTATTGTTTTTTGGTATAGAACGAGAAACATTGGAATATTTGGGGTTTAGCGTATGGAACAAATTGAATGAACAACTATTGTTTAGTTTGCATCATAGTTTTATAAAATTAACTAACGATCCTGATATGTACCAATCGGATTATTTATATTTCTTTTATTCTTAAAACAAGCGAACTACCGCTGGCGAAACGGTTTAAGGAGTTCGGGTTTGATGAGACGGATAACGCGAAGGATGAGTCGGGTGGGGACGAGGTTGCTGGAGTTAATTTGAAGGCTGCTGGATTTTCGGGCAGGAGTCAGGTATGAATTTTGGAGATTGAGAATATGTTTTAACCTATATATGTTTAGGTTTCCGGTCGTCCACGGCGGAGGCCACCACACACGGCGGAACGTGCGCTTCTTCTAGCGTATGAGCTGTCTAAACTACAAGATCGGAATACAGGGAAAACGGAGGTGGCAACGGTTCGCTCAGAGGTCATTTGCTGTTGTTTTGAGTTAGCTTTAGAAAATTCGCTTCATTTGATTTTTTTTTGTTAACTTGATTTGTTACATATTGATATGCCGAATCATATAGTCTACATGATTACTATACAACTCTGCACTTTATTGTTCCTTAACACAAGCCTATGCTGAGATTTAGTTTGATTTTGTTTTCTGGTTTGGGATGCCCGAATTCATATCGGCGCTTTTGGCCTCTTTTGTAAGCACCATCACTTTTAGCTATTTCGAGTCCCAGATCCTCCTTTCTTATTTTGAATTATTTAGCCATTTGAATTGATTGAGTGCTGGATTCTTATTTTCTATTAATTTTATATTAATACACATTTATATTACTAATCGTTTTCTTTTCCACCAATTTTACTTGATCTAATATAAAGTTTTAATGAACTATTGTCATGGTAGTAGCTAAATTGATATCTCATATATACTAATGTTTTTGTTTGTACAGGTCAAAGCGACAGATGGTGATACTTTCTTGGAGGAGAAGACTTTGATAACGCCTTGTTGGATTTCTTGGTTGGTGAGTTCAAAAAAACGGAGGGAATAAACTTGACAAAAGACAGGCTTGCCCTCCAGAGACTTAGGGAAGCTGTCGAGAAGGCTAAAATTGAGTTGTCATCAACAACCCAAGCCGATATCAACTTGCCGTTCATCACAGCTGATGCATCTGGTGCTAAGCATTTGAATATCACTTTCACAAGATCAAAATTTGAGGCTCTGGTAAGCAACCTGATTGAGAGGACGAGGAACCCATGTCACTAACATATATGGAGTGGATGATCACAAATGAGGCGCAAAAGACCATAAATACAAGCAATGCCATGACCTACTTGAAGTACGGTACCGTTATTTACAAATTTACTTCAATATTATATTACTCAATGCGTTCACGAATAATGTTACTAATTTAGTTGGCGTATGGTATGCTATCTTAACACAATACGACGGTTAACGCGTCAAGTGTAACATGAAGTACCACTCGCTGCAATGCACGGCAGGTAAATCACTAGTTTCTAAATAATATGAAGGATAAGTAAATGGTTGTTTGTGCATTTGGATCTTAATAGGAATAATATTTTTGTTGTTTTATAACTAAGATGGATCTTTTATCATATCTATTTGATTCCGAAGATACAATAATAATATTAAAGTTAAAATGGCTTTGTTTAACATGTTCTTTATATGGAAGACCGTTACTTCGACTTGCTTGTCATTTGTTGAATAATTGGCCGGCCTCGATTAATGTATTAATTTTATTGTTGTCTCAGGTTGGGAGAGGAGCGGATCATTACGGGGATGAAGACATGGATGCCCTTCACAAATAATGGTCAGGCTACGCCGCAACATTTATTTTCAAATGATCCAAACTTGTTTGTTTGAAGGCAATGTAATGTCGATACAATATTTGTAAACGTTAAACGTCTCGGATTAGTTTGTAATTTGATAAATATGGCCGGATTATATAATGAAATGATGTTTTTGTTATTAGTTTGTTAATTATTTTGCATATAATCAAATGGCTATAAATCCAGGAGGGTAAATATGTAATTTTACAGGAATTTTTTTTAGATTAATAAATTATGACACGCAAAAGAACGTCATAAATTTCTGTCATAATATGTGTTGAAAAAATGTCAACAAAAACTGTCATAAAAATGTGTCATTAAAAAGTGTCATAACGTGTGTCAATAAATGCTGTCATAAATGTGTGTCATAAACAGATGACACGCGAAAATATGTCATCTTAAATTTATGACACCGCCATCCTTGACGTTTTTTTTCTTGTCATCAGACCCTTTTCTTGACACGCAATGCGTGTCAAGAAAGGCTTTTTTTCTAGTAGTGAGTGGTGCTTCTCACCACATTACTAATGATCTTAGTGCACTCTCCATGCACAGACCGTATGATGGTACCGAGGAACTTGTCATCGGTGATGGTTCGTCTCTCAAAATTACTCACGTTGGCACTATTACTCTTTATTTTTCTAGTGTCCCTATTATCCTAAAAAATGTTCTTTGTGTCCCTTCTATCTCTTGCAACATAATCTCTATCTCTCGTTTATGCATTGACAACAACATACTAGTCTTATTTTTCTCTTCTTATTTTGTCATCAAGGATTTTCACACTCACCGAACCATTCTTCGGGGAATAACTAATCATGGTCTCTATGAATTATCCTCCACCAAGTCTCAACAAGCATTTTACTTGCAAACAAACAAAGCGTCTTCTTGGCATCACCGCCTAGGACATCCACATTTGCGAGTTTTACAACTTTTAGCTTCTTTTGTTCCGTCTATTTCTAGAAAGCATGAATCATGCAATTCTTGCTGCATCAATAAAAGTCACAAACTTCCCTTTCATTCATCCTCTTTCACTTCTAATACACCTCTAGATTTAATCTTTTCCGATGTTTGGTCATCTCCAATTACATCTTTTGATGGTTACAAATACTATATAATTTTTGTTGACCATTTCACAAAATACATTTGGATTTATCCATTAAAACATAAATCTGACTCTCTTAGTACTTTCATCCGTTTTCAAAAACTCGTTGAAAACTATTTCAAAACAAAAATCAAGCAATTATTTTCCGACAATGGTGGAGAATATATTAAACTGTCTTCTCATCTATCTTCTTGTGGCATTTCTCATCTCACCTCCCCTCCTCATACACCCGAACACAATGGCTACGCCGAACGTCGACATCGTCATATTGTCGAAACTGGTCTAGCCTTACTTTCTCATGCCAAAATGCCTCTCAAATTTTGGCCATTTGCCTTCACCACCGCCACCTACCTCATCAATAGACTACCCACCCCCACCTTAAACAATGATTCCCCCTACTATCGGCTCTTTCACACTACTCCCAACTATGAAAAACTTCATGGTTTCGGTTGTCTATCCTACCCTTGGTTACGCCCATACTCGAAACACAAACTCGAGTCTCGGTCTAAACCATGCATATTCATAGGCTACTCATCCTCCCAAAGTGCCTTTCACCTTCTTGACCCGCTCACAAATCGAATCTACACATCCCGTCATGTCCAATTTATTGACCATATTTTCCCTTATGAATCTCTCTCTCAAACCTCTACCCCCGCTCCACCATCACCCAACACTTGGTTACCTCTTACCACTCAATCAATTTCACTTCCCAACCACTCTCCTCCTCATTCTCCAACTCCCACGCCCGCTGCCACTACTTCGGCATCTTCTTCCTCCAACCCACCAAACATCACCTACCAAAGACAACCACCTCCACCCACCCCCACCGAACTCCCACAACAGCCCACCGAGCCTTCCCACACCACTGACCAAACCACCACTTCATCCCCCATACATATTCCCTCGGATTCATCTCCCTCTAATATTTCCCAAACTACTGAACCCACTTCCTCTCCACCTCAACCCGCTGCCTCTTACCAAACTCGAGCCACTCGTAAACCCAACCCGAAATACCACAACTCCGATTTTGTCCTATACCACTCTACTACTCACACTCTTCCTGAACCCACTAATATTACCCAAGCTCTCAAACAACCACTATGGCGAGATGCTATGCAAACCGAGTTTGATGCCCTCAAACGCAATCAAACTTGGACTCTTGTTCCTCACGACAACGCCCCTAATCTTGTTGGATGCAAATGGGTCTACCGCACTAAATTCAAACCTGATGGCTCGGTAGACCGCCTAAAAGCACGTTTTGTTGCTAAAGGTTTTCATCAACGTCCCGGTCTAGACTATGTTGAAACCTTTAGTCCCGTAGTAAAACCGGCTACTCTACGCCTTATTCTTGCTATAGCCACTTCATACAATTGGCCTCTACGCCAACTTGACATAAACAATGCCTTCCTCCAAGGCACCCTAACCGAATCGGTTTACATGTCTCAACCACCCGGCTTCGTGGACCCTTCCTATCCCACCCACGTTTGCAAACTTAACAAAGCCATCTATGGCCTTCGTCAAGCCTCTCGTGCTTGTATGACGAACTTAAAACCTACCTTCTATCGGTTCACTTCAAACCTTCTATATCCGATCCCTCTCTTTTCATCAACAAAGTTACTTCTTCCCCTATCTTCATTCTTGTCTACGTTGATGACATAATCATCACCAGAGCAAATCCATCTCTCATCCAATCTTTCATTCAAACTCTAGCTGCCAGATTCTCTTTAAAGGACCTTGGCAATCTCTCTTACTTTCTTGGCATCGAGGTCATTCCTCACAACCATGGCCTTTTTCTATCTCAATCTAAATACATCCTTGATATCCTCACCAAAGCTAACATGAGTAATTGCAAACCGGCACCTACACCGATGTCGGCTTCCTCTACTATTACTGTCCTGGATGGTGAACCCCTACCATCCCCAACCGAATACCGGGCTTTCGTAGGTGCACTACAATATTTATCTTTAACACGTCCTGACATTTCTTTTACAGTAAATAAACTTTCACAGTTCATGCATAAGCCAACAAATGTACATTGGGAAGCTCTAAAAAGATTGCTAAGATATCTACATGGCACTCTACATCATGGCATCTTCTTCAAACGGAAATCTCCTTTGCAGCTTCACGCTTTCACTGATGCGGATTGGGCCGGTGACCGACCCTCTTACCGAAGCACTACCGGCTACATCGTTTATCTCGGTCAAAACCCGATTTCATGGAGCTCCAAACGTCAACCAACACTTGCTAGATCATCCACCGAAGCAGAATTTCGTGCTGTGGCTTCCACCACAACCGAAGTCCAATGGCTAATCTCCTTATTGGTTGAACTAGGTCTCAAATCCACAGTCACACCTGCCATCTACTGTGACAACTTAAGTGCAACACACTACTCATCAAATCCGGTCTTCCACTCCCGCATGAAGCACCTTGCACTAGACTTTCACTTCGTACGTGAAAAAGTTCAAGATGGCACCATTCGCGTCACACACATATCAGGAGATGATCAACTTGCGGACGCTCTAACCAAGCCTCTTCTACGTCAACGGTTCCATTTTTTAACATCCAAGATTGGTCTCCTCTCACGCTCGTCCATCTTGCGGGGGCATATTGAAGCATACTCGGTCAAAACCGAGTCTCCCACCAAGTCTTTAGTCAATATTCAAAATTAATGCTTGTTATAATTATAATTTCTTAGTCAATATTCTTCCTAGTCTTTAGCTTCCTAGTCTTTAGCTCTTTATTGTGTATATATGTAATTCTCTCTTCAATGGAAATAATCAACAAGTTGATACATTCATAGCGGATTGTGCATCAAGCTTGGTATTAAGGTTCTCAGTGGCTTGAATGGGGGTTGTTAATTGGGTGGTTAATTGGTTGGTTTAGTTTTGTTGCGAGGTGGAGGCGGCAGAAGTGATGGCGATTAATTGTGCTAATTGGTCGGTGATGGATGGTGGTAGGTCCTCGGAGGAGGAGGTGTCTTTACGTGGAGCCATAACGGAAGGTGAACGATAATGAAAGCACCAAATGATGCAGCCCTGTTTTAGTAGGCCAAACTCCAAAGAAAACTCAAAGAGAGAAGAAGACCTTGGGACAATTTTCTCATATTTTCATTAATGCAAAAACAGGGAATTTAACATGCCGGGGAACCCATGTTCCTTATTTTCGTGGACCTAGTGTACCATTACTCCTAAACATGCAATAACCAACTACTACTACTACTACTACTACTACTACTACTAACAATGCAGTAAGTTAACTCATAAAGAAAAGGAAATAATGCAACAAAACAAATAAACATGTGCTCATGGGTCAACAGCTTCAATCCATTAAACGTTCAGGCTTCTTGACTTGCCTTTTGGGCCGATCTGCTTCAATTGGGCTTGCGGGTTGGGACTGTGATTCAGGTGGGCTGGTCTGTGACGTATCATATAATCTATATATATTAATATTCCAAAGGCTTATATCCTACATGACACTCAAAGAGGCCATTCTCTTCATTGAAAGTGCCATGTATGATCCCATGTGGCACCTATGTGGACCAATTAAAAACAAAAGCCATTGCGTTATTTTAGAAAAAGAAAAAAATTAAAAAAACAAAATTAAATTTTCTCTCTCATGTTTTCTCCTATAACTTTTAAACGTTTATATCTTTTATATACGAGATTTTTTAAAGAAAAAAAAATACACCAAATTAACGAGCGTTTTATTA
This sequence comes from Ambrosia x helenae, assembly GCA_030844895.1. Classification (NCBI taxonomy): domain Eukaryota; kingdom Viridiplantae; phylum Streptophyta; class Magnoliopsida; order Asterales; family Asteraceae; genus Ambrosia; species Ambrosia x helenae. Next base: position 122,438,179 of record CM061228.1, read on the forward strand.
TCTTTCCAACGAGTACCATAGTGCTATATAAAAAACGGAGAAAAAAACGACTATTTTTTGGGGTTTTGTTTTCAAATATATTTTACTCTACTAATAAATCACTACTTAGGGTTTTTTATATTTGAATAAGAAACGATAAACATAACTTCATAAGCAGAGATTCATTTTTTTTATATTTGAATATGATAACTTATAGCAGAGATTTGTTCAAAATAAATAATAATAATAATATTCATTAATCATGTATTGGCAAGTTATTATTTATGTTGTCATATTAGATATTTTATTATGTCATATTAGATATTTCAACCCCGGGGCGTTCCCGGATAAGGGGGAAGGGGCGCTCCACTGAAAATGTTTTCACTTCACTGATTTCTTTAAATCCTGCACTGCCACATCACTTCACTGATTTCCTTCACTGAAACACTTTTTTGGAGGCAACACTTCACTGATTCTTTACCCAACTATCAATTATTTTCACACATTATAATAATAATAATAATAATAATAATAATAATAATAATAATAATACGGAATGGTGTACTTTAGTTGTTAATAAAATCAAAATTATGTTGAAGTAATAATAAATAATAATAATAATAATAATAATAATAATAATAATAATAATAATAATAATAATAATAATAATAATAATAATATATTATACCCTTTTTCAACTCTTTCTCCTCTATATCTCTAAAGTCACCATCTCAGACTCAAACACCTGCACCTAGTCACCACAAGGGAAGCCACCACCCCTGTACCTGTTGAGCCACACCAAACCAAACTATAAAGATGATGGATCCATACTCATGTTAAGGTAAATCAAGATCTGATTTCTCGTCTATTTCATTTATTTGTCGTTTCTCGCAGATCCATCTTCTTCCTCAGATTTCTGGCTACCGGTTTGACCATCGAAGGTGGTTGTTCATAAAAAAAAATTTGAAGGTGACGTTGATTTATTGAAGTAGAAGAAAAAAAAAACAAAAACTGACAGTTTGTGTGAAAGTTTGTGCCACAATCCGTTAACCAGCACGGTAACTAGAACCCGAATTTGGTTCACGGAACCACTACCAGCATGGGTGACGGCGGTGTTACCGTGCGGATAGTGGGGTACCCGTGACCAATTTTAGTAGCACCCCGTCCCCCTAAAAGCTAGTAATGGAGATAAAGAAAAAGAGAGACCTGAAGAAGGGAGTTCTTGGCATAACTTGAATCTTCATGACCAATGGTCATATGTAAGATGTTTACTAATGCCATATGGTTTATAATTTTAATTTGTTCTGCTGCTTGATGGCCTTGTTTTTCCTACTTTAAATAGGCCTTCTACAAGTGAATAAGTCATCACGTGTTTCAATTGTTTTACACCATGAATAATGGTGATAATTATTGGATGGCAATTATATCTATATTAATTTAGCGACACTTGAATAGTGTCTTAGGTCTAAAATACGCTGCTAACTGTCAAAATTGAAAAAACTGAATATGTTCTGCTGCTTTTTGTGTTTGCTTTTCTTTATTTTTTAATGGTTTTGCAAAGTTAATATTCCACTAACTTTCTTACAAACTTATTTGACCTCCAAACTTTGATCACCAAAGTTTTAGCTTTTATGATTTCAAACTTTGACCACCAAACCTTTAGCTTTTAAAATTTTAAACTTTGACCACCCAAGTTTTTTAAAGTTGCGTTACAGTCACATCCACCGCAACATCTTTTAGCTGAGCATTGACACATTTTTTCTAACTTTGACCACCAAACTTTTAGCTTTTAGCCGCGAGTATGTTTTTGAAGCCCACGCGAGAATAACAGTCACTTAATATTATCTTTTATGTCCACGAAACCCTCCACGCTACAGAAGCTCCCACAGCGACACGCGATGTTTAACGTCCACCAAACCCTCAACACGCGATCGTTAACGTAATTTGTGCACTTCGGTATCGTTACCGGCAACAATTTTTGCCGCTTTTCGGGACTAATACTTTCAATACCAGTATAATGATCTAGATGATTCAATTGTTCTATCGAGTGGATGTATCGTGAGGTCATCCACATATTATGTTCTATTGGTCCGCGTAATATGCCACCTTTTAGCTAAGCTTTGAAACATTTTTTCTAACTTTGGCTTCAAATAAAGCGTACTATTAAACATGTATGCACAACAGCTGAGCTTGCGACGAAGCGCGTGCCAACACGCCCCGCGATAACGCGCGGGTAACTACCACTACTTATATATTATATACTACTTTAAATGTATGGTCAGTGGTTTAGCCACCTCAGTTTTCAAGAAAACCCTCATTGGTATTTTTTAGTTGTACTTTCTAGATTTTTTTTAGGCTCCATCCATGAGTCGATGTCTTTACCTATTATTATTAGAGCGTTCACATCCGCTCTACCAAATTCTATCCATCAATTTACACTAAAAATCATTACTCCACCTCTAAATCTTCTATCTCATAATTAAAATAATAATACTTTTTCATACTTTTATCATTATATTTTCTCTCTCCTCACTCACAAGTACTTACAAAAATATTAAAATATATATAGGGGTGAACAATAGCTTTTCATATATAGGGTGGAACAGTGTTTCCACCAAATATTTCCTCACTCCTCCACTCATAACTATTTACACTCACCCCATATAATTTGGTGAACACACTCCTAAATTAGTTGTTTTGTGCTCACTAAGTGGAAAGGGGACCCTAACCTGCTTAGCTTTGTGACAAACTTCACAAGGATTATTTTCACTATGTGTAACATTCACACCTTTCTTTAATATAGCAAGAACTTCATTAGATGGATGTCCAAATCTACTGTGCCATGGTCATTTACCTATTAAAACATAGATTGACCATACTCACATTGTCACCTATAAAATACAACCCATCATGCTCTTTACCAGTCACCAGGACTCTCCTGGACTTGGAATCCTGAACTTATTGTCCTTACTAACTTGTGGATAGAAATCAAATTGACACAGTATTCAGGAACATAGAAGACATAAGAAAGAATGACTTCATTTCCTAGCTTAATGTCTCCAATTTTAACCACCTTAGCACTTGTGCCATTTGGGTGTTTAACAGACATGTTATAACTAGAGACACCAAGACAATTGATCATATTCTCATAAGTTCTAACCATGTGCTTATTAGCACCTGAGTCCATGATCCATTTGAGTAACAGGGCAGTTTTGACCAGACTAGAACAACTAGAAACATTCTTAAAGATCTCACAAACTTTGGTCAAAACAGTAGCATTGGAGAAACCATCAACAAGTACAGACTCACCTCCAACATTAGATGGTTGAGGATCACTTGTTGGTCTCTCACTAATAAGGTTTATTAGCTTAGATATCTGCTCAGATGTAAATGGCAAAGCAGTAGTAGCTGATACAAGACTTTTACTAGACATATTAGCTTTCACATTAAACATATTCCTAAAAACACTTGGTTTTCCAGACTGGTTAGGAACTTTCTTCTTATAACCAAAAGGATATCCAACTAATTCATAACACCTATCAACAGTGTGACCTAACATGTTGTAGTGTGTGCATTTCAAATTAGGGTTAGGTCCTCTTATAGGTTTTCTCCTATTGTCAACAGGTTGATTAGAATTAACAAAGAAGGACACATTTGAACCTTTCACATTAGAACTAGCCCCTCTATGTGACTCCTCCCTAGATATAATAAAAAAAAAACAGTTTTGACAGAAGGAAGTGCGTCTTGCATCAAAAGATTAGACCTAAAAGTTTGGTATGCATCATCTAATCCCATAAGAAATTGCATCAATTTTAATAAACTATTAAAATCATTTAATTTTCCAGAAGCAGCACAAGAACATGTAGGCAGTTGAACTATAGAGTCTAACTGTTTCCACATGGTATTAAGTTTGTGATAGTATTTAGAAACATAACTTCCACTTTAAGTTAATGAGTTAATCTTTTGATACAGGCTAAACACAACAGACCCATCTACTTTGTCATAGGTTTCCTTTAAATCAAGCCAGACATCTCTGGCTAATTTAGAGAAAACTTGACCTAAGAACAGTTCCTCACTAACTGAATTCAGTAACCAGGTAAGAACAACCGAATTACACCTATCCCATTGTCTTCCTAGAACTTCATCAGTAACAGACCTAGTAACAGAACCATCTATGAAACCATATTTGTTTTTGGCTTCAAGGGAAAGCTTCATAGCAGTTGCCCATACAGAATAGTTATCAGTACCCTTTAGTTTGATACTGATAACAGACAAAGTGCTAGTATCACTTAGGTGGATGTACAAAGGATCACCGATATCTAACTTACTAATTAGAGTATTGGTATTCTCTGCACCTCCACCACCACCAGCAGGGTCAGTGAGAACACCGTCACCACCAGCAAGTTCATCCATGATAATAGCTGACAAAAACAATCAAGAGAGAACAATTAATCAAGAACAAACAGTCAGCAACAGTTGACACAGATAACAGAAACAAACCAATAGATCCTAATAGGACGAAGCTGTGTCAGTGTTCAGATAGTGGGTTCATCACTCATAGGTGCCCACCCAGATCTTAACACAAGAGTCCCTTATTATCTATATATGTATATAGAATATAGTAATACAAGAACAATAACACAATGAATATAACCAGATAAGACAAGCACCAAACAATACACAGAACAATAAAGAACAAGACAATATCAACTGCCGTTCCACCCTAACCCGACCAAGACACCTAGACAAAAGAGTATAAGACAAGAGAACTTACAGTGAGCTCCAAGCAGCAAGCCAATATTAATCAATACAAAAGAAAATAAAACAAGAAGACTTACAGATTGCACAGCTTCCAGCCCAATCCACAAACGTCCAGAGATTGCCAACAACAGTTGACTTCAACCCTAGATCTATATATCAACAAAAAATAAAGAAGAAGAAGAAACAGACAAGATCTACAAAGATCAGATCCGTTTCAGACAGTGCAAACCCTAGATCTATGAAGAAGACCAAAGGTCTGTTGATACAAAACCAAGAAACCCTAGATTTGATGAATAATCAACAGATCTGAGGAAAACCAATACAATAGACACGGATGCACAGCGGAATCAAGATAGATAATCTCAGGATCTAGAGCATAACCCATGTAGAAAATCTAAGATCTAAACTCTCAATCTCTCTCAATAACAAACACAACCACAACCACAATCACAAACAGAAACAAGAATATAGCGACAAAAACGGTGACCAAAATTTATTAGTTTACCTAAACCAGAAAATCACCCAAACCAACCCAATAGAGTTTCAGATAAACACTGAAACTCAAAGATATAGAATCCTCAACACCTGCTGATGATTTATCAGCAGATGATATAGAAAAGAATACAAGATAATCAAACAAAAAAACTTACAGAATCAAAACCCTAATACGACTGTGTGTGTGAGAGAGAGAAAGAGAGATAGGGGTTGTTTGTTTTTTGCTCAGAATAACTTCTGACCTCTTTTGTCTGCGCCGCGCAGACGCGCGCAGACGTTTGAGGTCTGCAGATTGTTTGTTTTTTTGGAAGACCTTTCACTCAAAAGGTCATCCTGACCTCTTCTTGGTGCAGACTTGTTCCAAGGTCTTCTAAGGTCTTCAAAGGTCTTTTCCTTTTCTCTTCTCCTCACCCACCACCACTACCGTACACCACCACCACCCACCACCACCGTCCACCACCACCACGGTCCTCCACCACCACCATCGTCCACCACCACCACGGTCCTCCACCACCACCACTGTCCACCACCACCACTGTCCACCACCACCACCATCGTCCACCACCACCGTCCACCACCACCATCGTCCACCACCACCGTCCACCACCTACCACCACCGTCCACCACCACCACCACGATGATCCCCCACCCCTCCCACGGTCCACCACCACGACCATCCACCACCACTGTCCACCACCACCACAGTCTACCGTCCACCACCACCACCAGACTACTGTAAAAAATCAGTTTATTTAAATTTCATTTTATTTCAGCTGCAGACGTTAACAAACAAACAATCTTATTCTTACAGACTGCAGACCTTTGGTCCACCCTTTTCTCTTGCAGATGTCTGCAGATGTGGTCCGCAGACTGCAGACCTTTTTGTGCAGAAAAAAGAAACAGCACCTTAGAGAGAGAAAGTGAAAATAAAAATGTCTGCACAAAAGCCTTCTCGAACACAACAGCATATATATAACCAAGGCCAAGAGCCCTAAACCATCAGTTGGGCTAGTCGACAAGTAAATGGGCCAGCTTATCATGTGTGGGCCTTTCACTCCTCAAAGCCCATTATATATCCCTGCACATAAACACATCTAGACCAAACTTTAAGCCCAAATATTAATAAAACATATATAACATTTGAATTACATATCATAAGTATTTTTAACAGGTAGAATAAACCCAACACGCTCCCGGTCACCGACATCCCGTAGAAATTCCAAGTCGATCGTAGGGCATCGAACGCACTTGACCCCAGATGTCTGTGGGCCTTTGTGCCTTGCAGAAATTCACCAATGTTTATTTTCGTCTCAACCCAATCGGGAATAATAAACTCCTCATCCTGCTCATGACCCCCCGGCGCCCTCGACAACCCAAGTCCCCACGGGCACAACGTGCACCCTGAGCTGAAGACTTGCCACATCGACTACAAAAGATACGAACGAAATACTTATCATAAAAAGAAAGCGAAGAAACTAATTCATAAACACTATACGATTGTAAAACATGTTTACGATCTTAAATCATAAAGAAATTCATGATATATACTATCGTATATATATGTTTTATGATCGTAAAATGTGAATATCTTCATATGTTTTATGATTGTAAAGGTCTTTATGTTTGTACAACCATAAGGAATTCATGTTATACCACTCGTGAATCCTATTACGACCTTATAACAAGAATTCATTCATGTTACAATTTTCAGTTTCTTTTTATATTTTTTGATCAATCTACGCTATTCGTTATGATGATTAACAATGTTTGAACTCAACTTAGACTACTGTAACCGTACACTACAAATGGGTCATAAAAACGTACCTGATATGATGAACGGAAGACACTGTAGATTAACGATCCAAATAAAAACCAAGATAATAACAGTGAAAAGTGAAAAAGTGAAAATGAAAGAGGTCGCATGATAGTATACGACTAAGTTATGCAATATATAAAGATATTGAAGATTTTGGTATAACTTCTAGTCATGAAAATCACTCTCAAGAAGTTGATCATAATTATTGGAACCTATTAATAGTGTAAAGCCTACGGGCTCGGTTAGCTATCCCGCTTGCCTGAAAAGAAATCGAAACTTGGTTGCTTCTGTACGTGTATACGAAAGAATAATAGTTTCTATGTAGTTGTATGTGGTTTTCCAATTCCTATATCTTCTGCACAAGACTGTGTAGTATTCTATAGAGTTAGAACTCAAGAGATGAATCCGTTGGCTGTTTCATTAAGCTAATTAAAGCTGCTGCATATTAATCACTTTAATTGCCTATTAAAGCTTCACATGAAACTTCCGCAGCAATAATAACACCAATCAAAACTCTAGATTAATGACAATTATTAACTGTAGTTGAATTGGAAGATCAAAACCAGACTCGTAACAGTCTTTATAGTCACACAACTCTTCCACTTTTCATCTCCCTACCAATGTGGGACACAACCAACTCACAATCACAAACTAAAATTTCCAACAATTCGTATACATATATACTTGTCGTATAACTGTTAGATCATGTTTTGTGTAGTAAATAATTTCGATACAGCTATTTCGTATTGTATGTCTTTTGTCAACTTTCATTTTATCTTTTGTTCAATCCGTAAATTCACGGATTTGTAACCTAGTTCATCTATAGATGAAAGGTGTAGAAATAAATATCATGAGGTGTATAAATAGTCCACCCCTTAAGTTACTTTAACTCTAGTAATCAAGCTTCGGTCTACTCTAAGAGTGAAGGGAGTGGAGGGTTTAGGTTGGGGGCATAAGTTGTTATGTGGCAAGGCAAGAGATGTTTGGGGCTTGGGTTGGCAACCCACATTCCACTTCTCATAGTCTAACAGGTGGTGCTCCCTTTAATATATTTTTATTTTTAATTTCCTTTTTTTTCTTTTTTGTTGTTTCCCTCACACATATTTTTAACTGTCGACGATCTGCAGTTCCATATGCACAAAAAATTAAATGGGAGTTTGATTTCTTAAAACATAAAAATGCAAAATGGTGACTACAAGAAAATTATCTGAAGTTTTTAACGTCTGATAGGGTAACGGACGTCTAGTGTGGTTGATAATAAGACTCAACCTATTAGTTACTAACTTAGAGGATTCATAATAGCTGAAGTTTTTATCGTTACTTTTTCTTTCTCCACTCATAACCATTTATAAAAAAGAATAGTAATTTTTTCTCTTTCCTAACCCACAACCATCTATCAAAACTAGTGGTATTGATGGCCGCGCGATGTGCGCCTTGCACTTTTGTCATCAATGAAACATAAATCCGATCTCTTCCATTAAACATACAACCCTTTCAACAAAAACATTGTCAAAAAACATAACATAAATTTGTGTAAGAAAAGAGCAGACAAAACATAGAGGAAACCATCATTGTAATAAATAAAAATAAGTGTTGTCACAACTGAATTCATAAAAAAATACAAAACGTATTGTTACAACTGAATCGATAAAAAACTAAAAAAGGCATTTGTTATTAAATGCCTAATTCGATCAATTGACATCTTCACGCATCAGGTGAACCCTCCCTGCAGCCATCATTGGTGTTGAAACCTGCATCAGCTAAGACATATGAATAACTTAATTGGTTCAAAGTTTTGGCAGAAGCATGGCTGCAAGGCGGATTGCAGGTTAAGACATGTTGTTCAACAGGCTTGCCACGCCATCGTCATTAGTTGTCCAAAAGCATGTGTAACTCATCATAACCAAATTAAACAACTAAACGACAGATTTGGCGAAGCCACATTGGTGTCCAGATTGTTGATTCATCACTCAAAGGTGTCAACGCAAGTCCTAACGTGGGAGCCAATCTTAGAGCTAGATGCATGTGTTAATAAAATCAGTAACAATAGTAAAAAACAGGACAAACACATAAACAATGCAATAAATAAAGTGATGTAAACGTGACACACGGAAAACACAATCCACAGAGTTGGCGAAGCCGCGTTAGTGTCCAGATCGTTGATTCATCACTCAGAGGTGTCAACGCAAGTCCTAAAACGGGAGCCGGTTTGAAAGTACATAATTACAAATAAGGGTTTATGACAAACAGGTAGACTTTCTAAGGCTCATAAAGGGTGATCAATTGTGGCTTTGACCAAATTATCACCTCGCCACAATAACACAATCAACCCTTCTTTATCAATATCGCCCCAAGCCCTCTTTTTTCCAAACTACAAAACCACGTAATAAAACAGATAATGAGTTTTAGCAGAGTGCAAGTGTTCTGAATTATCTTTAAGAACCAAATGCAAAAGGCACCAAAGTGATAATCACTAATGCAACCATCAACCATGCATCAAGTAAAACATGCTGATGTTTGAATAAAAATACCGAAAACGTACGAAGCTTACAAAACCCAGAAGAACGACAACATGGGTTTTAACATAATGCTTGTGTCATGAGGTACCTTAAAGAACAGAAATGAAAAAAACCCAGCACAACAGAATTGAAGATTCTCTGGCCGAAGAAGATGAGGTGGTCATCTTTGACACGCGAAACAATCGAAGTTAGCTGACCAAAGTTATTGTTAAAATCGCTGGCCTATTAGGCCTCAAAATCATCACTGACTCAGCAAACGCATCATAGCCACACTTTTATTTTGAAACATACATTAAGGCTCAGGGAAGGGCAAGTAAATGTGGCTGCGATTAAACTATCACCTCGCCAAAACAAATCGCCTTAAGCCCTCTTTTTCCATCGTCGCAACAGAAGTATAAAATACTTCAGAGGTCAAGCCACATGCTGTGATGAGAAATTATATTATATATGTTCATTAATATGCCAGCGATCTGAACAGTATAGCCTATGGCATTTATTGTTCAAACTGGTTTGATCTTTCCAAATCATCCTGACCGGAACTTGTGTAACCTCACGTTTTTTCACAAACATACTTTAAGGATCAAAGAAAGGCGGTTAACTGTGGCTGCGATCAAACTATCGTCTCGCCATAAAAATATAACAAACCATTCTATAACATCAATAAATATGTTGGTAAAATGCAGGAAGTACAACCGCAATTCACAGGGTAGGCGAAGCCACGTTGGTGTCTAGTGTAACAACATGCAATTTTCCCCAATTTTTGTCCTCGTTCAAATATGACAAAATTTGAAACACTTTAAAGTTAAATCCAAATAAACTATATAGCTTTATATATATATGCTAGGATATGTATCCTATGGAAACTTGCATGAGTTGGAGAAACCATTGAAACCCATCCAATGGTCACCATGATTCCACATCCCCCTTCTCCTCATTTTAGCACAAGGGCAAGATGGTAACTACACCATCTCATTGATTAATCATGTAAGCTCCCTTTTGTACAAACCTGACAGTCCTTTATCTGCACCTTCTTTCTCTTATATCTATGTAACCCACTTTCTCTGTCTCTCTCATATGTACACATTTTCTTTTCTTTTTTTTGAATATCAAAACTCTCCTCACAGCATCTAGATCCAGATTTGCATACTCACAACTTCATCTTCTTCTTAATCAAAATCATATGACACCTATTTGCTTTCTAACTCACACACACTTCGCTCTCTCTCTCTCAGACACACACTACTTTTTCTCTCTCACACACACATTCCTCTCTCCCTCTCTCTCTTTTGAAACAAATCTGTAGGTGGGGGGGGGGGGTTTGCCGGTGCCTCCATTAATTCCGTTATTCTCGTTCTTCGAGTGGCGGTTGGGTACTGGTTTTCACCTTCTTCTTCACTTTGCTTCCGTTAGTTTTATTGTTTTATTTTCCTTATTTATTGTTCTAGATTGTTTTTATGTTTACTTTTCATTGATATTGGGGGTTGTTTTTTGTTTCGTCGCTTATCGTATAACATCGATTTATGGATTTATGCCTTTTTTTGTTTTGGTGCTGATGGTGATGGTGTTTTTGCAGGTGATGGTTATGGTGGTCGACGGTGTATTGACGGATGATTAATTATTATTTTTTTTTGAAAGTTTTGTTGGTTATTTTATTAATCTTTCGAATGAGTCTTCTTTCTTTATTTTTATTGACTGTGAAAATTTATTTGGTCTTTTATGTTGATAATTAGTGTTGCCAGGTTTTTTTTTTGAAGATTAATTTGGATGGAAAAGAGAGGAATTTTTAGGTTTTTGTTTGATGGGTATTGTAAAGTTTATATATTTTTTTGGGGTATGAATGTTTCGTTTTTTGTGGTCTTTTATGTTGATAATTAGGTTTGATTTTAATCATTAATACAATCAAATGCATTTTTTTATGTTTTGAGCATAAGTTGTAACACAGTAACAAAGGTTGTTACATATAACAAAGGTTGTTACATGTAACAAAGGTTGTTACATGTATATATATGATGTAACACAGTAACAAATAGGCTGTTACATGTAGAACTATAAGATGTAACATAGTAACAAAGATTGTTACATGTATATATATATATATATATGTTATTTAACATTGGGAGTATAAGTTGTTACAGAAGTTGTTACAGACAAATATGACAACTCTGTTACAACGTAAAATCCGTTACAACGTAACACATAAGTTACAAACAAATATGACAAATAAGAAAAATGAATTTAAACGTAAAAGTGAGAAGAGAAAGCAGAGAGATTCAAGAGAAAAAAGAAGAGAGAAGAGTGAGAAATGAAAGAAAAGAGAAGAGAGAGGAGAGAGAAAGGGAGAATAGAGAGGAGAGAGAAATGTAAAAGTGAGAAGGGAAAAGTATGTGAGAGAAAGAAAATGACAAATTGCTTTTACAATTCATTGATATCTCTGCAAATGTGATTGCATAATTTGACAATAATGCCCTTCAAAGAATATTATAAACAAAATGGACATTTTTTATTAATATAAAATATTAGATCATATCTCAACCATTGATTTGTAAAGATTTAAGGCCACAATTGGGTTTCTTGAGATTCTCCGACTGAAGGGAGTTTCTAAATTATCCACATCCTATATATATATATATATATATATATCCTTATTATTATCCATTGTTGTAGTTAAAAAAAATAAATAATAATAATAATAAATCAGATTTTTTTTAGAATGTTAAAGGTTTATAAAGTTATTTTTTATACATTTATCATGGACTTAAACATAACAATAACCCAAAACTACTTATTGAGCCCAAGCTATAAACCTAGCCCAAAACCATCAAACCTGGCCCAACTTCCCTTCTTCCTTCCCTGATGTTTTAAGAAAAAATAATAAAAATAAAATTTTGGTGACCAGACTCGAACCCGAGTCTGGACCCGTTTGACACTAAGCACACAACAACACAACCATTAGACCAGCTTCAATGTTTTGTTATAAATCTGGAAGGAATGAGAGATAACTTAATTAGACTTCAAGACCCAACAACACTTCAAATCAATTAACACGCCTAGAATCTGAAATTGGAAACCATTTTGATTAATTCGCATCTAATTCGGCCATTACATACTCGATTACAACTGTAATTATTCCAAATATAGACTGATTATACGCGTCTATGATATGGTTGAGTCAGCATTCCAATTCGAGCATCTGATGCGTTATATTATAAATTGGCACCACGAATAGCCTCTAAGAAGGCTGACTAAACCACACACAAACACAATTCTCCCTGATAGTCCACCAAATTCACGAATTAGAAGCCGGTTGACTTTCCCTTTGACCCATACAATCGAATCACGTTTAAACCTGTAAGTCTGATTTATTTTGTGTTTCTAATGTACTTTGATACGCAGATCAAAAGCCCTATAACCAGATCTGTAATCGTAGCGTGTGTGATTCGATTAGGAATCTTAGGGTTCTTTGTAGTAATTGGGGAAGATAAAGTTAACAGAATCTGTTTAAAGAAATTTTGAAATCAATATAAACATCAATAGGCTTGTAGAGCAGTTGGTTCTATTGTTGTGTTTAAGATGAGATACGACCAGAGGCCGGGTTTGAATCCCACACACTGCATACTCTTCTCTTTTTCTTTCCTTTAAACATTTAGAAATTTATTTATTTTATTTTTTTGGTATATAACTTGTAAATTATGTTTAAAATACCAAATAAGGTTTATAAATTCTACAAAATTATATTATGCTTACTTAAACCAGAAATTTTATTTTACAAATTTTTATTTTCAAAAATTATTTTATTTCATATATATAATAGTTATTTCTAAATTAAACTCAAGCAACTTATAAATTCTAAAAAAATAACTAAACGGTTTTATACAATTTCATAAAAAAATTATATTAAACTTATAAACCAATAAACTTTCCAGAACTGAATTTTTAATTCAGAAAAACATTTATTTAGTATTTTTAATTAATTTTAGCTATTTTAATCATAACTAATTCACAATAAATCCATTTTTCATTATTTTTGCATCAAAATTTCACATAAATTATTTTTGTTCGTTTAGATCAGAAATATAAATTTATGATTTGAAATTTATGAATTTATATATTCTTAGACATTAAGACTATATTTTGACAAACAAATGTTAATGTATTATATATTTATTAATTAAGAAAATAATTTTATAAGAATTATTTTCACATTACAACATCTTAATACAACTACCTTTAACCAAGGTCTTACAAAAATTATTTTTATTTATTTATTTTCTAAATTTCTTTATTTATTATTTCATTAACTATTATTCTAAATTAATTATTAGACAATTGTCGATCCCCAAATTAGGAACCCTAGAATACCAATCGATTAGAAAACTTAGACTTTTAAAGTTATCCCAAACACTTATTTTATTGCTATAAAAATAGGGTGATACTTGGATACACACAAGCCACATTTATTCTATATCAAGGAATTCAATACTAGCAGTAAGGTGAGTTTACATAGTCCCTTTTCACTATATTTTGGGGTGAAACATGTTACATTTTCAATTGTAATTCAACATAAGTGTCTATGTGTTATTCTATGTTGCATTATGTCTTAAACATTACTATGGTAAGCACAATTAGACTAGCATAATCATTAACTCCGTACAAGCCAACGATATACAATGATAGATCTTTTGGACTGACAACCCCACCCGGATACGTGTACCTCCAGTATGGTAGCGTGGGTGATTGTTATCGATCATATAACAAAAACGAGTGAACCATATGCGTATGGGATGGACCACAATATTCTAGTCACAAGGTTTGGTTATGCAAACGATTTCCCGGGTAGTATTGTTTTCACATATGGACTAGATTTGCCATGACACTCGAATTGTACAAGTTTTATTCAATATTCAGACCTATGTAATTCTCACCAACTTTTGTTGACCCAAAATATTTTCAAACTTAACATGTTTCAGGTTATAGCTTTGATTGAAGATTAGAGTTAATGCTTGAAGATTTAGATTTAGCGTTTCTCATTTGATGTACACATTCTTTTAGAACAATTGTATGTAATTTATTTAATCAATTATTGAAATTTATTATTTACAATGAGCTACTGAACAATCGTCAATACGTGACATCCCGATGTTTCCGCCATCGGATGGGGTGTTATAGATTGGTATCAGAGCCATGGTTATAGGGAATTAGGTTATTAGAAAAATAATCTAGTCTATAACCTTAGGATTTTAATTAGTACTTGCTCCTCTTACTTGCAACTCCACTTGTTTCTATTCTCTATCTCCATTCTACTTATTGTCCCTACTTTAGCCCCTACAAGATGATAACTTTCCACCACCGGATCTACCCTTAGATTAATAGGACAAAATACTCAGGTATAGCTTGAACCACCTTGAAAATCTCGTCAAAGTTCTATATTTTAATAACGAACATGTGCAATCTGGAAGGGTGAACGCCTGTATTCTGAGTCTTCTGTCTAGGACTGGCATTGCGCATAAATCCCAATCAGAAGAGGGACCCGGATGCCTACCTGGGAATTCTTGGGATGAGTGTTCACTTATAGGCTAAAACATGTCTTCATTATGTTATTAAAATCTGGAAACTTTGATAAGTCAACGTTTTCGTTTATTTGTTAGGATTGACAAATAAATGATTACACTCCTCGTGTTTCCCTTGTTGAAAATACTTCACTCTCATTAAAACCTAAGCTTTAAATCCCAAAATTTTACAGCTTAAATCAATCTTATTTCATAATCATATATGGATTTCACAATCACACTTCATCTTACCATCTTAGCCACATGTTTGATTATTTTCAACACCCTACCCAAATCATATTATTTCCTTTCTCAACATGTTATATATTTTTAAACTGTAACCTCATAACTTGAGTATACCATAGTACAACATTAAAGATTTTATAATATCGTCAAATTTTCATTACTCATAAACTATGGAAAATACATATTTATGTCAAAAAGATGTCCTTAAATTCAAATGTTTATTCATTAGCGTAACAAAGGATTTCCGATGTAATGTCACCTTGATCTATAAAACCTAATGTCGTGTTTGAAATCTCCGACTAACTGAAATATTCTGATCTAAAGCCACTTAGCTTATGCTACTAACAACTTTTGTTTTATGTACAAAACCAATTTTGAAGAAAAAATCTTTCCACCCTCATGAACAAAATTCAATATTCAATTTCTCCATTGACATCTACTTATTTTCAACTTGTCCAATTTTGGCATTTATCACAATCACATTTCCTCATACGTTTGATTTTAACCCTTTAATCAAACCCCACGATTCATACTACTAAATAATCTCCTCACTACATGTGCCTCTTTAAAAAACCCATAAAATAATCCCTTTTATTACCTATCTTCACATTCACTATCTTTCATAACCCTGATGTTACTTCGAGTTCTTCATTATCCTCTCAAGAACTAATTTCATATCCTTTACCTCTTTGAACATGAACTTGATCCCCAAATTAGGAACCCTAGAATACCAATCGATTAGAAAACTTAGACTTTTAACGTTATCCAAAACACTTATTTTATTGCTTTTAAAAATAGGGTGATACTTGGATACACACAAGCCACATTTATTCTATATCAAGGGATTCAATACTAGCAGTAAGGTGAGTTTACATAGCCCTTTTTCACTATTTTGGGGTGAAACATGTTACATTTTCAGTTGCAATTCAACATAAGTGTCTATGTGTTATTCTATGATGTTGCATTATGTCTTAAACATTATTATGGTAAGCACAATTAGACTAGCATAATCATTAACTCCGTACAAGCCAACGATATACAATGATAGATCTATTGAACTGACAACCCCACCCAGATACGTGTACCTCTAGTATGGGTAGCGTGGGTGATTGTTATCGATCATATAACAAAAACGAGTGAACCATATGCGTATGGGATGGACCACAATATTTTAGTCACAAGGTTTGGTTATGCAAACGATTTCCCGGGTAGTATTGTTTTCACATATGGACTAGATTTGCCATGACACTCGAATTGTACAAGTTTTATTCAATATTCAGACCTATGTAATTCTCACCAACTTTTGTTGACCCAAAATATTTTCAAACTTAACATGTTTCAGGTTATAGCTTTGCTTGAAGATTAGAGTTAATGCTTGAAGATTTAGATTTAGTGTTTCTCATTTGATGTACAAATTCTTTTAGAACAATTGTATGTAATTTATTTAATCAATTATTGAAATTTATTATTTATCATGAGCTACTGAACAATCGTCAATACGTGACATCCCGATGTTTCCGCCATTGGTTAGGGTGTTACATCTAGGTCGTTGAATCATCACTCAGAGGTGTCAACGCAAGTCCTAACGTGGGAGCCGATTCTAGAGCTAGACACAAAGGCTAACAAATTCAGTAAGAATAACAACTGAACAAACAGGCACACAAAATACACAACTGACAGACTTGGCGAAGCCATGTTGGTGTCCAGATCATTGATTCATCACTCAGAGGTGTCAACGCAGGTCCTAACTTGGGAGCCAATTCTAGACCTAGAATAGCAAACAACTAAATAAACACGTACACAATGCAACCCACAAAAGATCAAATGTTTTGACCCGTTATCCATGTCAAAAATGACATAAAGAAAACTTCCAAATTGGTTTTAAACTTGTGAACCGCACTACAAAAATATGTGAAGTTGAGTTTTATAACACATAGGAAGCGGTTTTACATACATAATTGGCAATCTTACATACAAAATTGTAACACATAGGAGGTCCTTTAGGAAGCGGATTCACATACCTAAGAGACAGTCCTACACACAAAATTATCCCACTATCAACCTTAATAGGTAATACCAACCTCCTATTTATAACCCATAGCAGGCGGTTCTACATACAAAATTGTAACACATAGGAGGTCCTTTTGACCCCAACCTTATCAGGAGCTCTTATTAGCGTCATGATATACGTTAAATTCACTACTAGAAAAAAGGCCTTTCTTGACACGCAATGCGTGTCAAGAAAGGGGTCTGATGACAAGAAAAAAAAACGTCAAGGATGGCGGTGTCATAAATTTAATATGACATATTTTTGCGTGTCATCTGTTTATGACATACATTTATGACAGCATTTAGTGACATACGTTATGACACTTTTTAATGACACTTTTTTATGACAGTTTTTGTTGACATTTTTTCAACACATATTATGACATAATTTTATGACAGAATTTTATGACGTTCTTTTGCGTGTCATAAATTTATTAATTTAAAAAAAAATTCCTATAAAATTACATATTTACCCTCCTGGATTTATAGCTATTTTATTATATGCAAAATAATTAGCAAACTAATAACAAAAACATCATTTCATTATATAATCCGAGACGTTTAACATTTACAAAAATATTGTATTGACATCACATTGCCTTCAAACAAAAAAGTTTGCATCATTTGAAAATAAATGTTGCGGCGTAGCCTGACCATTCTTCGCGAACGGCATCCATGTCTTCATCCCCGTAATGATCCGCTCCTCCCCCGACCTAAGACAACAATAAAATTAATACATTAATCGAGGCCGGCTAATTATTTTACATAAATCATAACACATCGCTACGTTTATATTGCCATAACTTACTGTTTTATCTTTTTCTTCGCCACCGTTTTTTCCTACAAAAAAAATATAAACAATATTACTTCTATCCATGCATTAAATCTATGTAAATAATATTACCAAGTCGGAGCAATGAATGATAAGATGTCTCGGCCAACTTAATACATGCCCAACAGCTTCTTTGACCTTCTCAACAAACTCCTCTTCAAGTGGAAACTTTAGCTTCTTTTTGTAGAGCTACGTCCACATAAACCTTAGCAAACTCTTCTTCGCATGTATCATTGATTATTGTTCCTTTGGCGACAATATTTGAGGGAACCTCGACCGCCAGAAAGCTTGTATCATCCTACATATATATATATATATATATATATATATATATAGGGGTCAGCAAATAACACGAGGAGTTCTCGTTTGGGATAATTAACATGGTTATTTAGTTTAAATTAAACGAACTAACTAACACGCGGAGTTCTCGTTTGTGATCCTTAATTAACATGCTTAGACCTTAGTTGATAAGACTGTTTAAAAAACATTGAAACAAGTTTAGTGTCCATGTTCGTTTACATGCATAAAAGCTAAAAAAACATTGAAATAAATTTGCTTTCTATTAAATTATCTAAATTGTCTACTTTTTGCTAGTGAAACTGTTGTGAATGGATATTTCACAACTAATAAACAATACGATAAGTATAGAATTATGTATTACATTTTATATCATTTTTTTGTTATACTAAAAAAATCTTGTTTTTAATCTTTTATAACATAAAATGCTGCTGGGCTTGATGGACTGAATCAGAGATGGGCTTACTACATTGCTGGTCTAAAGGATAATGGGGCTGGGGAGTTGGGGCTGTTCACTGTTGTACTGCTGGGCTTATTGCTTGTTGGTGAGGATGGGCTTGGCTTAATAAAAGTCGGTGCTGCTGCTGTTATTGTTAATAAAAAAAGATAGCTGAATGGCTGATATATACACAGCCCTGGATCATATATCAGGATTAACTTCCGAATTAACACCTCTTCATTGGGTCGAACCAGGAGTGTCTCATACTCGGATGCTGTAGCTAAAATCTAGCTTATATATATATATATATATATATATTTTTAAATAACAAAGGCGTCATATACGTGATGCGCGCGCATCACGCGTCAATCACTAGTCAATACCCCACCACTAGACTAGCGCCTAGCGTTTTTTACAACCATGACAAACAGGTGCTTCTGATTTGTGTAACTTCTAAGTTTCAAAACAGATCAACTAGGTCAGATACAAAATTAGCCAAAGAGGTAACTGGCTGAACGGGTGGAAGTTGCCCAAAGTCTATTTTTAATTCATGCAGGCATGCAGCCCCCTAGATTGCTTTATCAAAGATTATGATTTATGAAACTTATTACATCAACTGTTTGATACAAAAATAAAAGTAGACAAAGGGTGTTCTAAAATCTTTCAAAAGGTTTTGACCTGTTTCCAATCCATACAAAAAGGACCCATTTTTGACCCGTGCCAAAAAAATGCAGATAACTTCACTGCAGACTGCAGTAAGCCTAAAAGTCTAAAACACTAAGGGGCTGTTTGGCAACCTCTTATTGGGTAAGTGCTGAATCAATAAGAGGTTTGAATGGGTAAGAGGCTCTGAACCAATAAGTGCTGAATTAGAAAACTGTTGTTTGGTAAAACATGTTAATAAATATGTAAAATGACAATTTTATCCCCATTCCATCCCACCCCACCCCACCCCACCCCACCTCTCTTTTTCCTTCTAATTCTACAGACTTTACCCAACCCCAGCTACCCACCCATCTCCTCTAAATTTCTAGAATCAACATGCTCTTCTTTATCTTTTCTTCTCCTCTGTTTTTTTTTCTTTTGTTCTCTTCCCAAACCCAAAATCACAAAATATTAAAACCCACAAAACCACTCAACCCTTCATTTTTTCCTTAAACCCACACTTAGAATCGGAAAGAAAGAGAGCAGGAAAGAGAGATGCGGGACAAGGAGGAGCCGGAGGAGATCACGACTGAAGAGGAGACGGCGACGACACCTGTCAGCGGCTGAAGAGTTTGATTAGCGGGCAGCACGGTGGTCTGTGGTCAGTGGGAACGATGAATCCGTGACGGGGGTGGTAATCTGGTTGGGGTAACAGTACAAACGAATCCATCTGAAATCGGTGGGTTGTTGGCGCTGGCGGTCAGAGGAGAAGAGGAGCAGGAAGGAGAAGAGGAAGATGAAGGGTAATCAGAGTCTTTTTTTTTCATTCAGCATGTATACAAAGCTGAACCATTCAGTCTTAATGGTTCAGTTCAGAGGGGCAAGTTTTTGCAACCAAACACCACCCACCTCTGACCGATTCAGATGTGACCTCTGAATGAGCCATTCAGAGGTAAACCAAACAGCCCCTAACTGAAAGAACATGTCAAGGTGTCAACTATTAAACAAAGATATATATATATATATATATATATATATATATATATATATATTTACTATATAGTCTGCTACGCTAGTTAAGGTACATAGGCAACTATGAATGAATAGATTTTAGAGAACCTCTATGCTTGATTGGTGTTACATCATTCTGATAGGGAAAGCAGTAGATTTTTTGTAAGCTTTAAACCTATGTTGTCAAAAGCGTACAAGCACACGCCTAGGCGCGGAAGCGCTGCGAATTAAAAGGCAAGATTTCAGGCTCTAAGGCGCAGGTTCATACTAGCCCTAAACAAGCCTAAACATGTCTAAAACCCCTAAAAATGGTATTGGTGCGTAGTTTAAAAAAAAACTCGCTAAACATTGAATCAAACAAAAACTATCAAAACTAAACAAAGAAATATGCAAAAAAAAAATTAAAAAAAATGAACGGAATCAATAGATAACACAATCAAACACAAGATAGTAGATAACATCTTGGTTTTAAAAAGTGTGAGGCACTGTGGTCCAGGGTTTCAAGACGCAAGGCATGTTGCTCTACGCACAACGAAAAGTCTTTATCTCTCTCATCTCTTTTACATATGAGCATTTTAATCAAATAAACCATTGTCAATCTTACACATCAGCCTCATGCAGATCTTAGTTTGACCAATTTTCACTTGATAAGTGCCACCTAAAGAATCAAATACACATTTCAAATCGCCTGGCATGCTTTTAAAAACCACAGACATCATCACACTTCAAATTCTAATCAGATAAAGCCTAAGAAAGCCTTTTATTAGCAGTTAAACACCAGACATATTTATTTAACATAAAACATCTCCTAGCCTGCTCGCAAATTCAAAGAATGTGTGTAACCATTAATCATCAACCCTAGCTTAACATTTGCACCACAAACCGAAAGTCCGAAACAACACTAATGTATTATCCCAATTAAAACCCTAAATAATGAATTAAAACTAAAAATAAACAACAAAAACAGGAGAGAGGATGGATACCCTTTCAGAAATGAACGAGCAGGTTAGGTTACATTCACGAGCAGGTTAGGGATGAACGAGCAGGGATGAATCTGCAGGTTAGGGTTACATTCACGAGCAGGTTAGTCTTTTCATAGCCCTTTCAGAAAGCTTTCTGCAGGTTAGGGTTATCAACGAGCTGGATGAATCTGCAGGTTAGGGTTACATTCACGAGCAGGTTTTTACCTTTTCATACGAATCAACGAGCTGGATGAATCTGCAGGTTAGCGTTTGATTTTTCTGGAAGGGATGAACGAGCGGAAGAGATGAAGGGATGAGCGTTTGATTTTTCTGGAGCGTTTGATTTTTCTGTTTGTTTTGATCGAGAATGGGGAAGGGATGAAGGGGTTTGATTAATTTGAGAGAGAATGGGGAAGGTTTATGGAAAAACATGCCAGATTGAAAACTTTTGAGATTTTGGATGACAAAAATCATGACACGCGATTTCAAAACTGTCATGTTTTTTTTATTTTATGACGGTAAATTATTGACACGCGTAAAAAACGTCAAGAAATTATCACTTTTTTCCAAAGATGACATTTTTTTTATGACATGCACTTTTGCATGTCATAAAATGTGGCATGTCATAAAAAAAGTGTCAAGGAAGGCCTATTTTCTAGTAGTGATTACACATATAAAAGTCCCGGTTAACTCCCATTTTCATATGTTTTTTACCTTATACACGAGGAATTGGTACTTATTTGAGTATCTTTACGATTTCAGGTCTTAAACGATGTCCCGGAAGCAAACCCAAAGAAAACGAGGATTTCGGCCCTTTATCAGGAGAACATACTGCTGCAACTTTTGCGCAACAGCTGTTCGGATCGCTATTACCCCTTCTAAAACCCAAAATCCGACTTCGACTTTCAAATAAGAATTGTTCTACGCTCCGAGAGCTTTCCAGGCATATAAAGAACACCTCCTAACGATTTTTCGACGATTTTATATGTAATTTTAAAGATCACACTGTCGGGCTGTTCCCTGTGAGCGGCCGCTCACTCTCTGTGAGCGGACGCTCGCTCCTCCAGATCTTTTTGGCAACCTTCTGGAACCTCTACGTTATGCACGGACCACTTTCTCACCTTTTTGTAAAGTGAGCGGCTGCTCACAGGCACCTAGCAGCCGCTCACAGGCCATTGTCTTGTATAAAACACCCATTCAGCCTCTGTTCGAAGTATTGGGTCTTTGGGGGTCAATCTTGGGCGATTCCTGGACCAAAGGAGCTGCTGGAAAGCCGTTTAACAAGCCCGGGAAGCCGTCCGATCCATCCATCATCATCCGATCCTTCACTTTAACATTCTTATGGTTTGATCATTTAAACTATTTATGATCCAAATCTGATTTTGTATGCTTATTGTGATGTTTATTTAGTTAATCGTACGCCTACGGGCAAGAGCACTAGTATGTAGTATGTTAAACAATTGTTTGAATAGTTAATCATGTCTTGTATAAATTTGGCGTTTTTCATGACTTAATCTTGATGATCATAATGCAACCTTGTTTCATTGTTATTGGATTCATGATTGTGTTTGAATGACTTTGATGATTGTCGAATGTGTTAGGCGGATACATGTTGAAAAACCGTCCGTTTAATCGTCCGATAGTAGACTAGTTAACTTGTTAATAAGTTTACACCATGAAACTATAACCGGGTATTGGTTTGGTTAAAGTCAGTCGAATAACGATTAAAAATGCTTACCGACACGTAAAAGGGTTTTAAAAGCTTAATGGCGCTGTTACTGATCTTCGACGCGGTTAATGATCTTTGGTAGTTATTTTGGTAAAAATAGCGATCTTAGTAGATCTGTGTTCAAAGTTGGTAAAATGGAATAGGTTGTGAAATGCTCTACTTTATGCTAGTCTAGGTGGTTGTATTGTGTATTCGGTATCGTTTTCCCGGATTAGTGAGGTTAGAAAACTCTTAACAGATGACTAACTTATCTTTAGAAGATTTGCATGAGATCATATAGTTGCTCGCTAATAAACGACTTGAAGTGGTTAACGTGTGTATTCGTGTTAGCTTTCTGTATAGTTGTCATGTTAGGATGCCCGAAAGGGACACTAACTGTCGGAAAATGGGAATGTTGATCACACGCCTTTATTTTATATGATATATAGATAACATGCTAGGGTTAATATATTATAGCTTATATAGTTATATTTTGTATTTGGAGTCTTACATATGTTAGTTAAATATTTTAGAATTAATTTAGATAAACAAAACATCAAACTTTCTTTTCCTGCCGGTAAATTGAGGACAGAGTTTTAGTACAATTGCTCCGCGCGCGTCCATGGATCGATATCTGGTTCTTATCTGTACATTACTACATATATGACAGGGTACACTTGCCCTATTGTGTGTGTTTTAATATTAAGATCTAAACCATTTTTATAAATATTAAAGCAGAAACGTGTGTTAAAATCCATTGAAAAATATGTATAGTATCGCACACGTCAAGTTTTTGGCGCCGTTGCCGGGGACGCGACGAGCTTTAGGAACAGACCGAGTCAACTTATTACCAGTGTACATGCTTGTGAATACTTGTTTATACTTCGTTGATTCATTCTTTCATTAATTTAATTGCATATATGATTCATTGATTTTTTTATTTGATTTATCAGGATGTTGATATATTGGATTGATTTTTATTTTATTATATTTTCAATTTATGTATATATAGTTTTTTATTTTACTTAAATATACAATGGAAGTCTGGGTATGTTACGTTTAAATTTGTTGATTCGGATGCTTTTAATAAAAGGTTTGGGTTAAGAAAACTTGGGAAATTTATTTAATATAAAAGTGGTTTTAATAAAAATAATTTTCTGTGAAAAATTCTTCCTTACGATTTGCAAAGAAGCTGGGCTTATGGTTTCGCTTTAAGCGAGTTCCTAATTACCCCGGATTTTATCTTTTATTGTTCACGATACGCGGCCAGGATCACCAGAGTCCTTCGCGTGACGTGAATAGCCGCTATCTTCCGTTTTTAACTCCATTCATTGGCATCCATCATCATTTTCATCTACTATCTTCCGTTATATTATTTTTTCCGGTGAAAAAGGGTTGTTTTTGCGCAAGCAAAAGACGGTCTTTATCTTGTTGCGACACGCGAACACCTTGAGTCATTATACTTGCACCACGCGAGAAGCGTCTATACTTCTTTGCGGTGCGCGAGTGACTCAGATTTCGCTGAAAATTTTATATATTTTCATATTTGTATATTATCATATTTTTAAGTTTGGTGTATAATTTTTAGTATTTTGATTTTACATATTTATTTTATCTTTCATAGATTGAGTCTGTATTTATCTTTGTACATTGTGTCAGTCTAATCGTGGGATGGTCGATGTTCTTTTCAATGCTCGATCGATCTTCTCGCCCGTACTCAATCTCCATTCGGGCGAAAGCGATCTTAAAGAAAATCTTTTATGAAAACAACCATTCCAAGAAGTTTAAAGTCCATATGGACGAGTCCATAAATCAAAATCGACTAAGTTTGAAAGTCAACGGTCATCTTTTAAAAGCTTACATTGATGGACCAATTGACCCGACTGTGGAGGTAATTGAACTCCACCCTCCGCGCACCTAAACAAGCGTGGGGAAGTGAGTCTAGCTAGCGACTCGTTAATAAAATTAGCGCGGCGTGTATGGGCGCGCCAAATTGTATAAATGTTCATAGCTTAGAGTAGTTTGTAGTTAAATTGCTTAGTTTCTAACATGTTTGCCTAGTTTGTTTTTAGTCATTGCAGGATTGATTCGCGCCATGTGATTATGTGGATAGTCACTTCACATCCATGGTAATATAATAAGAAGCGTCGCAAAACAGGTATATGTTGGTTGTTTGGGTCAAAACGGACAAGTGCAGGCGCTTTTGGGTGAAAAACTGCAGCAAAATAACACATCAGCTTGCAGTGAGCGCCCGCTCGGAGAGACCGAGCGGGGCGTGTACAGAGCCCAGTATTAAAAAAAAATTGAACGGACGCTCACTGAGAGTGAGCGTCCGCTCACTGAGTCTGGTCGAGTTTAAGCATGGGCAGTTTTGGCATTTCACTTTAAATTTACAAAATCTCAACCCTAAAACCAATATGAACAGACGCTCAAGTAATATTCACCGAAAATGCTTGCACTTGCTCTCAAAGAAACACCCAAAAACCTATCAATTCCACATCCAAATCTTCAAGTCCAAGGTATGAATCTCTTGTATTCTTGCAATTTTTCTTGTTCTAGTGTAATGTAATCTAGTGTTATGCAATCTTTTCTGAATTTTTGGGTCTCTTCATAAATGTTTAACAAACCCTAAAGTTTTTAGATGGATTGTTTGCTTTGCTAGTATAGATTAGGGTATGTTATTGTACAAATCTTTAAGTTTTTGGGTTTTCTTCATAATGTCCAAATCAAATCCGAAAATTTTAAAGATTTGTTTGAATTTTTAGCATAATATTTAGTGTAATTTAGCATAATATTTAATGTAATTTAGCATAATAATAGATTAATCTCATGTTATGCTTATAGTATATTGTTTATTTTAGTGTAAATTAGGTTTGTTCATGAATTTTGAGGATTCTTCATACTTGTTCAAAAGTCCCCAAATTCCATATGTTCTAGTGTGTAGATTGTTGTTAATTATCTTAAGTTTTGGGGTTTCTTCATAATGGTTTAACAAAACCCAAAATTTTAAGATTGTTAGTGTTTTTTATCTTAGTTTAGATAAGTACTGTTCATAAAACTTTGGGGCTTTCTTCATAATCGGACAAACGAGCCCCAAGTTTCTTTGATACTTCATAAACATTCGTATTTTATTTCAGTATTGTTTATTTGGTTTGAATAATGATATGATGAATGGATTTGATATATTTTGTTTTGTCAAGAATGTTGAAAGTGCAGGGAACTAGCGAGCACCGGTATGGATGCTCAATGCAGTCACCATGCTTTTCGGGATATCACCAACAGGGGAGTATTATTCTCCTTTTTCACACGATAGTTAGCTATTTCATAAACGCTTTCTATTTTCACATTGGGACAATGTGACATTTAAGTGTGGGGAGGGTAACTATGTTAACCTTACTTAGTTTACACTATAGTCTAGCTCTTCATAATGCTTTACTATTTTTTGAGTCACATTGAAGACAATGTGATATTCAAGTGTGGGGAGGGTTGTTAACAATATTAGCTTTTCTTGTCCCAAGTTGTGAAAAAAAAACTCCTAGTTTTTAATTTTTGTGGCACAACACTTGAGCAAAAAGCTGCAAATTCTTCATAATTTTTGTAAATTAATACGGTTGGTTGCATTTAAGAAGCGTTAGATTTGATAAAAGCGGACAAGCCAAATAAATAAAAAAAAGAGTTTGAGAAGCGTGGTAAACAAAAGAGTGACTAGCATGTTAATTTTTACACTTGTACCCATTCCTTCCGTTACGTGAGCATTCTTTTTGAGCCTTTTATTGCTTTTTCGATACTTTCTTGCTATATGCGGAATATGAGTGCGCCGAATGGCTTATGTGATTTAGAACTTGTTATTAGCATACTTTTCGAGATCATATATGTGTAGAATTGCATGAAAGTGATTGAGGCATTTAGGATACCCTTTTGAATTAAGCCTTTTCTTTTCGTTTTTTCTGTTTCCCGCACCCAAATGTTATCCACTAGTTAACCATGTTGAGCCTATATTCCGTGTTTTTCTTACTTAACCTACCATTTCACCACTTAACCAAATTTAGCCTTTTTACTTTAAACCCTTTGTGTTGAAACTCGGTTTAGGTTATCGTTTGACTCATTTTTTGTTGTATATAGTTCATGTTCGGGCATTTAGACCCCATGTTTTGTGTATATTCATGTTATAGTTATCAGTTGTATTCAGTATTGTAAATAAAAAAATTCAGAAAAAAAATGCAAAAAAAAAATAATAAAAAAAATAGTATACCCTAAAATAGGGTGATTTAGAAGAGTTTGAGCAGTTTTCAGTGCTTTAAAGATAGAATTCTGTGGTTAGCTCAAGGTAAATAAAAATCACCCATATTTGCGTGTGGTTTGTATAGTTTACATTTGTATCTATTAGTTAGACATAACCACCGAGTTTTAGCCGTTTTGTCACTTTAAATATCCATTCCATACCCTTTACCTTTGCCTATCATTACAACCCACAAGTCCTCTTGATTTATGCATTTCTATATATGAATTGGTAGAGATTAGATCTTTTAACAAGCATATGATATCGCACAAGTCATTGTCTAGGCATTGAGAGTTTACACATACACATTTCATATGTATGATCCACAAATAAGCCGAGTGTGTGTGAACATTGTGAGTGGTGTAAAGATATGCATGCTTAGTCGATTTGATGTTAACCATTGCTTTTGATTTCTATATTTCCAAGTGCTTGTCGGTTTGAAATCTTTGATGATGTCTTTTGACAAACCAGCTAGCCATCTGATTTATTAACTTTCCGGTTTGGTACTCGTGTTTCCATTGGGAGTGTTGTTGAGTTTTCTATTGATTAGGGACAAGCAATGTTTAAGTGTGGGGATGTTTGATATACGTTAAATTACACATATAAAAGTCCCCGGTTAACTCCCATTTTCATATGTTTTTGACCTTATACATGAGGAATTGGTACTTATTTGGGTATCTTTACGATTTCAGGTCTTAAACGATGTCCCGGAAGCAAACCCGAAGAAAACAAGGATTTCGGCCCTTTATCAGGAGAACATACTGCTGCAACTTTTGCGCAACAGCTGTTCGGATCGCTATTACCCCTTCTAAACCCCAAAATCCGACTTCGACTTTCAAATAAGAATTGTTCTACGCTCCGAGAGCTTTCCAGGAATATAAAGAACACCTCCTAACGATTTTTCTATGATTTTATATGTAATTTTAAAGATCGTGCTGTCGGGCTGTTCCCTATGAGCGGCCGCTCACTCTCTGTGAGCGGCCGCTCGCTCCTCCAGATCTTTTTGGCAACATTCTGGAACCTCTACGTCATGCACGGACCACTTGCTCACCTTTTTGTAAAGTGAGCGGCCGCTCACAGGCCCCTGTCTTGTATAAAACACCCATTCAGCCTCTGTTCGAAGTATTGGGTCTTTGGGGGTCGATCTTGGGCGATTCCTGGACCAAAGGAGCTGCTGGAAAGCCGTTTAACAAGCCCGGGAAGCCGTCCGATCCATCCATCATCATCCGATCCTTCACTTTAGTATTCTTATGGTTTGATCCTTTAAACTATTTATGATCCAAATCTCATTTTGTATGCTTATTGTGATGTTTATTTAGTTAATCGTACACCTACGGGCAAGAACAATAGTATGTAGTATGTTAAACAATTGTTTGTATAGTTAATCATGTCTTGTATAAATTTGGCGTTTTTCATGACTTAATCTTGATGATCATAATGCAACCTTGTTTCATTGTTATTGGATTCGTGATTGTGTTTGAATGACTTTGATGATTGTCGAATGTGTTAGGCGGATACATGTTGAAAAACCGTCCGTTTAATCGTCCGGTAGTAGACTAGTTAACTTGTTAATAAGTTTACACCATGAAACTGTAAGTGGGTATTGGTTTGGTTAAAGTCAGTCGACTAACGATTAAAAATGCTTACCGGCACGTAAAAGGGTTTTAAAAGCTTAATGTTGTCATTACTGATCTTCGACGCGATTAATGATCTTTGGTAGTTATTTTGGTAAAAATAGCGATCTTAGTAGATCTGTGTTCAAAGTTGGTAAAATGGAATAGGTTGTGAAATGCTCTACTTTATGCTAGTCTAGGTGGTTGTATAGTGTATTCGGTATCGCTTTCCCGGATTAGTGAGGTTAGAAAACTCTTAACAGATGACTAACTTATCTTTAGAAGATTTGCATGAGATCATATCAGCTGCTCGCTAATAAACGACTTGAAGTGGTTAACGTGTGTATTGGTGTTAGCATTCTGTATAGTTGTCATGTTAAGATGCCTGAAAGGGACACTAACTGTCGGAAAATGGGAATGTTGATCACACGCCTTTATTTTATATGATATATAGATGACATGCTAGGGTTAATATATTATAGCTTATATAGTTATATTTTGTATTTGGAGTCTTACATATGTTAGTTTGATATTTTAGAATTAATTTCGATAAACAAAACATCAAACTATCTTTTCCTACTGGTAAATTGAGGACATAGTTTTAGTACAATTGCTCCGCGCGCGTCCATGGATCGATA
Source organism: Ambrosia x helenae (assembly GCA_030844895.1). Lineage (NCBI taxonomy): Eukaryota > Viridiplantae > Streptophyta > Magnoliopsida > Asterales > Asteraceae > Ambrosia > Ambrosia x helenae. Next base: position 122,468,014 of record CM061228.1, read on the forward strand.
TCTGGTTCTTATCTGTACATTACTACATATATGATAGGGTACAATTGCCCTATTGTGTGTGTTTTAATATTAAGGTCTAAACCATTTTTTATAAATATTAAAGCAGAAACGTGTGTTAAAATCCATTGAAAAATATGTATAGTAACGCACACGTCACGTCATCTTGACTTTTCTTTGCACCCCATCCAGGTTGATCTGCAATCGTTTTCGGCTAAATATGGAATGTATTTAAATCTTCAATTGTTGGATCCGGTGGATCATCAACCTTAGCTTCAATATATCATAATATTCAAACACGTACTTAATTTTATATGTAGATAAAAGTGCAAATAACAATAAGAAACATGTACCAACAAAGAGCGATAACAAACAGTTATTGAAACACCAAGAAACACGCACCAAAATCATGACCGCTTAATTATACCTTTCTACTTATTGATCAACAACTTCAGCAAACCAAAGACACAACAAAAAACTATTGAGACAGACACAGCAAACTTTATTTTAACCTCATGCAAGCAGACCGATGAAAAAATACATAGCTAACCGAAGTTGAAAATCAATGCATGCCATGTAAAAATAGCAATAGAGGGTCAACACATCCATCCTTTCAATTAGAGGCCAACTGACGACTACCATCATCTAAACAAATGTAGACGATGATGGCTAGGGTTTATCAGGAAAGAGGCATCGACCCCTTCAATCACATGCAACCCCACGACCACCATTATCTAACAACCGAAAAAGAAACATTGACAATGGCGGCTAGGGTTCAACACACAAACACACAAAGAACACGGCTAGGGTTTAGCAACAAAGGGGCCTCCATCCTATCAATCACAGGCCAACCCACAACCACCATCATATAACAACTGAAAAACAAATACAAACGGTGGCGGCTAGGGTTTAGCACACAGTTACACACACACACACACACACACACTTATCAAATACAGATTATAAAGATAAACAGGGAGAGATAGAGACCGAGAGAAAGAGTGTGCGAGAAGATCAATACCTGCTATTCGATTCCGGCATAACATCAAATACCTATGACTAGGGCTGCAAACGAACCAAACGAACACGAACAAGGCCTTGTTCGTGTTCGTTTGTTAACGAAATTACGTGTTCACGAACAGTTCATGAACACTTACCGAACGAGATTTTCTGTTCGTGTTCGTTTGTTAAGAGAACACTCGTGTTCGTGTTCATTTGTGTCCATTTGTTAATTTTGTTCATGAACGCTCACGAACATAATCAAACATTAATGAACACAAACAGGTGTGCATGAATACAAAGTGTTCATGAACGGAAACAAACACAAAGGAACATATATTAACTTCCAAATAATATCGAATTCACATATACTAAGAAATTAACAACATCCACCCAAAGTATAACCTAGTTATATAAACATACTTAGTACTCAACATAATATTGGTAAACATAATAAGGTAGTGTCTAAAAAAAACTAAGCTCGCATCTTAGACTTAAAGTCTTCATTAATTGGTTATTTGAGCTTGAACTATTTAATAGTTATTTATTTAATGATTATATTAAAAGTAAGGTTTGTTGATTATTTACTTATTTGGGTAAAATAAATAAAAATTAAAGAATGCAAAAAACATTATAAAAATTAAAAACCCTATTAAACTCTTGAACATAAGTGAACTAAAACGAATATGTTACCGAACGTTCACGAGCATAAATGAACACGTTACCGAACGTTCACGAACATAAACTAACGAACGCGGCCTTTGTTCATGTCCGTTCGTTTAACTAAACGAACAAATTTTTTTGTTCGTGTTCGTTCATTTATTAAACGAACGAACACAAACGAACTTCCCGCCGAACGGTTCGTGAATTGTTCGCTGAAAGTTTAGTTCGTTTGCAGCCCTACCTATGACAATGGTGGTTTCGGAAAACAAAGATGGTGATCAAAGACGGTGGATCAAAGAGGAAGACAAAGGGGTAGTAGAAAGAGAGGGAGAGAGCAAAGATATGTTACACATAGGTTGTAGAGAGAGAGAGAGAGCAGAGATGTTATAATAAAGTGAAGAAGGCTAATAAACCACCAATACACACAACCCCATAAAAACACATCTGCCAAGCACAACCCATCAAAAAATTAGCCAGAAAAGTCACCAAAGAATCGAACCCAGGTGGGCTGGTTATAAAAGTCACCACAAACCACTGAACCAAAGCACAATACTGAATTATCATAAGAAACAATGTTACATAAATAGCGATAAAGGGCCAAAGCCAAAGTTACTGTTCAAATTGTTGGCCTATTAATAGATTTATAATGTAGAGAACTCACGAACAATATTATGGAGAACTTGATGTGAATGCTCTTAGACTGCACGGTGTGGGGGCGTGGAAGGGGGTATGAAGCCCCTCCAAGCCACCCACACCACCGTGCATGTAACATTTCGCATTAATACTTGTACGTTACAACTGTTTGGAATAAAAACGTCAACTTTCATTGTTATTATTTGCTTTAATTATTTTTGTGGCGTATTTGGAACCCTAATACTATATTAATTATATATAATATAAATATATATATATATATATATATATATATATAGATTTAAATGACAAAAAAATATATGCTTGGGCCGGGAATCGAACCCGCGCCCCAAGCCGGGTCACACATACAAACAACCTCACCAACTGAGCTACACACACATCTTGCTTTAATCCCAACGTGTATTTATTATATCACGTGTTTCAGCTCTTCACAGTTAACTTGGAAAGTCAACTCTGACAACAACTTACCAAAATCAAACCATTTTGAATGCGTTTTGATCCAGATTTGGTATAATTTCATGATTGCCGGTCTATTACGCGTACAACACACGTGCAATCATCATCAATTCGTTCCAATTATGGCCAATCAACCGCGTCATCGTCTTTATGACGGTCAAACCTTCCAATTCAACGACCCAGACCCTATCACTATAAATTGGACATGACAAAACCTTCTACAATCGCCGAATACTCTCTCTCAATCTCCAATTTCTTATTTAAATCTGCCGTTCGAGTGTTTTTGTTCGTGTTTGACTTTCTGCGTTGACTGATCACTTCGTATTCAAATCGTATTTGTAAGTGACGTTTTTCTTGTGGGTTTTGTTATTCGGCATTCACACAACAATAACCCTCTGATTAATTGGGTTATTGTTGTGTGAATCAATCAATTGATAATCTAGGGCACGAACGTTTACGAATTGGGGAAGAACACTGTTTCAGTGTATGTATTATAATTTAAATAAACTGAAATCAAACACAACCACTGATCTAGATCAAGTGGTTGTGTCTGATGGTTGCTAGTCTCTACACGCGGGTTCGAGTCCCATGTAAAACGGTTTTTAATCTTTTCATTTTAAAGAATATAACTTAGTTCTCATATATTATATAATTAAAATAATCAGAAATCAAACGTTCTCAGGGTCCAGACTAGTTGGTCTGAGCTTGTGATTTAAAACCAACGAACCGGCCAAGGGCCTGGGTTAGAATCATGGCATCAACAAAACATTCTTTTTATTTAAACATATATATATATATATATATATATTCCTTTATATTTTTAAAAATTCATTTTAAAATACTAAAACTCTTTTATAAATTCTACAAAAATTATTTTATGTTAATCTAGTGAAAAAGTTTAACATACAACTTTTAGTTTTCAAAAATTTATTTATTTAATATATATAATAAATAATTCAAGTTTATTCTATTTTATTTATAAAATTCTATAAAAATATCAAAACAATTATATAAATTTCCACAAAAATTATTCTGAGTTTTTATAACATTAAGCTTTTCTGAAATAATTTTTATTTCTGAAAAATCATTTATTTAATATTTTTAATCAATTTTTGTTAGTTTTAATCATATATAAATCATAATAAATTCATTTTTCAATATTTTGCACCAAAATTTTACATAAATTATTTCTATTTATTTGGAACAGAAATATAATTTTTAATTTAATAATTCTTTAATTTTAGTATTTTTTTAAATATTAAAGTTATATTTCGACAATTTGAAATAAATAGATTTAATATTCTATTTTTAAGAAAATAATTTTATAAAAATTATTTTCATACTTAAAACTTATTATTGTGACCATCTTTAATTTAAAATTTACAAAAAGACTTTTGTTTATTTATTTATCAAATTTCCCTTATTTATTAAACATTTTATTTATTATTCAAACGAGCACTTATCCCCAATTCGAAGCCCTAGAATATATTTGTAGACTAGAAAGACTTAGACATATTTATTACCTTAATTATAGGTTAATACTTGGCATTGTTGGGCAACACAATATTCTATTTTTCACAAGACATAACATTTTGCTAAGGTGAGTTTTACATAGCCCCTTTTCTATTTATCACCATTTTTGGGGTGAAACATGTTACAACATTCTATATGCAATTCAATCATAAAGTGTCTATGTGTTTTTCTATGTTGCATTATGTCTTGAACATGACTAGGGTAAGCACAATTCTAGCATAATCATTAACATTGATCAGCCGACGGTATACAATGATAGATCTATTAGACTGACAATCCCACCCGGATACGTGCCTCCTACAAAGGTAGCGTGGGTGATTGTTATCGCATAACATAATCGAGTGAACCATGAGCGTATGGGATGTACCACAACATAACAGTCACAAGGGTTGATTATGCACTCGATTTACTTCTAGTATGTTTTCACATATGGAATGGACTTGCCATGACACTTGAATTGTACAAGTTTTATTCAATTATCAAAACCTATGTAATTCTCACCAACTTTTGTTGACCCAAAAATATTTTCAAAATTAACATGTTTCAGGTAACAATGAAGCTGAGGCTTGAGTATGCATGTGGATTTATCATGAAGTTTTTGTTTGAAGTTATTTGAAGTTGTTGCTTTATTTGTTATCATGTATTTGGATTTCTAGACATCATTTCATTTTGGATATTTATGTTATGAATAAATTATTTAAAATTCAATTTATACCATGTGCTACTGAAACCATCATCAATACGTGACATCCCGATGTTTCCGCCATCGGTTGGGGTGTTACAGATTGGTATCAGAGCCTTGGTTATAGGGAATTAGGTTATTAAAAAATAATCTAGACTATAACCTTAGGGACTTAAACAGTACTTGCTTCTCTTACTTGAAATTCTAATTGCTTCCTTAATCTTATCCCTATCCTATACAACCCTAAGCCTACAAGTGACTACTCTTATTCGTCTGCTGCAATCCTGATCCACCACTAGATTAATAGGACAAAATCCTCAGGTTTAACCTGAACCACCTTGAGATCCCGTTGAAGTTCTAGATTTTAATAACGAACACGTGCAATCTGGAAGGGTGAACGCCTGTATTCTGAGTCTTCTGTCTAGGCTGGCATTGCGCATATATCCCAATCAGATGAGGGACCCGGATGCCTACCTGGGAATTCTCGGGATGAGTGTTCACTTATAGGCTAAAGCATGTCTTCATATGTTATTAGAATCTAGAATCTTTGATAAGTCAACGTTTTCGTTTATTCGTTTTAATTAATGAATAAATGATTACATTCCTTATATAACCTCATTCATTTCATTGTGTCTCTTACAGATCATGCCTCCACGTCGCAGCACTCGCCTTAACAGTGGTGACAATCAAGATGAAGTGAATAGCAACAACCACGACGCTAACCACAACAACAACAATAACAACAACAACAATGGTGTTGATGCCCAGCTGGCTGCGATCATTTCTCAACAAATGGCGCAGCAAATCGCGACTCTGGTTCCTAACTTACTAGCTCAAGTCATCCAGATGAACGGTAACGGCAACGGGAACGGTAACGGCAACGGGAACGGTAATGGAAACGGAAACGGAAATGGAAACCACAACGGGAACGGGAATGGTCTCCCAGCCTGCACTCTTATGCACTTTAATTCCTGTAACCCCCTAAGTTCGGTGGAGAAGAAGGAGCTACAGGACTCCTACAATGGTTCGAGGGTATTGAGAATACCTTCATTAACAGTGAGTGCCCCGACAACTTCAAGGTTCGTTACGCCATGAGTGTTCTTCACAAACGAGCACTCACTTGGTGGAATGAGGAAAAGCGCACCCGTGGAGCCGAAGTTGCACTTGCTATGACATGGGATCAAGTCAAGGAGGTTATGAAGGATGAGTTTTGTCCCCGCAACGAGGTTAAGAAGCTAGAAGATGAGTTCCACACCCTTGCTCAAGATAGTGGGGAAAACCTTGCCTACAATACCCGCTTTCACGAGCTTAGCTTATTGTTGCCCCATAAAGTCACTCCGCTGCCTGTAGCCATCGAGAAGTATATCGGTGGCCTACCCATGCAAATCCAGGACACAGTTTGGGGAAGGAATCCTGCCACCTTGGAGGAAGCCAAACGTCTGGCGGCTACTCTCACTGATAATCATGTGAAGAACGGTACTCTCTTCCGCAAGGGCACTAAAAAGACTGCTGCCAAAGACACTCCTCAGCCCGCTATTGAGGTTAAGCCCGAGACCTCAAGCAATAAGAAGCGCAAGGCTAGGAACTACATGGTTGCTACCACCCCACCTGCAGCACAAAACCCAGCCAAGAAACCATACACCGGACCTCATCCCTTGTGCAACACTTGCAAATATCATCATCCAGCACAGGTGCCATGTCATTTTTGCACTAAGTGTCAAAGGTATGGTCACCTTGTGAACATCTGCCGAGCTCCTCCTGCTAACGGCCCTGCTGCCCAAAACAACAATGCCCCAGCTCCCAACCAACAAAACAACAGACCGACTCGTGGTCAGTGCTACGAGTGTGGCAGCCCAGACCACTATATCAATAATTGCCCCAATCGTAACCAAAACCAGAACCAGAACCAAAACCGCAACCAAAACCAGAACCGCAACCAGAACCAAGGTGCTCGAGGTCGCGCCTACAATCTCAATGCTAACCAAGCCCGTGACAACAACGAGGTGGTGAATGGTACGTTTCTTGTTAATGACCACTATGCATCCATATTATTTGATTCGGGAGCTGATAAGTCATTTGTATCACTAAAGTTTGAACCTTTACTTAAATTACCCCAAACTAACCTAAAGGAACCTGTAGTGGTAGAGGTAGCTAATGGGAAGTCTATCTCGATCGATTCTATTATTCGTAACTGTGTGCTGAACCTCGACGAACATACCTTCTCTATCGATCTCATCCCTATGCATCTTGGAAGTTTTGATGTCATAGTAGGCATGGACTGGTTGTCAACCCATCGTGCTGAAATTCTGTGTTTTGAGAAAGCCATTCGCATTCCTCTCGAATCTGGTGAGATTTTGAAGATCTATGGTGAGAAGCCTTGTGGCGAGCTTAAGCTCATGTCTTGTACTACTGCCCAAAAATACTTACGAAAGGGGTATACAGCTTTCTTAGCTAACGTGATAGAAAAGAAGGAAAAGGGCAAAAGTATCCAAGACATCCCAATCATTCGGGACTATCCTGAAGTCCTTCCAGAGGATTTACCTGGTTTGCCTCCTGCTCGACAAGTGGAATTTAGAATTGATCTTGTTCCTGATGCTAATCCTGTCGCCAAAGCTCCTTATCGTCTTGCACCCTCTGAGATGCAAGAACTTGCCAGTCAACTACAGGAACTTTCTGATAAAGGTTTCATTCGCCCCAGTTCTTCTCCATGGGGAGCCCTTGTCTTGTTCGTTAAGAAGAAAGATGAATCTCTCAGGATGTGTATCGACTATCGTGAACTCAACAAACTCACCATCAAGAATCGTTATCCATTGCCCAGGATTGACGATCTTTTCGATCAACTTCAAGGAGCAACCCACTTCTCGAAGATTGATCTTCGTTCTGGTTATCATCAGCTTAGAGTCCACGATGAAGACATTCCCAAGACAGCCTTTCGTACACGTTATGGTCATTATGAATTCATGGTCATGCCATTTGGATTGACCAACGCTCCCGTAGTGTTTATGGATTTAATGAATCGGGTTTGTAGACCCTACCTCGACAAATTCTTCATCGTCTTCATCGATGACATTTTGATTTACTCTAAATCAAAGTCCGATCACGAACAACATCTTCACTCCATTTTGGGTCTCCTAAAGAAAGAACAACTGTATGCCAAATTCTCGAAATGTGAATTTTGGCTTAAGGAAGTTCAATTTTTGGGACATGTCATTAATATGAACGGAATTCATGTTGATCCCGCAAAGATCGAAACTGTGAAGAATTGGAGTGTTCCTAAAACTCCAACTGAAGTCCGTTCCTTCCTTGGTTTGGCTGGTTATTATCGTCGATTCATTACCAACTTCTCTTAGATCGCTGTTCCTCTCACTGCCTTAACTCACAAGGGTAAACCCTATGAGTGGGGACCAAAGCAAGAGGAGGCATTTGAAACTCTTAAGCTGAAACTCTGTGAAGCTTCTATCCTGTCTCTACTTGATGGTAGTGATGATTTCGTGGTCTATTGTGATGCATCAAACCAAGGTCTTAGTTGTGTTCTCATGCAACGAGGAAAGGTTATTGCTTATGCGTCTAGACAACTCAAGACTCACGAAAAGAATTATACCACCCATGATCTTGAATTGGGCGCTGTCGTCTTTGCTCTTAAGATTTGGAGACACTATCTTTATGGAACCAAATGCGTGGTTTTCACGAACCACAAAAGTCTCCAACATGTCTTCGACCAGAAAAATCTTAACATGAGGCAACGACGTTGGGTTGAGTTACTTAACGACTATGATTGCGAAATTCGCTACCATCCTGGCAAAGCGAATGTTGTGGCTGACGCACTCAGTCGTAAAGAGCGTATCAAACTTCATTGTGCGAGAGTTCGTACTGATCTTCAGGATCGTATCCTCCAGGCTCAACATACTTCAGTCACCCAAGGTAACATGTACGACGAAATGTCTTGTGGTGCTGAGACTCAACTTGAAACCAAACCTGATGGTCTACTCTATTTTCTTAATCGACTTTGGATTCCTGACCGTGATGATCTTCGTACCTTTCTTATGAACGAGGCTCATAAATCTCGTTATTCTATTCATCCTGGAGCTGACAAGATGTACCAAGATCTCCGTTATTCATATTGGTGGCCTGGTATGAAGAAAGATATTGCCCTTTTCGTTGCAAAATGCCTCACTTGTTCAAAGGTCAAGGCTGAACATCAACGACCATCTGGTATGCTCGAACAACCAGAAATTCCTGTATGGAAATGGGAGAGCATAGCTATGGACTTCATCACTAAACTCCCTCGTACACCCAAAGGCTTTGACAGTATTTGGGTAATCGTCGATCGTTTGACCAAGTCAGCCCACTTCTTACCTATTCATGAGAAGTATTCTGTGGAAAGGTTGGCAAAGATGTACGTAAGTGAAATCGTATGTCGTCATGGTATACCTTTGGACATTATCTCTGATCGTGATGGTCGTTTCACCTCTCACTTTTGGGATTCTTTACAAGATGCTTTGGGTACCAAGTTGAACCTGAGTACTGCTTATCACCCTCAAACAGATGGTCAGACTGAACGGACCATCCAGACACTTGAGGATATGCTCAGGGCATGTGTCATCGATTTTGGTGGCGCATGGGATTCTCATCTTCCTTTGGTCGAGTTTTCATACAACAACAGTTATCACGCCAGCATTAACATGGCTCCTTTCGAGGCACTCTATGGTCGTAAATGTCGTTCACCTGTCTGTTGAACTGAGGTTGGTGAAGCACGGATCACTGGACCCGAACTAATCCAGGAAACCACAGACAAAATCCAACTCATTCAGGATAATCTTCTCAAGGCTAGAAGTCGTCAGAAGAGTTATGCTGATAATCGTCGTAAACCCTTGGAATTTCAAGTTGGGGACCTTGTACTTCTTAAGGTATCCCCTTGGAAAGGAGTGATTCGTTTCGGTAGAAAGGGAAAACTAGCTCCTCGTTACGTAGGCCCATTCAAAATTCTGGACAGGATTGGAAAAGTGGCTTACAAACTTGATCTTCCACCTGAGCTAAGCAATGTTCACCCGACCTTTCATGTTTCGAATCTCAAGAAATGCTTAGCAGATGAGAACCTCCATGTTCCTCTTGAAGATGTGCAAATAGATGAAACTATGCACATTATCGAGAAACCTGTCGAGATCGTTGATACTGGAGTCAAGAAACTCAAGCGCAGTCGCATTCCGATCGTTAAGGTTCGTTGGGAATCTAAACGAGGTCCAGAGTTCACTTGGGAACGTAAAGACCAGATGAAGTCTAAGTACCCACATCTTTTTCCACCAGACTCTCTAACTCCAACTTCGGGACGAAGTTCCTAAAAGTAGGGGAGACTGTAACATTTCGCATTAATACTTGTACGTTACAACTATTTGGAATAAAAACGTCAAGTTTCATTGTTATTATTTGCTTTAATTATTTTTGTGGCGTATTTGGAACCCTAATGCTATATTAATTATATATAATATACATATATATATATATAGATTTAAATGACAAAAAAATATATGCTTGGGCCGGGAATCGAACCCGCACCCAAGCCGGGTCACACATACAAACAACCTCACCAACTGAGCTACACACACATCTTGCTTCAATCCCAGCGTGTATTTATTATATCACGTGTTTCAGCTCTTCACAGTTGACTTGGAAAGTCAATTGTGACAACAACTTACCAAAATCAAACCATTTTGAACGCGTTTTGATCCAGATTTGGTATAATTTCATGATTGCCGGTCTATTACGCGTACAACACACGTGCAATCATCATCAATTCGTTCCAATTATGGCCAATCAACCGCGTCATCATCTTTATGACGGTCAAACCTTCCAATTCAACGACCCAAACCCTATCACTATAAATTGGACATCACAAAACCTTCTACAATCGCCGAATACTCTCTCTCAATCTCCAATTTCTTATTTAAATCTGTTGTTCGAGTGTTTTTGTTCGTGTTTGACTTTCTGTGTTGACTGATCAATTCGTATTCAAATCGTATTTGTAAGTGATGTTTTTCTTGTGGGTTTTGTTATTCGGCATTCACACAACAATAACCCTCTGATTAATTGGGTTATTGTTGTGTGAATCAATCAATTGATAATCTAGGGCACGAACGTTTACGAATTGAGGAAGAACACTGTTTCAGTGTATGTATTATAATTTAAATAAACTGAAATCAAACACAACCACTGATCTAGATCAAGTGGTTGTGTCTGATGGTTGCTAGTCTCTACACGCGGGTTCGAGTCTCGTGTAAAACGGTTTTTAATCTTTTCATTTTAAAGAATATAACTCAGTTCTCATATATTATATAATTAAAATAATCAGAAATCAAACGTTCTTAGGGTCCAGACCAGTTGGTCTGGGCTTGTGATTTAAAACCAACGAACCGGCCAAGGGTCTGGGTTAGAACCATGGCATCAACAAAACATTCTTTTTATTTAAACATATATATATATATATATATTCCTTTATATTTTTAAAAATTCATTTTAAAATACTAAAACTCTTTTATAAATTCTACAAAAATTATTTTATGTTAATCTAGTGAAAAAGTTTAACATACAACTTTTAGTTTTCAAAAATTTATTTATTTAATATATATAATAAATAATTCAAGTTTATTCTATTTTATTTATAAAATTCTATAAAAATATCAAAACAATTATATAAATTACCACAAAAATTATTCTGAGTTTTTATAACATTAAGCTTTTCTGAAATAATTTTTATTTCTGAAAAATCATTTATTTAATATTTTTAATCAATTTTTGTTAGTTTTAATCATATATAAATCATAATAAATTCATTTTTCAATATTTTTGCACCAAAATTTTATATAAATTATTTCTATTTATTTGGAATAGAAATATAATTTTTAATTTAATAATTCTTTAATTTTAGTATTTTTTTAAATATTAAAGTTATATTTCGACAATTTGAAATAAATAGATTTAATATTCTATTTTTAAGAAAATAATTTTATAAAAATTATTTTCATACTTAAAACTTATTATTGTGACCATCTATAATTTAAAATTTACAAAAAGACTTTTGTTTATTTATTTATCAAATTTCCCTTATTTATTAAACATTTTATTTATTATTCAAACGAGCACTTATCCCCAATTCGAAGCCCTAGAATATATTTGTAGACTAGAAAGACTTAGACATATTTATTACCTTAATTATAGGGTAATACTTGGCATTTTTGGGCAACACAATATTCTATTTTTCACAAGACATAACATTTTGCTAAGGTGAGTTTTACATAGCCCCTTTTCTATTTATCACCATTTTTGGGGTGAAACATGTTACAACATTCTATATGCAATTCAACCATAAAGTGTCTATGTGTTTTTCTATGTTGCAATATGTCTTGAACATGACTAGGGTAAGCACAATTCTAGCATAATCATTAACATTGATCAGCCGACGGTATACAATGATAGATCTATTGGACTGACAATCCCACCCGGATACGTGCCTCCTACAAAGGTAGCGTGGGTGATTGTTATCGCATAACATAATCGAGTGAACCATGAGCGTATGGGATGTACCACAACATAACAGTCACAAGGGTTGATTATGCACTCGATTTACTTCTAGTATGTTTTCACATATGGACTAGACTTGCCATGACACTTGAATTGTACAAGTTTTATTCAATTATCAAAACCTATGTAATTCTCACCAACTTTTGTTGACCCAAAAATATTTTCAAAATTAACATGTTTCAGGTAACAATGAAGCTGAGGCTTGAGTATGCATGAGGATTTATCATGAAGTTTTTGTTTGAAGTTATTTGAAGTTGTTGCTTTATTTGTTATCATGTATTTGGATTTCTAGACATCATTTCATTTTGGATATTTATGTTATGAATAAATTATTTAAAATTCAATTTATACCATGTGCTACTGAAACAATCATCAATACGTGACATCCCGATGTTTCCGCCATCGGTTGGGGTGTTACAGATGTGGGGGCGTAGAGACGGCGTGGGGTCTAGTACTATCAATGACGTGGCCAGTTGTGATTGGGCCTTTAAAAGGGACCGTTTGCAACAATAAATGTAATGATTTTTTTTTCATAAATTACCATTTAATCCATATTTACCAAATTCCAAAATATTTAACACAACCTCTTCTCCACCGTTTCTCCGCCCTAAATTTAAGTAATCAACCATGACTCATTGGACCAAGGAGGGGGAGATTGAACTAGTGATAGCTTAAACGGAAATCAAAACCCTATTTGGACACACGTACTTCGTAAATTTAAGGTCTTAGTCAGTAGTTCAAACTGAAACATCCATTCACTTAACCACAAGTGGACCGATCTTCGCAACAAGTGCAAACTATTTGAGGGTTACCACCGAGCAACCTTGCAACAACTACCCGCCAATACCCCCAAACACGAGGACATTGCAGTCACACAAATCGAGTACGAATTTTGGTACGGTGGTGAATTTCCCCGCATATCGGAGTGGCAAATGATCAGGCTGACACTAGATTAGGCTTTAATTATGTTTACTTATGTTTTTTATATTTAATTTAATTTAGGTTAATTTTTATGTAATATTTTTATTTGTAATTTATTTTATGTTTTTTAATTCTCCTATATCTTAATAGGCAACTTGATTTGAACAGTAACCACCTTACCTAATTTTTGTTCTAATATACATTTTGATTTATAGTTAACCAATATGTTGATGAGTGGTGTGGTGGTTTGCTATGTTCTTTGCTTCTGTCTGCACCCACGTTCGACACCCGTTATATTTGTTTTTTTTCCTTTTCTTGATACATTTTCAATTTCATTTCAAATTCAAATATGTTTAATCATGAGTGTATTGAACAATGCCTTGATAACTGCTTTATTTTGATTGGGGGAGTGTGGGTGGTACTACACGCGTGGCTGTCCCTGACAAATCCCACCTTTTCCTTCTTTCTTTCTGCTCCACCTAACACATCCCACCTTTGCATTTACACAACTATCTGAGAACAGGTAGAGGGAACAATGAAACATCGTCTTTATCACACCGTCATGCCGCAATTTCACCATCAAGATCGTACAACGACCACCATCTCAAGGCTTCAACACTAACCCCTCCCGGCACGTGAACAACCACTTCGAGAATAAAGAAAGTTGATGGTTGCATTAGTTTAGCATATGAATGATGGTCGGTCGGGAACGGTGACACAAAACATTGATTGAGAGTAAATGAAGTAACATGATATTGTAGTTTTTTTAAGCGATCAAGTGATGATTTGTATATTTGATTTATTGAAGTTTGGTTTGTTAATGATTATTTGTATATGTTTTAACTTTTAATATATGATAAAATTATTGAGCATGTGTTCAAATGGCAACAAAAGCATTCATGAAAATTTAGTTTCAAACGGGTCAATGGGTCGAAACAAAAAACAAAGTGTTCGTAATTGTTTACAAAGTTTGCATGTGAAATCGAATACATCCGTAAAGTTGAAATATGTGGTAGAATAGTAGTAAAATGAACCCGTGCTAAGCTAACGTGTTAAGTAATCAACTAATGTTCTAACAAAAATCTTGACTGCAGGAAATCAATCTCAGTTTTGAACACAAGAGTAAAGTCATAATAAATTGGTTATGTTCATGTGTTGTAGGAATTGACAGCACACATTAATGACCTTGAGTGTGAATTAAAAAGGCTCCTAAAATCTTCTGCACAGTTGAGCTCCCTGATTATGCTAAACTTATTGGGTTGTCCTTTAATTGTGTAACCTCTTATCAACATGAATCTAGAACCACTCTTTCTACTTCTTTACAAAATCAATTTAGAATGTGAAAGAACAACAGTCGTTGCCCCGGTCTTTTAACCATTTGGATATCATCGTTCTTTGTGTATTTCCTTTGGTATGTGATAGAAAATTTGTAGAAGTTGTGACTAAACAATTAGGACACCACCGCTTGTATATTTTCTGTCATACATGTTTTTTTCTTACATTTGTCCAATTGAGATAACAGAAGCTTAAAAACTGGATGAAACCAACTTTACACTCGCGCAACGCGCGTGACACTTAAAAACACTAGTTACTTTAATTATTAACTTGAAACAAAAATGAAAAAAAAAAAAAAAAAACCATTGAGGTGATGTGGAGGCCACCGTCCACGCCACCACCACCCTGTACTTTTTTGTGTTGGAGTGGATCCATCTTAGGTGAGGTGAATGCACATGTCGGTGCATGACCACTTCAAGTGCATGACCACGCTGTCTAGTCTTAGTGTGTGTACATATAATTAAGGGGTAACTTGGTAAAAATGTAATAAGTTTTACAAATTATAATTAAGTTATTGAAACTTTTTTTGTTCATTCTAAATGAACGTTTATTATTCAAATACTATGTAATGATGAGATCATAATCTTCGATGTGGAAATATTAATAATGGAATCGATTTTACACTAAAATTCACATTTTTATTCTAAAATCTATACATAAGCATTAATTTCCAAATATATGATTCCAAAATGCCAGCAGTGATTCCAATATGGTTCCAAAAATCGCAAACAGATGAAACTAGTTACCAAAATATCCATCCATAGTGGTAGAGTGGTGGAGAGGCCTTATGTTCACTTAGGTGATTATGGGTTCAATTCTCACTTCCCACATTATGGTTTGGTATCCGGGTGAAGATCGAATACGGGTGGCGCCGGTTCGAATCTGACGGGCGGCGAGGTTTTACCGAGTTCTATAACACTGTCGTGCCTTCGGGCGGGTGGGGCTCGGGTTTCCGCGCATCGGGAGAAGGCGGGGGCTGCTGGAGGTCGAGTAGTCGATTCTTGGGCACGGCGCCCCGCAAGGGTGGTTGCCACACAGTTGTTCGCCGATCAAAAAAAAAGCTACCAAAATAATATGCAGATTACAGTAATATTGCAAAGAAGACGAAGATTACCAAAACATGAAACAATAAGGTCATTGAAAAATGAAACATTTAAGAATCTAGTTACTATTTTTTTTCTCGGAATTTACTCTTTGAGACGAAACCTAACATTATATACAAAGGTTTGAATTGCTCTCGGTTATTAATTTCTACATTCCAACTTTCATAAAGAAACATTTGTAAATGTTTTGTATGTCGTAAACATAATATATCTAAGTGTTTAAATTACTATCATAACTAAGCTTGATCGCAGTAGATTTGATTCTTGGATTCATCATCGACAAAAGAAAATTGATTAGCATTGACAGAATATATCCTCTCGACCCCTCATTCACTCTATTGATTCGATCTTTGTTGGGTTGGTGAAGTCTTTGGTTTATTAGGCTTTAGGGTTGACATTAGAAGATATGGGCCAGACCCGGTTTAGTTTTCTTGGTCCCTAAGTTATCTTGGTCCCTAAATTGTTTAACCTAATTGTTCTCTATATATACCCTAGTCATGTATTGTAATCTTGTGTGCCTTTAGCTTAATGAAATAACCTAGTTGTAGCCCGTGGACGTAGGTCCCCCACTGGGACCGAACCACGTAAAATTCTTGTGTCGTGTTTATTATTTTCTGTTCTTCGCGTGATAATCGTGTGTGCCGTTTGTGTGTTTCATTCCGCTGCGCCAACTGATACCTAACAATCTTCAAGTTCTTTAATTTGCTTTAGTAGAAGTTTGATCCCACATTATGTTCTCACTCTCTTAACATGCAGAATTCTATAATCCAATTGATAAGTATACCTTCTTCATACATTAAATATACCAGTACTTGAATGTTGAAAAAACTATAAAATTAATAAGTAGTATGTACCGAGCATCAATGGCCAAAGAAACAAGAAGGGAAGTTGAAAGAATAATATTGAAGGAATATTAGACTCGATCTTTCTGCTTGCATTACTCACGAAACGGAAACAATTTAAAGATGAACTACAACACAACATAAGGAAGCTAACATGGACATGGGTAGCGTGGTATCACACTGCTCCCTTTATTTTAGCAACTCACTCACTTAAAACAAAGAAACTAAACAAACACATGACTCGTAAAAGGCCCACAATGCAAGCTAGAAGACCCATGACCCATGCACATCAGAGTTTTCTTGACACAAGTGTTCATTTTTTAGTCAATGAAACGACTACACAGAAGAATCTTGATTTCTTCTTAGTGAGATGTTCTGCCAAACGCTTCTCATACTTGTTAAAAAGCAGGTCCATGTTGAAATTTCCAAAATGAGACGTCAATAGTGGTTCGGTAACGGCTCTAACCAGTTTGGCTGTGTTTCTCCCGTGGTGTTGGCTGAGCTCAATTGAATCATTTGTATGTGTATAATCTGTGTCATTTGGATCCCAGTTAATTTGAAAATCAGTCAAGCCATCAAGAGAAAACGATCCTTCGTTCTGAATAACATCCCTAACTTCATTCGCACAAGGATGATAAATTGGCACATTGAATGAGTTAATATCTGATTCCCGAACAAGCCCCTAAAGCAAATCAGAATACCAAGAAGTTGTAAATAAAATATTCTTTGTTATTTTGAGTGTAATTATTCTATACCTCTTTGACCAAGTCACGAAGCGACTGTGCAAGATGTTCCCAGTAACTGCATCCATCGTCACTA
Organism: Ambrosia x helenae; assembly: GCA_030844895.1. Taxonomy (NCBI): domain Eukaryota; kingdom Viridiplantae; phylum Streptophyta; class Magnoliopsida; order Asterales; family Asteraceae; genus Ambrosia; species Ambrosia x helenae. Next base: position 122,485,593 of record CM061228.1, read on the forward strand.
GTTGGATCATCAATACTTCGACCTACAAATGTTAACACCATGCCTCCACCAGATACTATTTCCTTAGAACGCATTTTTAAAAAACATGTGAAGTCTGTTCGATATTGATATGCATATGCTTGGAACACATTTGGAGGACTTGTTTTCGCAATGTATATATTTAATGTGTTGTTTTCTATTCCTTCAGGTACCTACCACATATTGCAGGGATTATAGTTCATCTCCAAGAGTAGTTGTATTAATTGTTGGGCTAATTACCTTAAGTTTAATGAATCTAGTTGCATGTAAGTAAATTAATAAAGGGTCTCATCATCATCATCATACTCACTTAATCCCACCTATAGCAAAAACTAAAGTAGGGTCTGAGAAGAGTAAGATGTAGATAGCCTTAACTCTATCCAGTGAAAATAGAGAGGCTGCTTCCAGTGAGACCCCCGGCTCAATAAAGGGTCTACAATGGTAAAAGGAAAGAAAGTAAAAAATGTAGAGGTGAGCAATCATGCTAACCTGAGAAAGCCAATGAACACTAAAAGATGAGTGAACAAGATGCAAACTTAGGTCAGGAAAAAGTCTAGCATAAAAGGAACCAGGAACAGCTGAAACAAAACATGGGCCAAAGTTTTCTCCATTCTCCTTCAGTTTTGCATAAAAATCCGATAATAGTTTGAAAAGGGTGTTGAAATCATTTCCAAAGAGGTCATTTAAGCATACTTGAAACTGTGGGGGTTTATGGTTATCTTCTTTACAAACCTCAATGACTATATCGATAATATTAGACACAAACAAGAGTGTATTTGGGCCTGAGGAGCATCCTAAATCTGCAATCTTGATACAACTGTCTAAGAAGATATCATGACTATCAATACGTCGGATTGTACGCCTTAAAGCTGGGATTGCTTTTTGTATTGCAATTTTCTGAAAAGAAAATAAGAATAAAACACTAGTTTAGACACCATTGTTATAACTTAAGTTATATGTTTTACATATTTGTAGTGGAGGGCCTGGCGATATGCATGTGTATAATGATGCAGCCCTGTTTTAGTAGGCCAAACTCCAAAGAAAACTCAAAGAGAGAAGAAGACCTTGGGACAATTTTCTCATATTTTCATTAATGCAAAAACAGGGAATTTAAACATGCTGGGGAACCCATGTTCCTTATTTTCGTGGACCTAGTGTACCATTACTCCTAAACATGCAATAACTAACTACTACTACTAACAATGCAGTAAGTTAACTCCTAAAGAAAAGGAAATAATGCAACAAAACAAATAAACATGTGCTCATGGGTCAACAACTTCAATCCATCAAACGTGCAAACTCCTTGACTTGTCTTTTGGGCTGGTCTGCTTCAATTGGGCTTGCGGGTTGGGCCTGTGATTCAGGTGGGCTGGTCTGCTTCAATTGGGCTTGCGGGTTGGGCCTGTGATTCAGGTGGGCTGGTCTGTGACGTATCATTCTCTTCCCCTTCAGAATAGACATTGTCCTCAATGTCTTGAATAAATGGAAATTGTTCCTCAATCCATTGCTTATCTTCCGAAGTTGAATCTTCAAGAGGTGACTTATGCCAATTAATTAAAACCCGAGGTTGGTCGTCAGGACCTTGGCATTGATCCAAAACCAATTCTGGGCGTCCTTCGGATCCGTTCTTAGCAATAAACTCATCCAAAGTATCCAAGTCATGAATGGTTGTAGCATCGTAACCGTAAACGGCCTTGAAAGGTGTCATTTTGATGGAAGAGTGGTAGGTGGTGTTGTATGAAAATTCGGCTAGAAACAAATATTTTTCCCAGGAAGAAGGTTTATCAAACACAAAAGCTCGAAGGTAATTTTCCAAACAACGGTTTACGACCTCGGTTTGAGGGTGATATGCACTTGAGTGTAACAATTTGGTACCCATTTGTTTGAAAAGTTCCTGCCAAAAACGGCTCATAAAAATCGGGTCTCGGTCGGACACAATGGTCTTAGGAAGGCCGTGCAGGCGATATATTTCTTTCATGAATAAAGTGGCCAATGAGACAGCCGTGAATGATGTTGGTAAAGCAATGAAATGAGCAAATTTCGACATTCAGTCGACGATAACCCAAATGGAGGTTTTGCCTTTGGAATAAGGTAAGTGGGTGATGAAATCCATGGATAGGTCCTGCCATGGTGATTCGGGGATGGATAATGGTTGCAGGAGGCCATATGGTTTATGGTTAGAAGGTTTAATGGCTTGGCAAATGGAACATTCCTTCACAAACTTAGCAACATCTCATTGAAAACCCAACCAAGTAAAGACGGCGTATAACCGTTTAAATGTAGCATGGATCCCTGAATTTTAGAACGCAAGGAGGGAATTTTTGGGACCAGGATTTTTCCATGTACATAAACAAGGCCGTCACGAAACATGTGGTGAGGGAAGGCTGCGGGATCAGAGGTGATTTGGGATACGAACTGAATGCCGATTGGATTTTCCTTGAAGTATAGTTTGATCTCATCCAGCCATGGTGCTATGACATGAGATAAAGCCAACATGCACGGGATATCAACTCGGCTTAAAGCATCGACAACTATATTTTGTTTTCCTGGTTTGAAATGGATATCGAAATCATACCCGATTAGCTTTGTAACCCATTTATGTTGTTATGGAGTGTGAATGGTTTGTGTGAATAAATGTTTGAGACTATGGTGATCTGTGTAAATGTTGAAGTGGTTTCCTAAAAGATATTGTCGCCATTTGCATAGTGGGACATAATTTTTTTGAAAAAAAGGCAACGGGACGGTTGTTTTGGGACAAAACGACACCGATAGCAAGACCGGAGGCGTCGGTGGTAAGGTCAAAAGGTTTGGTAAAATCGGGTAGGGCTAGGGTGACTAAGTTTTGCATATGGGATTTCAAGGTGGTGAAGGCTGTGTGAGCTTGTTCAGGCCATGTGAATTCTTTTTGTTTGAGAAGGTCGGTTAAAGGAGCGGCAATATTAGCATAGTTGGGAACGAACAGACGATAATAACTGGTGAGACCTAAAAAGGCACGTAGTGTGGTGAAGGAAATGGGTGTAGGCCAAAGCTGAATTGAAGAAATTTTATCCGGTTCAGCGGACACACCTTTGCTCGAAATGAGATGGCCTAAAAAGGAGAGTTCGGAAGTGGCGAAAACACATTTGGAAGGTTTGGCCTGAAATTGATTAGTAAGTAATGTATCAAGAACATACCGCAAGTGAGAATAATGGTCATCTTTGGTTCGACTGTAGACAAGGATATCATCAAAAAATACCAAGACAAAGCGGTGTAAAACCGACCGGAAGAAATCATTCATTGCCGATTGAAACGTTGACGGCACGGCCGGCTGGGAGGGTGATCCGGGTGGTCACCGGCTCCGGGCCCGACCCTTAAATGGGCCCGAACGTTTTTTAAAATATGAGCATATATATATTAAATTCTATATTTAGGATATATATTTGTGTTTTATACATTAAAGTCTTCTTAGTGAAGTTGGAAAAACCATGTTAATTTAATGTAGAGGTCTCAAGTTCAATCCTTAGCTCTAGCACTATACTCAATTTTTTTTATAATTCATTCCTCTTTACCGGGCCTAAATTCTTTTTCGCCCAAGGCCCAAATTTTTTTTGACGTTTTCGGAGACGGCCCTGGTTGACGGGGCGTTTTGTTGGAGATGTTGCCTTCAGCCCACTTATAGGCCCAGTCGTTTGAAGCCCAGTATGATTAACTTGTTGAGCAAGATTAGCATAGGGTTTTAACCCTAATTTAGGCCTATAAATACTCTCTTGTACTTGTAGCTTTTTGAATCACTCAATAAAAGAATACCCCAGTTGCCCCCGTGGACGTAGGTCAGTTTAGACCGAACCATGTAAATACTTGTGTTCGTGTGCGTGTGTGTTCTCCGAACCTAACAACTGGTATCAGAGCATAGGCTCTTGATCAGATCTGAAAGAACACATACCAGACAACCTTCACCCGCCACCTACCACCCACCTCAGCCGCCGCCGCCACCTCAGCTAACCCAGATATCTCTCCTCGCCGCCACCTCTTCCCTTCCCCAACCCCAACCATACAAACCCACAGCCGCCACCCTAAGTCCTGTGTAGGGTTTTAATCAGGCATCTTAAATTGCCGCTGCTGATAGAACCCAGTTTAGGGTTATCACTGCTGCTATTTTTCGAACAGAACCAGGAGTCAGGTTTCTGTTCTGCTGTCGCTGTGTTGCACGAGGTCAGAAGTTTGTGTTTTGGGGTTTGTTGTTGGTTTAAGAAGAAAGAGTCACAATTTGGTGAAGTCTTTACCTGCTATAAAGAAAAGGAGAGAGGAACAAAAGAATTCATTATTTTTACCTTTGTGGTTGTGATCTGTGCGTGGAACATCACAACAAAAAGAAAAGGACAATTTTCTTTTGAATCATAAAGGCATTATAATATATTCTTAAAAGTAATTTTTTTTTCTTTTTTTGGCTAGTTTCCTATATATTTAGACAAGGGATAATGTCTGAAGAAGGAAAAGTCAAGGTAGAGAAGTTTGATGGGAAAAACTTTGGTTGGTGGAAGATGCAAATCAAGGATTTGCTTATACAGAAGGAGTTAGATGCTGCACTAGACCCTCCCCCTGAGACCATAACGAAAGAATGGACGAATCTTGACAAGAAAGCACAGTCAACGATTCGGCTTACTCTCTCCATGAATGTAGCTTACAACATTCTGGAACAAACCACAGCGCGTGGGATTATGGAAGCTTTGTCAGACATGTACGAGAAGCCGTCTCCTGCTAACAAAGTGTTTCTGATTCGGGAGTTAGTCAATATTCGTATGAAAGAGGGAAGTTCTGTTACTGAGCATATTAATTTATTTAAATCACATTTGACACGTTTGTCTTCTGTGAATTTTAAGATAGATGATGAATTGCAGGCTTGTCTATTGTTATCCTCATTACCTGACAGCTGGTCAGGCACAATCACAGCAGTCACAGGGTCAGTTGAGACTCTCAGTTTTGGAAGAGTTCGTGATTTGTTACTGAATGAGGACTCCAGAAGAAGGAACAATGGAGAATCAAGCTCGTTGCTCAGTACTGAAGGAAGAGGGAGAAGTAGTAATAGAGGAGGAAATAAGGGTAGGTCAAAGTCAAAATGTAACACCCCAAAATTTATAAATCGTATTTTATGATAATATAAGCACACGTGGCTTTTAACTATAAAATACTTGGCAAAAGTGGAGGGACTAAACCTGCTAAAGCCTTAAACTTGACTTGTAGGCTTGAATAAAATGCAGGGAATATGTTTTGCCTGCTCATAACTCACGATCCAAACACCCTCTTGCAAACCAAACCCTAAAAACTCATAAACAAGCTTGAATCAAGTTCAATTCAAGGGGCTTTTGCTTGGGATAGCAAGAAATCGGACCTACTAACCTCGTGTAATCAGTAGGTAACTCTTGTTTCATCATATTTGATGTATTATAGCTTTCATAGAAATGTTGATAATCTAGGGTTTATATAAAAGTCGAATAGGGTGTTGGGGAAGGTGTCTCTAGTGCAAGGAAACCTTATTCCCAACAAATCTTTGTTGAATTCATGCTAGTTTATCAAATGGAGTGAAATCCCTAAGATAACTTGGTGGGTAATGATGGGTATGAGCAACATGTGTGCTCATAAGCTAAAATGAGTGTTTTAGAACTAAGAAGGTGAACTTGGGTTTTCAAATTGTCATCGTATGATGAATCAAGGCTAAATACTTGATTGATAGGCAAATGGCTCATAAACCACCCAAAATTATAGTCTTGATAATTCATGCCCACCAAGTGTTTGTTAAAATGTCCAAATGAATGAATTTGGACTAAAACTCGATAAATGTGTTTGAACATGATACGTAAAAAAAAAGGTTGATTGATCATGTGTAACCATGTTGTTAATTATGATCCTAACCACCTAGGTGGATTACAATCTACTAGGTAGTAAAAAGAGGGGCTTCGGGAGGCCTAGAATCAAAGGAATCTCGGGCTGAGGTAAAGAGGAAGCACGCATAAGGTAAGTCACTCGATGACTTAATTCTTAATATGTCTCTAGTATGTTAATATGCTTAATTATACCTTTGCATATGCATTTGGGAATTAGACATTGTAATGTCACAAAAAGAAGCATAAATACGATACACGATTCATAGAAGATTGCCTTAGATGAAGGATGTTAATATCCCATTTAGACTATCAGGTCAATTGGGTAAAAATGCTAGATAAACAATAGCTTAGGCCATGAGTTAACCTTAAGCCGGTAACGAAATCGTGCTAGTTGCTTGAGTGTATTCATAGGTTCAATGTTATCTACCTCAAGCTAGTCTAGAAGCAAAAAGGGCGCGAGCCAAGGTAAGTCATATCTATGACTTTGTAGGATATATATATATACATATATTCTCATGTTGGGTGTATAAATCATGGGTATATCTTTAGATGAGATGAGATTGTGATTTCCAAGGGTCATAAGAAAACATCGTGTTTAGATCACGTTGCAAGTCATAGAGACCGAGCGAACAAGACCGAGAGAAATGGCACATGTGGCCATGGACACGAGGCATCGCAAACCCGGTATAAATGACTTGGGCGGAGGTTACCTAGTCGAGTTGAGGCTTGATGAGCATAGAAAAATCATTACTAGGCCTTGGAAATCATAAAATCTTAAAACTTGGATGTATGCAAAAGTTAACGGGTCAACATATTGATGGACATATAATTCAGGGTTCTTGGGTTAGAAACCGAACAAGGAATCTAAACATATCTTTAATCATGTAAGAGGTACGTATTATGACCCATTAACAAGTCCCAAGAATCCCCGTAAATGGCCTTGAAGCTGCACTAAAAGTGTAGCTTGGTGCAAGAAAAAGGGTAGTTTCTAACAGCAGGTTTACCCGCCCGGGTAAAACACTCACCCGCCCGGGTAAAGGTTCTGATAAAAAAAGGGTAGTTTCTAACAGCAGGTTTACCCGCCCGGGTAAAACACTTACCCGCCCGGGTAAAGGTTATGTAAAAATAAAAACTTCATTTTATTATTCTTTCAATACTAGACATTCATAATAACGTATTAATGGGTTATTTCCTCGCGTTTAACCCTCAGGTACTCTATTATACTGAATGGATGATGATCAAGAATTGAACAAAGATCCGAACGCACAAGACTCGTCCGCTTCCGCAACTTTTGAGCTAAAATGGTTATAAACTTAGTTTTGGAAGGTGCCATTGAAAACGTTTTCGCTATTAAAATCATCGTACGTATGTTTAAACCATGAGATACATGTGCAAATATTTTGTCAAAAACTCGTTGAGCTCTTAATGACGAAATCTCAAACTTTCAAATTAAGTTTATTAACTCGTAAATCTTCTCATACTACCTCTTTAAACGGGGTGGGTCTTACAAGTGGTATTCAGAGCCCAAGGTTAAACGAGTCTAAGCGTTCGGTTCAAGTATGATCATCAATCTAGTAAGTAATTCACTTCCAAAATGTAATAATCTTGTCAAAAACGATCTATATCATGATTGAACACGAGTCAATCAGAAACGAACTAAGGGAACAGTGTACTAGACACTAACACCCAAGAAACACACCGATTATACGGTCATGGTGGGTCAAGGCTCAGCCGAACCAAGAATTGGAAGACGTGATTGTATGGTTAAGACTGTACAATCGGTTAAAACACAAATAGCTTAATAACGCGTGTATACGAAAATGTATTACACAAACAAAGAAGAATGTTTTTATTAAACAAGATGCATGACCAGAAATTGCTCACCTGGAGAGTACCGTGGTGATCGCGATAAGATCACCGTGTCATGTGTGGATTGCTTACCATGGCCAGGTAAGTGTTAAACACATGGTGCGGTGGGCTTCTCATGATCTACACGTCTACCCTTCACGTGACAAGGACTGGGTCAGGGGAGAAAGGCATGTTAACTTCTCTAAAAATATAACTCGCAAGGTCATATAACAAGGAAGTATTGCCAAACAACTTAAGAGGCCGGGTAGACCGGGTAAGTAAAACCAATGCATAAATGATCACGGGGTCATAGAGCCAAAGGTATTACCACAACGGTTACACGGACCAAGGTAAGACTTGAACCTTAATGAAAGGTTAAGTCATAACTAAACTCAAACCTTTATAGAAGGTTAATTCGTAAATAGACTTGAACCTCAATCAAAGGTTAAGTCATAATTAAACTCAAACGTTTATAGATGGTTAATTCATAAATAGACTTGAACCTTAAGCAAAGGTTGTCATAATTAAACTCGAACCTTTATAGAAGGTTAATCCGTAAGAAGACTTGAACCTTAATCAAAGGTTGAGTCATAATCACATTCGTACCACAATAAAGGTTAATCCGTATAAAAGACTTGAACCTCAATCAATGGTTAAGTCGTAAACACACTCAAATCTTAGTTAAGAGTTAACACGTAAATAGACTTGAACCTTAGTCCAAGGTTAAGTCCTAAATACATTCAAACCATAATCAAAGGCCAATTTCCTAAATGGATTTGGACCTTAACCAAAAGGTTAAATAATGATCACCTTGAGACATGATCGAGAATTTACTCGTAAGTAGACTTGAACTTTAATTAAAGGATCAAGTCATAATCACATTCGAACCTTAGGGAGAGGTTAAACTGTAAGGAAACATGAACCTTAATCGAAGGTTAAGACATAGTCAAATTCGAACCTGGATGGGGAGTCAATCAAGCAGTAAAAGCCGAACCTTAACGAAAGGTTAAATCATAAATCAATATGAACCTCATCTAAAGGGTAAAACTTTTAACGAGTCTAAACCGTACTCGAGAGGTTAACTCGTATTCCAACATGAACCTCGTACTGAGGTAAAACAAAAGCCAAGATTCGGGCTAAGCTCAGGGTTAAGTTATACTTAAACTTGACTCGTTATAAATGGAAGTCTACGGGCAAATGTGAACTATGCGTCACACTAATCATAATGAATTCATGGAAACCCACGGGCAATTGTGAACTAAGTATCACACTAAATCATAATGATCCACGAAAGTTCATGGGCAACCAAGAACTATGCGTCTCGCTAAATCTGGATGCAAACGAGAATAAAACCACATGGGGCTAGCGTGAATTATGATTCACACAAACCTGAGCTAAAAACATGGTCTTATACCATAAAAAGACGTGTTAAATAAAAGAAGGAATTAAACGCTAAATAAAAAGGGAGATCGTAGAAGACCCTGGAAAACGGGGGTGCATCCGCACCAGAGGAACGATCCTAGCCTCGAGCAAGGATCGTATGAGAGTAAACGATGAATGATGGGATCTATTAAAGACATGCCAAACACAAATGATGTGAGATAAATCTCATGGGCCTTAACATGTGATGAATGAACATGAAATCTAAACTCTAAATCATATAGATGGTTGTGAATCATAGATATGAAGGCAATGCCTTCATAATAAATCAAACGCAGCCTGCCGATTCACTATGAATACGAATACTAAGTAAAGAAAACATAAGTAATAGACTTCTGTGACTAAACATGGTAACGTAACACCATGAAACACAAATGAGTGAGAACCATTTTGAGAAATGTTGAATAGATCTATGGGTCAATAAGTCTTAAGGGACACAAATAAACAGAAATGGATCATAGTTCAGTAACGGGCCTTACAAGGCTAGACCAATAAAGGAATTGCCTCGAATCCAAAGTGTTCCGAGGAATTAAATAAAAACATAATCCGGAAGGGGACATGAAAACGGGATTTTATACACGAAGTAATACCTAGATAACTAAAAGAGTCGGAAGACTCGGGTTAAATCTCAAATAAGATGCTTGCAAGAGCTTGAAATATAAATTTGAAAGGCGAGATAAGAAAGGGTCACGAACCCTATGCTAATTCTTTTGATAGGATAAAAATCCTAAAAGCCCGAGGCATTGGGGCAAAAGATAATAGGTGATCAATCGCCTAGAATTTATTTCTAATAAGAGCGAAATATACTAAATTTCGGATTAGATAAAACCAATGTGAGATAAAGAATGCATGAGACAGGCGCAGTGCTATCTGAGGTATTATATGGAGGATTCCATGGAATATTCTAACTCTAAATGAGTAATGCGAAATACTGGCCTAGCACTAAACTAGGACATATGCACATTGTAAGATCCCACATCGGTTGGGAACGGGAAACAAACACTTCTTTATAAGGGGTGGGATACCTTCTCTGTCGTACGTGTTTTGGCTAGTCCTTCGGGGGTGAGACCAATGCAAAACCGTGAGCTTGGTCACAGTCTAATACAGCTGGCCGGGCAAAGCGGACAACATACGATACGGGTTACCTTGGGCTATTACAGCCTGTTAAACGAAAGTTGGACTTTTATAAATTCCCAACAAATCTTAACTCAGAAGTTTGACAGACGATGTGTAGAAACACATCCTATGTCACAGTCCTGAGATTGGATGACTAACTAAAGCATGTGACTTATGAAACTAAGTCTATTTGTAACCGAAACCCTTGATGAATTAACTATTCCCAGAATTAGCAATCGGATAGTAAGAAAACGAACGATAAACGGTTAATATCCTAGTGATAGCTAAGCAATCACTAGAAAGATCAAACGGGTCAAGTGAACTCGTCACCACTTGAACCCAGAGGAATGCATAAATATACCTAAGCCTAGTGACATGTGAAAACACAATTAAAAAGGACACACGTTGTCTATAACAAGGAAGGCATGAGGTGCGGAAAGGACTCGATACTTTCCGGTAAAACCCTGGCATTATAATAAGCCTTTGAGCCAAAATTAAACGGAAATTAAAACCACGTTGAGTGTGGGTGAAGGTCTTCGGGAAGCCGTATGATAACCAAACCCAATATGTGCTTTAGCCCATAGAAATGATTCTAAGTAGAGTAAATAATTAAATGTACACCCTAAGTCTTCGGGGAGTTAAGGGTTCTAAACACGAAAAAAGAGTCACATCGATGGCTCTTGGACAAACCAGGACACCTGCGGGTGCCTAAACTTGAATAATCTCTCGTAAAGGTTAACGAATATGTATACATAAACTTAGAGGCGTAATCAAATTCCATTAAAATAACCCTCGTCGAGGAGGAATAAAACTCAAGATTAACCATGAGGCACGACCCATGGGAATCCACATATACATCTGGTTTCGAGGACGAAACCCTCTTTAAGGGGGGTGGAGTTGTAACACCCCAAAATTTATAAATCGTATTTTATGATAATATAAGCACACGTGGCTTTTAACTATAAAATACTTGGCAAAAGTGGAGGGACTAAACCTGCCAAAGCCTTAAACTTGACTTGTAGGCTTGAATAAAATGCAGGGAATATGTTTTGCCTGCTCATAACTCACGATCCAAACACCCTCTTGCAAACCAAACCCTAAAAACTCATAAACAAGCTTGAATCAAGTTCAATTCAAGGGGCTTTTGCTTGGGATAGCAAGAAATCGGACCTACTAACCTCGTGTAATCAGTAGGTAACTCTTGTTTCATCATATTTGATGTATTATAGCTTTCATAGAAATGTTGATAATCTAGGGTTTATATAAAAGTCGAATAGGGTGTTGGGGAAGGTGTCTCTAGTGCAAGGAAACCTTATTCCCAACAAATCTTTGTTGAATTCATGCTAGTTTATCAAATGGAGTGAAATCCCTAAGATAACTTGGTGGGTAATGATGGGTATGAGCAACATGTGTGCTCATAAGCTAAAATGAGTGTTTTAGAACTAAGAAGGTGAACTTGGGTTTTCAAATTGTCATCGTATGATGAATCAAGGCTAAATACTTGATTGATAGGCAAATGGCTCATAAACCACCCAAAATTATAGTCTTGATAATTCATGCCCACCAAGTGTTTGTTAAAATGTCCAAATGAATGAATTTGGACTAAAACTCGATAAATGTGTTGAACATGATACGTAAAAAAAAAGGTTGATTGATCATGTGTAACCATGTTGTTAATTATGATCCTAACCACCTAGGTGGATTACAATCTACTAGGTAGTAAAAAGAGGGGCTTCGGGAGGCCTAGAATCAAAGGAATCTCGGGTTGAGGTAAAGAGGAAGCACGCATAAGGTAAGTCACTCGATGACTTAATTCTTAATATGTCTCTAGTATGTTAATATGCTTAATTATACCTTTGCATATGCATTTGGGAATTAGACATTGTAATGTCACAAAAAGAAGCATAAATACGATACACGATTCATAGAAGATTGCCTTAGATGAAGGATGTTAATATCCCATTTAGACTATCAGGTCAATTGGGTAAAAATGCTAGATAAACAATAGCTTAGGCCATGAGTTAACCTTAAGCCGGTAACGAAATCGTGCTAGTTGCTTGAGTGTATTCATAGGTTCAATGTTATCTACCTCAAGCTAGTCTAGAAGCAAAAAGGGCGCGAGCCAAGGTAAGTCATATCTATGACTTTGTAGGATATATATATATATACATATATTCTCATGTTGGGTGTATAAATCATGGGTATATCTTTAGATGAGATGAGATTGTGATTTCCAAGGGTCATAAGAAAACATCGTGTTTAGATCACGTTGCAAGTCATAGAGACCGAGCGAACAAGACCGAGAGAAATGGCACATGTGGCCATGGACACGAGGCATCGCAAACCCGGTATAAATGACTTGGGCGGAGGTTACCTAGTCGAGTTGAGGCTTGATGAGCATAGAAAAATCATTACTAGGCCTTGGAAATCATAAAATCTTAAAACTTGGATGTATGCAAAAGTTAACGGGTCAACATATTGATGGACATATAATTCAGGGTTCTTGGGTTAGAAACCGAACAAGGAATCTAAACATATCTTTAATCATGTAAGAGGTACGTATTATGACCCATTAACAAGTCCCAAGAATCCCCGTAAATGGCCTTGAAGCTGCACTAAAAGTGTAGCTTGGTGCAAGAAAAAGGGTAGTTTCTAACAGCAGGTTTACCCGCCCGGGTAAAACACTCACCCGCCCGGGTAAAGGTTCTGATAAAAAAAGGGTAGTTTCTAACAGCAGGTTTACCCGCCCGGGTAAAACACTTACCCGCCCGGGTAAAGGTTATGTAAAAATAAAAACTTCATTTTATTATTCTTTCAATACTAGACATTCATAATAACGTATTAATGGGTTATTTCCTCGCGTTTAACCCTCAGGTACTCTATTATACTGAATGGATGATGATCAAGAATTGAACAAAGATCCGAACGCACAAGACTCGTCCGCTTCCGCAACTTTTGAGCTAAAATGGTTATAAACTTAGTTTTGGAAGGTGCCATTGAAAACGTTTTCGCTATTAAAATCATCGTACGTATGTTTAAACCATGAGATACATGTGCAAATATTTTGTCAAAAACTCGTTGAGCTCTTAATGACGAAATCTCAAACTTTCAAATTAAGTTTATTAACTCGTAAATCTTCTCATAATACCTCTTTAAACGGGGTGGGTCTTACACAAAACGCAAGAGCAAGTCAAGAACTGGAAAGCCAAGGAAAGACATACAGTGTTGGAACTGTAAGGAGTTTGGGCATTTCAGAAGTCAGTGTTCTGAACCTGCGAGAGAGAAAAGGGAAGTGAATGCTACTACATCCTCAGATTCAGAGGATGCTCTTATTTGCTGTATTGAGAGTTCTGTTGAAGACTGGATTATGGATTCAGGAGCGTCTTTCCATGCTACTTTTAGCACGAAGAAGATGAAGAATCTGCGAACAGGTAACTTTGGTAAAGTTCGTTTGGCTAATAATCAGAGTCTTGACATTACAGGAATTGGCGACATAGACCTTAAAACTCCATTGGGAACCATTTGGAACTTGAAGAATGTTCGGGTCATTCCTGGTTTGAAGAGGATGCTTATATCCATCGGTCAGCTTGATGATCAGGGATATGATGTTCACTTTGGTAGTGGACAATGGAGAGTTGTTAAGGGCAGCATGGTAGTTGCTAGAGGCAAGAAGAGAGGTAGTTTGTACATGGTTGAAGCATCAGCTGATGCAGTGAACGCAGTATTGAGTGACCAGAGTCAGACAAAGTTATGGCATCAAAGACTCGGGCACATGAGTGAAAAGGGGATGAAGATGCTTGTTACCAGGGGAAAACTTCCAGAGTTGAAGAAGGTCGAGTCAGGATTTTGTGAACCGTGCATCCTAGGCAAGAAAAAGAAGGTGACTTTTGTGAAGACTGGGAGAGCACCGAAAGCTCAAAAATTGGAGCTTATTCACTCAGATGTATACGGACCGACATCAGTAGCTTCACTTGGAGGTTCTCGCTACTTTGTGACCTTCATAGATGATTCAACACGCAAGGTATGGGTTTACTTTCTTAAACATAAATCTGAAGTTTTTGATACTTTTAAGAAATGGAAATCTGCTGTTGAACTTGAAACTGATTTGAAGGTGAAATGCTTGAAGTCGGATAACGGTGGTGAATATATCAGCAAGGAGTTTACAGATTATTGTGCTGATAGAGGGATCAAGATGATAAATACAGTTCCAAGAACTCCGCAACAGAATGGAGTTGCAGAGAGGATGAACAGAACATTATGTGAAAGAGCCAGGAGCATGAGATTGAATGCAGGGCTCCCAAAGATGTTCTGGGCTGATGCAGTTAACACAGCAGCGCAACTTATCAACCGTGGACCCTCAGTACTGTTGGGATTCAAGCTTCCTCAAGAAGAATGGAAGGGTAAAGCAGTTGAGTATGATCACCTGAGAATCTTTGGGTGCAGTGCTTACGATATCAACCCAGAAGGTGACAAGCTGGATGCTAAAGCAAAAAAGTATATCTTCATTGGATATGGGGGTGATCAAATGGGCTACAGGCTTTGGGATTTTGAAAGCAAAAAGGTAGTCAGAAGCAAGCATGCTGAGTTCAATGAAGAAGAATTGTACAAAGACAGAAACTTGGATAAGTCAAAGGTTCAGAAAGAAACAGTTGAGTTTAGTGTTGAGAATCAGAAGAAAGAATCTGTCACAGGGCCCGTAACAGAATCTGAAGATGACACAGAACCTGAGACTGAAGATGGTGAGAATGAAGAGTCAGTGGGAATTTCTGACAGTGGGAGTTCAGAGTCTGAAGACGAACAGTCTCCACAGCAGCCTGACCAAACTGATACTTCGGTCAGGAGATCCACCAGAGTTTCTAAAGCGCCGGACAGGTACAGTCCCAGTCGTACCGGCCCCTCAGTTAATTATATTCTCTTGACAGAAAATGGTGAACCAGAGAGCTACTCTGAAGCAGTCAAGATGAAGGACTCATTCCAGTGGGAGCGAGCAATGAAAGAAGAAATGAGTTCACTAGACAAGAACAAGACTTGGGTTCTTGTAAAGCTTCCGCGAGACAAGAAAGCTCTTCAGAATAAATGGGTTTTCAGGGTCAAAGATGAGCATGATGGTTCTAAACGGTATAAAGCCCGTTTAGTGGTCAAGGGATTTCAGCAGAAGAAGGGAGTTGATTATGATGAGATCTTCTCTCCAGTGGTGAAGATGACCACCATCAGGTTAGTTCTGAGTATTGTAGCAGCAGAGAATTTGCATCTAGAGCAGCTAGATGTGAAAACAGCATTTCTACATGGTGACCTTGATGAAGATATTTACATGGCACAGCCTGAGGGATTCCAGGTTATTGGAAAAGAGAATTGGGTGTGCAAGTTGAAGAAGAGTCTGTATGGTCTGAAACAAGCGCCAAGACAGTGGTACTTGAAGTTTGATAATTTCATGGTGAAGACCAGTTACAAGAGATGTGAAGCCGATCACTGTTGTTATCTGAAGAAGTTCAAGAGTTCGTATATCATTCTACTTCTGTATGTAGATGATATGTTGATTGCAGGGTCAGATATGAATGAGATCAGCAAGTTAAAGAAGCAAATGTCCAAAGAATTCGAGATGAAGGATTTGGGTGCAGCTAAACAGATACTCGGGATGAGTATCACCAGGAGCAAGAAAGATGGATCTTTGACACTGTCCCAGGAAAAGTACATTGGGAAAGTGTTAGAGAAATTCAATATTAACAGTGAGTCACCTCAAGCTTACCAAAGATCAGTGTCCCAGAACTGAAGAAGAAAAAGCTGATATGGCTAGAGTTCCGTATGCATCTGCGGTAGGTAGTTTGATGTACGCTATGGTGTGTACAAGACCTGACATAGCACACGCAGTTGGAGTTGTCAGTCGGTTTATGTCAAATCCGGGAAGAGAACATTGGGAAGCAGTTAAGTGGGTGCTTCGTTATTTGAAGGGAACGTCAAAGATGGGGTTATGTTTCAAAGGGAAGGATTCAGTTCTCAGAGGTTATACAGATGCTGACCTGGGTGGCTGCAAAGATACATTTAAAAGCACCACAGGTTTCGTTTTCACAGTGGGAGGAACTGCAGTCAGTTGGATGTCCAGACTTCAGAAAAGCGTGGCTTTGTCCACAACAGAGGCAGAATACATGGCTATAGCTGAGGCCAGTAAGGAGCTAGTATGGTTGAAAGCTTTTCTAGAAGAGTTAGGGAAGAAGCAGACTGAGAACTTGTTACACTGTGATAATGAAAGTGCAGTAAAACTTGCTAAGAATCCTGTGTATCACAAGAAGACGAAGCACATCGGGATAAGTATCACTTCGTGAGAGGATTGGTTGCTGATGGCACAATCAACTTGAAGAATATCTCAGTTGCTAAGAATCCAGCAGACATGTTTACTAAATGTGTGACGTTGGATAAGCTGAAGCTGTGTGTAGCTTCAGCTGGTCTCCAGGAATAATGTTGAGGAGATTGGGGTAACTGGAGGTGCATTAAAGATCAAAGGGAGATCTTATCTACATAAGTACAGAAGAGATGGTGCAATTCGTGGTCCAAAGACACCAAGTGGGAGATTGTTGGAGATGTTGCCTTCAGCCCACTTATAGGCCCAGTCGTTTGAAGCCCAGTATGATTAACTTGTTGAGCAAGATTAGCATAGGGTTTTAACCCTAATTTAGGCATATAAATACTCTCTTGTACTTGTAGCTTTTTGAATCACTCAATAAAAGAATACCCCAGTTGCCCCCGTGGACGTAGGTCAGTTTAGACCGAACCACGTAAATACTTGTGTTCTTGTGCGTGTGTGTTCTCCGAACCTAACACGTTTGTGAGGCCGAACGACATAACAAGAAATTCATAGTGGCCGTCGGATGTGCGGAAAGCTGTTTTGTGGATATCGTTTTGAGCGACACGAATTTGATGGTAGCCTGAACGGAGATCTATTTTAGAAAAGATGGTGGCACCAGTGAGCTCATCAAGTAATTCATCAATGGTTGGAATTGGAAAACGATCCCGAATTGTGATCGCGTTAAGAGCCCAATAATCCACACAAAAACGCCACGTGTCGTCCTTTTTTAACAAGTAATACCGGTGATGAGAACGGACTTTGACTGGGTTGGATGATTCCATCTTTGAGCATCTCATCAATTAATTGAGTCATGACCTGTTTTTGAAAATGCGGATAACGGTATGGTTTCACATTCACGGTTTGGTTTTCATCGAGTAATGGAATATGGTGGTCGTGGGACCAGGAGGGTGGAAGGTTATGAGGTGGTTCAAAAACAAGTTTGAAGTCACTAAGAAGTGTGGCGATTGTTGGGTCAGGGTGTGATGGCGGGACTGTGGAAGTAATGGTATTAATGGTGGTGTCCATGATTAAGGTGTGAAGAGAGGCAATAGATCCTTGACGAATCATGCAAGACAGAGAACTCGGGGTTACGGGTTAGCTCATAGGTTCACCACGCAAGGTGGTAGTAATGCCGTTGATTACAAATGATAATTCAAGAATAGAGAAATCAGCAGTGATAGTACAGAATGAACTGGGCCATGAAATACCCAAGACGACATCGACGCCTTGAACCGGAAAGATGAACAATGGAAGTTGAAAAGTGGTTTTGTGTAGTTGAATAGATACCTCAGGACAGTGGCCTTCACAGTGAATAAGTTGTCCGTTACCGACCATGACAGCAAAAGGGTGGAGTGGTTTGGTATGGAGGTGTAAGGATGAGGCAATGCGTGGTTGGATGATGTTATGAGTACTCCCACAATCGATAAGAATTGTAACCGGATGACCATTGATAAATCCCGTTATGCGAAGGGTTTGAAGGGAGCTCATGCCATAGAAGGCAGCATTAGATAATGGCATGAATTGTGGAGGATGGAAGTCGGCTTCCTGAAATTGTAGGTTCGACTTCTAGTAGGATTGAATGCTTGTCGTTATCGACAACTAATAGGAACTGTGGTGGGGAACACTTGTGTCCCGAGAAATATTTATCCGGACAACGGAAACACAAACCCTCTTTACGGCGTTGTTGGATGGCTTCAGGAGATAATTTGGTAAAAGGAAGTGGTTTTGGTGGTGTAGGTAATATCGCCGGGTTTGAAGTGGAAGGTTTATCAGTAGAAGGTGATTTAGAAGGTGGCTGGAATGTAGGGAAATTAGTTGTGGATGGAATAGTGGATTATGACGTTAGTTGTTTAGAAGGGTAGAAGGTTTTTGGTTTAAAGGGTTGGGTAAATTTATCCTCCAAAAGCCGGGCTAGGCCACAAGCGTCATGTAAGGAGGTGGGTTTAAGTACAGCTAGTTCGGATTTTATTTCGGGTTTGAGGCCAGAGACAAAGCAATTTTGGAGAGTCTGAGGGATAAACCGGTAAACTGGTTGCTAAGCCTCTCGAAGGTCGTTTGGTATTCGGTTACGGACCCAGTTTGATGGAGTTTAAGGAGGGTATCCTCGTGGTTTTCATAGGATGACGGACCAAAACGCCTTTCAACTTCACGTTTAAATTCGGTCCACGAGCCCAAAAGGTCGTTATTTGCTTGGTGTTGATACCATGAGAGGGCATCACCGATGCAATGGAATGCGGTTAGGGCCACATGTTCTCCCGGGGAATGGTGTAGTAGCTAAAATAATTGTTGGCTTGAAAGATCCACCCGAGGGGGTTGGAACCGTCAAACATCGGAAGGGTAATTTTTGGTTGACGCAGATGTTGCTGGTTGTTGTTCTGGTTGTGTTGTGGGCAGTCCTGTGGGTGTCTTGGGCGGTCATTTGATGAGGTATCAGTTTGTAAGGAGTCTGATAGTTTGGCAATGTGGTTGACTAGGCGAGCTTGGGTGGCGGATTGTGCATCAAGCTTGGTATTAAGGTTCTCAGTGGCTTGAATGGGGTTGTTAATTGGGTGGCTAATTGGTTGGTTTAGTTTTGTTGCGAGGTGGAGGCGGCAGAAGTGATGGCGATTAATTGTGCTAATTGGTCGGTGATGGATGGTGGTAGGTCCTCGAAGGAGGAGGTGTCTTTACGTGGAGCCATAGCGGAAGGTGAACGATAATGAAAGCACCAAAATGATGCAACCTTGTTTTAGTAGGCCAAACTCCAAAGAAAACTCAAAGAGAGAAGAAGACCTTGGACAATTTTCTCATATTTTCATTAATGCAAAAACAGGGAATTTAAACATGCCGGGGAACCCATGTTCCTTATTTTCGTGGACCTAGTGCACCATTACTCCTAAACATGCAATAACCTACTACTACTACTACTAACAATGCAGTAAGTTAACCAGTGGCGGATCTAGAAACATTTTTCAGTAGTAACGTTTTTCATTTTTTTCATTTTAGTAGTAACGTTTTTCAAATTTCGTAAAAAAAAACCAAATTTTCCACTAATTTTCCACTACGCGCGCGAAGTTGAGCCGCAACGTCTGCACCCCCTAGTTATAAGCTGGATCCGCCCCTGAAGTTAACTCATAAAGAAAAGGAAATAATGCAACAAAACAAATAAACATGTGCTCATGGGTCAACAGCTTCAATCCATTAAACGTTCAGGCTTTTTGACTTGCCTTTTGGGCCGATCTGCTTCAATTGGGCTTGCGGGTTGGGACTGTGATTCAGGTGGGTTGGTCTGTGACGTATCATATAATCTATATTTATATATCTATATCTATCTATCTATCTATCTATATATATAAAAGAAAACGTATATGCTGACGTGGCGGGTAATGGAGGCCTCAACATTCTCTTGAGAGTGCCACGTGGCATCATAATGGAGAGTTTTTGGTGTTTTTGAATTGTTTCCTTTTTTAATTAAATTGAGTTATTTTAGGAAAAAGAATTTAAAAATAAATTTAAAATTTTCTCTCTCATATTTCCTCCCATAATTTTTAAACGTTTATATGTTTTATATACGGGATTTTTTAAAGAAAAAAATTACACCAAATTAACGAGCGTTTTATTATCTTTCCAACGAGTACCATAGTGCTATATAAAAACGGAGAAAAAATCGACTATTTTTTGTGGGGTTTCGTTCATACAGGAAAAATATACAACGTGTTCATGTTATCACGTAAAATTAGATTTTGTGGGGAATATGAGTTATTACTGATTAGAATACTATGAACATGCAATGATTGAGAGATTTTGTGGTTAGTTAACTTGAGCCATTTGCAATAGGTTATCACGTAAAATTAGATTTTTCAACCCCGGGACCTTCCCGGGGTAATTAGCTATTATATTAATATTCCAAAGGCTTATATCCTACATGACACTCAAAGAGACCATTCTCTTCTTTGAGAGTGCCATGTAGGATCCCATGTGGCACCTATGTGACCAATTAAAAAACAAAAGCCATTGAGTTATTTTAGGAAAAGAAAAGAATTAAAAAACAAAATTAAATTTTCTCTCTCATGTTTTCTCCTATAACTTTTAAACGTTAATATCTTTTATATACGAGATTTTTAAAGAAAAAAATACACCAAATTAATGAGCGTTTTATTATCTTTCCAACGAATACCATAGTGCTATATAAAAAAACGGAGAAAAAACGACTATTTTTTGGGGTTTTGTTTTCAAATATATTCTACTCTACTAATAAATCACTACTTAAGGTTTTTTATATTTGAATAAGAAAGGATAAACATAACTTCATAAGCAGAGATTCGTTTTTTATATATTTGAATATGATAACTTATGGCAGAGATTTGTCAAAATAAATAATAATAATAATAATATTCATTAATCATGTATTGCAAAGTTATTATTTATGTTGTCATATTAGATATTTTATTATGTCATATTAGACATTTCAACCCCGGGACGTTCCCGGGATAAGGGGGAAGGGGCGCTCCACTGAAAATGTTTTCACTTCACTGATTTCTACAAATCCTGCACTGCCACATCACTTCACTGATTTCCTTCACTGAAACACTTTTTTGGAGGCAACACCCCACTGATTCTTTACCCAACTATCAATTATTTTCACACATAATAATAATAATAATAATAATAATAATACGTGTGGTGTACTTTAGTTGTTAATAAAGTCAAAATTATGTTGAAATAATAATAATAATAATAATAATAATAATAATAATAATAATAATAATAATAATAATAATAATAATAATAATAATAATAATAATAATAATAATACCCTTTTTCAACTCTTTCTCATCTATATCTCTAAAGTCACCATCTCAGACTCAAACACCTGCACCTACTCACCACAAGGGAAGCCACCACCCCTGTACCTGTTGAGCCACACCAAACCAAACTATAAAGATGATGGATCCATACTCATGTTAAGGTAAATCAAGATCTGATTTCTCGTCTATTCCATTTATTTGTCGTTTCTCGCAGATCCATCTTCTTCCTCAGATTTATGGCTACCGGTTCGACCACCGAAGGTGGTTGTTCATAAAAAAAATTGAAGGTGACGTTGATTTATTGAAGTAGAAGAAAAAAAAAAAAAAACTGACAGTTTGTGTCACAATCCGTTAACCAGCACGGTAACTAGAACCCGAATTTGGTTCACGGAACCACTACCAGCATGGGTGACGGCGATGTTACCGTGCGGGTAATGAGATACCCGTGACTAATTTTAGTAGCACCCCGTCCCCCTAAAAGCTAGTAATGGAGATAAAGAAAAAGAGAGACCTGAAGAAGGGAGTTCTTGGCATAACTTGAATCTTCATGACCAATGGTCATATGTAAGATGTTTACTAATGCCATATGGTTTATAATTTTAATTTGTTCTGCTGCTTGATGGCCTTGTTTTTCCTACTTTAAATAGGCCTTCTACAAGTGAATAAGTCATCACGTGTTTCAATTGTTTTACACCATGAATAATGGTGATAATTATTGGATGGCAATTATATCTATATTAATTTAGCGACACTTGAATAGTGTTTTAGGTCTAAAATACGCTGCTAGCTGCCAAAATTGAAAAAACTGAATACGTTCTGCTGCTTTTTGTGTTTGCTTTTCTTTATTTTTTTAATGGTTTTGCAAAGTTAATATTCCACTAACTTTCTTACAAACTTATTTGACCTCCAAACTTTGATCACCAAAGTTTTAGCTTTTATGATTTCAAACTTTGACCACCAAAACTTTTAGCTTTTAGAATTTTAAACTTTGACCACCCAAGTTTTTTAAAGTTGCGTTACAGACACATCCACCGCAACATCTTTTAGCTGAGCATTGGCACATTTTTTCTAACTTTGACCACCAAACTTTTAGCTTTTAGCCGCGAGTATTTTTTTGAAGCCCACGCGAGAATAACAGTCACTTAATATTTATGTCCACGAAACCCTCCACCGAACAGAAGCTCCCACAGCGACACGGGATGTTTAACGTCCACCAAACCTCAACGCACGATCGTTAACGTAATTTGTGCACTTCGGTATCGT
This sequence comes from Ambrosia x helenae, assembly GCA_030844895.1. NCBI lineage: Eukaryota > Viridiplantae > Streptophyta > Magnoliopsida > Asterales > Asteraceae > Ambrosia > Ambrosia x helenae. The sequence continues at coordinate 122,508,266 of CM061228.1, forward strand.
TACCGGCAACAAATTTTGCCGCTTTTCGGGACTAATACTTTCAATACCAGTATAGTGATCTAGATGATTCAATTGTTCTATCGAGTGGATGTATCGTGACGTCATCCACATATTATGTTTCTATTGGTCCGCGTAATATGCCACCTTTTAGCTAAGATTTGAAACATTTTTTCTAATTTTGGTTTCAAATAAAGCGTACTACTAAACATGTATGCACAACAGCTGAGCATGCGACGAAGCGCGTGCCAACGCGCGGGTAACTACCACTACTTATATATTATATATACCACTTTAAATGTATGGTCAGTGGTTTAGCCACCTTCAAGAAAACCCTCATTGGTATTTTTTTTTAGTTGTACTTTCCAGATTTTTTTAGGCTCCATCCATGAGTCGGTGTCTTTACCTATTATTATTAGAGCATTCACATCCGCTCTATCAAATTCCATCCATCAAATTACACTAAAAATCATTACTCCACCTCTAAATCTTCTATCTCCTAATTAAAATAATAATACTTTTTCATACTTTTATCATTATATTTTCTCACTTCTCACTCACAACTATTTCAACCGTCAACGACAGGCTTGCTTTTTCCTCGATCTCTCTTCGGTTAGTTTTCTTTGTTTCTGTTTTTCTATTTTAACTAGATTCAACGAGTTTGCTCCGACGACACCCCCTGACCCGACGGGACGTCTTCCGGTGACAGTAGCTAGGGGTTCGATGTCTGCAACCATGGTAAAGATGATGATAATGGGTTGGAGGTGGACGATGGCGACAACCGTGCCTGACTAGGGTTCCGACGCAACATTCGATATCCCTGACAGAGCTTGGGTTTGGGACAACACAGGTAGGTTCTATGGTCTCCGTGGTTGCAATTTCGGTTGTATTTTTACTAGACCGGGCAATTTCAACCCATCTAGTTAAGTTTGGGTTGTTTTGGGTTTAAAATTTGACCGTGTGGGTTAAAATGGGTTTAGTATAATTTTCAAGGGGGGTAGAATGAGTAATTTTAATTGTAGGAAATAAGTAAGTGGGTCAGGATGGGTATGTCAAAAAAAACAAATGGGTCAGGATGAGTATTTTTTAGATAACCATATACAAATCTGAATTAAAACTCACCCAACACAAAAAGCGTTGATGCCTCATAGAAATCAATTTCATTAAAAACAAAAAAATTATATCTTTTGCATTTGTTGATCACCCCAGTCGGTTCGAAACCGTTCGGGTCGTTAACGGACGGCAATGTCGAAACAACACGGGTCGTTAACGAGACCGATCTCATCGAAACAGTTCGAGTCGTTAGCGGGTTTGATCGAGTACAAACGGTCTGGGTTGTTGACCGACCCGTTTTGATCGAAATGGTCTGGTCGTTGACGAGCCCGGTCGGGTCGAAACGGTCCGTTGTTACTAACGGGATCGGTCAGGCCGAAACGGTTCGGGTCGCTAATGGGCACGGTCGGGTCGAAACAGTACGTGTCGCTATGGGACGGGTCAGGTTGAAACGGTCTGGGTCGTTACCGGGCCCGGTCGGGTCGAAACGGCCCGGGTCACTACCGGCCCGGCCCGTCCGGGTCGCTACGGGACGGGTCAGGTTGAAACGGTCAGGGTCGTTATCAGGCCCGGGGGTCGAAACAGTCCGGGTCGCTAGCGGGCCCGGCCGGGTCGAAATAGTCCGGGGTCGCTACGGGACGGGTCAATTTTGAAACGGTCCGGGTCTCTACGGGACGGGTCAGGTTGAAACGATCTGGGTCGTTACGGGGCCCGGTTGGGTCGAAACGGTCTGGGTCGCTAGCGGGCCCGACCAGGTCAAAACAGTCCGGGTCGCTACGGGACGGGTCAGGTTGAAACGGTTTGGGTCGTTACCCGGCCGGGTCGAAACAGTCCGGGTCGCTACGGGACGGGTCAGGTTGAAACGGTCTAGGTCGTTACCGGGTCCGGTTGGGTCGAAACGGTGTGGGTCGCTACGCGACGGGTCAGGTTGAAACGGTCTGGGTCGTTACCGGCCCGCTTGGGTCAAAACGGTCCGGGTCGCTAGCGGGCCCGGCCCGGTCAAAATGGTCCGGGTTGCTACGGGACGGGTCACATTGATAGGGTCTGGGTCGTTACCGGGCCCGGTCGGGTCGAAATGGTCCGGGTGGCTACCTGTAACACCCCAACCGATGGCGAAAACATCGAGGTGTCACGTAGTGACGACTGTTCAATAGCACATGGACTAAATTGTAAATAATAATAGCAAGTAACTTCCATTATTCAAACGAAATACAAAGAGTCTTAATAGAAATCTCAAACATAAATAATAAATGTTCAACTTTTATTTAAGCACTAGGTCCAGCCTAAGCGTGAAAAGCATGCAAGATCAAACTTCACCTGAAACATGTACAAAATAATTTGTCAACACATATAATGCATTGGTGAGTATATCCATTTTCGTTCAAACAGTAATTTGCAATTTATGTGCCTTGATGTCTGTAATATGTAAAAGGGTCAAAATCAAGCCTCACATCGTTCAATAATCGTTCACACATCGTTCAAGAAAAACCATAACAATGACCAAGGACTTAACTCGTTCACGTAAGTCAAACAAGGGATATAATTCGTAGTACTACTCATTGTTAGGTGCGGCCCAAAGGTTAATGACTTTGACAAATCGTTCATACAATTCACACAAAACATATCAAAGAGCACATTGCTTTGTAAATAATATACGTAAGTTTAATAATAATGGTACATGAATCACCCCAAAAGAGTAAATAGTAAAAAGGGGAAAGATATACTCACAGTTTCGCTAAGTGTAAACTCCACAAAAGTTCGTCGTAAAGGATCTAGAATTCCGAAGAACTCAACCTATATATAAGAATACTAATGAGGAAAATAACTTAAAAGTCTAAGGCAACCAAAATCTAAGGCACTAGGGTTTACTACACTTGTGTAGGGAAGAAGAAGTTTTAATAATAATTTGAACAATAGTTTTGAAATAAATATATCACGATTTAGAAATAAATATGTGACTAAACACTTTTGCCTCCCATACTTAGAAACATTTTCTATTTTTTAGAAAAATATCCATGAAAAAGATTTCTCCAAAAATGATATTTTTATGAAAAATAATTATTTTATGATGTGAAATACTGAAAATAATATTTTTCAAAATTTCTTTCAATTTATTTGCATTTAAAACCTATTTAATGAGTTTAAATAGTGTTTTAATGATTAAAAATAGTAAAAATAACAAAAATAATCATTTTCTGAGAAATTACATTTTATTTCAGTTTATTATACATAAAAATAAATCTCCAGAAAATTTGAGGTTAAAATCACTTAAAATGAATTTTTAATCATTTAGTTATGATTAAAACAAATTAAATCAAGAAAAATAGGAAAATAATTTATTTTTCAGGAAATAAAAATATGACAATTTGCTTTAAGGTGTCAAGATGTTTCCCCTAAATTTTCATAATTTTTGGAGCAAAAATGAATTTTTTAGAAATATTATAAGTTTAAAGCATATATATAAGTTTTATTATTGATTAAAAATAAAAAAAAAAACAATAAAAATAAGAACAGCAAAAAAAAATTCTTGCTGTGTTGCTGTGTAAGGGAGTCGAACCTGAGGGGTTTGAAATACAATTCATTTGGTTAACCACTACACCACAACACCATTTGTTAATAAACTCACCCAAAATATTATTTAAACAATCCTTACACTTCATCTTCTTCCCCAAATCATAACCCTAACCCTAGATTTTTAAGACTTTCAATTCGTAATGGTTTAGACCCCGAATCAAGAGGGATTTTAAAGAACATGATTAAAGAAGCAAAATGGCACTAAAAATAGATGCTTACAATATGTATTTCGATCGGAATTTAAGCTTCAAGTACACGACCAAAGTTCACGAATTGGAGCCTTTTCAAGGTGTTTTTACTTGGGTTTTTAGTGGGTTTTGAAGAGCAAGATTGCAGAAAACTAATGCTACGTTTGGTATTTATAATAGTCTTGTAAAAGTGGCGTTTTGTAAAGCTTAAATATTCCGGCGGTTACAACATTAAACCCGGTTATAAAATGCTTAAAAACGCATGTTTTTGACTTAATTATGAAGGAATTTAAAGGATTTAGATGAAGAAACGTAAACCCCATAAAAATTTTGAGTTAAAACGCCTCTAAACGCCAAATTAAACCTCGCCGGAGAGGAATCCGGTCGCCGGAATCGCGCTGCTACAGTACCAATTTTTTTTTATTTTTTTTAACATGACAATTTTGATCCCTCTAGTTAGTTTGGTTAGTTTAGTCCCTTAACTTCTTATAAAACTTAACCAAGATTAAATATTTCTAATCAAAAACTTTTTAACACTTAAAAAATATTTTTTTTTCATCTTTTATAAATTTTACCAATATTTTAAGTTTTTATCCCTTTCCATCGTAAAACTTCGACGTTTTCCAACGTCCCTCGACAAAATTATTTGGTGTTTTATAATAAAACGTATATAATAAAGATTTAACGAATAATTCAACTTAAGTTTTATTTAAAATTTCAAAAGATCGTAACACAAGGACTGAAATGAAATTTTGATAAAGTTAGAAAACGCGCAAATGTTACACTACCGGGCCCGGCCGGGTCGAAACAGTCTGGGTCACTACGGAACGGGTCAGGTTGAAACGGTCTGGGCGTTACCGCGCCTGGTCGGGTCAAAACGGTCTGGGTCGCTACCGGGCCCGTCCGGGTCGCTACGGGATGGGTCAGGTTGAAACGGTTTGAGTCGTTACCGGGGCCGGTCGAGTCGAAACGGTTCCGATCGCTAACGGCCCAGCCGGGTCGAAACGGTCCTGGTCGCTAGCGGGACCGGTCAGGTCGAAACAGTCTCGGTCGCTACCGGGCCCGGCCGGGTCGTAATGATCCGGGTTGTTAACCAGCCCGATAGGGTCGAACCGGTCCGGTTTGAAATGAAATATTTCGGATCCCTTAATCCAAACCATCCAGACCCAAACCCATCCTGACCTAACCCATCCCAACCTATTTTTTAATTTACCCATTTTGACCCAAACTCATCCTAACCCAAACCCATCCTAACCCATCAATCAACCCAACCCAACCTACCCATTTTGCCACCCCTAATTTTTACTATTCTGGCTAAATCTGATGCGTGTTTTGTTGATTCCTGTAACTAATTCATTATATATGGTTTCCCTGTACGTTTTTGGTGCTAATCTTTGTGGGATTTTGATGTTTATGGCAATAAGATAATTCTAAATTTCTATCCCTCCTGTTAACCACGATTTCATGAGGGCAGAGAAAGCAATCGCTCTCATAGGGGCTTTGATGGAGATATGGTTGAATCTTTTATCTAGCAATGGAGGGTTTTTTGGGCTTTGGATCAATCATATTATCATACTAGTTTTTATCCCGGGAGCGTCCCGGGTTGAAATATCTAATATGACATAATAAAATATATTATTATTATTATTATTATTTTAAACAAATCTCTGCCATAAGTTATCATATTCAAATATTAAAAAAACGAATCTCTGCGCCGGGGTATAAATCTAGTGCCATTACAAATGAATTTGGAAGTTTGTAATCGATCATTCTAAAAAGAACTAACATGAAATAAGAAAAAAAAAAGTTAATTATTGAAATATCGAACGCATTAGTCTAAGGGTTATGTGATGCGTTAAAAAATTCATGGGTATATGATCGGGTATATAGTTCGGGTATTTGGTATGTTGTTTCGGGTAATCGGGTCGGATATCACCTAATCCCAGACCCGACCCAAACCCACAATTTTTTTTTAAACTAATCCCAAACCCGACACAATACCTGTCGGGTTACAAAAAATAGTCATTTTTTTCCGTTTTTATATAGCACTATGGTACTCGTTGGAAAGATTATAAAACGCTCGTTAATTTGGTGTATTTTTTTTCTTTAAAAAATCTCGTATATAAAATATATTAACGTTTAAAAGTTATGGGAGGAAACATGAGAGATAAAATAATAAAGTTTTAATATTTAAATTTAGTATATTAGGTATTTAATAGATTAGGTTAAAGATTATAATAGATTAGGTTAAATCATATTTATTTCTTTTTTTAATTGGTTTAGAGTTGCCACATCACATCCTATGTGGCATCTCTCAAAGGAGAGATTGCATAAGAGTATGACATGTAGGATTAATCCTTTTGCAATCTATATATATATATATATACTAGCTGATTACCCCGGAAGGTCCCGGGGTTGAAAATTTTAATATTATTTAATAAAAAATGATAAAAAATGATAAAAGAAGAAAACTCAAATCACGAAAAGAGGAAATAACTTAAACATAGTCAATCTTAATTAAAAAAACATTTAATTAAAAAGTTAAAAAAATAAAAAGCATAAACCATATTAAACATAATACAGTATTAAAAAGATAACCTTCAACATATAATCATCTTCACGTAATTTAAAATATGTTACAATTTGACTTTGACTTATAGATGTAGAATTCATGATGGGGCTGAAAAATATAACCATTCTAATATACTAATACTAATAGTAATAATTATTACTCTTGTAATTAAATAAATAAAAAATAACCTTGCTATAAGGTGACACCATGTGTTGCAGTGTTGCGCGATTCTTTCTTCTAGCTTCTCTTGATGAAGTATACCTATCCATCTTTAGAAGAGTAAAATTCCAATGATAGCATGATGATTGGCTGAATTTCAACATCGTAGATAAGAACCTGGTTTAAAAGAAAAAAAACATGATTAATGAATAACCTGAACACTTTGTGTTTTTTTTTCTGTATGAACATAACCCCACAAAAAATAGTCGTTTTTTTCTCCGTTTTTTATATAGCACTATGGTACTCGTTGAAAAGATAATAAAACGCTCGTTATTTTGGTGTAATTTTTTTATTTAAAAAATCTCGAATATAAAAGATATTAACGTTTAAAAATTATGGGAGGAACATAAGAGAGAAAAATTTAAATTTGTTTTAAATTGTTTTTTCCTAAAATAACTCAATTTAATTTTAGTAATTGAGAATTGAGAGATAAAGAGATAAATTTAGGGTTTTATGCTTATCTTTATTTTAACTAAAAAAAGGAAATAATTTAAAAAACACTAAAATCTTTCAATTATGATGCCACGTGGCACTTTCATGGAGGGGTTGAAGGCACCATTGCACGCCACGTCAGCAATGTTCAATTCTTTTATATATATGTCACACCCTCAAAATCCACTTGCGGAGTTTTACCGCGAGGCGCATGACAAACCAGGATCCAAACCAACGATCACAATAAACAAGTCTAAATGTAATTAATGCAATACCAAAACATAGTTATAAAAATCCCGTTTACAGCGGAAGCTTATTCAAAATAAAGTTCAACATAATTAACCAAAGTTCAATGTTTATGAAATCATGCAACTCTATCTAGACGCCGTGCAGACGCGTGCGCCCTAGTTCCATGTGCTACCTTAGCGACCTGAGAAAACATGTAAAAGTTTACGTCAGCACAAAAATGCTGGTGAGTTTACAGGTTTGCAGTTCAAGTACCAGGTTCACCTGTCCATACTATAACAAATAGAAAACCAGTATACGCTAGCTAGGCGTACGTTTTGTTACTACCACGATTGGAAAACCATTACTAACTCGAATACCAGTTTTGTGCCCGAATAGTTCCAAATGTTCCTGTTGTTCCTGTTTGAGACAATATGCACTCGCCCGGCCCTCCAAGCCGACGAGCGGGGTTGGTCACTCCCAATAGCGCTATTCACATTTCCCCGTTGTGCAAACCCGCACATTCATGGTTCCCCCCGGGACTTCCAAAGATCGTGTAGTATACGTTAGAACCCATAGTATGACAGATTTACCAAACAATCGTTTTAACACATGTTTTCTCCCCCGAAAGTATAAAACCAGTTTAAAAGAGGGGCCGTAAACTCACCTTAAGTTGCTTTACTCCTAATCCCGAGTAAACTCAGCTGCTATGTTAGTCCCGTACAGTGGCGACCTAACATACGACAGTTACAAGTACTTAGACTAATAACCCGCAGGTTAATTAGTCCCTAGATGTCCAGACCATAACCAAGTTCGTTTGAAAATAGCGTGACTGTTTAACTGACCCAAAGTACAAGACTCGACATCCCATTGGTGACCCGAGACTCCCCATGTTATGTTTACGTTCCAAAACATACAATAACGCAAGTGCACTTAACACACGTTAACGTTCAACAAGTTATAGCACATAGTTCACGTATCACCGAAATACATCCAGATATATGTTACCAAGTTATTAGACATGTTACGGGGTTCCTAGCATGTTACTACATGTCAAATCGGGTCTCGAAACGCTAATTTACACTTACAGCAGCAGTACACGCGATTAGGGAGGCTAATCGCATGAAATGTCACGCGACTAGGCTAATCGCCCCTTAAGGCAGGCGATTAGGGCTACTCGCCCTTAGGACCACACGATTGGGCTACTCGCCCTTGTAGCCAGGCGAGTGGGCCTACTCGCCCATGATTACACGCGAGTGGGGGCTACTCGCCCCTAATACACGCGATTAGCAAGGCTAATCGCCTGTAACCTTGCTGTTCCGGTTTTTCGCGCGTTTAAACGCTCCAAATCAAATCCAGAGCGTGTGTAACTACCCAATATCATCCCAAACACTATCCTAAACATGTTTAACCCAAATCCCTTCGTTCATCCTCGTAAAATTAGTCCTGCATGCAATCAAAGCAATCCAAACACATACACATAGCATGCAACATTCAATTAACGCATGTAATCATAACCCTATTATCCAATTACTGAGATTTCTATCATTAATATAACAATATTAATTCTGACCTAGCATGATTCCACATCAAAACATCATCAAGATTCATAAAAATCCTATCTTTCTAATCATACATACCCATAACGCATGTTTATTAATTATAATCCGATTAATAACTCTTATTGACGATTTTCAGAAAGCTTTTTCGTTTATGAACAGGTCTGGACCTTTAGGGATTGATTAAAAACGTTTACAAAGTGTTATGGATGAGAATCAAACCTTGGAATTGTAAAAGGATGATGGTTAGACCTTGAAACCTTGTGTTTTTGATCAAAATCGCCTCCCAGAGGTTGTTTCAGTGTTTAGGGCGGTTATGGGACGACTAGGGTTGATATTAGGGAGTTTAGGAAGTTAAGTATTGTATTTATAGGCGTTTCTAGTCGTCCAGCACGTTATAGGCAAGTATGCAGCAGTTACATGCGATTAGGGCTGCTAATCGCATGAGATTGGGCTAATCGCCCCTATGTACACACGATTGGGCTCCTACTCGCCCCTATAGATGCCTACTCGCCTCCCTTATAGGCGATTAGGCCTCCCTAATCGCCTATAGGGGCTGGTTTGGTGCGTTTTGCGCGTTAAACCCCGTTTTAACATATGTTAATACATTTTAACATACCGACAAGTCATATAATGATTGTAAACACATAACACAAGTAAATACACATTTTTACACTCGTTCACCAATTCCCGGGACTCGAGACTCGTACGTTCCGTATGCCCTGACGATCCTACAAATCGTCACCGTTTGTACACTTGGTTAAGGACCGACATCTAATGAACCTCTAGACCAACATCCAATGATCTTCTAGACTAACTAACAGTTCCCGAACCATAACCCGACTTAACTAACCCAGTTAAGTACAAAATACGCGTGACTCGCTAAGGTAGACTTTCATCTAGACAACGTTGTTAACCCGAATTTGCCAGGTGTCACATCATCCCCACGTTAAAAGAATTTTCGTCCCGAAAATTGCGTAAGTAACAAAAGAAACAACGAAGGGAATAAACAAACAGATAGGAATCAAATAGAGAGTACAAATCAAGAGAGAGATTTACCCGAGGTGTCACATCATCCCCACGTTAAAAGGAATCTCGACCCGAGATTCATTCAGCTGCCGAAGAGACATGCCTCGACTCGAACGCTTCCTTAGGGAAGAGATGAGGATACTTAGACTTCATCTGATCCTCCCGTTCCCATGTATATTCCGGTCCCCGGTTCGAGTTCCACCGAACCTTAACGATACGAATCTTGCTGTGACGTAGGCTACGAATCTTGTAATCAAGGATCTCCACAGGTTCTTCCACAATCCGAAGACGATCATCAACCTTGATCTCTTCTAGTGGGACGATGAGAGACTCGTCAGCCAGACACTTCTTCAAGTTTGACACGTGAAAGACGTTATGTACGTTACCGAGCTCCGTCGGTAGATCAAGTCGATATGCCACCGGCCCAATCCGTTCCAGGATCGTAAATGGGCCGACATATCGTGGATTGAGTTTGCCACGCTTCCCAAAGCGTATGACGCCCTTCCACGGTGAGACTTTTAGAAGTACCTTGTCATTGACCTGGAACTCCAGTGGTTTGCGACGCTGATCAGCATAACTCTTTTGCCGGTCCCGTGCCGCCGCCAACCGATTTCGAATCTGTACGATCTTTTCCGAAGTTTCGTACACTAGTTCGGGCCCAGTGAGTTGACTCTCACCCACCTCAGCCCAACAAAGAGGAGAGCGGCATTTCCGTCCGTACAGTGCCTCGAACGGAGCAGCCTTGATGCTCGTGTGATAACTGTTGTTGTACGAGAATTCTACCAACGGCAGATGAGCTTCCCAACCCTTCCCAAAATCGATCACACACGCCCGCAGCATGTCTTCTAAAGTTTGAATCGTACGCTCACTCTGACCGTCAGTCTGTGGATGGTAAGCCGTACTCATGTCTAGCTGGGTACCCAAAGCCTTGTGCAAAGACTTCCAGAAGTGAGAAGTAAAGCGAGAATCGCGATCCGAGATTATAGAAACTGGCACCCCGTGCTTAGAAACAACTTCTTTCAAGTAAAGACGAGCCAAACGATCCATGGTGTCGGTCTCCTTAATAGCAAGAAAATGGGCTGATTTCGTTAACCGATCGACAATCACCCATATCTTGTCGTTCCCGCTTGGTGACTTAGGAAGTTGTGTGACAAAATCCATAGTAATCCGTTCCCATTTCCATTCCGGAATTTCAGGTTGTTGCAGGAGACCCGACGGTTTCTGGTATTCCACCTTGACCTTAGCACAGGTCAAGCATTTACTCACGTATGAGGCTATGTCCGACCTCATGTTTGGCCACCAGTAAAGCACTTTCAGATCTTGGTACATCTTATCCGAACCAGGATGAATAGAATACCGGGACTTATGAGCCTCATCAAGAACAAGCCCCCGTAGTCCCCCGAATAAAGGAACCCATATGCGTTCTGCGAAATAGTGCAGGCCATCAGGCCTTCGCTCTAGGTGCTTGTCGGCACCGTGCATAGTTTCAGCTTTAAGGTTTTCCTCCTTCAAAGCTTCTATCTGGGCAGAACAGAGTTGATCAGGTAACGACGAATGGATAGTGAGCTGCAATGCCCGAACGCGACGAGGTTTAGAAGATTCCTTCCTGCTCAAGGCATCTGCTACAACATTCGCCTTGCCAGGATGGTACTTAATAGCACAATCATAATCGTTCAAAAGTTCAATCCAGCGACGCTGCCGTATGTTCAAGTGTTGTTGGTCGAAAATGTGTTGGAGACTCTTGTGATCGGTGTAGATGGTGCATTTGGTACCGTACAAGTAATGTCTCCAAATTTTCAACGCGAATACCACGGCACCCAACTCCAAGTCATGAGTTGTGTAGTTCTTCTCGTGCACTTTGAGTTGACGAGAAGCGTACGCAATCACTTTCTCGCGTTGCATCAACACGCAACCGAGTCCATGAATGGAAGCATCACAGTAAACGACAAAATCATCAGGACCCTCAGGTAAAGACAGAATAGGAGCAGAACACAGTTTAGACTTTAGTTTCTCAAACGCGGACTCTTGTGATTCACCCCAGTCGAACTTCCTATCCTTCTGAGTGAGAGTGGTGAGGGGTTGAGCAATCTTCGAGAACCCCTGAATGAAACGACGATAGTAGCCCGCAAGGCCTAGGAATTGCCGCACCTCAGTTGGCGTCTTTGGTGCTCCCCAGTCCTTGATCGCTTCGATTTTCGCTGGGTCGACATGTATTCCTAGTTCATTAACCACATGTCCTAGGAATTGAACTTCGCGTAACCAAAAGTCACACTTTGAGAACTTGGCGTAAAGTTGCTCCCGTCGTAAAAGTTCCAAAACTAACCGCAGATGTTCCCCGTGTTCGGTCTCGTTCTTTGAGTAGATCAGGATGTCATCAATAAACACAATGACAAACTTGTCCAGGTACGGTTTACAGACGCGGTTCATCAAGTCCATGAAAACCGCCGGTGCGTTCGTGAGACCGAAAGGCATGACCAAGAATTCGAAGTGGCCATAACGTGTTCGAAAAGCAGTCTTTGCAACGTCAGCCTCCCTGACGCGCAGCTGGTGATAACCGGACCTCAAATCGATCTTGGAATAATAACTAGAACCCTGAAGCTGGTCGAATAGATCATCAATACGTGGAAGAGGATAACGGTTCTTGATGGTCAACTTGTTCAGCTCTCTGTAGTCTACACACAATCGGAAACTCCCATCCTTCTTCTTGACAAATAAAATTGGGGCTCCCCAAGGGGAAGAACTTGGCCGGATGAAACCCTTGTCCAAGAGTTCCTGTAATTGGCTAGACAATTCCTGCATCTCGGGAGGTGCAAGACGATAGGGGGCCCGAGCAATAGGAGCAGCCCCTGGTACAAGATCAATGCCGAACTCGACTTGACGATGAGGAGGAAGACCAGATAAATCATCGGGAAAAACATCAGAAAACTCGCGTACCACCGGAATGTCGTCAATCTTCTTCTCATCACCAGTAGAAACAGATAAGAGCGCCAAAACGGCTGGATAACCCTTTCGAAGACACTTAAGGGCTTTCATGCTAGAGATGATGTTTAGCGAAACACCACCCTTGATACCGTAAACAGAAAGAAATTCTCCATCAGGGAGAGGAATCCGAATAACCTTATCGTAACAGACGATCTCCGCGCGATACAAAGATAACCAATCCATTCCTACCACAACGTCAAAACTACCCAATGGTACCGGCATAAGATCGATAGGGAACGATAAACCCGACAACTCTAACTGACACTCCCGAAGAACACTAGTAGCTTCAATTGTTTTACCGTCAGCCAACTCAATAATATACTTGGTCTCTAATGGTACAGATACTATATCTAGCAGTCGACTAACACCCATGGATACAAAACTCTTGTCGGCACCAGAATCAAATAACACGCTAACAGAATGATTATTGAGAAGAAACGTACCGGTGACTGTATCAGGGTCCTGCCTAGCCTCAGCAGCTCCAATGACGAAGGCACGTGCATTTCTGCCGCCGCTCCCGTTGTTACCATTCCCGTTGTTTCCACCCTGTTTCAGTTTTGGGCAATCTTTCTTGTAATGCCCAGTGTCACCACAGTTGTAGCATCCCTGTTTCCCTGTAGTCCCCTGAGTAGTCGGAGCTGAACTGTTGGTCGGAGCCTGAGTCGATGGAAGTGTAACCCGACAATCTTTAGCATAGTGGCCTGTTCGCTGGCAGCGGTGACAACGGTTACTGTCGCAATTCCCTTGGTGATGGCGTCCACACTTGTTGCATTTGGGCAGTTTTCCTGCATAACCACCCTGCTTATTACCCGAAGACGATGAACCCCCATTATCAAACTTTTTACCCTGCTGTGCAGACCCAGACCCTTTCCCGTCGTTTTCCCACTTGCGCTTATTGTTCTCTGGAGTCTTAGCAGTCGAACCTTTCGCCGGCAAAATCCCTTCATTCACCTTTAAATTAGTCATCCTATGTGCAGATCGAACTACCTCCGCATAAGTAGGATGATTCCCAGCCGCCACTAACCCTGCAATTTCCGGCACCAACCCTGAGACATAATGTTCAATCTTACGATACTCTGGCACGTGCAAATCGGGACATAGCACTGCCAACTCATTCCTCCTAACCGTATACTTCTCGATTTCCGACCCAGTCATCTTGAGGTTCCAAACCTCATGCTCCAGTTTCTGTACCTCTTCTCTCGGGCAATATTCCCGCTTCAGCAACTGCACGAAGTTCTCCCATGGCATGGCATATGCCTCCCCAATACCCATGTTCTGGGTGATACCATTCCACCAAGTCAATGCCACGTCTTGAAATAACGCAGCCGAATACTTCACCCGATCTTCTGGGAGACAGTTACACATCAAGAATACCGACTCCACTTTCTCCAACCACCTAAGCAAACTGACCGCACCCTCGGTGCCAGAGAATTCCTGGGGCTTGCAGTCCCGGAACATCTTGTAGGTGCACATGGGTGGGGGTGGGTCAACAGGACCACCTGAAATGAAACGTATGAGAAACCACGAATAACGTACACAAGACTCACCAATGAGGCAAAGAAAATGGATAAAACAACTTACCACCACCGTTGTGCCCTAACTGAAAGGCAGCCTGGAGCAAGTTATTCAGATCAGCCTGTGACAGGTTAATACCTCCACCACGACCACCAGCACCACCGCGACCACCACCGCGTCCACCATTGCGACCACCTCCTCGTCCTCCACGCACTCCAGACATGATTCTGGCAGAAAGAACGAGAAAATTTAGTTTCGCAGTTAAAGATAACCACTAATGTTCACAAGATCAAAGCCAGATCCAATCCAGGACTATCCCCTCAAACTCAGAGCTCACTAGTGCTTCCATGCATTTCGTTTTATGATTTTGTGTGCACCCAAAATGATAAAACGCTCTACATGGTCCTCCAAGTGTTCTCCTAGTTCAAAGTTCAAATCACCGAACATAGACTCTTAGCTACACACCGTAATACTACGGTAGTTCATGACAAGTGTTTCTATTGGAGTGCGACAGGGGAGATGTCCGAGCCTTGGACAAATCTCAAGAGCACACGAGTTACCCCAATAGACTACACTGCCTAGAAAACAAGTAACCCAACCTAAAATAGAACGGATGATGTAACGCAGAAAGACCAACGATTTAGAGACACCCCGACAAGACCATACGTAAACCACTATAACGTTTAGTACCATGTGATCGTCTAGTGTGTGCGACTCGGCTATAGACTAGACTCTACATGCAGTCCTAGTTCACTATAACCATTGGCTCTGATACCAATCTGTCACACCCTCAAAATCCACTTGCGGAGTTTTACCGCGAGGCGCATGACAAACCAGGATCCAAACCAACGATCACAATAAACAAGTCTAAATGTAATTAATGCAATACCAAAACATAGTTATAAAAATCCCGTTTACAGCGGAAGCTTATTCAAAATAAAGTTCAACATAATTAACCAAAGTTCAATGTTTATGAAATCATGCAACTCTATCTAGACGCCGTGCAGACGCGTGCGCCCTAGTTCCATGTGCTACCTTAGCGACCTGAGAAAACATGTAAAAGTTTACGTCAGCACAAAAATGCTGGTGAGTTTACAGGTTTGCAGTTCAAGTACCAGGTTCACCTGTCCATACTATAACAAATAGAAAACCAGTATACGCTAGCTAGGCGTACGTTTTGTTACTACCACGATTGGAAAACCATTACTAACTCGAATACCAGTTTTGTGCCCGAATAGTTCCAAATGTTCCTGTTGTTCCTGTTTGAGACAATATGCACTCGCCCGGCCCTCCAAGCCGACGAGCGGGGTTGGTCACTCCCAATAGCGCTATTCACATTTCCCCGTTGTGCAAACCCGCACATTCATGGTTCCCCCCGGGACTTCCAAAGATCGTGTAGTATACGTTAGAACCCATAGTATGACAGAATTTACCAAACAATCGTTTTAACACATGTTTTCTCCCCCGAAAGTATAAAACCAGTTTAAAAGAGGGGCCGTAAACTCACCTTAAGTTGCTTTACTCCTAATCCCGAGTAAACTCAGCTGCTATGTTAGTCCCGTACAGTGGCGACCTAACATACGACAGTTACAAGTACTTAGACTAATAACCCGCAGGTTAATTAGTCCCTAGATGTCCAGACCATAACCAAGTTCGTTTGAAAATAGCGTGACTGTTTAACTGACCCAAAGTACAAGACTCGACATCCCATTGGTGACCCGAGACTCCCCATGTTATGTTTACGTTCCAAAACATACAATAACGCAAGTGCACTTAACACACGTTAACGTTCAACAAGTTATAGCACATAGTTCACGTATCACCGAAATACATCCAGATATATGTTACCAAGTTATTAGACATGTTACGGGGTTCCTAGCATGTTACTACATGTCAAATCGGGTCTCGAAACGCTAATTTACACTTACAGCAGCAGTACACGCGATTAGGGAGGCTAATCGCATGAAATGTCACGCGACTAGGGCTAATCGCCCCTTAAGGCAGGCGATTAGGGCTACTCGCCCTTAGGACCACACGATTGGGCTACTCGCCCTTGTAGCCAGGCGAGTGGGCCTACTCGCCCATGATTACACGCGAGTGGGGGCTACTCGCCCCTAATACACGCGATTAGCAAGGCTAATCGCCTGTAACCTTGCTGTTCCGGTTTTTCGCGCGTTTAACGCTCCAAATCAAATCCAGAGCGTGTGTAACTACCCAATATCATCCCAAACACTATCCTAAACATGTTTAACCCAAATCCCTTCGTTCATCCTCGTAAAATTAGTCCTGCATGCAATCAAAGCAATCCAAACACATACACATAGCATGCAACATTCAATTAACGCATGTAATCATAACCCTATTATCCAATTACTGAGATTTCTATCATTAATATAACAATATTAATTCTGACCTAGCATGATTCCACATCAAAACATCATCAAGATTCATAAAAATCCTATCTTTCTAATCATACATACCCATAACGCATGTTTATTAATTATAATCCGATTAATAACTCTTATTGACGATTTTCAGAAAGCTTTTTCGTTTATGAACAGGTCTGGACCTTTAGGGATTGATTAAAAACGTTTACAAAGTGTTATGGATGAGAATCAAACCTTGGAATTGTAAAAGGATGATGGTTAGACCTTGAAACCTTGTGTTTTTGATCAAAATCGCCTCCCAGAGGTTGTTTCAGTGTTTAGGGCGGTTATGGGACGACTAGGGTTGATATTAGGGAGTTTAGGAAGTTAAGTATTGTATTTATAGGCGTTTCTAGTCGTCCAGCACGTTATAGGCGAGTATGCAGCAGTTACATGCGATTAGGGCTGCTAATCGCATGAGATTGGGCTAATCGCCCCTATGTACACACGATTGGGCTCCTACTCGCCCCTATAGATGCCTACTCGCCTCCCTTATAGGCGATTAGGCCTCCCTAATCGCCTATAGGGGCTGGTTTGGTGCGTTTTGCGCGTTAAACCCCGTTTTAACATATGTTAATACATTTTAACATACCGACAAGTCATATAATGATTGTAAACACATAACACAAGTAAATACACATTTTTACACTCGTTCACCAATTCCCGGGACTCGAGACTCGTACGTTCCGTATGCCCTGACGATCCTACAAATCGTCACCGTTTGTACACTTGGTTAAGGACCGACATCTAATGAACCTCTAGACCAACATCCAATGATCTTCTAGACTAACTAACAGTTCCCGAACCATAACCCGACTTAACTAACCCAGTTAAGTACAAAATACGCGTGACTCGCTAAGGTAGACTTTCATCTAGACAACGTTGTTAACCCGAATTTGCCAGGTGTCACAATATATTACTAGCTGATTACCCCGGGAGGGTCCCGGGGTTAAAAAATATAATTTTACGTGATAACCTATTGCAAATGGCTCAAGTTAACTAACAACAAAATCTCTCAATCATTACATGTTCATAGTATTCTAATCAGTAATAACTCATATTTCCTAATCTAAAACCTAATCAGTAATCATCTAAAGAATCACTTATGTAAGCTGCAACTATTAAAAAACTCATCACATCTCTCTAATCTCTCTAATTTCTCACATTCTAATGGCTTTTATAATTCCTAACCTAATCAACTAAACAAACACTTAAGTTGGAAGTTGTAATCATTGCATCTCATTATGCCACGTGGCATAATCA
Source organism: Ambrosia x helenae (assembly GCA_030844895.1). Classification (NCBI taxonomy): domain Eukaryota; kingdom Viridiplantae; phylum Streptophyta; class Magnoliopsida; order Asterales; family Asteraceae; genus Ambrosia; species Ambrosia x helenae. Next base: position 122,526,300 of record CM061228.1, read on the forward strand.
AGAGATGGTTGAGGCCACCATTGAACGCCACGTCAGCAACTATCAATTCTTTCTGGGAGCGTCCCGGGGTTGAAAAATATAATCATTCTAATAATACTAATACTAATAGTAATAATTATTACTCTTGTAATTAAATAAATAAAAAATAACCTTGCTATAAGGTGACACCATGTGTTGCAGTGTTGCGCGATTCTTTCTCCTAACTTCTCTTGATGAAGTATACCTAGTATAGTTCCAATGATAACATAAGAACCTGGTTTAAAAGAAAAAACATGATTAATAAATAACATGAACACTTTGTGTGTTTTTTTCCTGTATGAACGAAACCTCACAAAAAATAGTCGATTTTTCTCCGTTTTTTATATAGGACTATGGTACTCGTTGGAAAGATAATAAAACGCTCGTTAATGTGGTGTAATTTTTTTCTTTAAAAAATCCCGTATATAAAAGATATAAACGTTTAAAAATTATGGGATGAAACATGAGAGAGAAAATTTTTAATTTTTTAAAAATTTTTTTTTTCCTAAAATAACTCAATTTAATTTGAATTTGGGGAGAGGATGTAGGATATAGGGTTTTATCTATAATATTTTTAATTTATTAAAAAAACTCAAAAAATTAAAAAAATCTCATATATATTAATAGATATATGTCATCAAAGGGCTTTTCTTTTATATATATTAATAGATAATAGATATATTGCAAAGCTAATAATTCTACATGTCATAAAATTATGCAATCTCTCATTTGAGAGATGCCACATAGGATGTGATGTGGCAATTCTAGACTAATTAAAAAAAAGAAATAAATATTGTTTAACTTAATCTATTAAATACCTCATCTACTAAATGTAAATATTAAACCTTTATTATTTTCTCTCTCATATTTCCTCCATAACTTTTAAACGTTAATATCTTTTATATACGAGATTTTTTAAAGAAAAAAATTACACCAAATTAACGAGCGTTTTATTATCTTTCCAATTACCCAAAACCACATACCCAAATACCCGAACTATATACCCGATCATATACCCATTAATTTTTTAACGCGTCACATAACCTTTAGACTAATGCGTTCGATATTTCAATAAATAACTTTTTTTTCCTTATTTAACATTCTTTTTAGAATGATCGATTACAAATTTCCGAATTCATTTGACATTATATAATATTTTGTAATGGCACTAAATTTATACCCCGGCGCAGAGATTCGTTTTTTTTTATATTTGAATATGATAACTTATGGCAGAGATTTGTTTAAAATAAATAATAATAATAATAATAATAATAATAATAATAATAATAATAATAATAATATTCATTAATCATATATTGGCAAGTCATTAATTATGTTGTCATATTAGATATTTTATTATGTAATATTAGATATTTCAACCCGGGACGCTCCCGGGATAAAAACTAGTTTATATATATATATAGATATAGATACGAGGTTAGTTTTTATTTATCTTTTATTCAAAAAGTTTATGCTTAGAGTAAGGGCAGTACTAAGTGAGCTTAAGAGGGTATTGATCACTTGACCCTCATGTGAACAGAATTTTGTTGAATTCATTGAAAAGTTCCTTAAACCAGAGTTATTCAACTTGAATTTTATTGATATTAATGGAAGGTGTTCTTGAAGAATTGTATAAACAAATCATCCTTGATCACTAGGTCATATTCAAGAATCAAGTATGAAATTTGTTTCAAGAGGTTATTTATTTGTATGCAAAGGTTCATGGAGATGCATAGATTGTATGCTGTACCGAACTAAGCATCTGAAACATTATTTCTAGGAAAAAAATTTACATTTTTAACCTTATAACCCCAAAAACAGTTCATGATCATGTTTTGGTGGCCAGTAGAGTATAGTTAATTGCATATTAATTATATTGTATATTTGCAAATAAAGGCAACTTGGTTAACTATTGTTCGATTGCAGGTTTCCTCCTTTTACATTATGGCTGCATATGCTCAGAGAAAATGGAATGAACATTCAACAACGTGTTTGATTGTTTAAATAGTATATTAACATGTCTTAAGTTTGCAGTAGGAAGATAAATACTTACATATTAACTGAGTCGTGTTAACTTATTTGGCCGGCAAAAGTATTACTTGAAACATTTGAAGAAGTTTGACCAAGACATAGAAGCAGGCAGACAAATGAAATGCGTATTGTCTGGTCAAACAAAAGGATACTGAACCCCGCTGCGTAGCGCTGGCAACAACACTAGTTAACTGTATATTTACTAAATTGTGTTTGTGAGTGAAGAACACTATTGCAAATTATACATCCTATGAAGCTTTGTGTACAAGTAGTTTAAGAGTTGTGTTTAGCCACGTGTATTTGTTGCTACGTGTTCTCTTGTTTCCTACCATTGAGAGCCACACTCATCAGACACCACACTCCATCACTTGCTCTCTCTACACCTGACTGAAAATTAGAAATACGGAGAGAAATCAACCCCAGCCTTCACAATTTGGGGCTTCTTGCAGCCGGTCTTGCGGCCGTGATGACTTGACGACCAGTGACGGAGAATTTTTACAGTAAATAGGCGGCCCATCACCGTCATCGTCACCCTTATCACCACTGCTACTGCCACTATCGATTATTTGTATTTGTAATATCCTACAATCACATCTGATGGAGAACGATGATAGAAACAGCGTTCCCTCTACATATGGGATATGAAGACTAATCTTGTGTAGGTTTGGATAAAAAGGAGCCAACCTACAAACTTGAAGGGAGTGTTTTTAAGATAGTTTTTAACTTCCTAATAAAAGATCAAATAGGATTCTTGTTTAGATAATTATCAAAAGGAATAGATAATTATGAAGTATTGTAGTCCAACTATGATAGGTAGATTATAAATAGATGGAAGGTTATGTAATCTATATTCATTCAATATACAAGATCCAGTTTTTGGTCTATCGTTTTGATACCGATTGTCTAACAAATTGGTATCAGAGCTCAAGGTCTGATCGGAAGAAGGAAGAACAACAATCGGTTTCATTGAGTCCGGCAAGAACTGATCAAAAGCGATCTGATCAAGAACTTGCTACGGGTTCTTTGGAAAGTTTGTTAAATCCCACAGTAGCCGTGAAAAACAAGAAAAGAAGGATTTTTGTTGCAGCCTACAAGGGATTCATAGGAGACGATGGGGGATTCAGAAACAAACCGTACGTCCACACCAAACTTGGTAGTAAAGGATCATATACCAAGTTTGGCTTGTCCGATCCTCACAAGCACGAACTACGCCGTATGGGCTATAAAGATGAAGACGATCTTTAATGTTCATAAGGTATGGGAAGTAATCGAACCCGGATCAACTATCGATGCTCATAAGAATAATGTTGCAATGGCTTTACTCTTTCAAGCATTGCCAGAAGAACTTGTCCTACAAGTTGGGAACTGTGACACGGCAAAAGCCATGTGGGATACAGTAAAGGCTCGACATCGTGGTGTTGAGCGAGTTTTAGAAGCAAGATTACAAACCTTGATGTCGGAATTTGAGAGCTTGAAGATGAAGGAATCCAGTTCTGTCACCGAATTCGCAGGAAAAATTTCGGGTCTAGCATCAAAATCGGCATCTCTTGGATCTATAATCGAAGAGCAAAAACTTGTGAAGAAGTTCTTGCACGGGCTGCCCAGTAAATATATCCAGATGGTAGCTGCAATTGAGCAAGTCGTTGATCTAAAGACAATTGGTTTTGATGATGTAGTTGGACGTCTAACCGCCTATGAGGAACGGATAAATCTTGATCAACAAGTGCTGCAAAATAAAGAGGTTAAAGAAGAAAAACTTCTGCTGTCTTATGAAGAATGGGAGGCTAAGAAGAAAGGGAAAAAGGCCTTCGGACGCGGCAAAGGAACTGCTGATCAAACTGGAAAGAACAAAGGACGTAGACGAGGTGGTTCGGGTCGCAGCAAAGGAAAGGAATGGGCTGCAAAAGATCGCTCAAAACTCAAGTGCTTTCGATGCGATGATTTGGGGCACTTCTCTTCGGATTGTCCCATACGAAAGAAGGAAGAAGAAGCTAATCTTGTTCAACAAGACGAAGGACCGGTACTCTTTATGCAAACATGTGAAGAGGTTGGACGAGAAGAAGAAGAAGCTAAAGTTATTTTTCTGAATGAGAAAAATATAGACCCTCGAGTCTATACCGAAAGTTCCAGCAATAAAAAGACATGGTTTCTTGACAATGGAGCCAGTACTCACATGACGGGAAACAAGCGATGGTTCTCTAAGTTGGATCAACGGATCAAAGGAAAGGTAAGGTTTGGAGACAACTCGTATGTGAAGATTGAAGGAAGAGGGATGATTGTAGTCGAAGGAAAGTCGGGTGAACAAAGGATACTTGACGAAGTCTATTACATTCCTTCCCTCAAGAGCAACATAATAAGTATCGGTCAGCTAGACGAGGCCGGTTGCAAGATCACCATCGAACGCGGGATATTGAGCATAAGCGAGCCAAACGGAATGCTCCTAATGAAGGTACCTCGATCACCTAATAGAGTCTATAAAATTGACTTGCAAGTTGTCCTTCCAGTGTGTTTGCAGGCTAGATTACAAGACGAGTCATGGCTCTGGCACGCTCGCCTAGGCCACTTGAACTTTGATGCAATTAGAAATTTATCCAAATTTGCGATTGGATTACCTTCAGTGGCTAGTCCATCACAAGTTTGTGACTCTTGTATGTATGGGAAACAAGCAAGGGGTGCGTTTCGAAAGGAAGCCACGTATAGAGCCGAAAGAGCATTGGAATTATTGTATGCCGATGTTTGTGGACCGATTACACCAAAGACACCGAGTGGGAATCAATATATCCTACTAGTTGTCGATGATTATAGTCGATTCATGTGGGCGTTTCTAATCAAGACTAAAGATCAAGTACCGAAAATAATTATAGAGTTTATAAAGCTAGCCGAGAATCAAGTTGGAAAGAAGGTAAAGAAATTAAGGACGGACAACGGGGGTGAATTTATCTCGCACGTCTTGGGGGATTTTTGCAAAGAATGTGGCATAACTCGTCAACTAACGGCTCCGTACACCCCTCAGCAAAACGGTGTGGTAGAAAGGAGAAACCGCACAATTCTCGGAACAACTCGAAGTGTTCTGAAAGCTAAAGACATGCCACAGAATTTCTGGGGAGAAGCGGCTCGGCACGCGGTTTATCTATTAAACCGTTCACCCACAAAAGCATTAAAAAACTCAACACCGCACGAGAAACTCAAGGGGAGAAAGCCAAATTTATCATTCCTGAAGGTTTTCGGGTGCATTGGCTATTCAAAGATACTTGTACCAGGTCGACAAAAGCTTGATGATAGAAGCACGATGATGGTGTATCTAGGTGTTGAAGGGGCTGAAGGAGTGTTGTACCGAATGTATGATCCAGCCAAGAATCGGATTCATGCAATGCGAGAAGGTGATGTAAAGTTTGATGAATTAGAGAAGTATGATTGGAGCTCTTTCTTGTCAAGATATGAAGTCAACAAACCCGAATGGAAGGACTTCATTGTTGAAAATATTCCATTGGTAACAGTAGGTGATCATTTGGCTGATATGGAAGAAAATCAATCGGCTCCGAATGAAGAAGGAATTCCGGAAGCCGAAGCCGATACAGGTCAGGAAGTTGAGGCTGAAATTGGCACTTCGAATGGCACTTCGAATCTGCGACGTTCCACTCGAAAATCCAACTTTCCTCAAAGATTTGGTGATTATCAAGTTGAAACGGTACCAAGCTTAAATCATGATGCAGCCGAAACAAATGAGTTGAATCAAGATCTAATGCTATCCATTGATGATGAACCTACAAGTTATCAAGCAGCCATAAAAGAGAAGCAATGGCAGGAAGCGATGGACAGTGAAATAGCTTCAATTGAAAGGAACAAAACATGGAAGTTGGTCGAGCCATCATCAAACATAAAACCTATTGGAGTTAAATGGGTTTTTAAGGTAAAGAAGGATGCAAACGGAGCAATAACAAAACATAAAGCTCGACTTGTTGCAAAAGGGTACGTACAACAGGTTGGAGTCGATGTAGAAGATGTGTTCGCACCCGTTGCTCGAATTGAAACGGTTCGCCTTATCATATCGTTTACAGCTAGCCACGGATGGGAAATACATCAGCTTGATGTAAAATCAGCGTTTTTGCACGGCGAACTAAAGGAGGAAGTCTATGTGTCGCAACCCGAAGGCTATGTTAAGAAGGGTCGTGAACATCATGTGTATCGGTTGATTAAAGCCTTGTATGGTTTACGTCAAGCTCCAAGGGCATGGAATTCTAGACTTGATATTGCATTAATAAAACTTGGTTTTACCAAATGCAAATGTGAACATGCTGTTTACAGGAAGGGAACGGGTCAAAGATTGTTGATCATTGGAGTATATGTCGATGACTTAATTGTGACCGGGGCATCTGTTGAAGACATTGAGAGCTTCAAGAATCAGATGAAATCACAATTTGAAATGAGCGATCTAGGCCTTCTCCATTATTATCTTGGGATCGAAGTGAAGCAAAGCTTGGAAGGAATATCGATCAAGCAGACGGGATATGCTACCAAGATATTAAAGCAAGTAGGAATGTGGGATTGTAATGCAACACAATATCCTATGGACCCCGGGTTAAAGCTCTCGAAGAATGATGATAGTCCGAAGTCTAATCCAACCGAATACCGGAAGATAATCGGATGTCTTCGGTATTTAACACACACAAGGCCAGATTTGAGTTATGCGGTTGGATATTTAAGCCGCTTCATGCAAGACCCAACTCAAAATCATACGCAAGCTGTAAAGCAAGTGCTACGATATTTGAAGGGAAGCCTTGATCTTGGAATAATGTATCCAAGAGGCAGAAGCGAGGTGTTATACGGGTTTAGTGATAGTAGTTATGCGGTAGACATGGATGACGGACGAAGTACTACCGGGATAGTATTCTACTATGATGATGCGCCGATTACGTGGAGTTCTCAAAAACAAAACACGGTTGCGATATCCTCATGTGAAGCAGAGTTCATGGCAGCAACATCAGCCGCATGTCAAGCGCTATGGTTAAGGAGTTTACTAGCAGAGATGATCGGTGACGAGGAAAGGAAGATAACTCTCAAGGTGGATAACTCTTCAGCGATAGAGTTAATGAAAAATCCGGTTTTCTTTGGCAAAAGTAAACATATACACACGCGGTACTATTTTATAAGAGAGTGTGTTGGTCGTGAACAAATTGAGGTAGAACATGTAAGTGGAAATTTGCAAAGGGCTGATATTCTTACCAAGGCGCTACCAAGACTCAAGTTCATCGAAATGAAGGAGCTCATTGGCGTCACAAGATTAGGGGGGTGATTGAAGACTAATCTTGTGTAGGTTTGGATAAAAAGGAGCCAACCTACAAACTTGAAGGGAGTGTTTTTGAGATAGTTTTTAACTTCCTAATAAAAGATCAAATAGGATTCTTGTTTAGATAATTATCAAAAGGAATAGATAATTATGAAGTATTGTAGTCCAACTATGATAGGTAGATTATAAATAGATGGAAGGTTATGTAATCTATATTCATTCAATATACAAGATCCAGTTTTTGGTCTATCGTTTTGATACCGATTGTCTAACAGGATATGGTTTAAAGGAATTGATGGGTTTTATGCTATTGATCTTGTCTTCTTTCTTAGATACGTTACCCCAAAATCAGTCTCTGACACTCAGGTGCATTCTTTCTTTTACTTTGTTTTGTATAGAAATTTCATATGTTTGTTTGACGAATATTCAAGTGTTCTATCGACTTATTTGATGTGGTGTTTTAGGATGTTTCGTTTTATATGGATCCTGAATGATTGGACCCTGATTGTGGGAATAATTATAGAACATGATTTGATTGCTAAGATTTGTGGATTGCAGATTTAGTATCATTGCAGCTTAGAATTGCTTGTATGGTCTTTCAAAATAAGACAGGATGACTATCACCGCAAGAAAATATGATGAACTAGCTTGGATTTCCCTTCAAGACGTCATTGGATAATACTAGATGTTGTTTTCCTTTCGAGTTTAGATCTAAGTTAGGTAATAATTTTGGGGCTGACATCACAACACAAGGACTTCCCCCACTGTTAGCATGTACCCGCTCGTCATCTTCCCCATCGCCCTCTGCCCTTCACCCTCTATCCATGCGCCGACGACACCAACTGGTGGTCACGCATAACGGCGAGCACCATCAGCATTACCGTCGAACGACCTAAGGGGTCTACGTCGTGGGAAGACGAGATGTACTCATGGACGTATGAACTCTACACCCGGAAATACTTCGCCATCCTCGTGATGATGGCACTGCAAGTGGTGAGTGGTGTGGGATGCAACTCTGCGAGTCAAGTACTCAACAAGGTATACGACAAACCTATAGGAGAGTTTCACCCCCCCCCCCCCCAATCTGTCAACATATCGGGGAGATGGAATAGATCCTATTGAGTCACCCATTCCTTATTGTCCCCACGACTATCAATCGTCACACCTATACACCAATGAAGGCATCGGTGTAGTGGGCTGTGTAGCCAACGGGCACGAGCCTTCGAGGATTATTGGTGACCAAACAACCCTACCCTGATAATGGTCCAAAACAGCCATAACACCTCAGCACCTAGAGAAATCGGGGCATCCATGAAAACCTGGCCCGTTGACTCCGTGGATGAGTAGATCCCCAACACCAATTGGGGTAGCGTCGACAACTCAACTCACGCCTCTCGCCTCACTACTAAAAATCCATCGCATTCGTGGACTGGAAGTGATTACGCCCCTTGCCCCGAGTATCCACGAAGCGGAACGTGGACAAAAACCCATGTGTGATCTCCCTATGAGCACAATCACATCCCGCCTCAAATAAACAATATCGCTGCGATGCAGGTGGTAGTGTAGAAAATCTAAGATCTAAACTCTCAATCTCTCTCGATAACAAACACAACCACAATCACAAACAGAAACAAGAATATAGCGACAAAAACGGTGACCAAAATTTATTAGTTTACCCAAACCAAAAAATCACCTAAACCAACCCAATAGAGTTTCAGATAAACACTGAAACTCAAAGATACAGAATCCTCAACATCTGCTGATAATTTATCAGTAGATGATATAGAAAAGAATACAAGATAATCAAACAAAAAAACTTACAGAATCAAAACCCTAATACGAGAGAGAGAGAGAGAGAGAGAGAGAGAGAGAGAGTGAAAATAAAAATATCTGCAAAACCATCAACTGGGCCAGTCGACAAGTAAATGGGCCAGCTTATCATGTGTGGGCCTTTCACTCCTCAAAGCCCCTTATATATCCCTGCACATAAACACATCTAGACGAAACTTTAAGCCCAAGTATTAATAAAACATATATAACATTTGAATTACATATCATAAGTATTTTTAACACGCCTCCATAATTCAAATGTTAAACAAGTCTATCATTCCCAATTTATCACACATGTGTTTGTGTTGATCAATACTCAAACCCTTTGTAAATATATCAGTTGTATGTTCATTTGAATTAACCTTTTCAGTTTGTGTAACACCATTAGAGATTTTTTCCCTCAAAAAACGAAGATCAATCTCAAAGTGTTTTGTTTTTTCATGAAAAATAGGGTTTGCAGCTATGGAAATAGCTGCTTTACTATCACTATATATAGTAACAGGCAAATCAACCTTAACATTTAACTCATTTAGCAAATTTTTTAGCCAAATGATTTCACATGATGCAGAACACAGTGCACGGTACTCAGCTTCAGCTGAAGACCTTGAGACTGTGTTTTGTTTTTTACTTTTCCAAGAGATTAAAGAATCTCCAAGAAAAATACAATATCCGGTAATTGACTTCCTAGTGACTAAGCACTTGGCCCAGTCTGCATCAGCAAAACCACACAAAGTCAAACTGTTTGACTTTTTAAACAACAACCCTTTACCAGGAGAAAGTTTAAGATACCTTAAAAGCATAAGTGCAATTTGAAGAAGTAATTTGGTAGGTTTGTGCATAAATTGACTAAGAAACAAAACAACATAACTAATATAAGGCCTTGTCAAAGCTAAACACAATAACTTACCAATTAACTTTTGATAACCTGAAACATTGTCCAACAAAGTCTTTGTTTTAGACACTTTACTAGAAACAATGTAGCTTTGTTCAATAGGGGTATTGATTGGTTTACAACCTAAATACCCAAATTCATTCAAAAGTTAATGACAATATTTTCTTTGAGTTAAAGAAATACCTTTTTCAGAATATAAAACCTCTATACCTAAGAAATACTTAAGTTTTTCAAGATCCTTAATCAGAAAATTAGACTTTAATAGATTTTTAACATGGTTGATTTCATCTTCACTATTTCCAGTAATAACAATGTCATCAACATACACCAACAAGGCAACAAACACATTATTTTCACACTTGACAAACAAAGAATGATCACAAAGACTCTGTTTGAACCCTATACTTAGCAAAACAACAGTTAATTTTTCATTCCATTTCCTAGGAGCTTGTTTAAGCCCGTGCAAGGACTTAACAAGTTTGCACACTTTATTCTCCCCTTTAGGATAATATCCTTCAGGAGGTGTCATGTGTGACAACCTGACCCTTCACTTTTCACAAATGTACACTTTTAGTCCCTCGACTATATTTAATTTTCACTTTCAATCCTTATTATCATTATTTCATTTTATTTTAAAATATCATTCAAAATGAACCTATATATGTTTACAAATGCAATCTATTTTCAAGATATATAAAATTTGGTTTATAAAAAATGATCATATGTTTTATATAGATTTTTAGTTAAAATAATAAATAATATGATATTGAAACAAAATGTCAAGACATGAGTATTTGTGGTGGTCAAATTTTGACAACCTAAAATATATGTTTCATTGTTATTATTAAATGAGAATTGATTAAACAATAAATATTGACAACCTATAACCTATTCTTAATTACTACCGGAAGTTTCACGTCAGTTTCATGGCTTACTTTATGGTCATAATGACCATGTAGGTATATTATGATCATTTCATGAACCAACACAAAAACCTTGAGTCTCTCAAATGTCTTTTGGCGTTTTTTTTTCTAACACTAAGTCATAAACAATAATTGACCATCAATACGTCAATAAATTTTTTACTATTAAATTGTATGTTAAAATTGTGAATTCATACTCTTATTAGTCTTTATATTCTCAATACCTCATACCATCTTGATATTCTTATTAGTCTCTTGGATTCCTCTTAGTTATAATCTTTGGATTCGTTCTATAATATGTCGTAGCCGCACCATCGATCACCCCGTCTAGCTAGTCACCACCAAACACACACCACCGAACCCGTCTCTCTCACCATTTCCAGTTCAAGTTTTATGTTCACAAGTTCAAGCTCAAAGCCCTCAAGTATCAAGTCTTAAACCCTAGTTATTTCCTACTAGTTTTTGGTATGGTTTTCATCTGTACTTTTTGTTTATATTTTATATACATTTTTCTAGAACGAATCTTTGTCACCCAACACATTTATATAGTAAATGTTTTTTTATAACAATACATAAAGGTTAATCTTTCATCCATGATTTTTTCAAACATATATGTACACACAATAATATTTACTTTTGATGTCAAAATATATACACACGATGTTAATTTTTCACATGAACTAAATATTGGTTCACTACACTTATCCATTTTTTTGGTATATATATCTATATATATATATATATATATATATGGGAAAGATCCGGTACAAAGTGTTTTTTCGCTAAGAACTGTGAGAATCAAAGGAGGGTATTTTTTTTTTATTTTTTTCCCCATATTGTTAAACATGTATTATAGTATTGAAAGTTAAAAAAAAAATTGGTGTAGAGTAATTACATAATTACTCTAGTGTAAACTAATGTATTACTTTAATGACGTAATTACACTAAAAAAAATTTTTAATTTTTTTTTGTATTATTTATCTAGAAAGAATGTTTAAGCATATGGGAAAAAAATTCTAAAAAAAAATAAATTTTTTTACCCCCTTTGATTCTCACAGTTTTTACCGAAAAACACTTTGTATTTGATCTTTACTATATATATATATATATATATATATATATATATATATATATAGGAAAAAGATCAAATAGGAACCAAGAGCCTAGTTAGGAACTTAGGAACCAATCTGAGCCCTTCATTTTTAATCTTGGTCTACGGGGTAATTATGTAATTAAACAATTATGTATTATATTTTGATTTAAATAAAATTCTTATATATGGAAGTTAATAAAACTTCCTCCCAATAACATTCAATTGCCTTCCTAAAATCTCTCAACATCTTAATCGATTATTCATCTTTATCAATTAAGATTTCTATTATATTCTTCAAAAAATCACATATTTACAGTATATTCCGACATTAATCTAATAAACACCAACGTATAGTATACACCAGTGTATACTGAAATTAAACACGATGTTACTCATAAAGGTCTCTTGTATACACAAATGTATACTTAATACATATGGTACCACTGTTTTATAATCTATATACACTGATGTATATTCAAAGTATATTAGCAACGACAGTAATGATTTACAATATTTTATTATGTTTTCAAATACCTTTTTTTTTAAAATCAACACCAAGGTATACCTTTTTAGACTAACACTGGTGTATACTCAAATTTAACATACTATTGCTCATAAAGTCTCTTTGTATACACCAATGTATACTTAGGGGTTGTTTGATTGATTAAATGCTGAATCATTAAGAGGTCTGAATGGTTAAGCGCTGAATCATTAAGTTGGACCTCTTAATGGTTAGTTTTCTTGTCCCACGTTGGTAGGGGAGCCTTATTAAGGTTCAGCCTAGTTCAGTGCTTAATAGTTCAGTGCTTAATGGTTCAGCAACATCCCAAATCTTAATGATTCAGACTTAACCATTCCATTCAGAAGCTGAAACAAACGCGCTGAATGCTAAATCATTCAGCACTGAATGGTTAAGAGCCTCATTAAGAGGCTACCAAACAGCCCCTTAATACTTATGGTACAACTGTGTATATGTTGTATACACTAGTGTATATTCACATTATACTAACATCGACCCTCTTCAATTACAACCAAACAATATTTTATTAGGGTTTCAAATACCCTTTTTTATAAACAAAAAAAAAATTAAACAAAAAAACATATTTAGAACGAGTTTTTACAGTATATTCCGACATTAATCTAATAAACACCAACGTATAGTATACACCAGTGTATACTGAAATTAAACACGATGTTACTCATAAAGGTCTCTTGTATACACAAATGTATACTTAATACATATGGTACCCCTGTTTTATAATCTCTATACATTGATGTATATTCAAAGTATATTAGCAACGACAGTAATGATTTACAATATTTTATTATGTTTTCAAATACCTTTTTTTTAAAAAAAAATCAACACCAAGGTATACTTTGAACATATTTATGAACTAAATTGGAAACACAATATTTTTTCACAGAAAAATAACATTAACGAAACATTCAACAACATATTGAAAACGTATTTATTAAATCATCAAAATAAATCGATAAAACTTGAACATCAAACGTCGTCGTTACGAAACAAAAAAAATCAATATAAATGACGATTGATTAAGAATAAGAATGTAAGTTTGAATCTTTATACGTACATGTATACGATTGGTTGCATTTCATTCGATTTCTAAACATTCTTCTCGTATTTGGATGATATACAAGAACGCAAAACATGATATTATTGTGGTGTTGTCAGTTACAATGGATACTAAATAACCTATTAATGATCACATACCAAAAAACACTATTACCCCTTGAATTAATTAAATATTTAATTAATGTTTTACTTATTTACAATCATGCCATTGAAGATGGATGGCTCAGATTGGTTCCTATAGTTCCTACTTAATGGTTGGTTCCTATTTGAACCCTACCCTATATATATATATATATATATATATATATAAACATTATACATGATTTTAGACAAACTACAAAAGTCTTGGCATATGGATTAATTGTTTTATTTATTCATGCAAGGTCAAATTTATAAAAATAAGTTCTTCGTTTTCTATAAACTTTTATATGTAAATCATGATTTTAAAAGTTAAAGAAAACGAAGAAACCTTGATGTCTTTTATGCCAGTTATGACTCGTGTTAAAATAAATATTATTAGTTGTTAAATAAATAAATAAACCCCAAACATGATTCACATATAAGAGTACAAGTTTGTGTTATGACATTTTTACCATATAATCGTGTGTGTATATATATATATATTCCATATAAATATATATTTTCAAGAAGTTTTACACTATATTTCAACATTCGTTGAGTTAAAACATTTGGAAACATAAATAGTAAATCATGATCAGTTTAGTTGGGTGAATAGGATACGTAACCAACATGCACGCTAGAAACACTCATATAGATCTTAAAGTGATAATGTATACTTTAGGGCATGGGTAGCGTGATGCACATATACATCTTCAGACTTTGCTACATGGTTGCTATATGCATGCGTTTGCTTTTCGCTTACATGTGAGTATATCTTTCCCCTTTTTCATGATTTACACTTTTGGGGCTATTCATGTACACTATTATCAAATGTTATTCCTATTCTCAATGCAATTCTCATGTGTGTTTGATTTATGTTAATTTGTGCGTCTATGACTTGTCAAAATCATTAACCTTTGAGGGTCTAGCATCTCAATGAATAGTACTATGGTATATCTGTTTGATAATCGTGTGTGCCGTTTGTGTGTTTCATTCCGCTGCGCCAACTGATACCTAACAATCTTCAAGTTCTTTAATTTGCTTTAGTAGAAGTTTGATCCCACATTATGTTCTCACTCTCTTAACATGCAGAATTCTATAATCCAATTGATAAGTATACCTTCTTCATACATTAAATATAACAGTACTTGAATGTTGAAAAAACTATAAAATTAATAAGTAGTATATATGTACCGAGCATCAATGGCCAAAGAAACAAGAAGGGAAGTTGAAAGAATAATATTGAAGGAATATTAGACTCGATCTTTCTGCTTGCATTACTCACGAAACAGAAACAATTTAAAGATGAACTACAACACAACATAAGGAAGCTAACATGGACATGGGTAGCGTGGTATCACACTGCTAGCTCCCTTTATTTTAGCAACTCACTCACTTAAAACAAAGAAACTAAACAAGCACATGACTCGTAAAAGGCCCACGATGCAAGCTAGAAGACCCATGACCCATGCACATCAGAGTTTTCTTGACACAAGTGTTCATTTTTTAGTCAATGAAACGACTACACAGAAGAATCTTGATTTCTTCTTAGTGAGATGTTCTGCCAAATGCTTCTCATACTTGTTAAAAAGCAGGTCCATGTTGAAATTTCCAAAATGAGACGTCAATAGTGGTTCGGTCACGGCTCTGACCAGTTTGGCTGTGTTTCTCCCGTGGTGTTGGCTGAGCTCAATTGAATCATTTGTATGTGTATAATCTGTGTCATTTGGATCCCAGTTAATTTGAAAATCAGTCAAGCCATCAAGAGAAAAAGATCCTTCGTTCTGAATAACATCCCTAACTTCATTCGCACAAGGATGATAAATTGGCACATTGAATGAGTTAATATCTGATTCCCGAACAAGCCCCTAAAGCAAATCAGAATACCAAGAAGTTGTAACTAAAATATTCTTTGTTATTTTGAGTGTAATTATTCTATACCTCTTTGACTAAGTCACGAAGCGACTGTGCAAGATGTTCCCAGTAACTGCATCCATCGTCACTAGTTGGATCATCAATACTTCGACCTACAAATGTTAACACCATGCCTCCATCGGATACTATTTCCTTAGAACGCATTTTTAAAAAACATGTGAAGTCTTTTCGATATTGATATGCATATGCTTGGAACACATTTGGAGGACTTGTTTTCGCAATGTATATGTTTAATGCGTTGTTTTCTATTCCTTCCGGTACCTACCACATATTGCAGGGATTATAGTTCATCTCCAAGAGTAGTTGTATTAATTGTTGGGCTAATTACCTTAAGTTTAATGAATCTAGTTGCATGTAAGTAAATTAATAAAGGGTCTCATCATCATCATCATACTCACTTAATCCCACATATAGCAAAAGCTAAAGTAGGGTCTGAGGAGGGTAAGATGTAGACAGCCTTACTTCTACCCGGTGGGAATAGAGAGGCTGCTTCCAGTGAGACCCCAGGGGTCTACAATGGTATAAGGAATGAAAGTAAAAAATGTACAACAACAACAACAACAACCTTACCCAGTGAATCCCACGATTAGCAAAGCTAAAAGTAGGGTCTGGGGAGGGTGAGATGTAGGCAAACCTTACCCCTACCCTTACGGATAGAGAGGCTGCTTCCAGAGAGACCCTCGGCTCCACAACACACAGTCGATAATCAAACAACACTTAAAAAAAAAAAAAAAAAAAAAAAAAAAAAAAAAAAAAAAAAAAACTACTAGCATTTAGAGACACATTGCAATCATGCTAACCTGAGAAAGCCAATGAACACTAAAAGATGAGTGAACAAGATGCAAACTTAGGTCAGGAAAAAGTCTACCATAAAAGGAACCAGGAACAGCTGAAACAAAACACGGGCCAAAGTTTTCTCCCTTCTCCTTCAGTTTTGCATAAAAATCCGATAATAGTTTGAAAAGGGTGTTGAAATCATTTCCAAAGAGGTCATTTAAGCATACTTGAAACTGTGGGGGTTTATGGTTATCTTCTTTACAAACCTCAATGACTATATCGATAATATTAGATACAAACAAGAGTGTATTTGGGCCTGAGGAGCATCCTAAATCTGCAATCTTGACACAACTGTCTAAGAAGATATCATGACTATCAATACGTTGGATTGTACGCCTTAAAGCTGGGATCGCTGTTTGTATTGCAATTTTCTGAAAAGAACATAAGAATAAAGCACTAGTTTAGACACCATTGGTATAACTTAAGTTATGTGTTTTACATATTCGTGGCGGAGGGCCTAGCGATATGCATGTGCATAATGACGGAGATAAAGAAAAAGAGAGACCTGAAGAAGGGAGTTCTTGGCATAGCTTGAATCTTCATGACCAATAGTCATATGTAAGATGTTTACTAATGCCATATGGTTTACAATTTTAATTTGTTCTGCTGCTTGATGGCCTTGTTTTTCCTGCTTTATATAGGCCTTCAACGATTGAATTAAGTCACCACAGTTCACATGTTTCAAGTGTTTTACACCATGCACATGGTGATAGCGATTGGATGGAAAACTCAAACAAAAAGAAATTATCCTTTTTTTTTCCTGCTTTAAATGGGCCTTCAACGAGTGAATTAAGTCATCACAATTCACATGTTTCAAGTGTTTTACACCATGCATAATGGTGATAGCGATTGGATGGCAAATCCAAACAAAAAGAAATAATGTAGATTTCCTTCATGTCAATAACAAAGAAATCTTAAGTAGAGAACCATGTAAGTATTTGTCTATAGCCGGCCCTAAAGTTTTAAGTATTTTGAAAAATATTTTCAAAACAAATATATAGTTTTACTGAGTGTCAAGTATGACGAATTTTTAAAGACTTTTGGTAATTAAACAATGTTTGTCGTTCGGATTCAAAATACATAAATGTCCGGTTTTACTTGAAAACCTTTCTAAAAAGCAAAGTTTTGAGATTTGTAAAATACTCAGGATTTGGAAAATGAGGTAACAATTGTTATTAATTGGAACTAGTGTGAATGTCCGCGCGTTGCCGCCGGTGCTTATGTTTTCCTATTGCACGTTGCGCGACGAGTTTCACGTAATCTATTTTTATAATCAATTTGCTAAAGCTGACAATTTGCATCTTCAAACCTGTCAACAAATAATCTTAACTTTATATTATAATTTGTTTGAAAACTAAAGTGTCACATTCTTCATAACATACTTGGATCAATCCAGCATGACCAATCTGTACTCGTATTCGGTTGACCATCTATACTTAGTATCTCAAATGAAAATTCTACTATACTCAACCATCATCTGATTGACTCCCCGCAAATTTATACATTCTTCTCAAACATAAAACTTCATTTTCATCTTCTTAACCCTAATATTTACTAAAAGGATTTTTGTTGGCAAGTAGTAATATGATAAAAGCATAAATAAAGGAACACGACCATCGTGCAGTCCCGTTCCATCTCAACAAATCTAAGCCCATCGTCACGTGATTGACTCTCAGCCGGCTGTTGAGTCAAGATTTGAACCAAACCCCGCCCACATGAATGGATGTTGTCATCTACCATATTCGCATCAAAATAGCAAGAGTCGCATGCACAATTTTTGTGAAAAGAAAAAAATTATCACATACCATACGAAATTGGAAGTTGGTGACATAAATCCGCATAACTTCTTTACCCATGGCTGACTGATATGCATTACGTGGTGACTGGTTACATAAAACATAATAAACTATAGCCAACCAACAAAAAATGTCGTCGTCGTCATCATCATCATCATCATCATCGTACTCAGTTAATCTCACCTATAGCAAAGCTAAGGTAGGATCTGGGGAGGGTAAGATGTAGACAGCCTTATCTCTACCCCTAAGAATAGAGAGACTGCTTCCAGTGAGACCCCCGGCTCGATGTGGTTTGGTATCAAGTCTTGGACATAAGGCACAGAACCCTTAGCAATCAGGACAAACCCAGTCGGTGCATGTACCTCTTTGTCTTTTGGCTATCCACGCCACCACATGATGCATGATTAACCGTCCGCCATTTTTAACATTATTTTCACGAAATTAGTAAAATAACGTTAAAACTAGTGCAACTTTACTTTTGCCCCCCAAAGGCCACACATATATACATTATATGCGCACACCGTAAGTGGGGCGTAAAGTAACAAAAAATGTCATCGTGCAAAATAAAGTATAGTTTCAACATAAAACACTTACTTGATTAGGGTCATGAAATGGTATAATGAATAGGCCTGTAAACGAACCGAACGAACACGATAACAGGCGTGTTCGTGTTTGTTCATTTAACTTTAACCGAACACGAACACAAAAACGAACACATAATCAAACACATTTTTGTGTTCGTGTTCGTTCATTAAGAAATTTGTCGTGTTCGTGTTCGTTTATGTTCGTTCAATTAAAACCTAAACGAACAGTTCATGAACATAAACGAATATTAATGAACACAAACAAAAACAAGTTTAATAATTATTCATCACAATTCAACCAAGTCTAATACATCACGATGCAACCAAAACAAAATCTAAATTAGTGGGGTTGTAGAGTGTGGAGAAGAAGGGAGGTGAGGCTGTAAAGTGTGGAGAGCGGCTGATATCTTTAGAATGTTTGGGTTAGGATTAACTTTTAGAACATATAATATGAATTAAAGTTACTTAACCAAAGGGAAATAAATAATAAAAATAAAGTAAAGTTTAATTAAACGAACATAAATGAGAGGAAATAAACGAACATAAACGAACGTTCATGAACATAAATGAACGAACAAAACGTGTGTTCATATTCGTTCGTTTAATTAAATGAACAAAAAATTGTGTTCGTGTTCGTTCATTTATCTAAATAAACGAACATAAACAAACTTCCCGCCGAACAGTTCATGAACGTTCAGTTCATTTACAGGCCTAATAATGAAGGCGTAAACACCCAGGATCAATGATGGATGAATTTTATAATGCGTAGAAGTGTCCGAATAAGACTCATCTGGATTTAGCCTCGCACTCACAAGGTCCTTCACACACAAAAAAAAAAACCAAATGTATTACAGATAAAATGGCAAGTCCACTTCTATTTCGTAAAGTAATTTCGTAAGGTATCAGAGTCAAATCAATAACTATACCTACATATCAAGTTATTGTACCTAATTTTATGCAAGAGTAATGGTAACATTCTGATCCCCTATGGTCGTTCCTTGTAAAATGTACATAGAATATTTAATGTCCAATTTTCATGTAATACGTATAACATTTGATTTATATGAATATACAATAGTAGTAAGTAACTAAGTACCACTTCACTGCTTAAATTAACTTCCAGAACATATCCCCCGATATTAGTAAATTAAAAACTAATAGTTAAAAACATGTGAAATGGGTCGAAAGTCACCCGAAGTATATTAATGTTAATGTATAGAACCTACTAAATCATGGTACTTATAATGCAATAATGCGTACACTACAATCATATTTATCACACAAAATAACCACATACTCACCCGTTTTGACCCATTAGCTAACCTTAGAATCGGTCACTCAGCCACAGCGTGTTTGCCTCTTGCTATTATAGCATAATAAAATAGATCCAGATAATAATGACTACAAATAATATTACGTGGGAAAAGTGATGTGATTATGCCAAGAGATATCATTAGTTAACTGACTTTAAACAGGGACGACTTAATAAACATCAAGAATCATGCAAAGCATGGTAAGCCTTTTTAATTAAAAAGACATTAAAAAAGACACAATTGTACATAGACATGGAGTGAAGTGTTCCCAAAAGTAATTTAAATTAAAAACAACTTTTAGTTACTTTGTAAAGTGACATTTGAAAACAACATAGTTTTCCCAATCACATCAGTATAGGATTATTTACATATAAAAAAACTTACTTAACAATTGGGGTTAACAACTAAAGTACCTGAGATTAATAATTGGTTGAAATATTAAATAAATGACGTACCAATTAGGGTGTGGCAAGAGCACTAGGAGGGTTTTACAATGAAGACAAACCAGGGACGACGCGGGCTGACTGCCGGTCACCAAGCCCCTCATCGCCATGGTTAATATGGATCAATTGGTCATGATTTCTAGTTTGATTACGCTAAGGTTGGGCAACAATCAATTAATATGTTGGAAGATGAAGAATTGTAACTTATAGAAGATAAGAGAGCAAATATTTGGGGCATTCTTCTTTCCGAGAAAAAACTGGAAATGATGGAATAAGTTTTCATTAATGAACCATTGATGTAAAAAACTGTTCATATGTTCCAACATAATTGTGGGGGGTAGGGAGGGAAATTAAGGGCAGTAATGTAAATATGTTTTGATATTGTAAAGAATGAGGTTGGTGAAATGTCTAGATCACCCTTCGAAGTGTTTTAATTGTCACAACTATCCCCATAATACCCTTAAATTTATTGCTTAAATATGTTGTGCATGTTGCTTCTTAAGTTGTACGGAAATGAAAATGACTATGTTGGCCATCACTTCTCCTTAATAAAATAAAATAATATAGATTAATAACTATGCTTAACAAAGCCAAGGATATTGGAGTTTTTAAAGGTATTAATTTCTCTTAAGACAAACTGGCTTTGACCCATCTTTTTTTATGCCGATGATGCTCTTATTTTGGGGGAGAGGACTTGTGATAATATTAAGAGCATTGCACTGGTTCTTCGCATTTTTTTACTTATGCTCGGGTCTCCGGATAAATCTCCATAAGTCTAATATTTATGGGGTTTGTACGGAAGATTTTGAGGTAGACAACATGATGGAATTCCTAGGTTGCAAGCGTGGTGGTTTTCCCATCACTTACCTAGGAATTAAAGTTGGGGCTAAGATGACGCGAATTAATATTTGGGAGCCGGTTGTTGATGTCATCAAAGGGCGTCTAGCCTCTTGGAAAGCTAAACATTTATCGATAGGCGGACGTTTGATACTTATCAAATCGGTCCTTGAAAGTATTCCCGTGTATTATTTATCCTTGTATAAAGCCCCTAAAGCCGTGATAGACTCTATGGAGATGATTATGAGGCGTTTCCTTTGGGCCGGTTCTATTGTGGAGAAGAAAATATCTTGGGTGGCTTGGGATATTGTCACGTTACCAAAGAAGCAAGGCGGTTTGGGTATTTCTAAATTACAAAAGGTGAATGATGCTTTACTATTAAAATGGACTTGGAGATTCAAAAACGAAGATAGTTGCTTGTGGAAGAAGGTTATTATGGGGTGTCATGATTCGAGTAGACCTTGGGCTATGTTGCCTTGTAATGCGGCGTTGAGTGGATGTTGGAAATATATAGTTAAAGTAGGCGATACTAAAAGTTGCTAACGGTATGCCTCTTAACTCTTTTTTTGTTGGAAATCTTGGTGATGGGAGATCGATTTACTTTTGGGGGGATGTTTGGTTACGTGATGCACTGCTCCGCATAATATACCCTAATCTTTTTAGACTTGAAAAGGATAAATGGACTAAGGTTGCGGATCGGATTCATTGCATGGACGACGTCAAAACTATGGTTTGGGACCGGAGATCTACGCCCTCTTCTCATGAGGAGGTTTCGGAATTGTTTCAATTGCTTGATGACATTCACAATCTAGAGTGGTGTGGTGGAGAAGATCGATGGAAATGGAAAGAGACGAAGAATGGTCTGTTCAAGGTCTCCTCAGCTAAAAGCTTATTGTCCAACAACTCTCCGGGTGCTTTTAGTCCGATGGTTAAGTGGAAGGGGTGGCCGCCTCTAAAGTGTAAAATTTTGGTTTGGAGAGCCATGCTTAATCGGATTCCTACTGTTGCTAAGCTTCTCAAACGTGGAGTTAATATCCCTCATACCGCATGCTCATTATGTCAGAATGATTTGGAGACAACCTTGCATCTATTCACCGGATGTGTTGTCTCCCATGAAGTTTGGTTTCGCATTGAAGATTGGTGCTGCTTGAGTCATACTTTTATTTTTGATGTTTTGGATCTTCTTCGGTTGCCGGAGTCGCAGTTATTGTCTAAAGATAAAAAGTACATCTTAAGGGGTATTGTCTACACTTTTATGTGGGTGATATGGATTGAACGTAATGATCGAGTCTTTAACAACAAGCAGCGAAGTCCTATTCAGATTATAGAGAACATTAAATCTACGGCTTATTTTTGGATACGTAATAGGAGTAGGTGGAAAGATATAGTTTGGAAAAATTGGTGTATTTTCCCTTTGGGTTGATGTATTTTCGCTTGTTTTCTCGTAAGTCCTTGCTTTGAGGACCTTGCGAGTTGTGTTAATGAAGTTTTCCTTTCAAAAAAAAAAACTAGAATTGCATACTTGCAAAGTATATTTTCCTAAAAATAAACATACAAGACAAATGCATTTATCCGACTAACGAGTCGAGTTACGACTCAGGATAAGTAATACGTTTCGTAGTATTAGTTCAACATGGTTACACACGAATAGTAACATGTGTACAACTTTGGTACCATGTCGTATGTTAACACATGAGTTAACATAAGTCACGATCGGTTCGTCGAGTTAAAACGCTTAAGACTGGGGTTAGTACACATGAGTCTAGATAGTTGAATAAACTGTCTTGTAACCGGATAATAAGCTAGGCTTATGTGTGTTAGACTCTTAAGGTGTCCTTTGTTGGTAATTAGGGCACGAGGAAGTCGATTAAAGCTTCGGCTTTGCTTGCTAGCTAAGCAAGGAAAATAAGGACCCCACTTTTTACTGTTTTTGTAAATGTTTTCGAGGGGGGGGGTGTTTCTTTTATGAAAACCTGATGAATTCAAAGCGTAACAAAGTTTTTGAGAAAACATTTAAAGTTAAAAATGCTTTTATAAAGTCGTACATGGATAAAAGGGAAATGAAAGGTGTTGCGTGAGTTTCACGACCCCAATTCAAACTGTTTTATAAACTTTTGGGGAAAAGACATGTTTACCAAATTGTTGTAACGTATAGAAAGTGGCTAATCTCGGCTGACAAGATCCTAGTATATTTATGGGCAGATAAATATATGGTAAAGTGAGTCGAGTCGAAGATGATAAGTAGCAAGATGGGTACCTGGATAACGGAAACCAGTCGGGGTAGGTCCGCGCGTGTTTACTGTAACCATTAATTCAGGGATATGAAACCAAAGGAATAGCTGGATAGTATTATTTGTGCCTGACAAGGCCCACCCCTGGTTGATAGCGTCAACCCGTTAAATACAAGGGGTGCATGTTATTCTGAACTGGGTTGTTGATCTGACTGACAACTCGCGTGGGGCAAATGAAATGTGTAGTCTTGGTTTGGTTATGGGCCTGGGCAGGGGCGCAGCTTAGTTGGCACGGGGAGGGGCGCCCCCCCCCCTCCCCGAATTTTCGCGCAGAAGTTCCGATTATATAGTATTCGTATAGAAAATTTTAATATAGGGTTTCGACCCCCCGAAACAGGTTTTCGACCCCCCGAAACTAGTGACTTCCGACCCCCCGAACCTTTGGGTCAAGCTTCGCCACTAGGCCCGGGATAGGTCGCCATCGTCTTATAGGAATTTGCAACTACTAATATAAGACACTACTTAATTTATATTTATGTTACATGCATTGGGTTATCATGTAATGGTTGTTTTGTTTGATCATTTCCGCTTTTAAGTACAAACTTGCTGGTGGGAATTACTGAGGAAAATGATTTTCATAATGATATTTATGGATGTCCAGTGAGGAATCTGAGAGGGATATAGTTTACAAAAAGAAAGTTTTCAAAAGTTATTGTGGAATACCCGGCGAGGATTCAACGGGAATAAAGTCTCATTTTGAATATTATTGTTCGATCGACAAGAACCTAATATATTTATCTTTATGGGGAGGTAAAATATACGGTAAAGCAAGTCGAGCTGAAAGTTAAATAAGACGGAATACCCAACGAGGATTCCAATGGGACTTTTACAAGGTTTCCCAAATAAACTTTCGTGTAATGAAAATAAACTTTCTTAAAATGTTTTACGGATATTTTCCCAGTGATTTAATCAAAAAGGGTTTTATGAGAAATAAACATAAAACCATAAACTCACCAACTTTATATTGACCTTTTTAAGCATGTCTTTCAGGTCTAGATATTGGAAACGACACAGTTAGAAATAAGTGATGTCTAGGGATTGGAGACCCTAGAAGGCTTTTAGTAAAGGCATTCAGAATTAATAAAGTCTTAGATGTATTATTCCACTGTGTGGTATATGTGCCAAACATTCATAACCGACGGGAAAATCGGGGTATGATACATGATGCTTCGGGGTATGATACATCATGCTTAAATCAAAGAAAAAACATAAATGCGCGTTTTCGAGTCCTAGTGGCTTGGTTACGCTTTGGATTCGACTCGAGACAACAGTGACTCTGGCACTAACAATCGTCGTCACTTCCGGATATCGCCAAGGTTAGGCAAAAGCTACAGTTCAACCCCCAAATCACTTATTAAAACCACAGCTCCGGAAGAAACATAAAATCTTAGAATGAATACATGTTTCATTATAAGACAACATACTTATATCATTCACATTAATTAATTGATAGGTCATCAAAATTTGGCCCATTAGCGTGTCAAAAAACATTATTCAAAACCTTTGCGTTGTAGATTTTTTTTTCATAAATAGGTTTGGAAGAGTAAAGAGTGCTTTTGGGTTATGAATAGGAAATTTTGTGAAAATGAGTAGGTCGCTAGACCAACTAGCGATCTTGAAAATGGAATGTTGAAGCTCGTTGGTCCAAGTAGCAACCTTCTATCACGGTCGTTGGTCAGTGTGTTGATCTTCAGAAGTCGCTGATCCAAGCCACGAGCTCCATGCAAGGTCGTTGGTCCAAGTCACAAGCCTCCCCCAATGCCTCTTCTCCAATCGGTGATCTTTCAAACAATTGCAATTCTTGCATGTCGTCACCTGAATGCAAAGTAACATATATATATATCAATGCACCTCACACATAGTTTTACATATGATAGGGTGGGGTTTTAAAAGGACTTAAACTTCATTAATTTAAAAATGGCAAGTTCCCGGTGGAAGTGCCAAAAGTGGGTGAAAAAGGAAATTAAGTCGAAAACAGTGAGACACTTTCAAGTTTTAAATTTATAGTCTATAACGATAGTTGCTTAACGTTCTAAAACCCACACAAAAGGCAAGTGTACCTATCGTGAGTAATATAGAAATGAGCAAGTACCGAGTATTGAATCCAAGGACATGATTTTTACTACTCAGCTTTCTAAAAATTACTAAAAGAGTTTTTAAAATGCGAAAAGAAAAGTAGAACAGAGATGTAAACTGTAAGATAAATCAATAGCAAAACAAAGGTGTTGCTTCGGGATCTGATGTTGCCGGGTATGAAACAATATTAAACTCTTGTTAAAGTGGTGTGTTAAAGATGCGTGTTACCGCATAATTATAAAAATGATTTGTTTTCTTAAGATTATTCTGAGGGTCTCCCAAACCGGTAAGCTCACCTCTCAACAGTGAGAGGTAGATCAACTAAGATTATGTGCACCCAATCCTAGAAAACCAACCTCCCAATGTTACGATATAGACATCTAATGACTCTAAACTTTTATGAATAACTTACCGGTGGCCGGAGCATGACCGAATAAGCTACCACTTAACATCATAGGGGAGTCGTGGCTACCCCTCTCACACTCATCTCCTACTTGAATTAATTAATTTTTCAAAAAGTGATTGGCCTATTACTAATTGTGCGGTGATATGGTAATAAAAGAAAATAAAGATCGTTTTCTTCCAACACGGGTTCACCAATTCTTAATTTGTTTCCGACACGGGTTCACCAATTCTTAGTTTGCGTCAAAGCTATCACATAGACATAAAGCTAAGTCACACCACCAAGTCTTGGCTTATCACTAGGACCAAGTATAGAGACCGTACCGACCCTAAGTGAGATTTGATAGTAGAGGATTAAGCCACAAAGTGTGTATATTTCTATCCACAAATGGGCTACTCACTACATGTGGAATCAGGTTAGCTTGCAAGTACGCGGGTTGTTACACACCACGGGTACACTCACAAGTCTATCTACTTCCTATCAAAACACCCACAAGACCAAATACTAGATGATTGATTAGTCACTTCGTTAAACAAAGTTAGAGTAGAAAGAATTATCAAGAACACAAAACACCACTTTAAACAAAAATAAACTATTTATTTCATACCAAGTTCCATCATCACCCTAGAAACACCACGAGAAATCTAGCCTAGCATGGTTGATACAACATGATCACAAGTTGGTTTTGAATACAAAACATGGTAAGGGTTGTATAGAGATTTCTAGTGGTTTTGGGTGATTTCGGGTTGTTTCTCTCTCGAATGTGGTGTTTATGGAGTGACCCCAGGCTCCAAAGGACACCTACAAGTCCCAAAGATGGCTGAAACTTCGTGTAGAAGTTGGAGGATTTGATGTTTTAAGGGATAGGATGCGATGCCAAATTGTGGAGTGGAGGTCTCTATTTATAGGCAAATCAGGTGGTGCACGCCCGTGCTTCAGGATATGGCACGTCCATGCTCGACAACTGTAAGTGTTGCAGAGTCCTTTCACGCAGAAACTGTCTGTCTACAGGTATGGCACGCCCCTGTCAACAAGGGGCGTGCCCGTGCACGTCCGTTCGTGCAACCGTCTTGTCAGTTTAGTTGATTTTGCAACATTCCTGAATAGGCGTTGACCTGAGCACGGTTGTGCACTATGATGGGCACGCCCGTGCACTCCTGTGCACTTGAATTTTTGCTTCCCGCTGACTTGGAAATGTTGACTTGTTGACCCGGGACAGGTGCACGGTCGTGCACTGCCTGAGCGCGGCCGTGCTGCATCTGAAATAGTTCTGAAAGTCTTCAATTCCCTGCATTTTTTACCGTTTTTCTCTTCTTTTCACTTTTTGGCCTTAAAACCTGCAATTATCAACAAAGGAAGATAAATCATGATAAAACTAAGATAAAATTTTGGGTGAAAATGGGTGAAAATACGTGTGTAAAACATGTGAAATTTTCGGCACATCAATATATATATATATATATATATATATGGCAATACAATTCTCCAACACATACAAAAGATATATCCTTTTCCATGCAAGATTCACATGCAACATTATTTTCCATACATGCTCTAAACATACATCCTTTTTCATACAAAGCGAAAAAAGCGGGGTACACAACATGTTATTGTACGTGGTATATGAAGAAGAGAAAAAATGGTGGCGTTTGACAACTTTGAAAAACATTGTGGAGGCTATGGTTTTTTAGTGTTGTTGGATCGGTGTTACATTTGCATGAAATTACTTGGATCGATGTTACATTTGCATGTAGTATAACACGTGTAGAATGTTACTTCGGTTAAGTAATTTCAAATATATTAATGCTGGAATGCCCCAATGTTGTAGAGAAGTCCGTCGAGCTTCTTTTTTGCATCCACTACTAGACTATTTCCCGGGCAGCAGCAGTGGTGCCGGGATGCAGGGAGGATCGGGGCTATAGAAAAGCCCACCGAGCCTCTTTTTTCCATCCCGTCAACGACTATTTCCGGGTAGTAGTAGGGCTGGCACCACTGAGGAGGATGGGTTGTGGCTATGTGTTTGATGGGGTGCTTCGGCATGGCATGACCTTGCTGAAGGGATTCAGGAGTACCCTTCACACTCGCATGGAAGTCATGCCAAAAAACTTTCTGGCAAGATGCATGATTTGGCAACGTCGGTAACAATTATATTGCGGGTCGGCTTCTTGTTATTTTGGATTGATGTTACATCTGCATGAAACAACGCTGTTTAGAATATTCAGCCTACCATTTGAAACCATGTCTTGTGTGGCAGTTGGAGCGGTGGTAGTTAACATGGGTGGAGCTGAATCGTAGGTTGTTGTTATGACGGAGATGATGGGTGAAAATGACATTTATGGTCTTTGGTGTGGCCAGTTCCAACCAAGTCATGTTTCTTCCATCATCTCGTGGAGCGCGCAGACTCTTCGGTTATCTTAGGGTTTAACTTTTTCTGCTCCAGATTTTCGAGACCAGATTTCCGGTGTTGGTTTTTTTGTCTACTCCTACTTTAGATCGATGTTACATCTGCAAGAAACTCCTATAAAATGAAAGTGGTTGCTTGATCAAGTCTTCAACCTCATGGCCGTTTGGTCTTTTCTTTCTGCCGCTCCTGACGGCGTCCTGTTCTTTTGGATCAACTACTTACACTCGCATGTCGTCTTTTATCTTCTGTTTTCAACGGCGTCATCAATAGCCTAGGCAAGAAACTTCTTAATTTACACAGGCGCCAACGTCTCTAACCACTGTTATAATGTTGGAATTGGTTTTCTCGGAAGAAGCACACTTTTGTGCTCATTGGATTGATGTTACATCTGCATAGAGATTTAATAATATTGGAGATGTGGCGTGCCTCCCAGGCCTACGTCATGGAGAGTTAACAAACTTATCCTTAAGATTTTTGATTAAGAAGCCCTTTATTGTATTAGATAGGGAAACTTCCAAGGCTCTCCCATGACCAATGCGTTTGGAAATGCTGCCATGGTAGAAATGTTGCCATGGTAACCATAGATAGGGCGGTAACCATAGTTAGGGTTGCCCTTATAAAGTTGGAATTGGTGTTCTCGGAAAAAAGCACACTTTGGTGCTCATTGGATTGATATTACCTCTGCATGGAGAGTTTCGTACACCGGAGATGTGGTGCTTTCACCTGGAGAGAGTGCATGTTTTATTACAGTTGCTTTGTGAAAATGGTGGATACATTTCCATCTTGT
This sequence comes from Ambrosia x helenae, assembly GCA_030844895.1. Taxonomy (NCBI): domain Eukaryota; kingdom Viridiplantae; phylum Streptophyta; class Magnoliopsida; order Asterales; family Asteraceae; genus Ambrosia; species Ambrosia x helenae. Next base: position 122,555,797 of record CM061228.1, read on the forward strand.
ATTATGCTGGTGGTGTAAACGCTGCACAACTATCTCAGATATATATTGTTTTATAACTGTCATTTGTATAGGTTGTCAACTCGGATATACGTTGTAGTGGTATTTTTACAATTGATAAAGTTTAAAATATTCGAAAGTTTTACTAGTTGCAAAAAATAGTTGGTAAAGTTGCTTTTTTTAACGTTTTGTCGCGTATTGAATCATGTCATCTAGATATTTTTAGGACCAGATTTCCCATGGGCGTTGATATATCACCCGAGGACAACGTGCTAACGGTCCCGGCGACCGTTCCGACTGGCCGAGAGCGTTGATAAAGAGGTCCAAAAAGGGCCCCCGAGGTCATTTTCAAGACATAACCTAAATTTTAAAAACGAATAGCAAACCATTAACACTTGCAAAAAATTGTTGTTAGAAGCGCCTTTTGAAGCCTTTTTTAACATTTTGTCACGTATCGAATCATGTTATTTAGATATTTTTAGGACCAGATTTCCCGTGGACGTTGATATATTACCCGAGGACAACACGTTGACGGTCTCGATGACCGTGCCGACTGGCCGAGTGCGTTGATCAAGAGGGCCAAAAAGGGCCCCGAGGCCATTTTCAAGACATAGCCTAAATTTTAAAGGCGAATAGCAAACCATTAATAGTTGCAAAAATTGTTGCCAGAAGCGCCTTTTGAAGCCTTTTTTTAATGTTTTGTCGCGTATTGAATCAAGTCATCTAGATATTTTTAGGACCATATTTTCCGTGGGCGTTGATATGTCACCAGAGGACAACGCGTTGACGGTCTCAGCGACCGTGCCGACCGGCCGAGTGCATTGATAAAGAGGTCCAAAAAGGGCCCCGAGGCCATTTTCAAGTGATAGCCTATATTTAAAAACGAATAGCAAACCATTAACAGTTGCAAAAACAACAATAATAATAACAATAATAATTAAGATATCACGTGATAGTGTAAGTATTTGTTGTCACTAAAAAACAAACTGGGTCATTTCTTATTATTTGTCTATAAATATTAGGGACACACACCAGGGAATGCACACCAAGAGGCTACGAGATAATGGAGTCCCCTAGTAATGACCATATAATGGAGGATCTTCAACAATCATATCCTGAGTTTGGTTATGTTCCTGAAACACCCTCCCCCCAGAAAAGATGAAAAAAAAACACATTGATACACACTAGCAACCAGAGAGTCCAAAAAATGGTGTCAAACTGCGGTGTAGTATTATAGTAACAGTGACGCTCCGTACTGTTACTGTTGGTTCATTGGTAGGAAACAACTCGATCATGATTTTTGGGGAACGCTAATGGGGTATGAAAACGAAGGTTACCTGTGGCCCTTGGTAAGCAAATGAAGTTATTGTTTTTTTTTCCTATTTTGTTGGCTATATTTAAAATTATGTTTATGCTTTGTTCTATTTTAGCATGTGTGGGATTGGGTATACAGGTTGATGAGGTTCCGATGGGTGTTGATCACAAAACGTAAAGACTCGGAACATATGTACCCTTGGACGATTCTACCCGCTCAGTTCTTGGACCTTTTAGCTAATACACCAAACCATGGTGCCTTACCATTTGTTATCGGAATCAAAGAACATTGTCCTCCATTTTGGGGCATTGATACGATAACATATGTATTGTAAAAAAAATTTATATGTATGGAATTACATCTAAAGTATTAATCAAAATTAACAAGTTTATATTCCGTTATGTGCTGAACAATCAGACTGGTTCCTGGTTAGTGTTGATATGCGAACCCTTGGGATTACCCTGTACTTTACTAGTCCGTGTGGTTTACCTAGTTCTTCTTACCCTACTCTAATAAGATTTGAATCTTTATTCAAATCGTTTTTGGATCAAATTTCTTACTGGGAACATTCCGGACGAAGATTCGTGGAAAGAACAAGGGTATCAAATACTGAGTATTGCCAGCATACTAAGAAATATGTTGTTGCTAATTCAGGGTCATTGTTTGTATGTTACTCAGTCGTATAGTTGCGTGTGAACCAATTAACATTGGAGGAGATGTTGATGAGGCTTGGGCACTGTTTTGACAGGAGATGACAGATGAATTTTTTGCAACACGTTGGTCTTCGGGGAAACAGTAGTGTTGTTTATCTATGTAATGTTTTGTCTTATGTTGTTTATGTTGGTCATATTGTCTTTTACTAAACATGATGAAGTAATTTATTAATGTAAACAACAACCAAAACATTCAAACTAACCACTAAACAGAATAAAAAAAAGTAACAACATAAACACTAAAACGATGGACCATAATCATTTAATATGACGGGCACTTGTGAGACAACGCCATTTGTATAGCTCGTAAGCTATGTAGCGTCGATAATTGACATATGCCTCTTCCGCGTCGATTTCTAACCTCACTGATTTGTTTTTCACAAGACTCTCCATCATCATACAAACAAGGACACCTGCATTGGCAACGTTACCGTTGTCTTGGGGCACATCTAATTCAACCAAACCAACAGAAATATCACATTTTTAAAAATGATTGAAATTTTCCCAATAACGAATACGGTCAAGAAACCATCCGAAAAAAGGGTTACCATCTCCATATAGTGAGCAATTTCATGCCTGTGTTCATTTCCCAATCTCTTATTAGTCCAGTATTGTGTAATGACCATGGTTCACATATCAATTCGGATAAGTAGCTAGTCTCCCACCCCTATCGATAAAGGAAGATAAACATAGTCAACCTCCCAAAATTGAGGGTACGGGTCCATTCTTCATGCCATATCGAGGGCAGGTAAAGAATCTTGCACTTTCATTTCATCATAAAAGGCAGAGGGTAAGACTGTCCAGCGTAGTTGTGAACCATGATTTTTTTTAAAAGCTTTGCTTGTCTAAGACTCATGAGTCTTACGGTCCACGCTTCAATGCGCTGCAAACATAATAATGCATAAAATTAGTTGATGGGTTAAGTAATGTAAAAGGGAGTTTGTTTTTTTTTTTTTTTAAAGATAGATCAATGTAATGTTACTGTTGATGATGTAGCTTTGTTTGAGTTGCACCCTAGGAAGGTACCCCAGAAATTTCGGTCTAGTTTATTTGAAATGAAACGAATATAGCAAAATGGGGCATCCCTGTTGGTATAAAACTCGACAACATCACTAGACCAATTTTCCGACTCTTCATTACCAACCGGAAAATTGTTTTTTCCTGCTGGTTCTCTGGTCCATTACTTGGCTGCTTGTTTCCTGTGGTGTATTCTTATTATAAAGCCAAGTATGCCGTTGAGGGTCTACGAAGATGCCTCCAAAGTTGGTCCGACAATCTTGTTGTTTTAGAAGCGGGTTGATAATAGTAAAATCCGTCCCTATTGTCTTCCATCCTTAGACCAAAGAAGATGAGAAGTTGAGTAATAAGAAAATGAGAGGTTGAGTAATGTTGTGGCAGATGTTGTTCCTAACACTTGAATAGGGTATTTATAAATGGGAATTTTAATTTCTTTTTTTAATATAATTTTTTTTTTCATAAATCGGATATACATTCATTTTAATTTTAATTTTATTTAATTTTTTATTTTTGATTGAAAACCCATTTTGCAAATAAAACACCAAAAATGACTGTTTTGGGGCCCTGTATTTTATTCCTAGAACCGGCGTGACCGGCACCGGTGGTACACGTTATTAGAGCTTAGGCGATATACTGGCATGACATAAATGACTATGTTGGGTGGACGCGTTACCAACTACGGAATGCGTCCCAAAATACTAAAAAAAACAATTTTGCAAACACCAGTTATGGGAATATTAATAAAACATACATTTGCACTAACTACTAACACGATTAATTAAACACACATTACTGATACTGATACATATAAAAGTTAGGCGGGCCTTTATTGCGTGGTGGCCTCCCCTGTTGATGTGTTTGACCTTCCATGGGTAGTGGTTCCTGTACGTTCTGACTGCCGATCTCATCATGATTATTATACGTTAAATTAAGGCTCAAGTCTAGGTTGGGCACTGGTGTTAGATTGGAAAACTATGCACGGTGGTCTTATTGACTTTGATTTGATGCAAAATACTGAAAATCAGTGTGATTATCAGGCATAAAAGACAACAATTGTGCTTATGGGGTTATAATACCTTGTTGGACATTTCTCATATTACCCCTTCACATTCTCCTATTGGACATTATCCCCCCACAGTTGGTAGATTATCCCCCCATAATATATCTGACATGTCCATTCCCAACAAGTGACTAAAGGCAGTATTGCCATCAAGAGAAAATGTCTCTTCATAATCAAAATTGACATCAACCCTACCGCCAGACGTACCAAACCCATCTCCAGACATACGAAACCCACCGCCAGACGTACCAACCTTATCGCCAGACGTACCCCCATGTTCATAACCCCCGGTCATACCCCCTATTCGGTGTTCACAAGCGAAAAATTGTCATCTAGAAATGTATCATCTTGAAGGATTCGGTCACGTCGTCCCCTTTTTAACCTTTGAGCTCTAGGAGCCAATGAAAGGTTGACCGGGTTTGATGTCAAATGGGTCGGATACTATAAATATCCTTGTTCATTTGACATTTACATCGTCTGATAGGCAACATTTTGAATGAACTGGAGATGGTACGAGGCATGGGGACCATTAAACGCTTCAACTTGAGAGGGTGATTTGTATTCACACCCATTGAGTCCCTCTACAAAAACAACAAAATTTATTAAATTAAAGTGATCGATTAATAAGTCAACAATTTTAAAAAAATATGAAAAAACGTATACCATCAATTGAAGTCTTGCCCTGTCATCTTGAAAACCAGGAGCAGGCACACGTGATAACCTCGCATCAGCAACGTATATAATAGTACGGTCCATATACCACTCCATGTAACCCAAGCCAACGGAATGGGTCGTAATTATTTGACCGTTCACAACAGTATTGGCACGGTTGTTCCATCCCCGAACATACTCTCCGTGCTTACTGACCCAGTCAATCCCAGTATCGATAACCACAACTTAAAATCCCACCAAACCGGGTTGTTATATGATACTTTTAACTTGTTCCCATATAGGATTTTGCTTAAGTATTTGCCAAATTTTTCTATCACCACATTTAACATTTATGCTATCCTTGTAATTTTCTAGATGCTTGAAAACACCCAACGCACGGTGCGCATTGTGTAGAAACAACATGTCGTTAGTTAGAGGACCCGGGTGTAATTCGTAACTCATTTAAAAAAACGATTGAAAGTAATCACAACTAATTCTTTTGAAGTTTGGAAAAACAAAACACTTTGAAAAAAATACTTTGGGTGTTGATGAGCAGATTTCTTTGTGAAGATGGTGGATAGATTTCCATCTTGTGTTATGCATATTATATAGCAAAGTCCAATTCAAATCCATCTCCCGCAATCACTAATGAGTCTGCTAACATTTCAAGTCACTCTGGACATTTCATTTCATTCTGCAAGAATACTATTAGCCTATGGATTCTCATTACACTTTGAAACTATCCATGCTACTACCCTATACAAAACCAAAAAATAAAACCTGCATGCACTCCACATCCTTCACGTGAATAATAGAAACAAATAAAAGCTGCATGGACTTTGTTGAAGCTCGCATGTGACACCCCAGCAAAATCCCACATCGGTCGTGGCCAGGAGAGATCCTTGGTTCATATGTAATCCAATGCCTCTTAAATCACAAACGCGTTTTGGGGCTTAATGTTAGTGGATGAGAGGATAACTCCACAGTTAAGCGTGCTCAGGTGGGAGCACTACCAGGATGGGTGACCTTCTGGGAAGTCTCCACTGGGCAACCAAAAACAAATCCGTGAGCTCTGGATGGGCTACCCATCGGGGCAAAACGGACAATATTGGCGGTGAGAGGGGCCGGATGTTACATCATGGGCTACCCATCGGGGCAAATCAGACAATATTGGTGGTGAGAGGGGTCGGATGTTACATCGCAGGTCCAATAAGCGACCTTCGGAAAAGCTGGTGGAACCATTTATCTTGTTTGAACCTCGTGCACCGGATCAGCGACCTTGAAGCTCTCTACACGGACCAACGACCTTGAATGAAGATCGCTAATCGGACAAGCGACGTTGAAAATCAGAAGTTGAAGATCACTAATTGAATTAGCGACCTACCTATTTTCACAAAAAATTCCCATTCACCACCCAAAACACTCTTCAATCTTCCAAATCACTTATTATTGAAAAAAGTTTTAAGAGAAGGATAATTTGCCAAACCAAATCATAGCTAAGACTTGAGAGGGACTAAAATGTTATATACATTAAACTTGGAGGACTGTATATGCGACCCACGAGAAAATCGGAAGCCCAAGTCGAATCAAAACCCAATTCGAAAACAATTTCATGTCCGCCTTCGTTTTCCATATCCAATCCCTCTTCTTCTTCTATTTAAACCCCTTCGTTCTTCACCATTTTCAAACCACAATATACCAATTCATGCATTTTGCATAATAATAATATTAATAACAACAATAATAATGCTACTCCACTCTTTCCCTTGAATCCCTTCCCTCATTCCTTTCTATTTCCCTCCATTTTTCCTCTTCACCTTTTTCTAGGGCTCCATTTGCAACAAGATCCGTTCTTCGCTATATTATTCTTCAACCAGTGAGTTTATCGGTTCTTCAGCCCTTAATTTTGCTCCATTTTTTATTTTTGTATATATTTTATAAACTTTTTTAGGGTTTCGTTTGGGATAATTAGTATGCGAACGTTGTTATTGTGTTAATGAAGGGGGATTTAGGGCTTATTCATTTCTAAGCATAAAGAAAACAAAATTCGGCTTATTTTTTTAAATTAATTGTTTTCCCTTTGTGTGTTTTAGGTTTTAGGTTTGTAATTAGGGTTTCCAGGTAGAAGAACTTGCAACTGTTAATATATTTGAATTGTGTATGGATGTACCCGTAGAATTACGTGGAATATGTTACGTATATGTTTCTTTATCTAGCTAGTAGCTTGATTTGTAAGTAATTAGGGTTTCGAGGTTGAGAACGTGCATTGGTTTCCAATTAGGTTTTAAGAAAATTATGACTTGCAACTGTTAATATATTTGGTTTGCGGATGTATGTACCCGCAGAATCATGTGAAATATGTTACGCGTATGTTTCTTACTCTAGCTAGTAGCTTGACTTGTAGGTGAATTAGTTTTGGGGGCCAGCAAGTGTTTCCTGTGCTTTTTCGAAAACTTCAATATACTCTAGTATTTTACCAATAGGTAGGGGCATGTGGGTATGTCTAATCATAGAAATGCTTAAAAATGTACCTAAGCATGTGTCGGTTGTCGAGCGTCGTATGGGTTAGGCGTATATTTAGGGTTATATTTAGGCGTGTGTATTGTTACTTACTTGTCAAAAATGGTTCGCCACTCTTGGATTTACGAAGAGATAAGTTTCTATGCTTTAAAGATTGTTTAAGTGGCATATGATTTTTTATATTGGGCGTGTGTATTGTTACTTGTCAAAAATGGTGCGCCACTCTTGGATGTGTTGCAATCCTATCCGTTTTTTCTCACCAGTTCCTTTTTTTATATATTCTTTTGGAGGCAAAAGAATAAAAATTTAAGATATAGGCAAATACCGGTTGCAACTAAAACTGATTTTTCAATGTTAAATATAAAATTAACCACCTATTAACTTCAGTAACTTTATTGCAACTACATATTATTAATAATTTGAATGATGATGGCTTTGGAAGCGCACATTCAGACACTCCCTTGTTGAGCCCTTTCTTTTTTCTTTTACCATCTTATTTAGCAATCTATTTCTAGATTAGTTTCGTTAAATGACCATGTCTTTGAATAAAAAGGTGTACGGGTCATCCCTTTGTTTTTGTCATCCCCTTTGCTTGTTTGTGGATTTTTCACAAATAATTTTACAAAAGCACAATGTGCATTCCAGCCTTTTAAATACAACACATTTTGGTTAACCGGAACAATTAATTACTTAGCAATGAAATAGAGCAAAAGAAATGATGGTAGCCCGTAGCTTTAGTTGGGTCAAAACCTAACAATTAGAGATCAAGGGTATCTTGGATGACTTGGATTTTACAATAATCTGAAATTGATAAACTAGTTATTGCTATGATATGTTCAATCTGGGCACTATGTATCTGAATTTTTCATATTAAGAATAGAGTATTTATTTGCTATTATATACTTACAACAACACCATTGCATAGGGTACTTGGATACACTTTTAAAATGATGCAGCATGAGATGGAGGCCCAGATTCATTACCTTGAGCAAGTAGCTTACAGTTCAGTGCTACGAGCTTTCAAAGCACAGTCTGATGCCCTTTCATGGGTATGAATTAGAATTTTGTGAATTGCCGCTATTCTAAACTTCATTTATTGTATGCCAAGTAAACTTAAAGGCTCTGTAAATATAAATAATAATGTATCAGGAAAAGGAAGGATTAATAACAGAACTTCGAAAGGAGCTGCGTGTTTCTGATGATGAGCATAGAGAATTACTCTCGAAGGTAAACACTGATGACATCATCATAAGGATCAGGGAATGGAGGACTTCCGGTGGGACCCGCAGTGCAATGATCAACATTCCTCAATCTATCCATGACCCTATTCCACTGAGTCCAACTGTTTCAGGCTCTAGGAAGAGGCAAAAGACATCTATGCCCCTGTCCTTACCTACTCAATCTTTTCCTGGCTTGGGAGGTGGCATTCAAACCCCTAAACCTGTGAGTTGGTTAAGATTTTAAATTTGAATGTGATGTCAAGTAATGATTTTATAATTACCTTTTGTTGGCTGATTGATTGATGGGTTATGTTGAATTTTATTGAAGTCCCCAAGGTACCCCTTAATGGGGCGAACTCCAAGGGGAATGCTTTCAAATCATGGTTCTACTGTTGTCCCTTTTGCAAATGAAGCAAGTGATGTGGGTGCAAAGGATCCATTGATTGGGAAGAAACTAAGAACTAGATGGCCTGATGACAATAACTTTTATGAGGCTGTCATTGTTGACTACAATGCGTCGCAGGTGTGTTTAGATTCATTTGCTAATCTTCGTTTTGTGTTAATCGTTTATTCGTTTTGTATTTGAAATGTGTTTTTTATTATAGTACCTTTTTTTTTCTTTTTGTAAGTTGATGCAAGTGAATTTGCTGCTTTGTTGTCCAATACATTCAATATCCCTTTTTTGAGCAGCTGATAATCTTTTTTCCCCATTTTCAAATATCCCTATCATTATTTGAAAATTTCCATTCTTATGTGAATCAGTTCAGTCTCTGGTTTTCACAAATCTAGCATCCATCGTTGTTAATATATTTAGTTTTTGGTAGGGACGGCATGCTTTGCTTTATAATAAGAATACACCACAGGAAAGCTTTGAATGGGTTAGCCTCAAGGAGGTACATTGTTGGCATCATCTAAAGTCTTATATTTCTAACACCTTTATGAAAACTCGTATGACGGTTAATATCCTATCTTCAGTGATCAATGCTGATTAACTGGTGCTCATAAATCAACATTCAAACCAATTTAAAATTTTAAAATTTCACTTTCTTAACACATTGATCTATTCCAGATTCCTCCAGAGGATATTCAATGGATAGGCGAGGACTCAGGATACCATCAAGTTAGTCATGGTGGCCCGCATGGGTACAGTAATCAGGTGGGCCATGGAGTTGGAAGGGGTAGTAGAGGGAACTCAAGGGAACAATCCAGAAAAGGATACCCACCACCGTTGCAGAATGGTGATCATATGAAGGTTTCAGATGAAATAGAGATACTTCACACCGACACTCTTATAAAAGAGGTACTTTTGAATTTAATGAAATCTTGTTTGTGTTACATCTTCTCTCACAATAGTATTTACAGGTGGAAAAGGTGTTTGATGCTACTCATCCTGATCTACTTGAAATCGAAAAGGCGAAGAAAATGCTCAGGGTATATATAATTTACATGAAAACCAAAATAATTAATCTAAGCAACTTTATTTCCAAACCAAAGTTAATGGCGTTCTTTGTTTTGTTGATTAGGAACATGAACGAGCACTGATTGATCTCATTGCGAAGCTTGCTGAGGCATCTGACAGCGATAGTGGTAATGATCATGTTGACATGACCACTTTTTAATTTTTCATCTCTTTTTATGCTATTTATGTACATGGTTAGAAGCGATTTCATAGTACTTTTAACAAGGCTAAGATTAGCTGAAAAAACATGGTTTTGTTAATCAAAAGGTATCTTTTCATGGCTTAACTATTATTTAAATCAGGTGGAGATCAACGGTTCATGCGTGGGCAAGCAATGGATGGGGAAGTGGGAGCCCGGAGCCTAATACAGTATGGCAGCAATCAATATGATACAGGAATGGGCGGGAGAGGAACAGATAACCAAGCAGAGGAGTATGTGGAAATCATCTAGTTGCTGCATGCTCGTGAATGAAACCCACGCTCTTGCCACCTGTAAAGCGCGATCAATTCTAACCTTAAAAAGAATGTCCAGAAATTAGGGTTTTTAGTTTGGGTGCGGGATTTTGTTTGTTGAAGAAGATTGATTGTATAGACGGTATGGTACCATAGAAGTAGAATCGCACATACTACTAACATTCAAAACTATTGCCTTGTAGGTCTCCTTTTCATCACGCACGCTTGCTTTCTCTGTCTACAATTCATAATAATATATCCCAAGTTATACAAATATTACTTAAAACAGAAATCAATCTCATTATTAATGTTATTGAACAAGGTAAAATTGATCTTTAATACACTCTAAGCTCTAACTGATGATCAGTTGGCTGAAAAACAATCTGAATGGTCACCAGAAAAACACAAAGGACACTGGGTCAAAACTCAGCAACTTGTGTACGATCAAAATAGCAACCCGAAGGGCCTCCTTCAGGTAAAAGCGCCAACATAACCGGCCCTTGTGCACCCTCTTCCGGTGTCATGGTACCTGTGTGCCAATTTATATCAGTGTCTACATATCCAGGATGTACACAATTAATGCACATCTCTGGATACTTCTTTGCAAGAACTCTAGTGTAGGCATTGAGCATGGCCTTTGACACACTGTAAGCCGGTAACATCTTTGACCATCCGTTGACTTCAAGTTCATTGTTCTTCAAATCATGCAAAAACTTCTTGACAAACCCATCAATCTTCTCCTCAGTTAATGTCTCTAGGTTACCAAGCTCCCTTCTTATTTGTTCATTTGGAATCCTCTGACATAAGAATTATACAATACGATTATTATATAAACACGAAATTTAGTTATACATTCCAACGAAAACAGACTTACCCATAACTCAGCTCGAAGGGAAGATACATTTACAATTCTACCACCAGAAGTCGAACGTTGTAGGAGTGGAAGGAGCGCTCGTGTTACATTCTTGACACCATAGTAGTTAGTGCTGAGACATTCTATTGCCGTGTCGTAGGTTGTTTTCATCACTTGTTGAACAATGTTTGTGGCCTTACCCGAAAGCTAGATTGAAGTCGAATTATATCATGTTATTTATAAATTTGAGTTCAAATGGAAGTGACCTATAATGAATATATAGCTTTACTTACCCAAGATGCAGGATCTATATTTAGAGCCCGTAGACCGTCTTCATCAACTATCACCCCAGAAGCTCCAGCATTGTTGACCTGTTAATATAAATAAAACGATAACGAAAAGGTCATAAAAGAGTGTATTTTCTCTTCCATACTGTCATGAAACTCAGAAAAGGTGATAGCTTTACCAAGATATCAAGCTTTCCAAACTGTGTTCGTATGTATTCGGCCAAAGCTTGTATGCTTTGAGGGTCTTGTACATCAAGCTGATGGTATAATACTTTCAATAAACCAAGCTCATGGAGCGATGCCACGGCTTCTGTACCTCTCTTCTCATTTCTGGCTGTCAACAAAACTGTCACACCAGAAGCCGCAATCTGTCTAACTGTCTCGAAACCAATACCCTTGTTTGCTCCAGTCACAACGGCATACCTAAAAACACACTCAACCAATCAGTCACTACCAAAAAAACTACGGGCTACAAAAACAATGTGCCATACTTAAATGTGTCTATGATGTTACTGAGACGTTACCTTTCTGTCGATTGCTTGCCGTTCATCATCGTTGCTGTTGCTCTTTGATGTCTTTTCAGGTTATCTTTAGAGATGTTACACCTACTTTAAGGAGATGAAAGATATGAGCCAATAATTTGTTCTGTGGTCATTTGTCACTTGAAGAACAATGGTAAAATAAGAAATTAACACACATACAAACAAGCCGATAGGGCGACGACATCTAACCGGAGATACAGACACACCACTACGGTTAAAAAATCGTGTCTAAGAACACCACCTAACGTGCCACGGTTGAGCTAAGCATAGACATATTAATTAACCCACATACAGATGAGCTAATTAACACACATTTGTTTTCATCATAAACTTACTAATAATCCTCAGATTCAATACATTCTTAATCATACTAATTCTACTGAAACCAGAGCCATATTGGGCCCATAATATAGTCTCACAATGTTGGGTATAAACTCAAATCTTAAAAAACAGTGTACAGAAATAGAAAGTTGAGTGAATGGATAAAATATAGGTGAGAAAGTGACCTGGAGAGTGGGTATTGAGAGGTGATGTTAAACTGGATGGATCTGGTAAAGGGTGTTTTTAGTTGATATCTGCAATAATATCTTGCCTGCAATGTGTTTGACAAAATGTCAAGCTGTGAATGGGCATGAGACATTAGGTCTAAACCAACAATCATGATTTTTTTTTTAAATTTTTTTTTAGTCCTCAAATCATGGTTAATCCACATTTATATCCCACTTCTAATAAAATAAGTATTCTTCTTGGAAAAAACAAGTGGTAGTATACTAGTATATTATAATCCTATTAATCTAAATCTATATCTATCTATATCTATATTTTACTTTATTAAGGAAGGGACATGACCACTTTAGTAATTTTATCATCATTTTAAGATGACATCCCAAGAACCTCACATGTAATCCTCAAATTTTTTCCCTTTTTCTTCCATTTATACCCTTGTGTACCATATGTGATAGCAATTGTACAAAAGACTAATGCAAGTCATCACATCTTATTGTTTTTGTAACTTCTCCTTTTAACTGCTCTTGAATGCAGTATAATCCCCCTTTTATTGATGGCGTTCAGTAGTGGGGCACTCCAAGCATTTTCTCTGATTTAATACTCCCTCTACAACCCTCTCACTAATTTATTTCAGAAACCTCAACCCCTGCCACCTATGTGAAGAAACCGGCAACACATGTATTCTGACGGCCTTTGGTTTTTGTTTCGGGGACTGAGGTAACATCCGACCGTCTCATACTTTTTTTTATGAGCATTTAGTTCAAGCTTATCTGTAATCCAATATTTTGTTTTTCTTTCCTTTGTAGCTGATAGTCATTTTTTAAGTTATCTTTAAGTATGTTGTGTTCAAAGTGTATAATTTATAGAGTTTTAATGTGGAAACATGTTTGTAGTTATATATGTTGAGTTTGTTTTGGATGGATAATAATATTTGGAGAATTTGTTTCTTTTGTTATGTATGTTATGTATAGGACATAGGGGAGGGTGCATGATCGTTGATTCTACTCGAAAGGGGAAGAAGTTTCCACACAGTATGTCAAAAACCATACCAATTGGGGCTTGTGTTTTGAGTCGTGCATTTTTGAATTATAGAAACAAAATGAATGGGTGCAATTAGCCAATGGAAGGAGTAAGTGGTTGTTTTGTTTGTCATGGTTTCTAAGTTGGATATTTGGGGTATTTACATTAACTGCTTCTAAAAAATTAATAAAGCAATAGCTGATTATGTCTATGCTTTTTACAACATTTTTTGTTCATACCTTTTTTATAAGAACGTTGATGTTGGTTTCACATGTAGTGTTTCAATTTCTTAAGGGTGCACATCTCAAGTAAAGTTCTACCTGAATTCCTTCATGTATAACCTAGAGTGTATTTGAGGAAGTCAAACCTTCAAGCTTTGAAATTGTTCCTGATGAATTAGGATCAATAGTTGAAGGTTGTAGTTAAGAGAAGGTGAAAGCTCATGATGAGGTTCAAGACATTAAGAAATAGATCTCTACATCAACTAATATTACTCGGGACACCCGCCACAACGCGCGGGCATTCCCACTATATAATAAAAAGAGCCATCAACAATAGTCGGTTCTTTAAGATGGTGTAAAAACAGCCACTAGTCAACACTGGTAGTGGATGGCGATTATATGTATGAAAATATAATAAACTTATTTTTTTGATTTGTTATTACTAACATCAAAGACCCATCAATGTTTTTTTCACCTTTTTTTTGTTATTTAGATTTACGATAGTGTATGACAAGAATAGGGGGGAGAAAATGTTTTTATTTTGAGTGTTTGATACTTTACTATTTAACTCAAAATAAATTACCTGAGTAAACCCTAATTTTATAGAATTTTTACTTAATTAAGTTAAATTTCCATGAGAACCAAGAAAAAAAAAAAACAAAGCCATTTTATATATAACATTTCATGAAAACTCTTATTAATAGTATCATTCTTTGTCTTTGAGTGATTTTGTATTCTTAGTAAAAGTTTCATTTACGCTTCAATTTTAATAAGTTTAACTTTACCTCATATCATCATATGTTTTAGTTTATTTTTTGTTTACATCCTTGCAATTTTATTGGTTTATTTTTCTCCATAAACTTTAGTTTATTTTCTGTTACAACCCGTTCAATTTAATTGGTTGATTTGTTTTTGTCTGTAACCGATTTATACTACAAGTCTAAACTTTATTATTTTGACTTTTTGTAACTAATTTTCTGTTACATGATGTTTTTTATATGGATTTCGTTTTTTTATATTAGCTCTCCACACAAGTTAATTTTATCTACGTTTCGAATTGGATTTTTGTAATGTTATTTTTAAACTGACGGAGTTGTTTTAAACATTTTATTACGCTCATCTCTAGATAAACCATTGCGACATGTCTTTTTATCTAGGTTTAAATCTACCTGCTATAAGGTGGGGTCGTCGTGTTTATTTTTATATACATTTTTTTGTTCCCTTATTTTTTATCTACATTTCAAACCCGTCACGAAACGCTATTAGTAACCCACTAGTTTATATCATTTAATGAGTATGTGTTTCAAGGAACAAGCCCAAATCAAATAAACAATTGTTTCGGACCTCCAAATTTTAGGGGTTCCATATAAATGACTTCACTATATAACCTGCCTATTTTATTTGGCGATAGAGCATTCCCATTTGATTACCCATATTTTTGTGAGTAAATCCCTCATATTTTAAAATGGAATTGTGAGTAGAGATGAGTTTCTTGAGTTCTTATTTTTTTCGATTTTCATCTAAAATTGTTCTTGTAATGGTGTTTATGTATTTTTGCAAAGAACTCGAATAGTATGCCATGAGGTGATCAGATTATTAGTTGTTGAAGTCAGGATGTGGGGTTGAGATTAAGAGAATGGTTCGGAAGCAGAGCAGATTCTGATAGGAGTTAATGCCCCTTTAAATGTGGTCAACTACCAAGTATTTATAGCTTGGGCCAAAGGCTTGCATTAATGGCGAGTAATGATGTAGTCGGCGTGCACAGTGACAGATGTCACTGTAGCTGCTGACAAGGGATGGTCGAAATATTATTTTAATTAATTGCGGCTATTGTCCGATGGGTAATAGCCGCTTTTGTTTTATCCGGTGTTCAATCGTTACTTTGTGTTTGTCCAACAGTCCTTTGTCCTTTGTCCTATGGTCCGTCCGTTTGGTATGTCTCATCGGAATGTCTGATCCTCTACTAGTTATTTCTGATGTCTTATCTTACTTGTGAATCGGTCATTCTGGTTCATTGATCGGATTGTTTTTACTTAACCTACCAGATCGGTCGTCATGGTTATACAAAGGTTTTAATCAATCAATTTTTATCCTAATCTCGTTTTATCTTTCCAACTTGCTTAATCTGTTTATTCTAACTCGTCATTATCTATCCCATGTCATCAGCCCCCAGTTTGATGAGTGCATTCTATTGAGGGAACACTCATCAAACTATAATTCTGATTCACATCGTCCGTTTCAAGTCTTCCGATTCGGATAATTCGGGACTTCCGGTGTAAATTTTTTGGTAATGTTTTGGCTTCATTAATTACCACATGATTACTTTAAGGTTTTACACGTGTCGGCTTATGATTGGCTGATACCATAACCGCCCCACTATTCAATGATGTGACGTTTCGTCAGTCCTCGGTACTCCCCCAAATCTCACTATATATACCGCCTTTATGAGGTAAAAAATTTTTACCCCATCTTGATCGTCTGCAGAGCTTCTGCCGTGTCCGATCGTTTCAGGTTCGTCCTCCCTTTTATGTTGATTTCGTCATTATGGTAGGCAGACGCGATATGTCTATTCATACTTCCGTAGTGTCCGAACCATCTTTAACGACCTTTTGTAGTAAATATTTCGATACTTCCGTATATAAACCCATTGTTCCGGATCCGAACCATCGTATTACTGATTGCCCAAAAGGCCATGTAGGGTTCTACACCCGTCATTTCGACTTTGCGTCGGTTCGGCTTCCGTTGTCTGTTTTCTTTTTAGAATCTTTACAATTTTATAAGTTGGACATCCGTCAACTTAGCCCCTTAGGGGCTATAAAAGTGACCCACTTCGAAGTGGCCTGCCGTGCTTTTGGAGGCGAGCCTACCATCGGCCTGTTTCGTCAGTTTTTTCAT
The DNA here is from genome assembly GCA_030844895.1 of Ambrosia x helenae. Lineage (NCBI taxonomy): Eukaryota > Viridiplantae > Streptophyta > Magnoliopsida > Asterales > Asteraceae > Ambrosia > Ambrosia x helenae. Next base: position 122,572,527 of record CM061228.1, read on the forward strand.
CTGACCACGGCCGGCGATTGGTTTACAGTTGGCGAGATTTCCAAAAAGCAATCCATGCTGAAAGAAACGTATTCCGGTCTGAAAAACTGGAAGAATCGTTTCTTTTGGATGCCGGACAACGTTATCCCTTTCTTGATGCCTTGGCATGCACCTAAAGAAACTTTAAACCCCGAACAAGAAGACATTTATGACGGAGAACTTTTCGATAAGTTATTGGCCACTCCGACTCCGCTCCAGGTGTTCCCGGAACCTATTCTTGTTCTGACCGGCATCAGTCGTATGTGGCCGTTCCAGGGTGTGGAACCCATAATTAAGAAAGGGAAGAAGGGTACGACCCCCCTCTCGAAATCTTCCTTTATTCAACCCCGTTCGGGTGCCTTATGTTTTCATTTTGTTTCTTGTTTATGCAGAGATGAGTGTTTTGAGCTTTGTGAAGCGGAAGGGCGAAGGGATGAAACTTACCTCCCGAGCCAAACACGATGATGAAGACGAGGTACTGGACTGCACCGTCGGTGTTACTTACAGCATTCCTCAAACAGAAAAGGATGATGAGCTTCGCACCCCTGGTTTTAAAAAATCGATCTCCCCTGTTGATCAGACTCCCTCCCCGCCTCCTGATTTTGTCAAGGACGCTGCTGAATGGACTCCCGTATCCGAAGGTCAAGACCCTAAAGGTGATCGGCAGTCTAGTGGTCCATCGGTAGACATCATCGACCATTCCCCTGATGCCGAGGTAGACAAAGTGGTTATTGGCGTGGAAGCCACGAAGGTTGGTGCTAAACGAAAAGAGCATCATCGCAAGAGGAAACAATCTGAGGGCGAAACCGATGTAGCAGCTGGGTCAGAGGGCAAGAAATTGAAGACTAGTGACATAGAGGAGTCGAAGGATTCCTCAGAATCTTATGATTTTGAGGAAACTTACGTTCCTCGATGGAAGGTGAAAAACGGTGACACTCTATCCGATCCCCTCGTTTGTCACCAAATCCTTCATCATGCGATACCCCCTGGTGAAATTGACCGTTTAAGCCAACAGGGTGAAGAGCGTACCGTTGAAATGGCTGGTATTTCTGCTGTCCATACCTTGAGCTCCATCTCCGAGCTGATCCAAAGTTATTACAAGAAAGTTGCCATAGAGAAAAAACTTAGGGGCCGGATAGAGGAGTATCGTGCAGAGGTTGTAAAGCTGGATGCGAAGGTGGCGAAGCGGAAGAAGAGCGTGCGTTCGAGTGCCAAAAAGGGAAAAGAGGCTATGAAGGCCATGGGCGAAATGAAAGCGGAGCATGCGAAAGAGGTGGATCGTCTCCTTTCTGATGCTTCCGAGCGAGAGAAAGAAATCAACGAACTCAAGGCAAAACTGCAGCAATCGGAAGAGAGCAACCTTACCTTGCCCCGATCCGTTTCTGAACTACAGTATGTTATGTTTTTCCTTTTATTTCCATTCCCCAACGTTTTGGGTCTGTGTTTCACCTCCCCCTTTTTTTATTTTAGGATAAAGTGAAGAAGGCGGACAAGGAGAAAAAATCATGGTCAGTGTGTAAAGCCAACTACGAGAAAGCCTTAGAAGCCGGGACCGCATTATTGTTGAAGGTATTCCATCGACCGTATCCAAGTTATTGAAATCGGTCGAATTCCTACAGCCCCTTGGAGAGATGGAATCCTTACTATACAACTCCGCCTATCATGATGGTCTAGTGGTTGGTTTCAAGGCGGGTACGTCTGGTTTGAAGATAAAGGCGGTTGATGGCTACGATGTCAAGGCCAACAAGTTGTACGAGGATGGTGCTAAGGCTTGGGATGCGGCTTCTTACGACTTCATTGAAAATTTCAAGACCATGAAGGGTAAGATGTTTAAGGAGGTGAATGATTCGGCCCGTCGGGGGTACTCCCCACCGTTTGATCTACCCTTTTATTCGATATGGTAGTAATCAACACTTTAAAACTTGTTTCAATATGGTTGTAATTACTCTAATATTTTTGTCCAATCCGTTAGGGGATTGGTTAATTATACCGTTTTGCCCGGTCGGTCATGTGATCGGTTAACTATTATTTGTTTGCAATGCTTTTGCTGGACCCTCTTGTGAGTCCGAGGCTATTCTAAGGGGCCAGACCCTTTTGTCGAGTAATGATCTCGACCAGCTAAATTCTAAGGAGCTGACCCTTTGGAATAATTTGATTTATTCCGTCGGCTATTTTGAAGCACCGTACCTTATTAGCACTAGCTTTTCAAAAACAGCCATTCATATTCATTTAAGATTTGTTTTTGGCCCGAACGGGTCCTTACAGAATGACAGATTATTTAGTACATAGTAGTTTAGACGAAATATTTTTTCAACTGCGCGACGTTCCAGTGCCTCAGAACGGCTTTCCCTTCCATTGTTGCTAACTTGCAAGAGCCTTTCTCATGGACTTCTACACCGTGTAGGGCCCCTCCCAATTCGGTCCTAGCTTTCCTGTGTCCTCCTTTCGGCTAGCCTTGTTACATCGTAACACCAGATCTCCCGGTCGGAGAGTCAGTTTCTTTACTCTTGCATCGTAATATTTTTTCATCTGCTGCTTGTACTTTGCTTCTTGTATGGCCGTATTCATGCGGTACTCTTCTAGATTATCCAGGTTGACTGTCAAAGCTTCTTCATTTGACTGTTCCTCTATCCCCAGTACTCTCTTTGTGGGTAAACTAACTTCAGCAGGGATTACTGCCTCCGATCCGAAAACGAGACTGAAAGGTGTTCGCCCCGTGCTTGTCTTTTCAGTAGTTCGGAGGGCCCAAAGGACGCTAGGTAGTTCGGACAACCAATTTTTCCCTTTCCCAGTCTTGTCTTAAGCCCAGTGAGAATGCTCCGATTCATCCGCTCTACCTGTCCGTTGGCCTGAGGATGAGCTACCGATGCGAATATTTGCTGAATGCCCAAACTTTTGCACCAAGCTCCAAATTTCCTGTCAGCAAATTGCGTTCCGTTAACGGTGATCAACTTTCCGGGCAGACCGAACCGACTGACAAGATTCTCCCACACGAAAGTTGTTATCTGATTGCTCGTTATTTTGCCGATCGGCTTCGCCTCCTGTTAGGACAAAGAGGATTGGTGAAACCACTTTTGGAAACCTTAGTCTAATTCACTTCTGTCATTTTGGCTAAGTATAGAAGTACTGAAAAGAAAACAAAGAACTGCTGAAGAGAAGATAAGAGAAGTGCTGAAGAAGAAACTTCATCAGAAGTTCTGAAGTCCAAACCAGACAAGTTCACTTCAGAAGTACTGAAGACAAACTACTCATCAGTAGTTTGTCATTCATCAGCACTTAGCATCAGATATTTTCCACCGCCTTTTGCATCAGTAGTTTTATTGTTTATTATTACTTTTAGCTGTATTTGTTAGTTTCAATGTTGCAACTTGTGCAACTTGTTTCTGTTGTTTCTGTACTTGCTTTTTGGGCAAGATACATGTATGTAAACGTCTATAAATAGGAGGCTTCAACCTTCTATTTTAGACATTGATTTTAATAGAAAAATCCTTCAAACACTTTCACTGTTCTATTCCATTTCAGTATTTATTGTGAATCTGTCTAAGTATCTAATTCTCATTTACTGCTTAGATTCATAATAAATACTTGTCATTTATTAGTTTCAATCATCAAGGGGGAGTAATAACTCTTTCTTAGTGTAAGAAGTGTTGCTTTAACTTATACATTCCGCTGTGCTTATTATCTGATATACAAGGGCTTGCTAAACACTTAAGTGTCAAGATAGCAAGTTCTTACTTAGCAAAAAGAGCAAACTGATCCAACAATTGGTATCAGAGCATTGGTTTATCTGATCACATATCAATCTAACAAATTGAAAATCAGACACAAAGCTCTTATTGATACTCAATAAAAAGATCAAATGTTCACTTTTTATCAACATCCATCACTTAAAAGAGTCATCTGACAAATCTATACTCTTTAAAATGGATCCACATAATACTGGTTCTGCCTCTAAACCTTCCATGCTTGTAAGAAATGAATACAACATATGGCAAAAGAGAATGGCACATACCTTGTCACAGACCAACACAGGTTGTTGGAGATCTGTGATATATGGTCCTCACAAACCAGTAAATGTCAATCTTGAAACTAATGTTAAGGTCCCTAAGGACCCTAAAGAATATACAGATGATGATTTCCTAAAACTTGAGCTAGATGCAAAAGCATTCTCTATGTTGGCAATGGCTCTCCCAAATGAGATATACTCTGGCCTTTTACATTGTGAAAGTGCCAAAGAACTCTGGGATTGTCTTAAAGAACAGTTTGGAGGAACTGAAGAGGTGATTGCCAACACCAGAGAGATTTTAGCTCAACAATATGAGACATTTGCTCATATTAATGGGGAAACTTTAACTCAACAATTTGAAAGATTCTCCTCATTAATATCTGAGCTAAAGTTAAATGGTCAGACCTATACAACAGTATCTATGCTACATAGATTTTTAAGGTCTTTACCAGACAAATGGGAAACATACTCCATTGTTTTAAGATCCTCACCAGATTTTAGCTCCCTCACTCTTACAAAACTCCATGGGAGATTACTTACTTTTGAGAGAGAAATTGATCAAAAGAAGAAATTACAATCATCTGGTAAAACTGCTGATGACTACCTTCCAGGTAGTACAGCACTTTTGGGACAAGATTCACCAACTTGTTCCTATGGATCTTATGACAATATTGACATAACAACTGGGATCTCATCAGAAAGATCTTTCCCAGGTTATGACAATAATGACCAAAGTCAAACTGCTGATAATCTATGTTTTATCATGGATGATTTGAAAAACTTTAGCAGTGATGACTTAGAAGAAATGGACATATTACACCAACTGGCCATGCTAAGCATTAAAACTAACAAGTTTTATAAAAGGTCAGGAAGGAAATTTCCAGGATTGACCAGTAATACAAAAATTGGTTTTGACAAATCTAAACTGAGATGTCACAAGTGTCAGAAGTTGGGACACTTTGCTAGAGAGTGTAGAAGCTCTAGCTTTAACCAATCACAATCTGGAAATAACTATAACCCCAATTATAATAGGAATAATGTAATTCAAGGGAGTGCTCATTTTGTACAGGCACAAGCTCCTCAACAGCAATACATGCCACAAGTACAATATGTTCAAATGCCTGCTCAACAGATGCAGAGCCAATCAATCCCTCCCTTTCCAGCTGCTCAACATCCTCCACAGCCTCAACAACCCTCTCAACAAAGTCTTTTCACCTCAGGGTATGTTGACTGGAGCAGTCTCCCTTTTGACACCACAGAGTGCAATCCTGATGCAGACAACAAAGTGTTTGACATCAACTGGGGAGAACCAGACAATGGCAGAAAGAACTTTGCCTTAATGGCATTTGAAGGCTGTACTTCAAAATCTGCATTGTCACAGGTATCAAAAGAATCTTTGACAAAACTTTGCTCAAATTCTTGCAAAGAAACTTTTGCTCTCATAAGAGAGACAAATGTGCACTTACAAGGTAAAGCCAATGATTTAGAAAGAAAATACACACAGATAAAATGTGATTTAGAAAGAAAACTGTGTGCTAAAACAAAAGAAGTTTCTAAATTAACTGACTCAGCTATTGAAACCCAAGCACAAATTAAAATCATGCTAAATGACCTGGGAGATGTCAGACAAGAGCTTGCTGACACCAGGATCACATGTGAAAAATGGGTGGAATCTTGTAAGGGGTATCAATTATTGCTAAACAAACAAAGTGCTTCAAATGTTAAGTTTGGCATAGGATACCATCATGTTGAAACACCAACAGATTTCTCTCCCAAAACTACTGAAGATGGGAGAAGAATTGTTTCAAATGAAACTTCTGAAGGGAAAGAGTGCACATCTTTCCATGAAAACTTTCTAAACAGAAATCCTGGCATTTTTAAAGAAAGTACTTCAGAAGTATTAACAAAATCTGACAACAAGCCATCAGTAGTTTCATCTACATCAGGAGTTGAGATCCTGAAAACTACTGATGAGCAAAATCTTTACACTAATGTCAGAAATTTGCCATTAGATCAAAAACAAAAGGCAAAAGAGTGTGAAATTTGTGGTCTGTTCAACCACAAAACTGAATTTTGTAGATACAGAAAAGGAATTCAGTTCAATCAAAAAATTAAACAACAGGTTGTGGGAAATCAAATCAGAAATGATTATGAAAGAATCTTTAAACCCAAGAAACAACAACCTGAAAACACCTTTTCTCAGAAAAAGATAAAAACTCAACTAAAATCTTTTTCTCAAAATTCTTTGTCAGTAGTTAGACCTGAATCATCAGCAGTTTCACAAACTGCTGAGATACAAAATCTAATGAACATGGTACAACTACTGATGACCAAGGTTGATGGTGGTCCTGAAAAGGATACCACCATGGTTCTTAATGAAAAATCCATTGCCAAAAAGACATGGATTTCTCAACCTGGTCAAGAACAAACTGTAACTGTTCTCAAGAGCAAACCCAAAGCCAAACATGCTTGGGTTCCTAAATCTAACTAATTTGCTTTTATGTGCAGAGAGTTTCCAGGGGCTTAAACAGCATATGGTATGTTGATAGTGGAGGCTCTATGCACATGACTGGATGCAGATACCTGATAAACAACTTTATCAGCCAAAGAGAAGGATCTGTATCCTTTGGGAACAATGCTAAGGGATATGTGCTAGGACATGGCAATGTCTCCTCTGGCAAAATACAGTTTGACAAGGTCAATCTGGTGGAAAACCTTGAATACAACTTGCTGAGTGTGTCACAAATGTGTGATAAAGGATATTCTTCCTTTTTCACAAAGACAGCATGCAAGATCATCTCACCAGAAGGCCAGAAGTTGATAGAGAAGATTATTGAAGATCATACTTTGCTGATTGCCAAAAGATGTGGCAATGTCTATGCAGTGGACATTGAGAAAGACAAAGTATTGAACAACACTGCCTGTTTCTTCTCAAGGGCATCAACTTCAGAAACAGATCTCTAGCACAGGAGACTTGGCCATGTGAACTTTAAAACCATAAATAAAGTCACAAAAATGGGCTTGGTCAGAGGTCTACCTTTGAAAGTATACCAGTGTCAAGAACACTGTGTATCCTGTTTAAAGGGAAAACATCATAAGTCCTCCTATAAGTCTATTGAAGAATCAAAAACAACTGCATGTCTTCAACTACTCCATATGGACTTATTTGGACCTGTCAAGATTATGAGCCTTGGTAAGAAGAAGTACTGCTTAGTCATCATTGATGACTACTCAAGATTCACATGGGTATTCTTCTTATTCTCCAAGGATGAGGCTGCTGAAATCATCAAGTTCTTCATTCTACAAGTAGAGAAACAATATTCTCTATCTGTCAAAACCATTAGAAGTGATAATGGGACAGAGTTCAGGAACAAAACTCTGGATGAATTCTGTTTGTCTAAAGGGATTATTAGACAATATAGTGTTCCCAGAACTCCTAAACAAAATGGTGTAGTAGAAAGGAAGAACAGAACATTGATAGAAGGAGCAAGAACAATGTTAGCTGATTCTGGACTGCCCTTGTACTTTTGGGCAGAAGCAGTTAACACATCATGTTATGTTCAGAATAGAGTTCTTGTGGTCAAGAGACATTCCAAGACTGCCTATGAAGTTCTTCATGGCATGAAGCCCCTTATCTCCTTTTTCAGGGCTTTTGGGTGTCAATGTTTCATCTTGAACATCAAGGAATCTATTTCAAAGTTTGCTGCCAAAGTTGACTCAGGTTACTTTCTTGGTTACTCTTCAACTAGAAAAGCCTACAAGGTTTTTAATTCTCACACCAGGATAGTAGAAGAAACATTGAATGTCAAGTTCAATGAGTCAAAACACACTCTTATTCCAGCACATCCTGCTGAACTCTTTGACCTTGACAACTTCCACTTTGGACCTAAAAAGACTGTTACTCCTTCCAAACCTACTTATTATGGTGATCAAAGGTTTGAAGATGAGGATCCTACACCATGGACTCCTCAAACAGTCATTAAGTCAACTTCAACACCATCAGAAGTTTCACAAACTTCTGATCCAACAAATAATGAAGGCCAAACTCAAACATCTGCTTCAGCACCTGCAACTACTGAAGACACTAAAACTGCTGAACCAGATATTATAGACCTCAGTAGTTTGTTTGAAGAACAAGAGCCACCTACACCTGTCAGTGGTTTACAACAACTGATTGAACACAGAGATCATCCACTTGATCAAATCATGGGTGATATAGCTTCAGGTGTTCTTACCAGAAACCAGCTCTCCAACTTTTGCCTATTTTCAGCCTTTATCTCACAGTTGGAACCAAAGAAGTACCAGGAAGCCCTCAAAGACAATAATTGGGTGCAAGCTATGCAAGATGAACTGCTTCAGTTCAACAAGCAACAGGTCTGGGAAATCTGTCCCTTACCTCCAAACAAGCAACCAATTGGCACAAGATGGGTTTTAAGGAACAAACAAGATGAAGCTGGTATGATAATCAAGAACAAGGCAAGACTGGTAGTTCAAGGGTACTCTCAAGAAGAGGGAATTGACTATGATGAAACCTTTGCTCCAGTTGCAAGGCTTGAGGCCATCAGGTTATTTCTGGCCTATGCCATTTCCAACAAAATTAAAGTTTATCAAATAGATGTGAAAAGTGCATTTTTGTATGGAAAAATAAAAGAGGAGGTGTATGTCTGTCAGCCACCTGGGTTTGAGGATCCTTCTCATCCTGAGTGGGTGTACAGACTGGACAAAGCTCTTTATGGGCTCAAACAGGCTCCAAGAGCCTGGTATGATACACTCTCCACCTTTTTACTCAAAAATAACTTTACAAGAGGTGCCATTGATAAAACTCTTTTCATTAAACATGTTGGAAATCATGTCTTACTTGTTCAAATTTATGTTGATGATATCATTTTTGGTTCAACAAACACAAAACTGTGTGATGATTTTAAGAAACTCATGCAATCAAAATTTGAGATGAGTACCATGGGAGAACTGCAGTACTTTCTAGGACTGCAGATCAAGCAACAAACAAGTGGAACCTTTATACATCAATCAAAATATGTTAAAGAATTATTGAACAAATTTTCTTTAAAAGACTGTAAATCATGTTCCACTCCCATGACACCAATCACACAAGTTGAACCTGATGATCAAGGAAAACAGGTTGATCAAACCATGTACAGATGCATGATAGGTTCCCTTTTATATCTAACTGCTTCTAGACCAGATATTATGTTTTCAACATGTGTCTGTGCTAGATATCAATCAGCTCCAAGGGAATCACACCTTATAGCAGTCAAAAGAATTTTCAGATATCTGAAAGGAACTCCAACACTTGGAATTTGGTATCCTGCTTCAAGCAATACCAAGTTATCAGCTTTTTCAGATAGTGACTATGCAGGGTGTAAGATGACAAGAAAGTCAACATCTGGTGGTTGTCAATTCCTGGGTAACTGTCTAGTGTCATGGCAATCAAAGAAGCAAACATCTGTTGCAACTTCAACTGCTGAAGCTGAATACATTGCAGCTGCAAGTTGTACATCACATATACAATGGCTCCAATATCAACTTCTTGATTATGGAATCAAAGAGACCAAGACACCTTTGTTTGTAGACAGCAAATCTGCCATTAGCATCATTCAAAATCCGGTACAATTCTCAAAAACCAAACACATTGAGATCAGGTACCATTTCATAAGAGATTGCTATGAAAAAGGCAAGATTGAAGTGAAGCATGTAGCAACAGCTAATCAAATAGCTGACATCTTCACAAAACCCCTTGACACATCAACATTTCAGAAGTTAGTATCCATGCTTGGGATGCTAAATTTGTAAGTGTTTATTTTCTTATTTTGCAATTTTTCATTTTTCACTTACAAAACAGTCAAAAGTCTGAAACAAAACTTCTGAAAAGAGAGAAACTACTGATGAACAAAACATCAGTATGGGGATAATTTCTGAAAAGTGTGTAACTTCTGATAAAATAAACTTCAGAAGTTATGAATAAAAGTATTTATAAAAACATTTCTCATCAGCTGTTAAAACTACTGAAGAGGAAATGGGAACTACTGATGAAGTAATCCTTCATCAGCAGTTTAGTCAAAAGGGCAAATCTGACTTTTCCCATCATCAGAGGTTTGATCTAATCAGTTTAAAACCTCTGATAAAAAGATTTTTAACCAAAGGCGGTTTAAAAACTTCTAATAAAGAAGATTCAAGCGGTTAAAACTTCTGATAAATACCTTTTCTCCACACTTATCCTTTCAAACTCAAAATATCCCTCCTTCTCTCTCAAAATAACCTAAAACCTGCAAATCAACTGTTCGATCAAAACCCAAACCACATGGCTCTCGTTCTAAAGCAGGGACACAATCAAAGGGCCTTTCTTGAAAAACAAGAAGGCTGGTCCCAATACGATGAGATCATTGATCTTGACGTAAAATCCCAATATTTTACTGCTCTCACTATAAACCCATCAATTCACACTGAAACTCTGAATGAGTTCTGGGCAAATGCTGAGACGGTGACGGCGGATGATGAAGTCATTTCCCTCAACTCAAGAATAAAAGGGAAACCACTGACCATCACACCGGCCACACTGGCAACAAGACTGGGTCTGGATGATGTAACTGCCCCTGACCATGTTGCTAATTCTGATATTCACTTAACCATGACAGAGTGTGGTTATCAAGGTACTCTCTCCCATGCTACTATCTTCAAAAAATATTTTGAACCAAAATACAAGCTTTTGTTTCATTATATTATTATGTGTTTGAGTCCTAAAACAGGGTCTTATGACCAGATGCCCTCCACTTTTCAACCAATATTTCATTCTATTGTGAATGAAACTAAATTCAGGGCATCAAAACTATTTTTCAATGAGTTGGTGTTACATCACATTAATACCAAGAAAAAGTTTTTGTTGTACCCAAGGTTCATTATGCAATGCATAATAGGGGAACTGGGTAATGAGGTGCTTGTGGGAAAAGTTTCAACTTTAAATCCATTAACCTCACAAGCATACTCTAGGCATAAAAAACCGGCTACCTGGCCAGAAGATGATCAGGGAGAACAACAACAAGTCCCCCTGAAGCCCACATCTTCCAAACTCACACCACCAAAAGTCAAACAGCCCAAGCCAACAAAGACAAAAACCCACCAACCCAAAAGAAAAGCTGTTCAGGAGGTTGAGATGCCTGAACATGCTCATGAGCATTCTGCTCTTCAAATAGGTGAGACTGAAACACCCTCTCAGTCTCATCCATCTCAAACCCCACCAAGAGCACCCATAACCATTTTATTCAAAAGAAAAAGACTTAGAAAAACTATTGAAACACACTCTTCTTTTGAAACTGCTGAACAACAAATTTCACCTATTGCCCAAACTACTGAACCAACCCCTCAAATTTCTGAACAAGAGGCAATAGAAATTGCCAAACTTCTCTCTGGGCTAAAAGAGAAGGTCCCATCTGATTATGTCAGTCCCCTACAACCACAACAAACAGGGGACATAACCACAACATCAGACATGGATGTGGACATCTCTAGCCCTATCCCAAGAGATGAGGGTGGACCAGAGTCTTTAAGCCCAATTTTAAAGACTCTTGGGGCATCTGAGGCTGCTACTACTCAGTTACCACCCAGTGGTGGATCTGAGGATAGAAGTAACATAGCTAAGACCTCAGATGTGGCAACTACTGATGAAGGCTTAATGCCTGAAGTAGGAAATCCTCAGAACCAAGAACAAGAGGTTCATGAGAGAACTGAGTTGGGCTCAGCTCATGATTTAACTGAGACAGTCCTCATTGAGGGAAACATCAGGGATTCAGATGATTCCATTAATTTGGATGATGTTTCACAAACACAAACTACTGAATTGACGGCACTTTATGAAGGTCCTGTTTCAGGGGTATCCAGGCTCAAGAATCCAGTCACCCCTGCACAGGTTAAAGCCCACTCAATCCCTAAAACCCCTAGAGTGGCATCCTCTGTACAACATGAGGATCTCCCAAAAACACCCCCTTCACAACAAATGCCTACCCAATTCCCTGGGCAAACAAGCATAGACCTGAACCAGCTATGCAGCCTAGAGGGTCCCCTGTACCACATGATGAACACTCTCATCAGAAATCACTTCCAAACATACACAGCTAACTTGGAGCTGTCTATCAAAAATCAATTTGGAGTGATCAAGACGAAGATGAATGATCTATCCAACAAGATAGACTTCAACAGCAAACAGATTGCTCATCTTCAAGGACAATTCTCCCAACCCTCAACCTCAAAACTTAAAATTGATGAATCCAAAAAGGGGGAGAAAATCAGGGAACCTAAGGAGTCATTCCAAGCCAGGATAAGGGCAAGAGTGGCCATCCTTGAAAGAGATCAAAAAGATCAAGCCAGGAAAGAAAAACTGGCCAAACAGTTTGGTGTCTCAGTGGAAGAAATTGAAGCCACAGAAAAAGATGATGAGACCCAAACCTCTGAAGAATCCCTAAGGCACAATGAAGAAACTTCTGATGGCAAAAGTTCTGATGAAGAATCAGAAAGTACTGAAGACAATCCTTCAGTAGTTGACAAACCATCAGCAGTTGTCAACCCATCAGAGGTTAACACTTCCAAACCTCAAACTGCTGACCCTTCCAGAACCACTGCTCCCATTCAACCAACATCTGATCCTATCAGGCCTACTACAATTACAACAATGACTGTACTAAACCCTTCTCCTATCTCTCAATCAGCTGAATTACTAGAGAAGAGCTTAGTTGCAGCCAACAAGAAGGCCAGAGAAGATCTGATCTGGAAAACTCTGGAAGAAAGGGATGATCTAGATTTAAGCCATGAAGAAAAACTTCAGGCTTATGAAGCTGAACTACAAAGGCAGGCTAGCCTTGATGAGATTGCTGAACAAGATAAAAGACAACAACTGGTGTCTTACATTACCAAGAACAGCAAGACTAAAGCCTATACACTCAAAGGACTCTCTATGCAAGAGCTGACAAGAAGAGCACAACTGCTTGCAGACAAACTGGCCACAAGCAAAGAAGGAAAGGCCAAGAGAGCCCAGATAATAGAAGAATTAGTAGCAGAGGGCTATGGTTCAAAAGCCTCAGTATCCAGATGGAAAGAAGAAAGACTAATGGATACTTACAGAAAACACTTGGCTGCCAAGGCTGCAAATCCAGAGAAGTTTCAAACTGCTGATCCTTCAAGATCAGTAGTTAGAACTTCTGGTGTATCAACAAGAACACCTGCTACTCAGAGAAAGAAAGCAGAGGACAATGTCAAAACTGATTTCAAAATGGTACTACTTGAAGGAAGTTCAATAGTCCATTCAGATTTTGACATTGAGGAGAAACCTCTGTTAACACAATTCAGGGATCCTTCCACTTTTGCCTACCAAATCCAAAAGACCATCAAAGAAAAAATGCATACCAAGGTAGTGACTGAACACCATCTCCCAACTGTTCAGATGCCTGATATGCAACAACAACAAGGAAGAGACTCCCACCTGAGGTTAACTGAAACTGAAAGCATCCAACACTCAGGATCATCAACCCAAGGGATAAGTCTGGTTCCCTATTCTTCTGACTTTAACAAGTCAAAGATACCTATCATCAGATGGTCACTTACTGATAACAACTCAGTATTGTTGACAAGAAGAGACCTCTCAAGCAGGGCTTACAAGAAGATCAGTGATCTGAAGAAACTGTCAACACAAGACCTGCTCACAATTCAACATCTGGAACCACAGAGAGGATCTCTATCTGATGGTCAGTTAAACCAGCTCAAGAACACCATGTACAAAGAGATATGGAAGATTGTTCAAGACAGAAGAAAAACATAAGGAATTAGTAAGGTTTTGGCTTCATCAATCCAGGGGGAGATTGTTAGGACAAAGAGGATTGGTGAAACCACTTTTGGAAACCTTAGTCTAATTCACTTCTGTCATTTTGGCTAAGTATAGAAGTACTGAAAAGAAAACAAAGAACTGCTGAAGAGAAGATAAGAGAAGTGCTGAAGAAGAAACTTCATCAGAAGTTCTGAAGTCCAAACCAGACAAGTTCACTTCAGAAGTACTGAAGACAAACTACTCATCAGTAGTTTGTCATTCATCAGCACTTAGCATCAGATATTTTCCACCGCCTTTTGCATCAGTAGTTTTATTGTTTATTATTACTTTTAGCTGTATTTGTTAGTTTCAATGTTGCAACTTGTGCAACTTGTTTCTGTTGTTTCTGTACTTGCTTTTTGGGCAAGATACATGTATGTAAACGTCTATAAATAGGAGGCTTCAACCTTCTATTTTAGACATTGATTTTAATAGAAAAATCCTTCAAACACTTTCACTGTTCTATTCCATTTCAGTATTTATTGTGAATCTGTCTAAGTATCTAATTCTCATTTACTGCTTAGATTCATAATAAATACTTGTCATTTATTAGTTTCAATCATCAAGGGGGAGTAATAACTCTTTCTTAGTATAAAAAGTGTTGCTTTAACTTATACATTCCGCTGTGCTTATTATCTGATATACAAGGCTTGCTAAACACTTAAGTGTCAAGATAGCAAGTTCTTACTTAGCAAAAAGAGCAAACTGATCCAACACCTCCACCCATTTAGTGAAATAATCTACGGCCACCACTAGGAACTTTACTCCTCCTTTTGCTACGGGAAAAGGCCCTAAGAGATCCATTCCCCACTGATAGAAGGGCCATGGGGAAGTTATTGGTGTCATGCCATGTTTCGGCAACCGTGGTATCGGAGCGTGCAATTGGCTTGACTCGCACTTCTTGGTCAGCTCTTCACTGTCTTGCCTCATCGTAGGCCAATAGTATCCTAGGTTTGCTGCACGTGTTACTAGCGACCTTGCTCCAATGCGTGCTCCGCACAACCCTGCATGTATTTCTTCCAATATTTTAATTCCCTCTTCGCTGGACACGCAACGGTAGGATGGTGAAAGGAATCCTTTCTTGAATAATACCCCTTTGTAGAGCTCGTACGACTTGGTTCTCTGAATGTCTTGTTCACCGTGTCCTTCCGTCCTTCTTTCCAAAACGCCAACTATCGGTTCCCTCCAATCATCATCCCTTCGTACATTCATTATGGCCGATGCTAATGGCCCTCCGATGGAGGCTTCGTCCAACTGTTCTACAGTTATCATCTTTGTCAGGTGGGAAAATGCCACCGAAGCCATTTTACTAACGGCGTCTGCTCCTTTGTTCCTACTTCGAGGGATTTTTACTAGGGTGCATGTGTCGAAAAGTGCGATCATTTTCCCTTACAGCCTCCACATACCATTTCATGATCACGTCGCGTGTTTCAAACTCGTTATTGACTTGGTTCGCTACCAATTGTGAATCAACAAACGCCTTTAAGTGCCTTAAACCCATCTGGATGGCTATTCGGAGCCCTGCTAGTAATGCTTCATACTCGGCTACATTGTTGGTACATTTGAAATTAAACCGAAGGGCGTATGCTGTTTCAACGCCATGAGGGTCAACCAAGATGAGGCCAGCCCCTGCTCCCTCTCGGCTAGATGCACCATCCGTATACAAACACCAACCCTCGCGGGTTCCCGAACTCTCTGGCTGATCCTGTACGGTATCAACGAGCATCAAATCTTCCTGATAACTTGCATTCTCCACTAGAAAATCCGCTAACACCTGCCCCTTGATGGCTAATCGTGGTTTGAACTCTATGCCAAAGGTTCCGAGCTCAATGGCCCACTTGGTGAGTCTCCCGGCCACTTCCGGCCGACTCAGGACTTCCCTCAGCACTGAATTGGTGAGTACCACAATGTGATGAGCCTGAAAGTATCTTCGCAGTCGCCGGGCGATATGGGTTAACGCTAGTGCTAGCTTCTCAATGGGGGAATATCGGATCTCCGCGTCCCGTAGGCACCTGCTAACAAAGAAAAACAGCATAAAACCATTGGGTCGGTTAGCACACAAAACACTACTAACATCTTCGGGCCCGGCGGCCAAATACACAAATAAAGTTTCTCCCCGTTTCAGGCACCACCAGAGAAGGTAGGTTGCCAATATGGTGCTTCATCTGCTGGAAATCCGATTCTGCTTCCTCGGTCCAGCCCAAACCTGTTTGCTTAGTGTGATTCTTAAGGACTTTGAAGAATGGGAGTGACTTCTCAGCTAATTTTGACAAAAACCGATTAAGGGCACCCGGTCTTCCATTCAGGCTTTGGAGTTCCTTAAGGGTTTGAGGAGATCGCATTTCGTGTATCGCTCGAATCTTTTCCGGGTTGGCTCGTATACATTTCTTAGAAACAATGTGCCCTAAGAACTTGCCTTCCTCCATCCCGAAGAAACATTTTTCTGGATTTAACTTTATATTCACCCTTCGCAAATTGTTGAACGTCTCGGCTATATCCAGCAGTAGCTGTTCCTCCTCTTGACTTTTTATCACCAGATCGTCTACATAAGCCTCCATGTTTCGTCCGATTTGCTCTTGGAAGACTTTATCTATCAGACGCTGATACGTGGCCCCTGCATTTTTTAAGCTGAATGGCATTTTTTTATAGCAGAACAAACCTTGGTTTGTGTAGAACGCGGTTTTCTCTGCATCTCCCCTTGCCATATGTATCTGATGATACCCTTATATGCATCTTAAAAGCATTTGAAACGAAAACTGGCCACCGATTCCACCTTCAAATCAATCTCAGGCAGCGGGTAGTGATCCTTAGGCAAGCCTTGTTGAGATCTCGAAAATCTATGCACATTCTCCACGATCCGTTGGCCTTCTCTACCATTACCGGATTGGATACCCAGGACGGGTACTGGACCGGCTTCATGATCCCGGCCGCTTCCAGATCTCGTACTTCCTCTTGGACTACCTCGCTCCTATCCGGGGCGAGCGATCTCTTCTTCTGTACTACCGGCTTACAATTACGATATACATTCAAATGATGTTCAACGACGTAGCGGGGTATCCCTGTCATGTCACTGGGTGTCCAGGCAAACACGTCTAAGTTGCGCATGAGATATCTGTACAAGTTTTCTTTGAAGCTCCGACTTAGGGTTCGTCCAACGGTAATGGCCTTATCAGGATGGTCGTAGTTGAGGTACCATTTTTCTGGCTCTTCCCCCGTGCCCGCATACCCAATCTCCGGACCCTGAACAAGGGTCTGCAAAGTAGCAACCCCTCTCAAGGTCGGGAACTTTACCAGGCCATGCTTACTTGATGTTACCATTCCGAAATTCCGGATCCCCGGCCTTCCGATTAACATATTATGAGGGGTGTAGGCGGACACAACGATAAAATTTAGAGCTTTCACTCTCCTCTCTGGTTCTTCCCCTATCCCTACAAAGAGCTGGATCTGCCCCCTTGGAGAGACTTGTTCCCCGGAAAAACCCACCAAGGGGTACAAGACCGGAATCAAACCAGCTTGCACATGGGAGGGAGTTGCTCAAAACAGTGTTCATACATTATGTCGGAGGCCACTCCTTCGTCCAAGTACACCCGGTGGACTAACTGATCTCCTACTGTAACTTGTATGATAAGGGCCCTAGCCTCATGAGGTTTAATGGACGGGAAACTGATGGGAAGTTCACTCCAATGTATTTGTGACACCCGGCATGTTCGGCTTAAACATATTAGTAACATCTAAGTCTACCTTAGCGAGAAACGTTTATACACAAACTTAACCGGGTTAGTTGAGTTGGGTCAAGTTAGGATTGTCCAGGGTACAATGATCTGGAGGATCATTGGGAGTCGTTCTGGTAATACACTAGTACCGGGTTCCATTGTTGGTGACATTACATGAACTAATTAAGTATATGTGTAGATTATGGGTTGTGTGGTGGTTTATATACATAGACGTGTTTAAATGATGTGTAAATGATTATCTGTGCTTTAATGTGTTAAATATAGACTAAGGATGCATGCTTATGTGTTAAGATGTGTTAGAATGCGTTAAACACGACAAACTGGAAAACAAGTTAAGAAGGGGCTCTGGTTCGACCACTTCGAGTGGTCGAAGGAGAGGAAAATTGTCTGGTTCGACCCATGCAAGTGGGCGAACCAGGGAAGTGGAGTTGAAGAATTCCCTTCGACCTGGACAAGTCTCATTCGACCCTGTGAAAGGGGCGAAGGAGACCACCTTCGACCAATCAATTGGTGCGAAGGAGGATCAGTATAAATACCAACCTTAGTCATTTTTCATCATTTCACAAACCCTAACCGTCCCAAAACGCTCTCAAACGATCTTAAACACTAAGGAAGGAGTTTTTGCTCTTCTTTTTCATAATCTAACCTATCTACAACATCTAAACAAGAATCCAAGGTGTGTTCATAATCCTAAATCTTTTAAAAGCATTTTAATTCGTTTTCATCTAACCTTAATTGTCCAGATCTGTTCTAAGGGTGTTTTCATGACTAAAAACCTTTTAAACATCTTTCTAAAACAAAACCCTATCATTTAACATGAGTTTTCATAATAAATAACATGTGTTAATTGAGTATTATGTAGTGTAATGTGTTATTCAATGCTTTGCTGCTTTATCTATGTTATAGACATGATGTAGGATTGCTTTTAATGCTGATTGATTGTTGTTTAGGGTTAGAATCGATTGGATGATGATATTATGTGTAAATTGGGGATTTTGACGAATCTAGACGTAACATGTGGTGTTTATAATCAATAGAACCCATAGGGATGATCGGATGATCGATAAACTGAGTATTTTAAATCAAACATGAGTCGATTTCAAAAGTTTCCAAATTGGGTAAAGATTTCATGCATGAAAGTGACGTTTCCATAATTTTTGCCATTTTGGGAAAGGGCTGAAACGGATATGGTTTGGGGCAAAATCAGTGGGGTTTTGTTAGGATAACATAATCATGTTTGACTGCTGTGATTGGTGATGTTTCGAGTCGTTTTGAATGTGTTTTAAGCGTTTTTAGGCAAAATAGAACAACAGGGGCGAACCTGGCCTCCTTCGACCAGTCGAAGGTGCGAAGGAGGAATCCCAGGGTCGAACCAGGCTTTTCAGTGGGCGAACGTGGCAAAACGTGCGAAGGAAGCATCAAACGGTCGAACGAGAGGTAAAACGGGCGAAGGAGAGTAAAAAGGTGCGAAGGAGGCCTTAAACTGACTGGTTCGACCGTTCTGATGCAGAAATGAGATTTTTGATACAAACTAAGTGTTTTATGCTTGAACCTTGCGTGTAATCTATGTGTACTTGATTAGTTAGGGTAATGGGTCACCAACGGGATGTCGGGTCGGTCTAGTGTGTCGGTTAAACATTTAAACACGTTTTAAAACATACTCGGTTATGATCTGGACAATCGGGGGCTAGATAACCTTATGGTTATTAGTCGGAACACTTATGTGAACATTTTGATAGATCTCCGGTAGAGGGATTATCAAGGGCTAAACATCTTTACTTATAATTGAAGAACGCTATCTAAGGTGAGTTCACGACCCCACTTTTACTGCTTTAACTTTTGGGGGAGAAAACATGCGCTAAACGGTTTTGGTAACATATGTCATACTATGGTTTTAACTTTATATTGCTATACGATCTTTTGGAAAGTCCCGGGGGAAACCATGAATGTGCGGGTTTGCACAACGGGGGAAATGTGGATAGATCTATTGGGCGTGACCTGCCCCACTCGTCGGCTTGGAGGGCCGGGCGGGTGCATATTGTCTCGAACAGGTACATTGGTATCATGCTGAACATACGGGCTGCTTAAACATGCTGAACATTGCTAAACGTGTCTAGTAATGGTTTCCAATCGTAGTAGTAATGAAACATACGCCTAGCTAGCGTACTTGGTAACATTGATATAGTATGGACATGGTAACACTTTAGTAATATTTTGAACAAACATGTGGACTCACCAGCATTATATGTTGACATCTTTTTGGCATGTTTTTCTCAGGTCGCTAAGGTAGCAATGAACGGAACTAGGCGCACGGGTCTGCATTGGCGTCTAGATCTTAGTGCACGTTTTGTAATAAATGTCTTGAATACTTGGGAACACTGTTTTGTAGAGATTAAATTCTTTAAATGCTTCCGCTGATGAAATTTATGTTTTTGGATTTACGTACTTCATATAGTGTCGTTTATTGTGATCGTTGACTTGGTCCTGGTTTGTCATGCGCCTCGCGGTAAAACCCCGCAAGTGGTAATTTGAGGGTGTGACAGATTGGTATCAGAGCCAATGGTTATAGTGAACTAGGACTGCATGTAGAGTCTGGTCTATAGCCGAGTCGCACACACTAGACGGTCACATACTTTGGGTCTATTAATGGGGTATGTACTAACGTTGTCGGGGTGTCCTTACATCATCATCATGCTTCTCCGTTACATCATCGTTTTCATTTGGGTTCTTACCTACTCTTGTCTTCTTCTTCTGGATTGAAGGAGGAGGGGTTGATTTGTTGGTTCTTGCACACACATGCCTTCTTACACTTGCACCTATTGCCGCATAGGCGACAATGTTCGGTGACTGGGGTCTAAATTAGGGGTACATCTGGAGGACCATGTAGAGCAGTTTATCATTTCGGGTGCACACGAAATAATAAACTGGGATGCATGAAAATCCCGATGGACTTCGAGTTTGGATGTATAGTCCTGAATTTGTCCCTAGGTTAACTCTTGAAAATTTCTAGTGGTTGACACTGGAAGTGAATCTGAATCTCTCGATTTCTTGATTTGTTAGATCATGTCTGGTGCTCGCGGTGGTGGACGTCGTGGTGGAGGCGGTGGCCGTGCTGGCGGCGGTGGTCGTGCCGGAGGCGGTGGTCGTGGGAACATCAACATGACCCAAGCTGAACTGAACAACTTGCTCCAGCAGCAAGTGAATATGGCTATGGCTAATTTCCAGGCTGGGATTAATGCCATGGGTGGTGAGTTGATTTCTGTCGACCTTGCCTCATTTTTGGGTTTCGTGTCTTTTTGTTTGTGTTTTATTTGTGTACCGTGATTCAGGTGTTGGTGCCAATCCACCCCCACCTCAGTGCTCTTATAAGAAGTTTAGGGACTGTCAGCCCCATAACTTCGCTGGAACTGCTCCGATGGCTGGAGAAGGTGGAATCTGTGTTCGTTATGTGTAACTGTCCTGCTGGGGACCGAGTGAAGTATGCTACTGCGACATTTGAGGGGCCTGCATTGTCGTGGTGGAATGCTACCACTCAGAACATGGGATTGGGAGAGGCTATTGCTATGCCTTGGGCGGAGTTTGTGCAGCTTTTGAGAGGTGAGTACTGTCCGAGGGAGGAGATACAGAAGTTGGAGCATGAGGTCTGGAGTTACAAGATGGTTGGGTCAGAGATTGAGGAGTATACTGTGAGGAGGAACGAGCTGGCGGTGTTGTGTCCTGACTTACACACACCCGAGTACAGGAGGATCGAGCACTATGTGTCTGGACTAGTGCCCGAGATTGCTGGGTTGGTAGCTGCTGGGAATCTTCCCACTATTGCTGAAGTTGTCCGATCAGCTCATCGGATGACTAACCTGAAGGTGGCGGAAGGCGTTTTGCCACCCAAGGGTACTACTGTGAAGACTGCTGAGGGGAACAAGAGGAAGTGGGAGAGTGTGGGGAAGAGTGTGGTGCCAGCTCAGCCGGCGAAGAAGTTTGATACGTCTGGGTCTTCTTCTGGGGCGAAGACGGGTGGGTATGTCGGGAAGCATCCCAAGTGCAACAAGTGTGGTTTCCATCATTCGGGGAGTTGTGACAGGGCTCGTTGTCATCGGTGCCATCAGTTGGGGCACCATGCTAAGGATTGCAAGGTGGCGCTCACCCCAACTCAGACTCCTGCGGCTACTCCTGCTCCTGCTGCTCAGGGGACTCAGGGGAGGCAGGGGTGTTATAACTGTGGTGACACGGGGCATTTCAAGCGTGACTGTCCCAAACTGAAACAGGGCGATAATGGGAGGGGCGGGAACGGTAACGGGAACAATGGCGGCGGAGGCAGGACTGCACGTGCTTTCGTCATTGGATCTGCAGAGGCTAGGCAGGATCCAGACACAGTTACCGGTACGTTCCTTCTTAATGATCGCTATGTTTCTGTTTTGTTTGATTCTGGTGCCGATAAGAGTTTCGTATCTTTGGATATTAGTCGATTGCTAGATATAGTACCCACACCTTTAGAGGCTAAGTACTTAATAGAATTGGCTGATGGTAAGAAAATCGAAGCGACACACACTCTTAGGGAATGTCGTTTGGAACTGTCGGGTTTGTCTTTCCCCATTGACCTTATGCCGGTACCTCTGGGTAGTTTTGATGTCGTGGTTGGCATGGATTGGTTATCATTGTATCGCGCGAGATCGTTTGTTTTGACAAGGTCATTCGGATCCCTCTCCCTGATGGAGAGATTCTTTCGGTTCGTGGCGAGAAAAGCGTGCTCCGCTGAGTATCATTTCTAGCATGAAAGCCCGTAAGTATCTTCGGAAGGGCTGTTCGGCCATTCTGGCACTTGTTAACGTTTCTTCTGACGATGAGAAGAAGATCGAGGATATCCCGGTGGTTCGTGACTTTTCTGATGTGTTTCCTGATGATTTACCTGGTCTTCCTCCCCATCGTCAGGTTGAGTTTGGTATTGATCTCACTCCGGGCGCAGCTCCTATTGCCCGAGCTCCGTATCGTCTTGCACCTCCCGAAATGCAAGAGCTGTCCAGCCAGTTACAGGAACTCTTGGAAAAGGGTTTCATTCGACCGAGTTCTTCCCCGTGGGGAGCTCCTATTTTGTTTGTAAAGAAGAAGGACGGAAGCCTTCGTATGTGTATTGATTATCGTGAGCTGAACAAAGTGACCATCAAGAATCGTTATCCTCTTCCTCGCATTGATGATCTCTTTGACCAGCTTCAGGGCTCCAGCTATTATTCGAAGATTGATTTGCGGTCCGGTTATCACCAGTTGCGCGTCAGGGAAGCCGACATTCAGAAGACTGCTTTTCGCACTCGTTATGGCCATTTTGAGTTCTTGGTCATGCCTTTTGGTCTCACTAACGCACCTGCGGTGTTCATGGATTTGATGAACCGCGTTTGCAAGCCTTACCTTGATAAGTTCGTCATCGTGTTTATTGACGACATTCTGATCTATTCCAAGAACAAGGCGGATCACGAGGAACATCTGCGGTTGGTCTTGGAACTTTTGAGACAAGAGCAGTTGTATGCTAAGTTCTCAAAGTGTGATTTTTGGTTGCGTGAAGTTCAATTCCTAGGACATGTGGTGAATGAACTGGGAATTCATGTCGATCCGGCTAAGATCGAAGCTATTAAAGACTGGGAAGCACCAAAGACGCCATCTGAGGTGCGGCAATTCCTAGGTCTTGCGGGTTATTATCGTCGTTTCATTGAGGGATTTTCGAAGATCGCTCAACCCCTCACTGTTCTTACTCAGAAGGACCGAAAGTTCGACTGGGATGAACCACAAGAATCAGCATTTCAGATGCTGAAACTTAAACTTTGTTCTGCACCTATCTTGTCCCTGCCGGAAGGCACTGATGATTTCGTTGTGTACTGTGATGCTTCCATTCGGGGTCTTGGTTGCGTGTTGATGTAGCGCGGGAAGGTTATTGCTTATGCTTCTCGTCAACTCAAAGTTCATGAGAAGAACTACACTACTCATGACTTGGAACTGGGTGCAGTGGTCTTTGCGTTGAAAATCTGGAGACATTACTTGTACGGTACCAAGTGTGAAGTATATACCGATCACAAGAGTCTTCAGCATATTTTCGACCAGAAGGTGTTAAACATGCGGCAGCGTCGTTGGGTTGAACTCCTGAACGATTATGACTGCGCCATCAAGTATCATCCTGGCAAGGCGAACGTTGTGGCGGAGCCTTGAGCAGGAAGGAGTCTGTTAACCCTCGTCGTGTTCGAGCCTTACAGCTCACCATTCATTCGTCGTTGCCTGACCGAATCCGTTCTGCACAATTGGAAGCCTTGAAGGAGGAAAACCTTAAGGCTGAAACGATGCACAGTGCTGACAAGCATCTTGAGCTCAGGACTGATGGCTTGCACTATTTTGCGGGACGTGTTTGGGTCCCACTGTTCGGGGGATTGCGCGAGCTGGTTCTGGATGAAGCTCACAAATCCCGGTATTCTATTCACCCTGGCTCCGATAAGATGTATCATGATTTGAAGATACTTTATTGGTGGCCGAACATGAAAGCTGACATAGCTTCTTACGTCAGCAAATGTTTGACTTGTGCTAAAGTCAAGGTGGAGTATCAGAGGCCGTCTGGTCTCCTGCAACAACCAGAGTTCCGGAATGGAAGTGGGAACGAATCACGATGGATTTTGTCACCAAGCTGCCAAGGTCACCTAGTGGTTATGACATGATTTGGGTGATTGTTGACCGGCTGACAAAATCGGCACGTTTATACCTATTAAGGAAACCGATGGACTCGAGCGGTTAGCTCGACTTTACCTTAAGGAGGTGGTTGCTCGGCACGGGGTGCCTGTTTCTATTATTTCTGATCGTGATTCTCGTTTCGCTTCGCGTTTCTGGAAGGCCCTGCACAAGGCTTTGGGTACTCAGCTGGATATGAGTACGGCTTATCATCCGCAAACTGATGGACAGAGTGAGCGGACGATTCAAACCTTGGAAGACATGCTTCGGGCATGTGTTATCGATTTTGGCAAAAGTTGGGAGATCCACCTGCCGTTAGTGGAGTTCTCCTACAACAACAGCTATCACTCTAGCATCAAGGCAGCTCCGTTCGAGGTTCTTTACGGACGGAAATGCCGATCACCACTTTGTTGGGCCGAGGTGGGCGAGAGCCAGCTCACTGGTCCGGAACTCGTGTACGAAACTTCGGAGAAAATCGTACAGATCCGTCAACGTTTGGCTGCTGCACGGGATCGTCAGAAGAGCTATGCCGATCGCCGTCGAAAACCTTTAGAGTTCCAGGTTGGGGACAAGGTACTTCTGAAAGTTTCACCATGGAAGGGCGTCATACGCTTTGGAAAGCGTGGTAAGCTTAACCCTCGTTATGTCGGACCATTCGCAATCCTGGATCGGATTGGACCGGTGGCATATAGACTTGACTTACCGGCGGAGCTCGGTAGTGTGCACAACGTCTTCCATGTGTCTAACTTGAAGAAGTGTTTGGCTGATGAATCTCTCATTGTACCACTGGAAGAGATCAAGGTTGATGATCGTCTTCGCATTGTGGAGGAACCTGTTGAGATTCTCGACTACAAGATTCGTAGCCTTCGTCGGAGTAAAATCCGCATCGTTAAAGTCCGTTGGAACTCGAACCGTGGACCGGAGTTCACATGGGAACGTGAGGATCAGATGAAATCTAAGTATCCCCATCTCTTTCCGAAGCGCGCGTTTGAATCAAGGCATGTTACTGCTGAAGCGGAATGAATCTCGGGTCGAGATTCCTTTCAACGTGGGGATGATGTGACATCCGGTAAGTTTCTTTTTGTTCGGTTCTTTTCGTTTCCTTCTTTTTGGGGCTTTGCGCAATTTTCGGGACGAAAATTCTTTCAACGTGGGGATGATGTGACACCCGGCATGTTCGGCTTAAACATATTAGTAACATCTAAGTCTACCTTAGCGAGAAACGTTTATACACAAACTTAACCGGGTTAGTTGAGTTGGGTCAAGTTAGGATTGTCCAGGGTACAATGATCTGGAGGATCATTGGGAGTCGTTTTGGTAATACACTAGTACCGGGTTCCATTGTTGGTGACATTACATGAACTAATTAAGTATATGTGTAGATTATGGGTTGTGTGGTGGTTTATATACATAGACGTGTTTAAATGATGTGTAAATGATTATCTGTGCTTTAATGTGTTAAATATAGACTAAGGATGCATGCTTATGTGTTAAGATGTGTTAGAATGCGTTAAACACGACAAACTGGAAAACAAGTTAAGAAGGGGCTCTGGTTCGACCACTTCGAGTGGTCGAAGGAGAGGAAAATTGTCTGGTTCGACCCATGCAAGTGGGCGAACCAGGGAAGTGGAGTTGAAGAATTCCCTTCGACCTGGACAAGTCTCATTCGACCCTGTGAAAGGGGCGAAGGAGACCACCTTCGACCAATCAATTGGTGCGAAGGAGGATCAGTATAAATACCAACCTTAGTCATTTTTCATCATTTCACAAACCCTAACCGTCCCAAAACGCTCTCAAACGATCTTAAACACTAAGGAAGGAGTTTTTGCTCTTCTTTTTCATAATCTAACCTATCTACAACATCTAAACAAGAATCCAAGGTGTGTTCATAATCCTAAATCTTTTAAAAGCATTTTAATTCGTTTTCATCTAACCTTAATTGTCCAGATCTGTTCTAAGGGTGTTTTCATGACTAAAAACCTTTTAAACATCTTTCTAAAACAAAACCCTATCATTTAACATGAGTTTTCATAATAAATAACATGTGTTAATTGAGTATTATGTAGTGTAATGTGTTATTCAATGCTTTGCTGCTTTATCTATGTTATAGACATGATGTAGGATTGCTTTTAATGCTGATTGATTGTTGTTTAGGGTTAGAATCGATTGGATGATGATATTATGTGTAAATTGGGGATTTTGACGAATCTAGACGTAACATGTGGTGTTTATAATCAATAGAACCCATAGGGATGATCGGATGATCGATAAACTGAGTATTTTAAATCAAACATGAGTCGATTTCAAAAGTTTCCAAATTGGGTAAAGATTTCATGCATGAAAGTGACGTTTCCATAATTTTTGCCATTTTGGGAAAGGGCTGAAACGGATATGGTTTGGGGCAAAATCAGTGGGGTTTTGTTAGGATAACATAATCATGTTTGACTGCTGTGATTGGTGATGTTTCGAGTCGTTTTGAATGTGTTTTAAGCGTTTTTAGGCAAAATAGAACAACAGGGGCGAACCTGGCCTCCTTCGACCAGTCGAAGGTGCGAAGGAGGAATCCCAGGGTCGAACCAGGCTTTTCAGTGGGCGAACGTGGCAAAACGTGCGAAGGAAGCATCAAACGGTCGAACGAGAGGTAAAACGGGCGAAGGAGAGTAAAAAGGTGCGAAGGAGGCCTTAAACTGACTGGTTCGACCGTTCTGATGCAGAAATGAGATTTTTGATACAAACTAAGTGTTTTATGCTTGAACCTTGCGTGTAATCTATGTGTACTTGATTAGTTAGGGTAATGGGTCACCAACGGGATGTCGGGTCGGTCTAGTGTGTCGGTTAAACATTTAAACACGTTTTAAAACATACTCGGTTATGATCTGGACAATCGGGGCTAGATAACCTTATGGTTATTAGTCGGAACACTTATGTGAACATTTTGATAGATCTCCGGTAGAGGGATTATCAAGGGCTAAACATCTTTACTTATAATTGAAGAACGCTATCTAAGGTGAGTTCACGGCCCCACTTTTACTGCTTTAACTTTTGGGGGAGAAAACATGCGCTAAACGGTTTTGGTAACATATGTCATACTATGGTTTTAACTTTATATTGCTATACGATCTTTTGGAAAGTCCCCGGGAAACCATGAATGTGCGGGTTTGCACAACGGGGGAAATGTGGATAGATCTATTGGGCGTGACCTGCCCCACTCGTCGGCTTGGAGGGCCGGGCGGGTGCATATTGTCTCGAACAGGTACATTGGTATCATGCTGAACATACGGGCTGCTTAAACATGCTGAACATTGCTAAACGTGTCTAGTAATGGTTTCCAATCGTAGTAGTAATGAAACATACGCCTAGCTAGCGTACTTGGTAACATTGATATAGTATGGACATGGTAACACTTTAGTAATATTTTGAACAAACCTGTGAACTCACCAGCATTATATGTTGACATCTTTTTGGCATGTTTTTCTCAGGTCGCTAAGGTAGCAATGAACGGAACTAGGCGCACGGGTCTGCATTGGCGTCTAGATCTTAGTGCACGTTTTGTAATAAATGTCTTGAATACTTGGGAACACTGTTTTGTAGAGATTAAATTCTTTAAATGCTTCCGCTGATGAAATTTATGTTTTTGGATTTACGTACTTCATATAGTGTCGTTTATTGTGATCGTTGACTTGGTCCTGGTTTGTCATGCGCCTCGCGGTAAAACCCCGCAAGTGGTAATTTGAGGGTGTGACAGTATTGACCCGCCTCTTTCTTCAAAGACCACTCTGGGTCGCTTCAATGCTACTGTCGGCCGGATCATGAGTACCTGCTTGTCACTTCTTCCATCCTTCCTTCGTTTCTCATTCCGAATATCTTTGATCAGATGATCAAGCTGCCCTGATTGTATGGCCTCTTCGATCTGATTTTTAAGCTGGAAGCACTCATTAGTGTCATGGCCTTTGTCTTCATGGAACTCGCAGTATTTTTTAGAACTCTGCTGCTTGGCCGTCTTCTGAAGGGGATACGGAGGTTTGAACTTTACATTTGTTTCGGTCGCTAAGATTTCCTGTGGGGTTTTTGTCAATTCCGTATAGACAAGTCCCCTTCTGTCACTTCTTTCTGAACCTTTTGGATGATCGTCTCGGCCTCGTTTATCGCTTGTCGCGCCTCTATCCTCCCTGGGGAAACGCCTTTGCCCTGACTGGTCTTTCTTTTGAAATGTTCCCCTTCGGGGGTGATCATCCCCTTTTTTTGAAATCTATAGCCTGTACGCTTCCTTTCCTCTAACAAAGGCTTCAATCCGTTCTATGGCTTCCTCCATCGTGGCCGGTACCCGCGCATTCAAACTTTCCACCAGCTGTTTCGTTCGTAGACCATGTAGGAAACCTGATATCCTCATCTTCTCATCCGCATCCCTTACCTGCAGAGACTCTTCTTTATACCGAGCCACGAACTCTTTTAAATTTTTCCCCCTCCCTCTGCTTGATGTTATGCAATTCCACAGGATCCTTCATATGCTTCCTCTGTTGCCGGAAGTGTTCTAAAAACCTGACCTTCAAATCGTAGAAACTATCCAAACTTCCGGGAGGGATGCTATTGAACCACACCCGAGCCACTCCGGCCAACGTTTGCACGAACATGTGGCATCATGAAGGCATCGGCCACCCCTCATTGCGTGCTACACTATCGAATAGTAGGATGTGGTCCTCTGGGTCTGCTGTTCTGTCATACACCCTCACATTGGATGGCATCTTGACTCGTACTGGCGGAACGAAGTCCGCTATCGGGCGGTAAACTTAGATCCTTCGGAGGCCGATACGGTCTATTCAAATCATATTCACCACCCTCTCTGAGCAATTCGGCACTAACGATCGGCCTTGGTTCGTGAGTTGTAGGCGCTACCGCTGTGACTTGCGGTACTAAACGTTCGGGCATTCCGATGTACCATGTCACCAGCCACGATGCGGGCGTCATAACTGGCCCTTGACTTTGGTGCGGCAGGGGAAGGTACCGATGTCAGGAACGACCTCATCGTCGTCAAAGGATAATCAGAGTGCTAGACCCTTCGCTCTCTCTTCTCTTACGTAGTCGTTCATGAGTTGCCGTATCTGCAGAAAGTTGGATCGTACCAGTTCGGTGACACGGTCACACCGGCATTTGGGGTAACGTTAGGGTTAGCCGGTGCGGTAACATTACCCTCAGAGGGGGTGACGTTGCCCGATCCGGCAGGTTGGATGAAGACATGTGGGGAAAAAGTATCCTCGAGTGGATTATCTTCGGCCCCACGGTGGGCGCCAAATGTTGAAGTCAGATGTGGGTTTGAGATTAAGAGAATGGTTCGGAAGCAGAGCAGATTCCGATAGGAGTTAATGCCCCTTTAAATGTGGCCAACTACCAAGTATTTATAGCCTGGGCCAAAGGCTTGCATTAATGGCGAGTAATGATGTAGTCGGCGTGCACAGTGACAGATGTCCACTGTAGCTGCTGACAAGGATGGTCGAAATATTATTTTAATTGATTGCGGCTATTGTCCGATGGGTAATAGCCGCTTTTGTTTTATCCAGTGTTCAATCGTTACTTTGTGTTTGTCCAACAGTCCTTTGTCCTTTGTCCTATGGTCCCGTCCGTTTGGTATGTCTCATCGGAATGTCTGATTCTCTACTAGTTATTTCTGATGTTTTATCTTACTTGTGAATCGGTCATTCTGGTTCATTGATCGGATTGTTTTTTACTTAACCGACCGGATCGGTTGTCCTGGTTATTCAAAGGTTTTAATCAATCAATTTTTATCCTAATCTCGTTTTATCTTTCAACTTGCTTAATCTGTTTATTCTAACTCATCATTATCTATCCCATGTCATCATTAGTTTTTTTGGGATTATATGATTGATTTAGGATTTTTCTTATGAACATGGTCGATATAAATTGACATAAATTAGCCTAAAAGAATAAAGATTTTATGTATTCACTTATTACAATGAGATTGAGATTCATAATAACAAAAATATACTTTACCTATGAGAATCTAGATAAAAACTTTTGAACTTTGATAAAATCTTCTATGCATAAAGTTGTGTGATAATGTTGGCAGATATTAAAACTCAATGACCACTAATTATGTTACATGAATCTTTCATTTTCATACCGGGTGGACCATGATGTTGCAAGCTTTGCTATTTTATTCGAGTTTTTTAAATGTAAACATTTTCTTCATTTAGAAATTGAATACTTTTGAAACTATAAATCGCGTATTTTGTCC